>OZ010580.1:78804576-79199576 GCA_963932145.1 Acanthosepion lycidas | reverse complement strand
CAATTTTGGTACCGAACGAGTTACTTAAAATTTACAATCTACAGACAGAAATGGAGCAAAGATTTTCTTGTGTCATTCCAATATCATAGAAAGGAAAAGAAGGAAAAGACAATGCAGGGCAGGGCTAAAACTGATGCAGTATCAGTTTCCAGATACAAGAGCTCATTCATCAATTGATTAGTTCTGCTGACAGATATCACCACCATTACTATTAACAAGAAACTATTCATCTCTAGGGCCCAGTAACATTAAGGAAGACTCTCTACTAATCAGCTTTTATAATTTATGATAATATTTGTGAAACTATTCAATATGTTTTGTTTAGTTTGATACGTAACCACAAAAGGGATATCGAGTGATAATCAAACTCATTGTTAGACTAATTTGATAATTATAACTCAAGAGTAGACATCTAAGCATAGTCTTGGACAGGACCACTATAACGTGGAAGGAGGAACAAAGAAAAGACTGAACTCACCACAATCATAATACCTTGTAAACTATCACTATATGCTATTAAAGACCATTGCTAATTTCATAAATCTGATCCTCAGTGGGTGTCCACTCCTATCATAGCCTTGCAGAAAAAATTTGTAAATATTTACACAAATATTTTATTATGATAAAGTTTATAGCAATTTTGTTTTTATTTATCAATCAATGTTTAAATTTACAAACTCAAAATTATCCCTATTGTTAATATGTCAATAAAATTGTTTTACAACATGATGTGCAGGAATGTCTTCATAAATTTGATAAGCAAATTTTAATTAAGTGAAACAAAGATTCCTACCTACAGTGAATGCCATACATGTGGATATTAGTTTGGTATGTTTATTTCTATTAATAACACACTGCATTATTCACTACTTTCCTTTCCACTACACTGTTTTTCAAGGCTCCTATGCTTAATTTTAGACATGGTCATTTTCTGTTGCCATAGCAGAATATGACAACACAACTGCAAAAATCAAAAATGCTATCATTCATTCATCAGAGTCACTTGCAGTAGCAGGGTAAAATTTTTGCTTTGCAAACAAAATCACTTCCAGGATGTTTTAAAGGTTAATGACTGTAAAGCATACCAAATAATAAATATTCTACTTATTCACTTGGTTTCATCAATGGGCAGAAAGTTTCATTCTCCACTGAAAGTCTTAAACTGTTGAAGTTCATCACCACAACTAATGGCAACAAGAAACATATTTCAAATCAGTGCTCAAACCAGAGAAACCAGAAAAACTGATTTAAATGTTAAAATGCAGTATACAAGAAGTTTGGAAAGAAATATCTCCCAAACCTGGTTATAAATGTAATACTTTTACCATATTGGCAAGCAAGTAGCACAGCCTAATATTTAGTGTACTACTTACTATAACAGGCGATAACAAATATTTCCTACTGAAACTAATGTTTGATGATCTAATTTATTTAATATAGAGTACAATAAAATAATAAAAATGTAGTGACACGTAAGCTCACTAAATATGAAATGATTTTGCCAATGTTGAATTATATAATAAGCAAAGACCTAAGCTGGAATATTTAACTAAAAAAATTTAAATTTAACTAATTTCAATAACAAATCAACTTGTGCCACCCTACTGTATATTGAAAACTATACAAGAATACACACATTTCTATATCATCATCTTTAAATGTTTGAATAAAAGCCTCTCTGAATCAATCAAGCCAGTCCTTATTTTTGCTGAGAAAAGAGAAATTTAAATCATGTGTAACAATAAATTTTTTAGAATTCATTAAGTCTACCATCTCTCTCTCTCTCTATATATATATATATACATACATACACACACACAAAAGTTTCATTAAATACAATTGACAATGTACTGCAGTTAAGTTTTTTATTTAATATATGGATATATATGGATTGTATATACAGAAATATTTTATTTTACAAACATGGTCAGCACATTGTGGCCATGTTCATAGTTGATGTTATTTCATAGTTGATATGCTGACCATGTTTGGGAAATACATAATTTATATCCAGAAAAGAAGAAAATTACAAGAACACAAGAAAAATTAAATAAAAAACTGCAGTAGATTGTCAGTCATGTTTAATGAAACTTGCATAAAAGAGAGATTGCTGCCCAAATAAGCAATTATATATATATATATATATATATATATATATATATATATATATATATATATATATCTGGTAGGCAAAAAGCTCTTTAAGATAAGCTACTTACTATATATATGTGTGTGTGTGTGTGATGCATGTGCACGTATTTGTTTAGATTCTGAATTTTGTTCTTTTTATTTTTCTCCATTGCCAGCCATTTTTTTAAATTCTTCTAGTCATCTTATATTTGTTTAGTCATTTGATTTACAGCTCTCAAGTTTTATGAGTCATTTTTTTCCTAAGATCTTTTGCTGCAAGCAGCAAGAAACTTAATCCACCTTTGTGATCAGAAAAGATCAAAGATTATGTATACACATAGTATATGTGTATGTGTATATATATGTGTGCACAACCTTTGATCATTCATATATATATATATATATATATATATACACACACACACACACACACACACACACACACACACACAGGTCAAATTCAAAAGTAGAAAGCATTTGCTGGAAAAACATCAAAAGGAAATTTTTCCTTTGTTTAGATTTTCTTATTATCGTCAACATTAACAAGTAAAGCATATTAAATAATTTCAGAAATAGTTTTGTTCTTGGCAAAGACGAATAGAGGAAATTTTTGTATGTATAAATGCCATGCCTTTCATGGTTGGGCAGACGTCAAGTATATGCATTTCAAAGCAAGGGAAGGTTTGAAAAGATGATTTCACTTTTACACTTTTTTTTTTTATATAGAAATATGCACAAGCAGCATTAAGAAAAAAAAAAGGGTATCATATGCACACAAAAAATTAAATAAAATAAAAAGAACCAGAAGACAAACATAGATGCTTTACATATATCTCAATGTATGCCGATTCCAATGATGAAGCAAAAAAAAATTTTAAATTTCTTAAGAATATCAAACTACTTGTCTGATGTGTTTTGTCATAACAATGCTATATATGTCCAAGATACTGAACATTGTTATATTTACTACATATGATATCATATAAGTCAACTGTCAATAAATTCTTAAGTATTATTTCAGGATTATACCTATATTTGATGGATAAACTGACTTCCAAAATAATGGTCCATTACAATTACAGATGATTGTTTTATGAAAATACAAGAAGTTGAGAAAAAATATATGGCATTTTAAGTGTGTGTGTGTGGACATAGAAATGACAATAGAGAGAGAAGATGTGCCAAAAAGTAGAAGGATGCAATTATTTCTATGCAGTGCTCTCATTTCATATATTATTCAGATTACTGCTTTCATCTTTATTGTAATCAACACAACATTCCAACACCTTCTTTCCCATTTTCAGGTATATGTTGTATCTGGTCTTTAAAATTTTGTTCATTTTTTTTTTTTTTTTTTTTTTTTCTTCCCCTTTGTCACCTTTTCAACTAGGGAATATTAGCCCAATAGAATCTCATGGCTTGATTTCTTTTAAGTAAGGTTCAAACTTGGAATGTCTTTTAGTTGACTTCTATTGCAGTACTACTATTTTAGAAGGTTATAGATGATGGTCTGCAAATGAATTTGCACTGACAACTTGGTTATGATTATTTTTCAGCACGCAAATGTCACTACTGAATGTGACACACAGTCAAGGTTCAGAGTGGGTTTTTAACAGCAATACTGTGGAAAAATTGCCCAAGCCCCCTCAGCACTTCTCCTTTTGGGAATGCCTCTGGCACCAGGCAATAAACCCAGCCCCCTCCCAAAGGAGAGGTACTGCCTGGGGGAATCCCACCCTAGGACTTGGGCTTAATATTTTTTAAACTTCCCCAGCATGTGGTAGATACTGAATACTCAATTATGATCAGTTTTCATTTTGTTATGATACAATGAAGGAAATAGTTTGAATATATAGAATAGATTGATTAAATTAATTAGGTTAATTGATAAATTAAATTAATAAGAACAGATAGATACAAAGGGGGATATAGTTAAATTATATTTGTACCTGAAGAAACAAAAGCTTAAAAAAATGGTGGGAAGAAAAGTGGGTTATGGAAAATAGTTCATAAGGTTCACAAAAGCTATTTTAGGATTCCCACCAGCTCATACTTCATGAGCTGATGTGCAGATCTTGCAATCCATTGATGAGCTTTATTCTAACTAGTATCTTTTGGGAAATTAGTTGTTGTTAGGTTTTTTTATAATTCAGTAACAGTGCTCCATCAGGAAGAATTAAGGAAAAAATAGATAGCTGAATCAGTGTAGAGTAGTTAAAAACCTTATAATTCTTGTATAAGATAACGTATAAGGCAGTGATTCCCAAATGGTGTGGTGCATCTCAGAAGACGATAGCAGTTGAGGTGGAATGATTGAAAAACTATCAATAATTTAGAAACAGTTTCAAAAATTTCATATGCTAAAAATACAATTTCAAAATTTAAAATATTATTATGAATTACTTGTAATTACTTACATGAATCCCAGTATAAATAGTTATAAATAATTAGTAACTGATTTTATTATTGTGATATTGTTCCATTATATTAAGTATTAAGAATAACTAGGGTCTGCAAATGGGAGGAGAGAGTTATCTATGATAATGTTCTGACTTCGAATCTGTGGTTATCTCCCTTTAACACTGTTGGGTTTTTTTAAAATGTACTCTTTATAACAAAGTTTGGTGAGGTGCAAGTAAATTTTCATTTTGAAAATGCATCCCAGAAAAAAAGTTTTAGAACTACTATAAAAAAAAAAAAAACGAGAGATAGAGAGAGATTTTATCTGTACACAAGGTTTTGCAAAATTCAAGTATAAGTATTTAAAAAAGAAAATTTTATTTTTACATATGGTTCCATTGTTTAAAAGAATAAGTAGCTAAATATAACATATTGTGTTAATAAAATCACATGACTCTTTTGGGTTACTGTTTTCTGATTAGAAGTAAAATTGTAATTCTTTTGTTCAGACTTACATTTTTGCTCAGTTAAAGTACAGAAAAAGATTTTTGCAGTTTTTATATAATGGATAAAATCCATTAACAATCGACAATAAGCATTAATGTAAGAAAAGATAAAGAGCAACTCTATCGAGTTAGAAGCTTTTTACAAAAATTGCAAGAAAGCCACAGAACTTAATTCTTTCATTTCACTTTGAAAAAAAAAAAAAATGCCCCTAAAAAAATAAAATTAAAAGAATAACTCACAGAAGCATGTATTGAAAACATTAATCTTAACATTAAAATCTAAATATATAATGATATATTGATCCAATTCAACTGGAAGAACTGATTTTCACAAACTCTGCTTCCTTGACCTACTAAAAAAAAAAAAAAAAAAAAAAAAAAAAAGCTGCTCAGATTAGCAAGTTTCATTCGTTCAGAACAAAGCAAACATCAGACCCACTTAGGTTAGTTACATAATAACAATTAAATACAACTAGTTGACAAACTACTACAAAAAAAGGTTACTAGATTTTCTAACCACAAACAAAAGAAAAGTGAGGTTTATGATAGACCATTTAGAATTAAGCATATAATATCAAAGAGAGGTGACAATATTTAGATAGAAAGTCTATTGATCACAAAATTTTGAGTTGTACACAAAATATGAGTAAAATCTATTACACTCTTTTCAAAGATCAGTATGAAGGCAAAATGTTTGCCAAAATTTATTTTAAAGAAAGAAAATAATCTAAGCAGCTAAAATATTAATTTTTCTGTGATACTAAAAAAATTATAGCATTTATATATTATTCTTAAACTCAAAAGTGTGGAAAATGATGACCTTTGCTGGAGATCAGCTGATATAAATATAAAGATGTTTCCTACTTATAAACAGTTCCCTTGCAATCGTATAAATATCTATATGAGGAACTGGCTCCCAAAGTCTGTTCCTTCCAATGACAAGAACTTGTTAAAAATCAAAATCAGTATTAGCTGTACAATGGTCAATCGCTTCTATCAAGCATAAAAAAAAAAGCTTCAAACCACGGCTTGGGAAAGTGGGCAGCTTATTTTTAACTAATGGTCATAGTATTTTGGGTAGAAGAATATAACAAAAAAGAACTTTCTAAATTTGTAACTCAAAAGAAAAGTAACAGGAAATCCATTTCATGAAGCATTCAGACTTGCATTCTCAATTCTGTTGTATTAATAACTACATTTCAGCCTGTGAGCTCTGCAGCCTTCCTCAATAATCTTTAATCATTTTTCTTTCTTTTTTTCACAATAACTTTTACCACCTTACTTATGCAAGCAATGAAAATTCATTTGGTAAAATATATATATGATAAATTATTACTATCTTTGGAGTTAATGTTAAGAAATATCAACAATACCATTTTTACTGTAGTCTTAATATCTTCAGCATTGATGATTTCTTTTTTTGATGTGTGATCCACATACAGAATGACAGAAAATTCTTCAGCATAGCTTGAAAGCAAGTATTATTCACAATGAAGAAAAAATGCAATTTTCAAAAAGAGGGACATTAATTGGCTGTCCTTTGACACTGAAATTGTTAAGCAGTGTATTTTTTTAGTTCTTTTTTTTTTCTGTGTGTGCACATGTACAATAACTTTTCTTTTTATATGACGATTGTTTTTGCTTTGTTTTTGTCCTTTTCAAATATTTCAGTATCAGATGGTGCAGACATAGTAAAAAGACTGGAGAGACAGCCAGCAGAAATGCAGTGATCAAAACATCAGTAAATATATTAATATATCAAAATTAATTATATCAAAATGACTCACTAAATAAGGAGAATACATAAACTCAAAAGTTCCCTTTATGAATGATTGTAAACTTCAAATTTATAATTAATTTAAACAGAGTAGGTATGCTGATGAATAATAGAACCAAACACAATCCAGATGCTTGCCATAAGAAAGTAGAGGCAGAAATAATCACCTATACTTATTGAATTCAAGCCTTATTTCAAATGCTTCATATAAAGTAAACAGTGATTTTATAAAGAGAAACTATGAAAGTAAGAGTTAAAAATAAGTCAATATTTCAAAAAGGTGTATTCATTAATAGGAAAATAATAACAAGCTTGACTGATAAACTCCTGCTTTACACTTTCTTCAGCAGCTTATTTCTTTCAATTTGGCAAAAAGATAAAGCTGTGTGGCTAGCAATGAAGACATGAATAAAGAAAGGAGAAAGCATTACGTCTACAAATGCATATTTAGTAAACATTTATTAAAATTTGTTTAGCTTTTGCACAATAGTTTAAGAAGAGTAGATTGTACTAATTGTACAGATGAGAAGAGCTTGTCTTGCAAATCAGCATTTAAAATCCTAGCTTAACCACTGACCATAATGGGAAACATCTAACTGAGACAAGCTATTGACAAATGCATATATGTAAATATGCAGTGTATGCATTCATTTGTTAAATGTGCAAACATCATGTATGCTGTGTATAAGTATGTATAGTTGAACAGAATAGGCTATGTGCATACAAAGCAGTTGAGATTTGTGCATTTAACACAAATACAAAAACTTATTTAGATATTAAAGTTGGATTTGGTTGACATATGTGAAAACGTGTGTGTGGACATATATATATATATATATATATATATATATATATATGCATGCATGCATCAAATTAAAAGATGTAGATGCATATACCAATGGACATGAAAGACAAAGTGTGTGCTCACACATGTATGTGCATGCTCTTATTGGTAAGAAAGAACTATGAAAGAGAGAATGTGTGTGTTTATAGGCAGATGTGTAGGAATATGTCTAAGGCTTATATATGTCCTTTTATGTATACATTTATTGTTGGAAGTGAATTAACCATGCAGACAATCAGATAAGAATACTGCATATGCAATGGAAGGCAAAACAAGATTGGTTGAGGCCAGAAAAAGATTATTTTCAAACATTCTCTTTTGGGAAAGGTTTAATGTAATTATAAAAGATGGCGTCCCACTTGATGTATGTGTTCCTCATTTGGTAGCGGCCATGCTGGATACCAGCAAAAGGCAAAGGAGGTGGTGGAAGAGAAGCTATTATGTTCAAAAGCTAGATTTTAATAGCAGTCTTTCTCTGAAGTGCTATTGGGTTTGGAGGCATAATAGAGTTTGCTAAGTACCAACAAACACATCAATGGCCAAGTAGGAAAGTAGTCATACACTTGCCCTAATACTAACATATAGAGAAAGACAGAGAAACTCATGCACCCACAAAAACCATGTAGCTATGTACACTATATTCAAATACAATATACACTTGCATGTTGACAATCAATATACACAACAGACTCACACACTAATATATATTCATGCAAATATACAAAATTGTATTGCTACACATATATGAAAATAAATACATATGCCCAGTATATAAAATACACATGCACATTATAAAGATGCTAATATACACACAATTGGTACAATATATGTCTGTTTACCTGTTGCTGTCTCTTTCTCTGAACACACTCACATATATATCACAGAGAGAGATGCTGGCAGAAAATAAAACTGAAACACCTTGAAGGCAATGTTGCTTTTGGCAGAGAATTTGCATGCTAGGGGATAGTAGATATTCTGTTAAAATTTCTAAAGTATTCAGCCATCTTGTGACATAGTGATACAAGTGAACCATCAATTCCTAAGCATTAGACAGTAACATATACTGTAATAACTTTCAGTATGTTGGAAGAGATCTGATCAAACAGTTGTCATACCATGCCACACACACACACACACGTGCTCATTTTGTTCAATTAGAGACAATTGAGTGGGTTCAGATTGAAGGTCTTCAAAAAACATAGATGGTCATTTCACAGAATTGCTGAGTATACTGGACATGATGCATCAGCATTGCCTTGATGTTGGAAGTAGTGGTAAAACGGTCCTGGTTCTGAAATTTGCTAAGATCAGATGCATTGTAAAGACAGCCTGGCAGACTATACAATGTTTACAGCACAAATCAGAGTAAATGTGGTCCAATGTGTATCATTGGGAATTGTTTACTTACAGCAGGACTTGAAACATGTGTGACTCTACCCAAACACCCACAACACCCTCATGTCTCCATTATTGTCACAAGATGATCAAGTATAGGATCAAATCATACCTTATAGGCTCAGTGACAAAAGCATGGTCTACCTTCAGAAAGGAGTGATGGCTCATCTAGCAGATCACTGACTGATGCCAGACCAAACTAAAATTTAGTAGTTACTTTTGAACATAGGTTTAGGTTTACATTTTCATATGCACAAAGGGATATAATAGGTAAAAAGGCAGTGTAGTTGTGACAGCCATTAGGTATGGACAGGATATAACACCATTTGAATGATAAATTGTTGGGGTCAGTAAGATGTGGACCTTTATCTGCAAAATGGCAATAGCTCAAGGTTTTTCTCAGGAAAAGTAACAAGTGTAGAAAAGAAATATGTGGATTCTGAACAGATATCAGTACCATTCCCCCAACAGTAGACACTCACAAGTAATTATGGAATGGAACTTCAAAAATACTAGGCATCTAGCAGAGATACATACATCAGATCACACCCCCAATTAAATGCTGATACTGCTCAATCCATCAGTTAATGCATTATATATTGTACACTTTACTCCATGCATTTCATAGTCATCAACCAACAAAGGTACCATTGTTGACATCATATTATCAGTTACTGCACTTGCACCTTGCCTGGGCCAGTAAATACTGCCACTGTAGCATGGAAAACTGGTACTATGATAGTTAATGTATAGAAGAGGGAGCATGAAGGTATTTATCCAGCCTGTCTGCAGTATTTTGTTTAAGTTGATGATTTTTTTGTAGTCATATAAGATGTCGTCTATTCAAGATAACAAGAACTACAAGTGAAACTGGATGTAGTCTTTCTTGACAGGCGTGACATCAACTGATCTTGCTGTGCTCTTTTAATGAACACCATTGCTTCTTTACAGTGATGGTTTGTTCCAATAATATAATGCAATTCTGCCCAATCATGTGTAGAGGTTCCAAGAGAACCCATCTGCAGCCAAACTTAACAAACATAGTTCAGTTATGGATATCTCTGGGACATGCCTAGATAGACAAACCTATACATTAGCTCAAACATCTTATAGACTCCAAGCCATGTCTCATATACACAACCAGCATCTCTTTTTGCCAGATTAACTTGTTACAATGGTGGTGCTATTATGATTTTTAAATGACACTTTCCAACAGTAACTGCTAGCTGTTTTTGGAAATCAACAAGCAGTAAGTCTTTTTTAATATTCTAGCAATCACATCAGTAT
This sequence comes from Acanthosepion lycidas, assembly GCA_963932145.1. NCBI lineage: Eukaryota > Metazoa > Mollusca > Cephalopoda > Sepiida > Sepiidae > Acanthosepion > Acanthosepion lycidas. The sequence continues at coordinate 79,189,237 of OZ010580.1, read as the reverse complement.
TCTTGACAATTTGAATTTTTCTGAATATTTTCAATTCGGCCATTCTTTATTTTCAAGAGTCTCTCAGATTATTCCAAGCATTCCAAAAATTGCAGGTATAATGTCACCATCACATTTCATAATATTTTTATTTGCCTGGAAATTTGCTTTCAACTTTCTTTTATTTTCACTGCGTATTCCACTAGAATGGCTAAGCCTGATAGATTTCTTTTCCTCTATTGTTTACAATAACAAGACTGGATCCCTTGCATTAACCCATTAACTGCAGATGACAGGAATTTCCATCATTATAGTTCAAGGGTTCAATTTTGAATGAGAGAAATTGCTGCTGTAGTTGATGGGCTAAATAGGGTGAACTATTTTAATTAAAAAATTGCACAGTATCTTACTTTTTCTATTCAGCATAATGACATCTACATTTCAAGATGCCATTTATGATCAAATTCAAGTGAATAATAATAATAATAATAATATGTTAATGGCTTCTGATCTTAGTTGATTTGAGGTGCTAACGTGTGCATGTTTTATCTTGGTAAATTAAGATGGGCTACAATAAATATCCCATTCTGTACTAGAGATTTGCTTGTCAATTGCCTGACCATAACCAGTTAGCCAATGTCCCTTCAGAGCTGATGAATGTTGCACCTTTGTTCATGAGTGAGAGTAGTTGTGGAGCATCATAGTTGGGTATCAAGAAAGTTGGGTTTTTTTTTTTTAGTTTGAAGGATGAGGCAGCCAAGTAGCTTGGTATTTACATCTAGACACCTTTAATCAGAAACCATACAAGTGCAGAGTTTCCTAACCTGAAGGTATTTCCAACAGTGTTGCACCTGCAAAGTTACACACTGCTTTTATCAGAACCTGTCACCATATCACACATATATGGCTGTGATACTCTCTTACTCAATAATAGTCTATATATATATATATATATATATAATATGCCACATATGTTTTTTTTCTTTTGTATATAACAATTGAGGGGCAGTGTGCAAAATTTTGACGAGATGCACAGAAGACCCCACTCACATTCACATGCAAAAAGCTACTGCGTTGACAAACTACGAAGAGACCACCCCAAACAATGGTGACACAGTTCTCAGTAAGAACTAAATTCTAACTCTGTGTGTGTGTGTGTGTGTGTGTGTGTGTGTGTGTGTGTGTAACAATCCCCTTCTTTCCCAGACTTTGAAATTACAGATTGAATCTATGAACTGTCAAGGATTACTCAGAATTTCCAAAGTTTACACAAAAAATATTGTGTTCTTGGAACTTTAGCAGTAAAAAAATTTTGGTTGTAAATATATAACATTTATGAGGATAAAATACAGATATCTTTCCAGAGGTTTTTATAAACTGTATACTATTCAGTTATTAATGTTAAGAACAAACTATTTTAAATTACAAAATTGTACTTAGATTAAATGAAAATTACTTACAATATAATACATATTACTTATAATGTATTCCTTCTTGCTGTCAATTTTGACAGCATGGGTATACTAGTAATAATGATGATAATAATAATAATAATTATATATAATTACTAGTAGCACTTTTACTATCCCATAATGTTTAATAAGGGAGTGAAAAGATATTTATTCAAGGTAAATTTTTCAAGAATAACAGCTTCATATATCTGTAATGTTAATTGATTGTTTCTGGACATTTATTTGTACTTTGGTCTGAAATATTTATGGTGAAGTTGCTGCTCATAATGTTATACTGATTGCATCAAAGACGTTTGAGAATAAATGTTCATTTTTGTCCATCATCATTATCACTATAACTATTTTGTGAATGTATTTCTTTCAAACTCTGACCAATGTTTGTGAAAAGGCTAAAACTCCGTTCTGCATTCTTAAGCAGTAGCTCTATAGATATCTCAGTAAGGTGCCCAATATTTTTCCATTTATCTCTGACATTTTGGAAGATATCCAGTTAGATTGTTTGTCAATGTATTTTTCATCAGATATATTTAGACTTCTCTATCGGTCTATATCAGTGCAAGTATGTGTGTGCACAAGTATATAATTGTCCAATGTAAATGTGAATACATACTGTAAATCATTACCTATTTCTTTGTAACTGCAAATCTTTTAGTATATACATAAATATTTGAAATATACATGCATGTCTCTTCCCTTACACATTAATACATGCATATAAATGACCTGCATCATTCAATGTATTTATAAAACATATATCAATCCAATATGCTCACATAAAGGAAGATAGGAAATGAAACAGCCAAAATATACAAGGGCTGGTCAAAATGAAATGCATGTTAAGCTTTACTTATAACAGATTTAATAGTAGAGACATATAACATATACCAAATCAAGTTTTCAACATAGTTTCTTCATTCTAAATCATAATATGACACTTTTGAATTAGAACATATACACTAGCCCTTTTAAAGCTTCTTAGCTGCTTTCTTAGTCATGTGTGAGTAGCTTCTTTCACTTCACCATCATTGGAAACCTGCTGTCCTCTGAGTGCATCTTAACAGATGCAAGTCTGATGATGCCAGGTCAGGACTCCACCTGATCAGCTACTATAGAACCTGTCAATATAATCCACAATAGTTTCCTTCCAATCTCAATCATGGTATTTCAGCTTTGAATGGGGACATACAAGTTTCTTTGTTTTTCTTTCTTTTTTTTTTTTTTTTTAATTATTTTACCCCAAGTAAAGCAATAAAGCTACTAAGATGCAAAAGGTTACTGGTTGTTAGAGAATATTATTAAAAAAAACAAAAAAACAAAACATAATATTAAGGAGAGAAAACATCTTAACTATGTACAAGCTGCCTTTTTTACTTCATCATCATTGAAGACCTGCTGTCTTCTGAGTGCATCCAAACAGATCCAAGTCTGATGTTGCTAGGTCAGGACTTCAGCTACCCATGAGCAGCAACTATCCTCTGCTTCTCAACAGAGCATGTAAACAGTATGGGAAACCACACTGAGTAACCAAGAGAATGCACTAAACTGCAGGTACTGCTATGGATCACTTGAAAGCTTTCACAGAATTTGGCAATAATGATTCTTCTATCATCAGGAATAAGAGTATCATCCTGTTTGACCTGACCTTATTCTCATTTACTGCAGCAGCTAACCTGCTACTACAGAGACAGTCACTGAAACTCATTTCTCCTTTTCTCTGTTGGATTGCTCATAATAATTTTCAGTGTGTTTACATCAAGAGCAGCATTTCCATAAAACTTTACTAACCTCTTGTAAATCTTTATAGTACTTTCTCTTTCCAAAAACAGAAATTCTATAACAGTTCTTTGCTTTTTATGTGTGCCTATTTTGAAACATTATGGGTTGTAGAAAAAGAGAAGATAACTTTTTTTCTGGGGCATCTAGACATTTTCTTCTGACTAAACTTTTTAAAATTAAGTTAGAAAAAGCATTACTTTTTGATTGATCATAATAAAAAAAAGGATTCAAAAAATTCATGGCACAAACATATTCTATAAATTTCAGTAATTTCCAAGAAAATATGACGGTGAATCCATAATAATTTATTAGCAGAATTTTGATTTGAAATTTCACTGTATAATGTTCAATTTCTATTAGTAATATTCAGTTAATTAAGTACATTGACAAGGAAGGAGATTATGTCTAAAAATAAATATTTGTTGTGCAAAACAAATGTTTTTTTTTTTACATCATTGGGCTGTGATTTTATCGATGTACTTGCATATAGTTCTATGTATAATTCTCTTTTTTTTACTCTCTTCAAAATGCAAGTTAAGGATTTTAAGTGAATTTTAGATGATTCAAATTCCAGAAATATATGAATAGACTGACCCCATATATAACATTTAAAAGAAATGTTCACTTCAGAGGTCCCCAAATTTTTTGGATTATTGACCCTTTTGTGGAATCCTTGATCTCTCATCAAACCACAGGCATGTACAAAAAAGAAATATCAGTAATAATTATTTCTATTCATTTGATCTTTTCCTTCATTAATAATCATTTCTTGATAAGATTCAATTTAGTTTTATATTTTGTTATTCCATTTTCAATTTTTATTTCTCTTCCTATACTAGACATGTTCAATAATAGTTAAATAAATAATTAGTAATATTAATGATGATGAGAAAATTTTCATGACTAATATAGGTAATAATAAATAAATTAATATACTTTTTTATTGAATTGGTTGACATCGTTAATGGGACAGGTGTATTTGATGAGCAGTAGCAAAAGCATTGATATTTGGTTGGAAATTGGTGCATTTTAGCTGCAAGTCACCATGATTTATTCATTACCCCACCCCACCCCAACCTACATGCATTTATTGTTCCCTTTTTGACTCCCAAAATATTTATTGACCCTGTGGATGATCAATATTGAATACTTTGGGGAGCCCTGGTTTATAGGAACATAACTAATTAAAGACCAAACTTATGTATAAGCTATGATCTTTTCCTCACAACCCTTTGCATAAAGAAAGGCAAAGAGGAATTGGACAGTGATCAGGTTAAAGACAGCAATAATGACTCAGTAGACAGTAGCAGTAATAAATAATGATCATCGTATATCTCTTAACCAAATATATGTTCAATGTGTCAGCTGTCAGCCAGCATTGGCATTGGTTGGAAACGTTGTATCTGATATGTCTTGAGTATTATTTGGCAAAGGTAATAAAAGTATTGTATGAGAAAAAAATAATAGGATAGAAAGAAAGGCTTCTTTTTTTTTTTTTCTTTGTAGTGAGGAAATAAGAATGAATTCACGGGAGGAAGCTAAGCAACTCATAAGAGACTAGTTAAAGTATATCTGCAGCAACGAACTGGCTAATGACCAAAAAGCTTGACTTTATCTCAAGATTCTAAATAAACCCTCCTTGATAAATTAGAGGTCAAATTTTATTATTTTATTTTTTTAATGCTTAATATCTTGCCTCTTGTTCAGCTGAGATAGGAACAAGCGCAGTCATCCCATTTATTTACTTATGTCTTTTTAATTATAAAAGCAATGAAGACATCCAGAGATATTTCATCACCTTCATCTTTGGATAAAGTTTTCTATTCATTTAATATATTAAACTAGTTCTGTTCACTTTAAAAGAGCTACAATTATTAAAAAAAATTATTCTCTATGCTATTGTAATAAGGTCATATAAAGAAAGGCAAAGAGGAATTGGACAGTGATCAGGTTAAACACAGCGATAATGACTCAATAGACAGTAGCAGTAATAAATAATGATCATGGTATATCTCTTAACCAAATATATGTTCAATGTGTCAGCTGTCAGCAAGCACTGGTTGGAAATGTATCTGATAGCTATTTCAGGAGGTGGTTGCAATCTTTGCTAGGGAATGCATTTTCTTTTGACTAAGATTTCTCAAAATCACAAGCCGATAATCCACAAAAATGAAAATCTATCTCAAATATGAAGTATCCCCTAAAAATAACATTTGCAGTAATAAAAATGCCGGATTAAAAATAAATCCATTAATTCTTTAAAAATAGCTAGTTGTAATAAATTTTATAAGAGTAAATTTCATCATTTCTTCACAAAGCTCTGAAATTAGAGATGCATCTTGAAATAGTGTAAAGGCTATATTAATATTTTTTATAGTAAACTTTACAAAGATAAAATTCTAACAAAAGACAAAAAAATTCTTAGTTTTTCTTTTTGGTTTGTTAATAAGTTTTACATAGCAAATATCTTTTTAAAAATATCACAGTGACAAAAAAATTTATTTAAGCCTTCATACAATATTTAAACTCCTTTAAATTATACAGATTTAAAAAAAAAAAAAAAAAAAAAAAAAAAATGGAAATTTTGGAGACGTACCAATTTTAATATATACTATTCATATTTGGACTACTGTCCCTATCTTTGTTGTTGTTATTACAATATTTCAGCCATTGTGCCTTCTGGCCTTCTTCATGAACTGAACCCTTTATTTAATCTATGGGAGTAGACTATTCTTTTCCACTGATATTGTCTAGTTCTTACTTTTATTTCGTACTGTACAGTTATTGCTCACCTGTTTCCACTTAGTGCAAGTACACACTGCCCCACACAGGGATTGAACTTGCAACCAAATTAACAAACCATGCTTTTACCCACTAGACCCTTGTCCAATTATGGAGAAAAAAAATTTTAAAAATAAATAAAAAGAGAAAATATTTTATTTCATAATATCAATTAACAATAAATATCAAAGTACTTTGCTAACTTTATTCACCCCTATCCCAATTCCATAGGCCCAACGTTGATGCCAATATTGGATAAATCGAGTCATACTGTCAAGATCTTTAATAAATGCCTCAAGAGATTTGATTTGGTAAACTAAAAAGAAAAAAAAACATTCATAAATCTCAATAGAAAATTTTTCTTAAATATTGTATCTAATTTATCAAAATCTATCAAATAAAATATGGCATTTATTGCTAAAGCTGAGGTGCTACAACAAAGAAAGGGAAAAAGTAAGAGAAAGCCAGAGTTGAGCTATTGCCAAATAATTATCACACTGAACCAAACTCAATGATGCCTACATTCTGCAGATATATGTAGTCCTCTTCTTTCTTAGTTGATCTGAGAAATCTTTTCTAGTTGAGAAACATACTATGGTGCATTCATTAACTAGTTTTTAACCTTTATTTGGGGTTTATAGCAATATGAGAATATTTTCAGTTAATTAAAGAAAGCTTAATGATCATCACAATTATATAACAGTGGTTTCATTCTTATAAATGTTTTATGATTTCAAACTGTAGTTAAAGTTTCAATTTTAATATATAATGTAATATAGAATATAAAATATGATTTAATCTATAATGTAAATCTAATTTTATCATAATTTATCTTAAACATCTGGTCTCATGCTTCTGATATGTATTTAGAGATTCTAGATAAAATACAAAAATAAATGTAATGCTATTGATCTTGACCTGGCATCTCAGATTTAGTTATTCTTGCACCACCGTAATGTAGCTTCCTTTTGCCATATCATATACATATTATATACAAGTTTGTGTAAAGACAAGTGCTTTGTTAAGGATTTTTCTATATTTTGGATCCTGTTTTTAGTTTCCAGTGTCCAATGTCTGAGTAGTTTCAGCTTTCAAAAGCCATTATCAAAGAGTTTTGTTTTTTTGTGTGATGCTAGTTAATTATTTTTTTTTTAAATATTATGCTTTCATGCATTATGTAATCTTTATCAGGATCACTTCTTCATATGTCATTTCCTTCATTATTGTTTTAAATTATTTACTTATCAATGATTTCATCAGGTTTATTTATATTATCTACACTTTGACTATTATTACCATAACGTTTCTGCTGTTGTGTTCTCTAGCCTTTATCAAGGGCTTGTAAATCTGGGTAAACTTCAGGGAAATTCAAATTTAATCTAAACTGTTCTCATTCCACTCTCTATGTCTAAGGATATATCATTTAGTTCTTATTTAGTACTGCTCAGTTATTGCTCACCCTGTTTCAACTGAGTCTAAGTCTACACTACCTAACTCAGAAATTGAACTCACAATTACAATGTCTCCAAATTCACAAACCAACTCATTAATCTACTAGGCTATTGTCCTGTGATAGTACTTGGAGACTTAAACTTAATCTGCCAATTCTGAGTGTAGAACTTTTAATTTTAAACCTAATCTGCATGCTGCTGATATTGCTGTTGTTCCTATTGTTATGTATGTTTTGTTTCAAGTTTGTTTTGAATTTGGTTGTATTTTGTTGGATCTATTTTAGTAAATCCTTGGTCTCATTGAGTTCTTTGTAGAATTTATTGAGTTCCTCCTTTGCTATAGTAATTTAACCATACATGAATAAATGGAAAATTTAACCAAACTTGTATAAATGGAACATTGTTGCTTAAATACATCCAATATTTATATAATGTATTTTTCTGTAAATAAGATGTACTCATACTTTTTAAAAATGTCACAGCAGATATAAGCAATGGCCCCCAAAACCTGGCTGTACAACCTGCAAGATGACCTTTAGTATTTAACAGGCAAAAAAATTTGAGCCCTCTTAAAAATTATCTTTTTACATTGAAAAGTACAAAATATTTTTATAAGGGATTCAAATTTTGGCTACAGCAAATGTGAGGTGTGGAACTCTAGATTCTTGCATTCATTTTTAAAGTTATTTATGCTGACATAACTAAGCTCTCCCCAACCAAAATATTCACTAGATGATTCTTCACACTGAATATTTTAATCGTTACTCAAGCAGAAGTATTAGATTGGTGCAAAAATAATGTTGTTTTCTCACATAGCAACACATGTGAGAAAACGACATTATTTTTGCAGCAACCTAATAGATGATTAACAAACACATATTTATACCAGAGCAGTCACATTTACTCTCAATTAAACATACAGTGCAAATGGATATATACATTTGATGTATGTTACAAATATGACAAGTGTAAGAAATAATAGTGATAGTTTGAAAGAGCTTGCTATGTCTAGATACAAAATAGAAGTCAATTGACCAAATGAACCACAAGAGTTACTCTAGGGGTCAGAAGAACAAGTTAGTATGAGCAGAAGACATTGAATCTAGTGATGGTGCTGGAAGAGGTAGGAATATGACAGAGAATAGGCTCCTACTCCACCAAAATGAAAGATGAAAGAAAGAAAGATTCAGGCACAACTTTTCTTTCATGTCCTGTCTGTTTAGTGGTCAGATCCCTTGTAGCTTGGCCTTCCACAATGAAGACACATGACTGTTATACAAAGGTTGCGAATAATCAGAGACACAGACAAAGATCCCACGCCCAATAGATGCACACACTCACCACTGAAGCTGAAGTGGGGTGTTCTGAGGCAAGTAGGTGGATGGGGGTAAATAAAGTGGGAAAGGTGAAATATTTGGGAAGAAGTAAAAGGGTGGAGGTGGAAACATCATGGCAGCAGAAATGAATCAGAAAGGCGGCTGTTAAAAGTTAATCAGGACAAGCACCTTGGCTTTGATGTGTGTTTCAAGATTATACAAGGAGCCGGTTAGGCAAAGAAAAAATACACTTCATATGCCATCATTTTAATAGTTTTATCACCACCCGCCCTGCCCAGTACCAATTCATCTCCCCACTCATTCCACCTACAGTAGCTCATTCTCTCACTTCTCTACTGCATTTCTACTGAATCTCCACTTCTTGTCTGTGTATGTGTTTCATACATCCTTCAGACAAGACTGATCAGTAATCATGTTGTAGTGGAAATGACAATTGTCTTTCTTGAAATTCTTCTTCTTTCTTTTCTACTGGTAAATGCCTCAGTCAGAGATACAGATACACAGTCATGTAAAGTTTCACATAGATTAAAATAAACTCACACGCAATGGCCACACACACAAAAACACACACACACTGCCTTGCAACTATTTTGCACCCCTCACCTCTTGCTTCTTTTTTTTCTCACATTTAATGTTTCTCTCAGATGCTAAACATCTTTGATGACAATTCAAAGACACAAAAATCTTTTGTTACTGTTGTGACATAGATGATAACAGCAGAGGTAAAATAAGAGTTGGGGGTGTAGATGATAAAATGTAATGAGAAACAAATCGGAAAAAAAAATTCCTTTAAGAGAGCTATGCAAATGCAGCCCAGCTATAAACAGACAACACCTTGTCTAAAATGGCTATGGCAGTAACTTTGTCACTTTGATAGTGGTAGGCAAAAAAAAATAAAAATAAAAAGTGTGCTGGTGAGAAGGCGGGGATTGGTTGTACCTTCACACATGATTCTCAGTGCACTATACAAAAAAAAAAAAAAAAAAAAAAAAAAAAGGCTGGTAACCTTCAAATATGCCAGCAGCTGAATGGTGCTGATTTTCTCTATGGCTGGGAAAAAAAAGGGGAAGTAACTCGGTTTGCCTTGAACAAACATCAAAGACAAACCTAAGCTTTTTTTTATTTTTTCTCTCACAAGCTTCCTTCAATAAACTAAAGTCCACCCATCCCTAACTCAAAACATCTCATGCCTTCCCTCTCTTTTTTTTTTTTTTTTTTTTTTTTATTACCTTTTGCTTTCCTACATATGCACGAATGTAGAGCCACAACTTAATTGAAATTACCAGAAAAATGAAAATGAACCCAATTTAGGACAAAATTCCAAGCAAGCCATTGCTGGACTCAATTCTGTCTCTGAGAAGAAAAACCTTTCATCGGCTGGTGTGAACATAAGTGTTTCCACATTCGGATCACTACCAGTTCCTTATCAGGATATTTAAGGGTAATAAAAGTTTACTTTTATGTTAACTGAAAACCATCAATTGTAGACATATCTTGATTCTATACATGTATCATGATGCAACTGCTTTGCATACATACAAAATGTCTATTGTGACTTATGTATTTACCATGTATAGGTGAATAAAAATAGAAATGTTGGCAAGTAAATGACTGTGTGATAACTTTTGATCCGTTTGAATGCAAAATGTTTCTCTTTCTCTATACAAGTTTATTTAGTCATAAAGTATCAAAATTATTTGCTATGTTTGTTATATTCTTTATTGATTTCTATGTATGAAAGTAATTGAATGCAGTAAATAATATGTAACATTTGAAAAATTCTAAATTCATAAAACAAGTACATTGAATACTAATAAATATGTTTTTGGTATGATCTTTATTCTTTAGCTATATGTAGCAATGAAAAGTAGTCACTTACAGGTTGCTTATGTTCTCTGCCACATAATTAAAAAAAATGAGAAAGTGTCAAGTTTTTTGCCCTCGAAAGAACTCAGCAGGACATGCAAATTTTGATCTAACCAATCATGAGAATTTTGGGTGTGTACATAAACTCCTATATTTGAGTACCAAAGAGTGCAATTTGTTGCGTGTGTGCATGTTCATATGTGTTGCTTCTCTTCACAAAATATACAAAAAGACTATTTTTTCCTTATATTGTTATAGCAGTATATGTACAATCCTATGTAAATGATCAGACCATTACAGGAAGCCAACTAAATGCAACTTCCCTTAAAAAGGCTTAATTTGGTACAAGGCTAGAAGTATGGAGAACACATTGGCAATCAAACTCAGTACTAAGTAGTAATGTCAACAATACTGGTTTGCTAACAATTGCTCAATGAGAAGACACCTTCAAAAGTAACCAAATAGTTTGAAACAGATTGGAAAGATTAGATTCTTTATCTATATTTTTTATTGTCTATATGTTGAACAGGGTAAACTGCCAAATCAATACCAACGGAATAACTAATTTTTTCAAACAAATCAAAAGTAACCACACTCTATACAAAATTGTGGAGAAAATAAATTAAACATCCAACTCCAATTCTTCTACTTTTCTAAAGCCCTTCAGAAATAACAAATTTATTTTTATTAGTAATAATGTCCTATCTAGTTAGTATTTGGTTGGTGCAAAAATAATTACGGTTTTTGACGTTAAAAAAATACGTCAAAAACCGATATTATTTTCTGCACCAACCTAATATTTACTAAACCTGGTATAGGGCCATAAGAACAAGTTACTTGATAGGGATTAAATTTATTACAAGAGTTCAAAATCCAAACATAAGCAAGCATCTATACAGGCATATATGCATATAAATAGTACTCTATATTTACTCCACTCTATAAAAACCTACTTACTACAAAAACCACAGCAGCAACACCAGGTATGATATGACTATGGACTTGTACTCCACTGGTAGGTCTGCAGAGTCATTATAACATAAATATGCCCTATATTTTGACCATTGTACAAGCAAAGAGACTAAGTCAGTATTTATTGAAAAACCAACTACAGTAACTAAAAAATAAATTATAAGTTAATCAATTATTTGAAATAATGTTATCAGTTTTGCTGCTTCAATCACTACAATTCAGCTAGTGGGTTCTCCAAACTTCTTCAAATGTATGTTGCATTTTGTGTATCTTTATGTTCGCTCCAACCTACTTCAATGATCCAAATGAGAAAAATTCCTTGGTACTGTAATTTGTTTTACTTGAAATTGAATATTATAGAAAATGAAATACACATTAGGAAGACCAGAAAGCTGAAAGTAATGATTGAAATAAAAGGTGAGTGTTTTAGTATGTATTCCTTATTGTCTTCAAATTTTATAGAAAACTGACCTCCAGTTCTAACTTGCAGTCATTTTGAGAAAAGATATAAGAATAGCAGTCACCCTGACCTTTGAAGTAGAAAGTATAAAGAGATTCTTGAAATAACATTTTTGGAAGGAGAAATTATATAATAAAATGATATACAATATATACCAAGAAATACAGTCTTTTTTTTAAAAATAAATAAAAAGCTGGATATGGTTTTACTTACCTATGCCTGACATCATGGACATTGAGGCAGTCCTTAGACCATTCAAATGTGTTAGCAGGATACTCATTGTGAACTCCTTGCACAGATATGAAGTACTGCCACTTCAAACTGGGGAAGTATTGGACATTATTTCTCCATACTGGAAAAGATAAAGGGAAAAGTTATGATAAATTGTATTTGTGGTTTTATTTATTTTCTTCTTAATTTTTATCTTCACAGAAAGAACACAGAAAATTTAACATGGTCATAAGTGCCAAAGTAATTAGAAAAAAAATTCTTGATATCCAAGAGAGACAAAAAGTCATTCATTGTATGAAATGGGAAAATTTAAAACACTAGATTATTGATAATTTTCAAAAAAAGTCATTTCATTTTTTTCTAAAAATGAACTAAATTCAAAACAATTTCAAAATCTTTAACCAGCACAAAAGAAATCCAGTTGAACATTTTAACAACCATAAAAACTAATGAAAAAAAAAAAAACTAACTGTAAGTTGTAATTTTTACTCTGATTAAAAAGACAAATTGTGTGTATTCATGCAAGCTACTAGCTTTGGTTCGATTTTTTACACTTTGTTATTCAAAAACACTAATTTCATAAACTGTTTATTCTAAAATGTTAAATCATTATCAATATTATTTTTATCTATTCATGAATAGTCTTAACAATGGAAACCTATTCTAAATACAACTACCACAACAATACTAAATATCTCTAGATTCTACTATTTATGTCTATATTATGTTGTAACACTTGCTTTAATTTCTTACTGGTGACATTTTTTGCAGGGGGTGCAATACACAGACTGAGACTTGAAACTTGCAAAAATAAATTTTAGATAAAAAAAAAATCAATGTTTAATCATGAAAAGTTATCTTCCTATCATCAGAAATATTTAGTTTGTCAATGCAGAAAAGTAACTAAAAGGAGAGTGATGGAGTAAATGTCAATTTAGTAAAAAGCAATAGAAAAAAATACCTATGTACATATACAATTAGTACTAAAATACAACCATGATCATTATTTCATTTTTCGCTACCATCAAAATCTAGTGTATCTATATGTAAGAATCAATTTATTTAATAAATAAAAACCTTGATATCCACCAAACAAACAGTTAAGGCAATATATTTCAATTATTAGTGGATCAAATTGCTCACTATTTTCTGTAATATTCAGTTTAGAAACTAGTAAAAAAAATAAAATTATTTCCACTTCCCAATACTACAGAAGATAGTAAAGGAAAGCAAGAAAAAAGGACTAACAATTAACTGTAAGACAATGTATGGTCATCAGAGAGAGAGAGAGAGAGAGAAAGAGAGCTCAAGGTATTAGGTTGGTGCAAAAATAATGTGTCGTTTTCTCACATAGTAACATATGTGAGAAAACGACATTATTTTTGCACCAACCTAATATAAGCTGTGAAATGGAGATGCAAGATGTTTAACTATTTGTTTAGCGCAGTAAAAAATGACAGAAAATGTGACATAGAAATCTGAAGGTGTGTTCGAATAGCAAAAGACACGTTCTAAAAACTAAATTATTAAAAAACATCAAAATTTTCTTAGAAACAAAGAAAAGAGTGATGAACTGACATATCATATCTAGTCTCCTATATGGCAGTGAATGCTGGACAAATTCCTCACAGATGAAGATGTTTGAAAGCGACAGAAAATACCATGAATTGTGAGTAGGCAAGTTTTAAGAAATAGTGGAACTAAGAGTACTTATACTTACAATCAGAAAGATATAGTTGAAATTTCCAGAACATATAATGAGGAAAGAGGGCTTGGTGTATTTAACACCAACAGGACACACTGAAGGCAAGAGGGGCAGGAAAAAAGCATTGAGTAACAGGAATGTTATTTAAAGTTTCTCCCTGCTTTGTGAGAAGGAACTGCAGAGTGGGAACAAAAAAGAATGGTAAAGAGTCAAATATTACTTAGATTTACAAGGGACATGAAATTGTGGAGAGCCATGATCTTCCACATCTTGAAGGGACATGGCACATAAAAAAGAAGAATCCACTATTTCATTCTTTTTATATATCTAAACTCTTGTTTTTTAATGTTTGTAACCTTTAGGTCAATGGGACAGATATAAAAAAAAATGTGATTGTTTCTGAAGAACAAAGCCACCTACTGAAAATTTCTCATGATCCGTAAGAAGTTATAAACAATTCTAAATTGAAAAGAATACATTAAACAGAAAGCGGTAAGTTTACATTATTAGCAAAAAAATATTTACTTTACTGAATCTTACTTTTTTCTTACCTCAGTTTACACACACAGAGTCTTTGTCAGTCTCTACTACACCCTTTGCTGTACAAGATTATCCCACTTTTCATGTAGCAGTAGCACCCACATAACCTTAATAATTACATTGCTGTTTGTATTAGAATGAATAGTGAAATAATTTCAGCTGAAACAAGCAGATTCAGAAAACTTATTAATCTGCTCAACAACAAAATTTGTTCAGTAATAAGACATAAATCGCAAGCAATACAGATACTGCAACCTTATACCTCCTTTGAATTATTGCATCTATTTTAAACCATAATTCATATAGCAGTTGGATTATATTTCCCTTCCTGGTGCTTATACATTCACACATATAAAAACTCTTCTGCTCTTTAAACATTTTGCCTGTCCCTACTCTTCTTGTCTCTTTCTATAAATACATTATAACACATGGCATTCAATAATATAGCTTTTTCATAAAACTGTTTCATAGGAAGTCATGATCCTTATACTACAAACTTAGTCTTCATTAATATTTTACCTTTCTCCCTCGTTCCATATGATGCAAATTTTGCATTTTACTGCAATGCTTTAATTCCTCCAATCTCTCTCAATGCTCATACGCTTCATTCATTAGCTTTATCCATATATACATGTGGCACTAAGTATGAGATGTGAGAGAAATATTCTATTAGAAAAAATGTAAAAATTATCGGTTGTAGTGGAAGGTTTTTAGATAAGCATGACTATCTTAGCTAAAATATGAAGGTCCCTCTATGGAGAACATACGCATACATACAAGAAAGATATATTCAATGCAATCTTTAAACTTGGTCTGAAGATCATACTGAAGTGTGAAACTGACAGCTATTATACAGTATTGATTCTTATGTACTCACAGACTCTCTCTCTCTCTCTCTCTATATATATATATATATATATATATGGTGCATTAAGTTGATGATACATTTGTTTGTTTGCTTTTAATTAAGATAAAATTTATAAACACAGATGGATGTGAAAAGTAGGAAAATCCCAAAAAGTTAGCAATTAAAATATTGCATCAATTTCTTCTTGCTATCCAATCCATGTTTTTCTTTCTTGCATTTAAGGTTCAAATTATTCTGGAAATGTTTGTTCCATCTTCAAATAAATCTGGGAATACAGGAGAGAAAAAACACACACACACACTTCTAAACATATAGGTTTATAAATAGCAGCATAAACATGTAGGCACACAGCAACATTAATAAATATATACATAGACATTTATATGTAGAAAATCAGTACTGATATTTTATGAATATGGCATTGATGAGTAGAGGCAGGTTCACCAAATAAAAATCAGAAGTTTCAATCTAAAATAACCAAAGAAATGATTGAAACAGTTTTTCGTAAAAAGATGGTTGTCTTTCATATTATTGCAGTTATAATTTCTTCCAGAATATCAGATAGTAAGAAAATACAAGATGCATAAAATGACTGAAGTTTTTGGCAACAAGAATTGGGAGGGGAAAAAAAGCTGGTAGTGGTGGTGGGGTGCGAATCAATCACATAATTTAATAATTTCATAAACACAACACATTTTCCAGTTACAAATGTGTAAATATATAAATAAAAATGGAGCTGCACACACATATATATACACACACACACACATACATACTTCTAAATGGATAAATATACATAAATAAGTGTTTGTGCGTGTTGTAAATTCTTCTCCTATATTTCTCTTAAAGCTTCAATGAAATGAAAGCTAAGAAAAAAAGAAATCTTTGCACTTCACTTTCTTTTGGTGATGGCCAAATGCCAATATTTTCACTTCATTGTTTCTTACAGAACAATATTGGCAGACATGAAGATACTTTTAATAACAGCAGCAACACAGGCCCAAAGTTCCGTGAGAAGTTGAAGATAAATGGAAAAAAGAGCAAAGTGAATTCCTGAAAGGACAAAGAGAAGAGAATGGAAAGTAATGTAAGAGGGAGTGGGTCAAAACCAGAAGAGTGCAACAGAGAGGGAAAAATAGGGGAAAATTAAGAAAGGGAAACACAAGAAAGAGTTGGGGGGGGGGATAAGAGACAAAACCAACTGAGAGAGTGGGATGTTGAAAAGGAAAAAAAGTGTAAGAGAAATTACATGAGAAAAAAAAGGGAGGAAAAGCTAGATTTAAAATAATAAGCATAGCTCTTACTTGTAGACAGAATGCTTGATGGCATAACAAACATCAAAGCAGCAGAAAAATGAGAGGGCGACAGGGTGAATGAAAGAGTAAAATGAGAGTAAGGAAGCTGCATGGCATGCATGAATACATATACAGATGCTTTTCTTTGAAGGCTTGAGCAAGTTGTTTGAGTAAATAGAAAAACAAAAAGCTAAGACAACGGAATGAGAAAACAGAAAGAGGCACCACTATCGGCAATAGGGCAATAACTTTGAAAGTGAAAGATCAATGTCATTTGTGTAAGCAAGCATTTTTATTTTTAATGGCAATAAAGCCAGGAGGCAAAAGTTGGAAATGGATTGGATTCTGGTTGATGAGTGTACCACAGATATTACAGTGGGTCCCCTTGTATGTATATATAATATATACTGCTTGATATGTAAGATACAAAAACAAGAACTCAACAATGTACACAGATTTATTAATAAATACACAAGTTAACATATCTATAAACACAAAACAAAAATATGTATAGAGAACACCAATAGATTGATTTGTTTTTTATGGCTTACCAACGTTTTGTGGGCTATTTAAAGCCAGAAAATATTTTTAGATTGTAAGACTTTTTTCGAGATAATGATTTACTGATATAATTCCTATTAATTAACCTATAACTGGAGGAGAAGAGGCGGATTCATACCTTTAGTAAGGGTATTTGCTTATAAGTGAATATAACAAACCCAACTGGAATTGGAAATCTACTCTTTGATTTCTAATTCCAAGCCATTATCCATTACACCAGCCACCTATCCAAACTCACAGTGCCAGTCATTTCCAAGCAGTCATTCATCTAGGTACTGACCAGACTTTACATTGCTTAACTTTGGGGGATCATACAAGAACCAGTGTTTCAACATGATATGGCTGTAAGTGAACTCCAATAGAAACATCTATTTAAAGATGCTTACATCCAAACCCACATACATATTTATTTATAAATGTATAAATTAAAGATGAAAACTTAAAAATATACATACATACAATTTAAAATACACATATGTCTCTCAAGACAAATTCTGTCTATTTCCTGCAAAATTGTTTGGATACAAAAAAAAATAATTTTAAAACTCAAAACATTAAATTTGATCTAATACAAATTATAGAAATAATTTATTTTTTTTTGTTAAGTCAAGAGTAAGGGTGAATTAGTGCTTTCTTGTAGTGTAGAAGAGATTCAGTTAAATTTTGGCATGTAATTCCAAACTTGGCACATTTTTTACAAAATCAATTTTTCACTTACATAGCTTTAAATTAAGGAAAACTATGGAAAAGATTTTTTTATTTCTTTACAATATAAACCAGGCAACATTCGGATATCTGAAGCTAAATTCAATAAATTTTCTTAAAAAAATATTGTCAGTATATTTCAAAATTACAAAGATTAAAGGATGGTTAGGGGCATTTTCAAAAGGAATCACAGATTCAGCTAAATATCTACATGTATCCAGGTTCAAATACAATAAACTTTTTAAAGCATTTGAATTAATGGAAGAATATAAAATAGATATATTTTTATGACTTAATCCAGGCTTTATTATCTCAATAACTTGAAGGAAATAAATTTGTAATCCTGTAAACTACAATGTTTTTAGAGCTGTTTACATAAAGGAAAAATAATAATACCCTCAATAGAGAATACATATTGTTATTAAAATTCAATAATAAACAGCCTTCTTCATAACACAGATATTTTCAACTACAGACGTTCAGTAACTAAACCAAGACAGTATTTACATATTCATACCAACCTAAAACCACAATAAATCCATTTATATCCATATTTATTATATATGCTTGTTGTGATTGGATTTACATTTTGGGCTAAAGACATATTTTGGGTTAAAAAAAAAAAAAAATAAAAATAAAATCCAACAAAACTCTCCTGAAATTTTCATTACAGTAAAAACAAAAACTGACACTTTCAATCAACAAACTTAATCTACAAAATGCTTATATCAGTAATACTGATGATGAGCAAAAATCATTTAAAGCATTAACATATATGGTTTATTATCATCTATCCTGCAACAAGAAGATTATACAAAAACTGCAAAAGAGAATGTTTGCTATAGAACAATGGTTACCAAACTTATTTCAAAGGATATTTCTAAAGATAATCTTCATTATTTTTAGATATTTCTAGAGAATAATCTTCATTATTCATTATCTTTCTAGAAGATAATTTTCATATATAATAATGATACATATTAAATCTATAAAGACAAAGAATGAATGAAAAAAATTAAATTCAGCACATACTTAAAGTTAACCAATTTTATGATTGGTAAAATGGAAATATTAAGTTTATTTTTAATTTTCATAACTCTAGCTCATTATTTCCTAGGACTTCATATTTAAAGAGAATACATATTCCCGTCATCTATCGTATAGAAACTACTTGTAATACATAAAAGCAATGAGATTTAACTACCTATAACATTCTTATCCAGCACAATTTGAAATAAAGGTCACAGAAAAGTAATTTAGATAAGGGTCAGTTCATACTCTAGGCTAATCTTAAAAGTAATTATTCTTTCAAGTGACTTTCAGATACTACATTTAAATGTTCATCTTAAAGATATAGAAAAAGAACCAATTCTTGCCTATGTATTTACACACACACAAGCCAACATCCTTTACTGAAATTAATCTTAAACAAAATAGACATCAACAAACAAATGCCTATACACTTCTTACACAGTAAAACAAGAGGATTATGTGTATGGACACATCTGCAGTAAAAAAAAAAAAAAAAGAAAAAGTGAGATTAACTGATAAAAGGTAAACTAATACAAAATGAGTGTGGCAGCACAATACACAGTCATTTGAAGTGAAAACTAATGCTTCACATGTAAAATTGAACAGAAGACAGTAAGAAGAAAAGATTAAAGAGGTTGGTTTAAACATGCCCATATCAGAAGTTGCTATTATTTCTGGGTGATTTCCTTCTTTCAGAACACATCCTATAAGAAATGGTGGTTGATTTAGAAAAGCACCAAGTCAAATAGACAAGAAACAATGAATGAGTTGGGTTGAAATGAAAGAGGATTTCTGTGTGATGGTTGAACTAAATAATGTGTTAGTTAATCAGATGTTTGCAGGCATAAAAAAAAAAATATGTAATTGAAGAGAAGGTCAAAATAGTAGCTTATTCAAAAGACTTTGGTGTAAGTGGATAAGAAGCTATTTTGGAGATCACAAAAGAAACAAGAACATTTTGAAAGAATCACTTGACAAGTACAGTAGACAAGATCTTTGAAACAGGCTTCCTATCCATTTTCAAAACTTTGTCATTGACTAATTCCTAGTGAATGTTTGCCACTTTTCACATAAAAACTAAAGATCAGAAGTCGAAAAGTGAACTGACAAAAGATCAATTGGAAAATGATTTTTGGCAAACTAAATTTTCCTTGGTGCTTGCACTTGTAACAGCATAGCTTGCTTGGTTTTATTTTAACAAGGAAAACAGATCTCTGGTATAAAAATACATCATTCAATACTATTCTACACCTATTAAGAATGGCACACTATTACAAAACACTGCTTTTATGGATAGTATTATCCTACTTATTAAAATATTTCAACCCAATTGAAAACCTGCCATTGTAATATTTAATAAACAAATTAAAAAATAAAAACACTCACTATTTTTATTGTGTATTTAAGAGCAAATTTGAAAGGGAAAACCCTGTGAGAAAACCTATACACAGGTAATACTTTCTGTGCATGATGAGAAGGATTCTGAACTCAGACATGAAAAATAGTCAACAGTTGAGCTATCCACATGATTAAAATAGTTGTGTATTTCCTACTGCTATCAGAAGTTGGTGTTCAAATAGAGGTAAAAGCCAGGATTTTGATTTTCAAGGCAGGGAGTTCCTACCTAGAAAGTCTTCATTTATGACAATAAGTTAAGCTTATTAAAATATCAATCTAAGTTGAAGTCCTGAACAAAATCTACCTACTTATTTATGGTATTATGGTAGCCAAAGGTCTATGAAAAATAAAATATTTTTGATATATCATACTTAATATTATACTAACTTGACATAATTATTTACAATGATATACAAATACACTGAGTATAGAGTATTGGTGCTCATGTCAGAGCAGACTTCTTGCCTAAACATAGTCAGGCCAAAATAAGTCAAATGTATGATAAGTTATTGTTTGATAGCAAAGGACAATGTAAAACAAACATTAGCAAGAGTTAAATAAAATGTGTTTTATATGTCATAATATATGGTGTCTTTTGTGTTACAGTAATTTGTTATACTATTATCCTGAAAAACAGATTCACCTATATACAAAGCATATCATGAATTAATGAGTTCTTGGCCAAAGATCAAGTCTTTACACACACATTACTGGTTCAAACAGAACAAAGAAGCACAGATTTCATTGTGTGTGACTCGTGAATTTAGACCTCACTATTTACTCTTAATGCTTAGTCCAAAGAAATAAAAAAAAATAAAATAAAAAATGAAATAGATCTGAGAACAATATGAAAAACTAGTTCTTGATATTAAACTTTACACTATAAGCAATTTACAAACTTTGAAGTCATACATTAATAACACAATGTGCTGATAATTTCTTTCTCTTTAAGCTTGCAGCAACTTCATCAATTTAAATATCTCAGCCTCATCAAATTTTATCTAACACATTATTTCTTGATCAAAACTTTAAATTATCAGCTAAAATAACATTATTTTCAATATGGAAATAGTTATCGTGTTAGCAATGATAGGTGAGAAAATGATGTCACAGGCTTGATTATGGTCCCGTTGTCAATTTCTACTGACAAATAAAGAAAGATAATAATCTTAGCTTATTGAATGCTGGAAAAGTGAGTAGGGAGACAGACAAAATGCTTTGAACCCCCCCCCCCAAATTAGTAATCACTAATAGTTGTACTTTTTATCCAGCTCACAAATTAATTTATGATGAATTTTAATTTTTTTTTACACATTATTTTTCAATGATTGTATTTGTAGTGCAATATTAATCACATACTGATACTCATATATATCGATCATTTCATATCAAATTACCCAGTACTGTCCAGGTCACCCGTTCAGATTCCCCTAAAACAAATTGTATGTATTCCTATGTTAGAATGATATAAAAAAGCACAAATATTAGGTCTGTATCTTTAATATCTTTGAAATTTTAATCTTATGCATTTTGCTGGATGAGCTTTTGTCCAAACTCTAATATGCATAGCTCCTTTGATATGCATGCACAGCTTCGAAACTTTGTGATTAAGTTTGACATTTTCTATAAGTTTCAAAATGTAATCAAATCAGATGTATTTTTCACATCTTTAATCATATAACCTAAAAATAGCTAAAAGCTAAAATGTAAAAAGATGATGTCCCATTAGAGAGCTTCCCAAAAATATGTTAAATAAAGCATGCAAACATTTCTTTTCATTTGATTTATAACATTAATTAAGTTAAATGTATGCAGTAACTATATTTATTATGCAATATGAGTGTCAGAATAATTGTTGAAAATGTACTTGATTATTTAATGTCTTTAAAATTGCCAATTTTCACAGCCTCATATGAATAGTTTAAAAAACATTTCATATTTTTACCAGGTATTCTTAAATATCTGAAAGTGATATGACAAAAGATTCTGGGTTTTGTTTGAGCTTCTGTTTAAAGTTAAAACTGTTTTAAAAGAAAGTGCTCTCATGCCACAAGCATGATTTTTCCAACTTTGGCACTTCATCAGAACTTTGATATTTAAGAATATCTCAAGATGAAATTTGGTGCCCCTGTGGTTTTCTATCCAAATACGCAATTTATGGTTTCCATTTACCTTTATTCTAAGTGGTTTGGAAGTTATGGGCTCTTCAAAATAGGGGGAAAAAATAGC
The DNA here is from genome assembly GCA_963932145.1 of Acanthosepion lycidas. Taxonomy (NCBI): domain Eukaryota; kingdom Metazoa; phylum Mollusca; class Cephalopoda; order Sepiida; family Sepiidae; genus Acanthosepion; species Acanthosepion lycidas. Next base: position 79,166,579 of record OZ010580.1, on the reverse strand, counting down.
TTTTTAGGAGCATCTGCTAAATTTTTAACTGACTGCAGAAACTAAACTAAGGACATTAAAATAAAACTTTTACTGGATTATTTTTATTTGATGTATTGCCTTTTGTAAAACATTAAATCTCTGCATTTCAAAGCATTAAAATCTTTTCTGTTGATAACAGTAACAAGTCATTACATTAAAAACTCAAAATTTTACTAGTTCTTTAGAAGCATAAAGAAAATTTTAACTTTTTGAACCGACAGAAAAAGGATTTTCAGTTAGGGAAAATTTGTGTTGAATCATTTGAGAATTTAAATCCCTTGTTACAAGTTTATATAAACAGTAAAAGGCAGTACAATGGATGAGAATTCCTAGAAGAGAACTTCATCAACACAGGCAGAAGTCATAATAAAGCTGAAAGAGATATCGAGAAAGAAGAGTTAGCTTAAGGAAATGGAAAGCCAAGGCATTATAAAGATAAAAAAAAAAAAAAAAAGTGTTTGATCTACTGGAGCTGAAAGAATGAAATGGATATCAACAAGTGTAATTGAGGAGGATTATTAAGATGAAGAAGTGATGATAGTAGTTGATGTGGAAGTTCACTTAGGACGGAGCTAACATACATACAGAATAGATACACTGAGGCCTTGGTAACAAAATAGATACACTGAGGCCTTGGTAACAAAATTGTGATTTTGAGAGTATGGACGCTATGTGAATCAACAAAAGTTGATAGTTTCAACTGCTTTCTGAGTTGGAAATGGAAATATTTTCATTATCCTACAAATTTTTTAAACTAATATCTTCATCTTCGTTATTTCTAATGTAACATTTCAGCTCATATTGTTCAGCCTCTTATGATATTGTCTTTCTTATTTGTCATGTCAACAAGAACTGACTTAGTAACCTAGTTAAACTTTCATTTTCATCTAGGAAAGATGCAACTAAAAGGTGAATAAAACTACAGTGATTTCTGTATACTAATGAATGCAATATACACCAGAGGAAAGGTGGAGAAAGAAAATAATGCCTCAAAAACAACACAGATGAAGATGCTAGTCAGAAAAATGTGAGAATAAGTTTATAGCAGTGGCAATGGGTTGAGAACGATGAAAAAAATAAAATATTTAATCATTTATCCTTCTGAGTGAGTCTATATTTATACATCTTACCAACACAGAAATTAGAAAAGAAAATCTGTCAACTTCTTTTCCTTTAGGTTGGTAAAAGAGGTAATTTTCTAATGCAAACATTCTCTGAAAAACTTTCAAATGAATGAAAGCTTTTGAAATTTGAATAGCTCTTTTTTTCTTTTCCAAGATATTTTTCTGACCAAGAGATGTCCTATCAATAATAGACTGCAAAGATTAGAATCTTTATTTGTATTTTTTATTGTCTATACTTTGAATAGGGTAATACACACTGTCAAATCAATACCAACGGAATAACTAATTTTTCCAAATAAATCAAAAGTAACCATACTTTATACAAAGTTGTAGAAAATAAATTAAATCTTCAACTCCAACTCTTCTACTTTTCTAAAGCCCTTCATAAATAACAAATTTATTTTTATTAGTAATAAGATCAGCATCCTCTGATATACACAGAAAAGTGTTTTTTCATTTTGATTTTGGTGACATACTGACTTCATGGGAAACTTCCTTGATAGGTGGATTTATATATAAATATATTTTTAACTTATCAAATAAAATTATTTTTCTCCAAGTATTAACATTAAAAAATGAAAATTAATGTCAAAATATATTAATTTCATATTCTTATAATAGTGAATTTTTTTATTATTATTTTCAAGCTGCAGTGTGTATAGAAACATTTTTATGAATTCAATCCAAAATTGCCACATTGTTTTGTTTTTTTGTTTTTTTAATACACTCTATAATAAATAGGCACATTATAACAAGAGTAAATTGTTCAGTTTTATTCTCAGTTACTGAAAAAAAAAAAAAGTTGACCTCATCAGTAAGATGAAATGAAAGAAATATAACTCCCATTTTTTAAACATGATCTCTCAGATACACTATTCCAACAAGTGATATCATTAAATTGGCTTTGTATACATCAATGTAATAGTAAAAGGAAACAATATTTCCAATAAGACATCATGTGAAACAATACTCTGTTCCAATCCATCAAAAAGTCAGATTATAAGCTTATTTGTAATTCCCATCAAAGGTAATGAGAAATTTGGTATCCACTTTGCAGACTGAAAGGTTTTGAAAAGAGATGCATCAAATTAATATTTCAAGTAAAATTAAAATGATTACAAGTAGAATATTTGTTTTTAATTTATCATCTTTAAAATTCAGAAATGTTCTAACAATTCAGCCAAATCAGTTTTCACATAGTTCCTAATCATGGTAATTTTATTGAATATGCAAAACTATGAGGGAGGGGTGCATGAATGTTTGTCAGCCTGACCCACTTCCCAAAATCAAACCTAATGACCAAACATCAGATCTTTTTTAAACCTTCTCAGTTTGGCCAATAATTTATCAGCATTCTCTCAGAGACATTAATTAGACCATGATCTGGAAATTAAATCAATGCTTTTATCCACTAGGTCATGTCTAATAGGTTCAATCTCTTGATCAAGTAGTGTAAAAGTGTAGGATGTGCAGGTAATGTATTAGGTTGGTGATATATGTGAGAAAACGACATTATTTTTGCACCAACCTAATAGTAGCTAGTGGCTCAGAAAGAGAAATTTGCAATTTAAACTTAAAACTCCAGCTGAGTTTCTTACATTATCTTTTTCAGAAATACCCTTGGGAAAGGCATGAATTCATTGCTCCCCCGACTATGGATTAAATAGCAGAGAAGACAGGGCTCTCTAACTGTATCTGGCAACCAGTCTAGGTGAAGGACAACTCTGAATTCAAAACCGTATGTAGCCCTAGCGAGACACACACTATACAGTCATTGAAAGCATTATGGAGTTCCCAATTAACTGTGGTGTGAGGTTATGGACTGTATATCAAATCATCTGAAGTCAAATTAAAAAAGAAAAATTGTAAAATGGAGAAAGTAGAGGGAAAACACAAGCAAAAAGAAAAGAAAACAATTACAAAATGTAAAATGCTGAGGGAAAAGGCTGTATATAACAAAAAATGCTAACAAGGAGAATAATCTAATTTCTCTGGTAGAAATAAATGGTTCTGTGCAACATTCCTTGAAAGTTACCAGATACAAAAGTAAAACCTATTTTATCAGGTTGGTGCAAAAATAATGACGTAATGATGTTGTTTTTGACGTTAAAAAATACGTCAAAAAAACGACATTATTACGTCATTATTTTTGCACCAACCTAATAATTATAACATTTCAAACAGGCTGAAATTTCAGGTAAGAGTGGATAGTTTTATTTTGATGACTTTGATTTTAGATAACATTTTATTTAGACCCTGTCAATGTAACATTTCAGGAAATATTGTTTGAGCAAAACTTTGCTGTTTTTAATGAATTGATATAAAGCAGCACTACAATTTATGTTACAAAAAATTGACTGGTATAAAAGAAATCAGAGCCCTGGAATTGGTTGATGTATAATATCAAATAGCATTTCATTAAAAGTGAGAAAATCTATTCACACTCTGATATACAATTAACATTTCCCAATTTCTTCAAATATTACCTACTTAATAGGAAATGTCCTTAAGTGCTAAAAATGCATCTTTTATCCCAAACCAGCTGAGTCGCATTGCTATCTTGGTGTGAATGCAACAAGTCAGTATAGCAAATAAATATAAATACCTATATCTGTACTACTCTCAGGATTAGTTTTATGATCAACCTGATCACTTCTAATTTTACGCAGTTTTGGAAACAGCATTTTTGCTTAAGTTTAGTATACTAGGTTTTTTTTTTTTTTTTGGGTTGTTTTTTTTGTAATCATTGTTCTGTTTGTACAAATAAGTATTAGGTTCCTTAAATTCAAGAGACAATTCTTTTCCTCATGGAGGCATTTTTAAAATAAACCTCTATGCACTGGAAAACTGTCTTTATAAAAACTATTGCAAAATTGCATTTCCTGTTTATATTCGAATTTACTTGAAGCTCTACAACAAAAAAATCTAATTTGGATTAAAATATGCTAATCATATGAAATGAAATAAAACTCTTTCATAAAGGTATACTTATTTTTGGTTACAGTGTTTCAATGCTGAAGAGTTTGGTAATAAATAATATATCCTCATATCCTTTTTGACAGCACAAAATTTTATAAACCCGCTAAGTTTGGTTTAGAAGAAAACCTTTGTATTAGAAAAAAAAGATTTTTTTTTTGTAAGAGTGAACTTTATTCTAGACAATACTACATTGAGATTCTAGTATTTACTAGAGGTATCAGAAATGAAGATGTCCTTTCTGTCTGAATTTCTGGCATGAGGAGATATTACATTATTTACATGAGAACAATTGTCTTAATTTTTGTTGCTGATATCACAATGTTCTAGCCTCCAGCCTTCATCAGGTGGGCACACCGACTGGTGGAAGCATTATGACAACAACAACAAGGATGTGGACAATAGTCAGCATGTAAATAATGAAGATATCTTTATTCATCTGCAAGAAAGTAATAACAGCTAACAGAGACAATCCAGTACAACTCTCTCTCTCTCTCTCTCTCACACACTCACAGTCACGCCTGTGCTGTGTGTATGAGAGAGAGAGAGAGAGACAGACATTAGCTTCCTCCCCACACACAATTCTCTACTGGTATTCCTTTCTTTCTTAAGTCATGTATAGCAAATTAAAATTCCACCCACCACTTGAACTGTAACTAGACAAGCTTTAGCCAAAAAAACACAAGGCAAGCAGGCAAGGCTTTATTCTTCCCTGTAGGCATTTAGGAAAAAAAAAAAAAAAAAAAAAAAAAAAGAAGAAAATTCTAGATAGGCAGTAAAGGAAGAGGAGAGAGAAATAGAAGGGTCAGTCAGCATCCAGTGACTTTGCAGGGAACATCCTTCCGCACCCATTCAAACAGATGTTTCACAATGCTTGCAACTATTCCACTCCCCTGCCACTATTTCATACATTGTGTCCTGTTCCTTCCCCTGTTAAAGAATAAGGGAAGATAGGTGTATGGGAAGGTAGAGAGAAAGAGTGTGAACATTGTCAGAAAGATGCCTTTACCCTTCTCAACCCACACTTCTGTGGTAATATCTCTTTTCAAGCCTCTAGCAGAACAGAAACTGTTATTTCCAAGAAGTCAGATTGATTTTCCATCTCATTTTCTTTCTTGCCAAGAAAAACAAGAAAACTGAATCAAGTAGAATGACTTAGATAAGAGAAAAACAGTAGAAACAGAGCCCTAAACAAATTATGCATAAGGAAAATTAAATAATTTTTTTCTCCCAATTGTTTTAGTCATTTTCTGACTGATGTCATCTAGACCAGGCATGATCAGTTGACAGTTTGTATTTTTATTCAAATGACAAACAATTAACCACGAGAAATGAAGAAGACAAAGTGCATCCACAGGAAAGATATTTTAATAAAATAATATCATAAAATAATTTTATGATATTAATACTATTGATAATTAACTTAAACAAATATCAGCTATGGACAAAATTACTAAATGTTGAATGAACATTTCAAGAACATGACAGGTTAAAAAAAAAAAAAAAAAAAAAAAAAATGAAAATTGATACTTTAGTCATTCTGTAACCAAAGAAGCTTTTAGCACTGAAAACAATTCTTGCAAAGGCATTAAAAGGTGTTTAAATATTTTTTTACTAATTTGTTTGTAAGCTTCAGTATGATCAAATTTTCAGAAAGCATTTAATGTCATAAAAACCTTACAATAACATTCAATTTTGGTTTTCCTTATTGGAAAAAGAATGGTAAACTTTTAAAGCAATGCCATCAATCATATATATTCATATTCATTTATTAACATAGAATACAAAGGCAAGTTGTAGCAAACAGTAAAGCAAATCCAGATTTCAAAATAAATACTTGAACCCGAAAAAAAAAAAAAGTATTTGATATCACTGTTATTTTAACTACCTTCCCTCCTTCGTAATGATTAGAATTGTAATAAAACCTAAAGATATGAAAGTGAATTTATACATTTTCTTTGTACTTGAGAATTGACAACAAAAATAATAAACACTGTTTATTTATTAGATTGTTTATTTACACTATTTATTATATTGTTTATTGGAATGGTTGGCAAAATGAATTTAGGAAAATTTGGTAGCAGAAGATTCTGTAATTTTGACAGGGTAGCTATGAAGTCAATTGAAAATTGATTTTAGGGCCATTCTGGAGTGGGGATTTGAGGCTAAAGTCTTCCTACCTTGTCAAAATTACCAAATTTTCTGTTACCATATATTCCATTACCAAATTATCCAGACAAAACATCAACTAATTGCCAATTGATTCAAACTTTATAAAATGGTAAATAATAAAGATTTCCTTACAGTTGGTTCACATATTTTAATATTTTAGTAAATGTTTATAAATTTGGAAATAAAAATTGTTTTCATGTTTATTTTTTTTATAAATTGGTGAACGATAAATATTGCATTGCAGTAGTTTTTAGAATGTTGTAAATATAAAATTATTCTTGTAAATAAACAATCTAATAAATAAATAGTATTTAAAATTTTTGTTGTAAATTCTTAAGAAAAAGAAAAAATGTATAAATTCACTTTCGTATGTTAAGTTTTATTACAATTTTATTCATAACTTTTTAAAACAATAAACATTGCCAAGGAGTGAAGGTAGTTAAAAAAACAAAACAAAAAAAAAAACAGTGTTAATGGTAAAACCATCCTTTTTTTTTTCTTTTTTTTTTTCAGGCACAAAGGTCCAAATTTGTAGAGATTTTATTTTCTTTTAAATGCCATGTCTGTAAAGGATGTAGGCAATCATGACTCTCCCGTTTCCTTTCTTTATTATCTGTAAATTGCCATGAAAGATAGTGAAGTGATTTCCCATAATCTTCTCCAAAATTTGAAATTCAGAGTTTTCCTTCTCTTAGACAAGTTGCCATCAAAGGCTAAAGAGTCCAGTTGACCCTATCTGCATTGAAACCCGTAGATACAAACATTTTTCAATTTAATACATTTTAAGTATCTGGCTGCTTCACTCACAAACCTGAAGAATAATGTTTTGAGTTCTGTACTAATGGGCAAGATATTTTAAATAGCATATTTCTGAATTATTTATATATTATAATGAGCATATCACTGATTGTGTTAAAATCAAATGTAAATATTTTGATAATATTTCTATTTCATATTTAACATAATTAGTGATATGCTCACTGCAATATAAATATTTGAAAGTGAAAACTACTTTAAAAAGTAAAATTGAACTTCTTGGAAAGTAGTAGAAAAGTAAAAAGAACCTAAAGAAAACTTTAAGCATCCCAAGTTAAAATTTACAATGCAATATAGTTAAAATTTTAAAAGACTTTGAAAAATAAAAAGAAACACAAGTCAGAGTTAGAATAACTTCAGCAAAACTTTAGAATGTAGAGGAGCCAATCAGAGCACAGTGTGCCAAAAATGAAGTGTCATAGGAGATACAGGCCACCACTATTTTTAACCAAGTGTCGTTTATCGGCCACATGACAAAAGTTTTTGTACGACACTACTGCCAGCCCTCACACACAAAAATGCAATTTTTGCCAAAAAAGAGCCAATTTACCTTTCCAAGAATAAAACCTCATAAAGCACTACTGCTGACTTGCACACACAAACATTAACAAACATTTGGTTTTCCTTATTGGAAAAAGAATGGTAAACTTTTAAAGCAATGCCATCATGCATTATTTTTTCTCTATATTTTCTTTCAACAAATTATAAAAAAATATTTCTTGTGATATAAAATATAAAAAGATATATAGTGCATTAATAGATATTAGCCTAAATATAAATATATACACTGTATTTTTTCAAATATTTTCTTTATTAAACAAAATGCTCCTTACTAAAACCAACATATTTATGTACAAACATAAAAAAAAAAAATTTTAAATTAAAAGAAAATTGCTAACTCATGGCTTTAAAAAAATCAATAATGATAACAGCAACATTAAATCACTTTCATTTAAACAACATGCCAAAAATTTACATCACTTAGCATGCTCCACAGTTTACATTCCTTACCGTTATGCTGAGAGATTTTTCAAATATTTAGAGCATTCCCGAATTCAAAATTGGTATGCATAACATTATCTTTCTGTACATTACTTTTTATGTGGGGGAAAAATAAAGGTTCCTAAATATGATTTATACATTTGTCTTGATAAAGTTTCTCAAGAAACAAAATGCATTGGCATAAAAGTTTTTCATTCTAATATATATATATATATATATATATATATATATATATTTATTGAGACATGTTTCATTGAATAATTTAGACAAGTTTTGTCTACTTATTTTCAATTGGATCTGTTGAGATTCAAGGAAAAGCCTTTTAATGTCATTATTAAAGGAAGAGAGAAAATTTCTGTGTTGATACATGTTATTTTATTATGTTATATTAATGAAGGCATGGTAAAGTAATGGAATGAAGCTCATATTGAGGAAGTGTAGAGCTGAGTTTGAATTCCAGTCAAGTTCATTACATTCACTTATGTGAAAAGGTACAAATCCATCTCTTCTCTCCCCAGCTATGGATAAATACCAGGACAGTCAGGGTTCTATAGCCTTGGGTGGCAAGTGGTCTAGGAGAAAGAAAAACTCTGAATTCAAAATATCCAATAGGGCAGTTTGGGCTCTGTAGCCATGGTTAACAATGAGACTAGGAGAACAGCAACTCTGAATTCAAATCTGGAGCCAGTCTCCCTAAGACAGTTTGATGTTATGTTCAATTGTATTGGCCTCTACCTTTTCCTTGGACAATGTTGGTGGCATGGAGAGGGAAGGCATGCTGCATAAGCAACTAACAATCTCTCAAAAAAAATTTAAAAAAACTTTGTCCAAGCCTGCAGATGCCATACCAATATATATTATTACTTTAAAGGTTAATAAAGTTTTAGTGGATACCCATATTAATAAGTTCTCTTGAATGTTCAGGCTGGTAAATGAAATAACATACTGCTTAAAAAATAAACAGAGCATTTACTCAAATACGGGTATCCACTAAAAATAATGTTTAAAGTAATAAAAATATGCCGGAATAAAACATAAACTCCATTAATTCAGAAAAACATAACTTAGTTTTCTTCTTCGGTTCAATTAAACTAAATAGTCGTCAATGTTGGAATAAACTAGTTTATTAAATCTATTAAGCATTTTCAAGTAGTCATTAAAAATCACATAAAAATTATATATATTTCTGTAAAGTGATGCATAAATTCCATATTTCACATGTACCAAAATCTGGAGGCAAATCCTGGCCATAAGTTGTTTATAATTAGCGTGTGTGGAAATCTATTTGAGTAGTATAGTTGCAGATGACAAAGTATGATACAAAAGTCAAAATTTGCATACAAGTAGTAAAAGATGCCTATCAGAAATTGAGTACAGTAGTACTGAGAGGTTAGAAAATGTAATAAGAAACAAAGAAGAGTCTGCTGAAATGTCATGTAATAATTAATATCCTGTATAGTAGTGAATGTTAGACAATTTCTTCACATATGAAGAGGGGACTTGAAGCAACAAGTAAAACAGAGCATTTGAGAAAAGGGGAAGTTTTAAAAATAAGAACTATAAAGAAATTACTGTTCACAATCAGAAAGTGACGGCTGAAATTTTAGGGAAACTTAATGAGGAAATATGGTCTGGAGAATTTAAGCCAACAAAAAGCGAGCAACCTATTTGATGAGTTTGAGTAAATGGTTGGCAGAAAAAGTACCACAAAGACAAAGAACAGTGATAAAGGAGTCATTTAGAGCAACAAAAGACAGGAAGTTGTGGGGAGCCATGGTCAGCCTAAAGCCACATGGCCCATAAAAGAAGAATTGGTTTAAATAATTGTCTTAGAAAATTTCTTGACACACTAGGTCGGTATAAGGTACAAGTTCTAGAGTTTTGTGTTCTATCACTGGATTATTAGTTGCAGATAAATTTAAAGATTGAAAATAACAGTATTGGAGAAAAATATTTTGCTAGCTTTCAAATGAATCTTTTTTTTAAAGATTTTATTAGGCCAAAGGGGCGACATCCAAAGAATAAGAAGCTTGATGGTTAATGCTTTCATAGAGGCAGACAAAGAACCAAAACAAGACTGTTTGAGACAACATTGCCCTATAGGTTACAGTGTAAAAAGCAACCATCAACAAACAACAGGACTGCAGTATCCGTTAAATCAACCAAAAGCAAAATTCTACGCTTTATATCTCCCACCCTATTTGGCAAAAGAATACGAGAAACACACATAAAGTGTAAAGTCACCAGATAAGCTTTGGTGAAACATCAAATGCAGTAATGATGCAGCAGCATCTCTCTTATAAGTTGCTTGATGAAAAAAAAAAAAAAAAAAACTGATGATGGTGTGTGCATGGGGGGGGGGGGTACGGTATGTTTGTTTCCATAAGAGAGTTTTAATGAGTTGGCCAGATCTGGTGTGCAAAAACATGTGGAATTCATCTGAAGACATCAAACAGGGACATTGGGGACAAACAAAACAGGAGCTCACAGCAACATAATAATAATACTGATGAAGATGATGATGAAAAATAAGAGGATAATAATGAAGAGCTGTAAAAAGTTTAAGGAGTGGTGGGGGATGATGTAAAAAAAAAAAAAGAAAGAAAAGAAAGATATACAGAGGAGCAGAATAATAAGAGTGAAAACAAGATGTAGAAGAAAAAAAAAGGAATAATAATAATAAATTAAATAGTAAAATGAAAAATAAAAAGAAAAAAAAAAAAGAAAAGAAAATCTATACAAAGTTAAAGGTACAGAAGTAAGACCTTGAACAAGTTCATTAGGGATTAATTGTAAAGAAGGATAGAAGAGAAAGAAAAGTGTTTTGTTTTGCTTTTTTTTCCCCAGCAAAGTTCTTCAAAAAGATTAGCACCATCTGTCATCCTCACATCTTCAACTAATGAAATATGGAAAATATCCAAACCTCCATCTGTAAAGCAAGAGAATGGAAGAAGGTACAAAGAAGAAAGAAAAAAAATCAAAGTGAGGGAGAAAGAAAAATTAGAAAACTACTACAACCAACTGAAACTGATTCTACCAAGAGAGAAATACATACATAAATAAGTACAAGACTGTTATTAAACATATGTCAACCTATTGATATTTGATGATGGCAATTTTTCAAGTAATTTCAACAATAGAGTTCAAACCACCCCAGAAGAAATGTTCCTGGAATATCACTTGTTTGCTGGAGTAGCTGATAAAGATTCTGAATCTTTACTTTTCAAAAAGTACATTGTAATCAGAGACAAAATGAATAGCAAAAGTTACAATCCATGGCAATGTTTATGCACAAGATCAGCTTTTTATTGCAATATTAAATATGCACATATATCTCTCTACAAACACAGTTGTTTATTTTTTTTTTTTTTAATCATTTCTAATGACATTGGCATTAATGACTACTGGAGGCTCTGTAATAGTGTGTTAAATAAAAGTTTTCTATCCATCTTCCCTTCCCTCAATATGAGGTGTTAACATCTGCTGATAAAGCAGAATGTTTTGCTCATAAATTCTCTTCAAATTCTACTCTTGACTCATCTGGAGTATCTTTGCCTGACTTTCCACTCATAACTGAATGATATGCATATAACTCCTTCCACGGTTTCTGCTATCATCTCTAAAATGGATCACCACAAAGCATGTGGACCTGATGGTATCACTGCAATAATGATTAAGAAATATGCTCCTGAACTAGTTCCTGTTCTCTCTAAACTCTACAATAAAAGCATTGCTGATTCTTGATTTCCTGCTTGTTGGAAATCCTCTTCTGTAGTTCCAGTCTAAGAAGTCATGTGAACTGTCTGATCCTTCTATCAGTTAGCCTTCTACCTCTTTTTGGGAAAGTACTAGAAGCCCTGGGTTGGTTAAATATTTCACATTAGAGGGTTTTAATTCAGATAAGCAATACCGCTTTCACTTTTCTAGGTCAGCTGCTGATGTATTAACAGTTATAACTGGAGCCTATCAAACTTTAGATAAAAACAGTGAAGCTTAGGCTGTTGCTTTGGACATTTCTGAAGGCATTTGACAGGGTTTGGCATATCGGGTCTTCTTCACAAGTTGAAAGGTTATGGTATTTCCGGATTAATTTTTGAACTGATTCAGTCTTTCTTATCAAATTGTAAAATGAAAGTTATCCTGAATAACCATTCTTCTAGATATTTTTACATTAGTGCAGGTGTGTCCCACCTAGAGCCCTATCCTTGGATCTACATTGTTCCTAATTTTCATCAATGACCCTCCTCCTGATGGCATCAATTCTCAACAGTATCTATGCTGAAGACACAATCATTTATTCCTGTTTTAATATTAAGTCTGATCGGTTCGATATGGTCAAATTGGCAGCTGATCTAAAAAATGACATACAATCTGCTGTTAATTAGGACATGAAATGGTTTGTTAATTTTAACACAAAACAAAACTGTCCTCTATTAGCCATCTAAGAGAGCCCCTTTTGCTTTCCATCAGCATGTCTGATGCTAACCTCAAAGAAAGTGACTCATTGAACCTTCTTCTCAGTCTAATGTATTTGCAGACATAAAGCGGAAAAGCTTATATTGAATCAGTTGCTAGTTGTGCTAGTTCACTATGTTGCACTAGACAATTTTTCTTGACAGAATCTATTTTAAATATTTATAAGTCTACCATACATCCATGCTTTGAATACTGCTACCACATATGGTCTGGTGCTCCTGCTATATATTTAGAGATTCTTCATAAAATCCAAAGAAGAATCTGCAATGTTATTGGTCCTGACCAGACATCTTGGCTTCAGTCAACCACCAAAATGTAACTTACTTGTGCCTTTTCTATAAATACTTTCATGGTAATTGTTCTGATGAACTTTCCTTTATGGTAGCTAAACTTTATGAATTTAAACAAAGTACTTGGTTGGTAACAAGGTCTTATCATTTTACATTTTAATTTGCTAGATGTAACCATAAGTTCTACACTAACAGTTTCTTTTCTCGTACTTGTCACTTGTGGAATACTCTTTCAGATTCTTGCATATTCTCACTCCTTAATAAGCAAGTTAACTACTAATTGCAATTAATAAAATAAGAAACCTGAATTAGAAGATGCATTAAATATCTATTCCATAAGACAAAACAGTGTTACTTTATATATTTATTGGTCATTCAACCAGATCTCTACTACTTATTAATGAGATATAGCGCTGTTATGGTAACAAAAAGCATTATTTGAAACCAATAAACAATCATGTCTCATGTTACCATAATAACAGTACAACTTATTAATAAGTAGTAAGAACAAATTACTAATACATTGTTGTTTTTTTTTTATTTCTTTGGTTTCATCTTAGCTTTCTTTCTTTGAATATTTTTATTTATATTAATTTAACAAGCAGAATTCTCTCTTATGTACAACAAGAGAGTTAATTGTAAAGATGAAAATTCTAGATTATTTATGCAGAAATACAATTGCAAAATTAAACATTGCCTTTAATTTGGGGTGGCAGCATAAATAAACTAATAAAAAGAAAGTTATATAAAGCTTATAAAATTTATTTAAAAAAATGTGTAAATTAAACTGTTCATTTCTGATTTCAAGCAACACTTCCTATTAAAAGCCTATAATATCCAGTTATGTAGAAATGTTTTCAATAGAAACAATAAACATAAAAGATGAAAATAAAGTCCCTGGTATGTTCAATTTAGTATTTAGAGTAATTTGCTAACAATATTTACAGATGTGTAGACAATGCATTTGAGAAATTTGTTCAGTTTTATACCATACTCAGGTATTATAATTTTGTATGTGTGCATACAAGCAGCTTTTAGTTCTTTCCAGAACAAAAAGAAGTAAAAGAAAAGACATTAAAGAAATTTCAATTAGTGATTTTAATAAAGTTAGCTTAATCAGTGAAAAAACAAAAAACAAAAAAAAAACTGGCTTATACTATCAACAGTGTATGGGACTATTTTGCCAAGAATTATTCTAAGATAAGCGTCCCTTGTTGTATGAATGAGCTTCATATTTCCATTTCTGCACAATGTGCAACTCTGCAAGATACCTACAGATGCTCCAGTAACAAACTAAGTAAAAGAAAGGCTCCTTCTCTATAATTCAGGTATTTCCAAACTTAAATTATTCTCTTTTCCATCAATATGAAGTCTTCTTGAAATAAATTAGGCTTCAAAATGAAAAAGATGTATCAATGACTTTCTGTTCTGTTTTGCAGTTTACTTGATTGCTGAAGGTTTTGTCATGTATATAAACTTTAATGTTCCAAATTCAGTTCTTGGTACATCAACTACTCACATAGCATGCATAGGTCTCACATGAAAATATAAAATTGTAGGAAAAAATGACCTAGTACTTTGTTATTTTTCTCTTTATCAACAATAGAATAATTCTCTAAGTGGTTGGATTTTATAAAATGGACAAAATATTTTTGTAAGGCCATTATAAACAGAATGTCCTTTATTGCAAATGAGTTCCTGTGTTGAAATGAAGTAACAAAAAGCAAAATAAAAAGTTAATAAATAATAAGTTAAATATCTTGTTTAAGTAAAAAAGAAAAATGCACCTTTTGCCTTCTTTCTAAAAAGTGAACACAAAATCATCAAATGACATTTATATATATATATATATATAACTGTTGTTTTAAATCTCATATACATACAAAACATAACACAAAGTGCATCCAAGATATTCACTTTATTTGAAGCTGGGTTTATTGGACTATGTCCAAAAGACCTAAACTTTAGAAAGCAGACCTTTTTTTTTTTTATATAGTACACTAAATTGCCAATACACAGGAAGCAATGAAATAAAAAGATAATGTTCCAAAGAGTTGGACTGGAAAGTCCAACCTCTTCTTGTTTTTATTTCATCTATTTTCCTCCTCCTTAATAAAAACAATTTTATATTCTTGTTACTTTCTTTTTTTTTATTGGAGGCTGTAAATAAAATATCAACTACCAAAATATGTGAGATCTTAAGAATTGTATATTATTTTTTCTAAAGGAGCAAATAAAGTAAGTTTGCCCCATGATAGTCATAAAAATCTAACAGACAGAAGAGAGAAGATAGCAAAGAATGGTAGGGTGGGAACATCTGAAGAATGAGTTGAGGGTGGTAGGGTAGGCCACTTATGTTCATTGAATCCTCAGAGAAATAGGATGAGAAAAAGAAAAGACACAAAATTCAATTCTTTGATCTGTGTACCTCTCTTCTTATCAACCAGCATTCCCAGGTTTTTATGGTCCCTTTGGATTAGCTTTGGTCATTATCCATCCCCCCAAAACCCCACTACCAGGAGTAGCAAGCAGCAGGCTTGGATTCAGGAAAGTTTTATGGTTTGATGGTTGGTTGGCAAAAAGGGTTGCAAGTAGACTGAACATGTGACTAGGGTACTCACAACCAAGTAACATAAAATATGGTTTACTAAAAACAGTCTGCCTGTTAAAGAAAATTAATTTATATATACATATAATTTTATTTTTGGTGTGTATATTACCCAAGATTTAAACTGGATTTTACTGGAATATTCAATAAAATAATAGAACCATATCTTTCAGAAATAAATGTTAAAATCTTTTAGCAGTGGAAATCTAACAACAAAAATCCATTTTGTTGTTGCACAAAATTCCAATTTCAATTATTTAAAACATATGTCTGCTATGCAAATATGTATCAGAATGATATGCAATATCCTCTCTAACCTTTTTTTGTAGTAATTACATTTATTTCAATTTATTTATGTAGGCACCTCCAAAATGTTGCTAGAAAAGGAGGCTACATATGAAAAAATGCCCCAAAACCTAAAAACAAATTTTTATCATCAAAACATGTGTGTTATTATTAAGAGAAAAGATCAAACGAGATTTTTATGTAAAGATTATTATTTAATATCCTTTTTAGAACATTGGAAATTTTAGTTAAAAATCTTGTCTTTATATTTGTATGATGATATGGAGTCTCAATGAAAAAAACATTGATTTGGAAATTCCTGAAAAAAAAATCAGATAATTGTCAAATTTTAATGAAACTTTCAGCTATTCAGAAATTAATGAAATTATTTTTAAAACATTTCATTTTTATGAAATCTTTGTAAAAACTTATTTTTCTTTTTACATCCACTTATTTTCTTTTTATGAAATTTCAGAAATTCTTTTGCATCACTTAATGTTTCAAAATCTTTCTTGAAGCTTTTATTTTACTTCTAATTTCAAGCTAACAGATTACATTTAATATTTCCAATAAGCAAATTGCTTTATCGTATTTCAAAACTATTTTTTAAATTGCTAAAAAACACTGATTTTAGCCATTTTTAACCATCTGCTAACACAATGTAATTCTCTTTATTAAAAAATCTTTCAAAACTAAAATATACTTCCCTTAAATTTTATTTGAGGAATATTATCTAATTTAAAGTTTAATTAATCTGATTTGAAACAAATGTTACTTTTAGTTTAAAATATTGCAGAAATGTACTTTTTAATACAAAGGCAGGTGTTTTGATTATGTGTTGACAGCTCTATTGATAGATTGACAACTGGAAGTTTTATCTGCCAATATAGACAAATACATAAATTTTATTGATAAGCAGAATGAAAAAACATTGCAGTCAATTTAAACTACATGTTTGAAATACACCGAAGTATTTTGCTTATTGGGTATATTAAAAATGTAATCTATTAGCTTGGAATTAAAACTAAAATTAAAGCTTCAAGAAAGATTTTTAATTTTTTTAACATGCATTTTAAACTAAAGCATTGCTTTGGGGGAGGGCTACATACATTTATGCCAATATAAAGGAGAAAAATGTCTTTGTAATTTAAATGAAACTTAAGTTCCCAAATTCACTAATAATGTAATTAAAATAAACACTTGTTTGTAAACCCAAATAATTACCTACTGAGTTAGGTAATTATTAGTGGTGAAGGTAGTTTTAAGCTTAGCTTAACCTGGCATAAACTCAAACTCCTCACATAAAGTGATAATACTAACACTACACTATGGCAAGATGCTCAATAAAATGTTCCAGAATTGTTCAGATTACTCTACATATTTTTGTAATGATTATAAAAAAAAAGGTTCATATCCTAGTTCTAATAAGAGACAGATACACTTTCTAAGTGCTTAATCAATTTCCTTTTTGAACAGAGTCAAATATAGATAAAAACAATTTCCTGATGTTAGCATTTTAACAATAACTATCAGTATTAACAAGACATAGATTTTGCATCAGTAATATTCTTAACTGTTACAATTGCACTCTCTACAGATGGGATCCTAACATCTCACCCTGGTTGATTTGTCAGGGAGGCAAATTCTTGATATTATTGGCATGGTATAAATTTTTGATAGTATGTGACACTGTTGGAAAGTGCTTGAAAACCATAGCAGGGGTTGACCGATCATTGTAAGTGAAATTGGATGTTCTGTTCTGCCTGTACTAGCATAAAGTCTCAAGACCAACCACTTTGTTCAAACTGTTGATCATGCCAGATTATGCACTCTCTCCCAGAAATTGTAATTACAGTCTACTCAGAATAGTTGCAGTATAAACTACAGGTGAACTTTGTGGGTGTTCAAGAAACACACATGCCTGTGCAGGCTTCTGCAACAGATTGACTAGCTGTCCTCAGAAACGAGTAGCCAGTTATATTTTCACAAGATTTTCTTAAAAGTAAAACGTTTGTAGAGTTAATAGTAATATTTTAACTAACCTATTTTAATTCAAATGATATAAACTACTTTCTGAAGAGTATTCTAGGCATGTCACTTTTTTTAACCTTCTAAACTTTTAAAATCCATCCCATAATGTCGTAGGTGATTTTTTAAGTAAAACTTATATAGTGATAAATATGAGGTATTTGTGTTGTAAACCTAATTTATATTGAATAAATGAAGACAAATAAGTGAAACATTTGCTGGTAACGAACCATAAGAAGACTAAGTTCAAGTCCTTAGTGAGCAAGTATAAAAAAAATAAATTATATTTAAAAAAAAAAACAAAAAAAACTTACACATGTAACATGCATAATTTACAAACACTGCAGGTCTTACACAAACACCATTACGCTTTTTTTTTTTACCAAAGTCCATCAGTAGTTTTTTTTTTTTTTTTAACTAAAATATTATTAATCAAAATCAGGGAATTAATAATGCACATATATCCCAACAAACTTCAGAATAAAAAGTAATACTTGATATACAAACAAAACCAGACTAAAAAGAACTAAAAATATCTAGTTTCTTAAAAGATGAAACTGGTCAGTTTTGAAGTCAGGATATGAAAAGTGATTAAAGAAAGCCAACTTTCTCAAGATAAAGTTGTTTGTTTCTTTAAGTCTGACTTCAAATATGAGTATGTATGAGTAAGAAAACAACTTGGAGGAGAGTCTACATTTCTTTTCTTTTTTTTTTCTCTCTCTTTTTCTTTCTTTCAGTTCCAATTAATTCTGAAAACGTTTGCAACATCAAAGAGCCGAATAAATAAACTAAATTAATTGCTCAAAATGTTATTTCTTAAAAGCAGTAAAGTAAATGAATCACTCGTGTGGATATCCTCACAACAAGTAGATGAGGGCAGAAGAAAAAAAATATCAAAACACACTAAGATAAATAAACTAAACACAGTACACTGGTGTAATTCATAAAAAAAAAAAAAAAAGACTTTTTTTTCAAGTCCTGTAGAGTTGTGTTTTAAGGAGGATAAAATTAAAACTAAAAATAAGATAAGCAAGAAAATAATAAATTTGAAAATGATCTGATTACACAACCCCCCTTCTCCTTAGGCTTGATCCTGGCTTCTAACTATGAAAAAAAAGGTTTGCTTTAAAGTCAGTAATAGCTTGAAAAGAGGAAATGTAAAGACTGACTTTTCTTTGAAGATATATCTTTTAATAAACTCCCATATATATTATATATATATATATATATATATATATATATATATATATATATATATATATATATATATATAGTTAGTTTAGCGGTTGGAATTAATGCATAATGTTAATTCGGAAATATCTGAGAGATAAGTCCACTGAGTTGAAATACAAGATTCTCAGGAAAGAAAAAATATAAAGAATCGATGAGGGAGGAGGAAATAAAACAGCCGAAGAGAAAACGAAAAGCAATTGTGATGAGGAATGAAAGATAAAGATTAAAATAGAGAAAAGAAGGGAAAAGGGAAAAAAAGAAAATAAGCAAAACAAGATGAAGAGAATAAAGAAAATGAAGTTCGTAGCTTTGTATCGAGAGAGAAACGTTAGCTAGTTAGAAGAACGCTGTAAGTATAAAAAATAAACACCATTACTTCTATACTGCCCTCTCCTCTTTAGAACTAGGACTGAAGGGATACTTATGTGTCAGGGAAGTGGGTGTTTTGAAACGGAAAGCAGTTAAAGGTAGCTCAGTTAGCCCTTAAGCTACATAGCCCATTGAGTTTGTCCATTAGCTGTGAATGTGACCTCCAGCTAGCCCCCATTAAAAGAAAAAGCCTATCAAACTTCCTTATCACAGAATGGGATTTTTTTTATTACAGGTCCTACTCAGGTCGTTGGTCTCCACAGTTGAAAATGAGTTATGGATGACTTCTGGGAGTTGGCCTATCTTTCTTGAATGTACCTTCAAACCAAGGCGGCATATCCTTAGGTTGAACCACTAAAAAGTCCAGGAAACATCAAGGTCATGCCGATACCTGCCAGTTCTGACCCAAAAGAACAACAAACAAAAGCAATTTTCAGACTGATCTTCACACTTCCTATACTTTTATTAGTCATTTCAATGATTTACAAGCTTATCGGGGGGGGGGGCTAACTTGTACTTAAGATGTTAAAACTTCAAGGTAATTAAAAACAAAACTCATTTCCAGGGTAAAAAGTTTTATGATTCATTTAGTTTTAATCCCAAAGATCATAACTGAAACAGAGGAAATAGAAGCACTTTGTTATTTTTTATGCTGAAATGGAAGGGTCTAAGTTAAAATTCAAACTGAAACCAGAGCAACGAAGCATTTTCAAGTGTTTTCTACCAAATATTTAAAAAAAATAAATAATGTCACTTTTCTTCTATAGAGAAATCTCAAAACAAACCGATATAGTGACTAGGTTATGTTAGTTTGACATAAAGTCAAAAATAATTAATAAACTCTCTTCTTCAGAGCACTACTTAAATTGATTGATCCGCTCGTTACAAAAAAAAAAAAAAAGAAAAAAGAAAGATGGGGAAGATAATTTTTGTAGATTAGCATTCATCCTACCTTCCTATTACAAATTGGGGGAAAATACATCAACGGAAAGCTCACTTTCAAAGTTGATAATTGTAAATAAAAACAAGGTGCAGATAACTCTTTAAGAATTCAGGGTTCAATTTGACAATGTATTCATGAGCAGCAGCCATCACCTAAAATATTTTTTGATTCTGACAAATGTCATGTTTAAAGAAAAGTTTAATGAATGCTAATCTAAAAAATTACCCACCTCCCAATTTTATTTTTCTTTGTTAGATCATTTAAGTAATGATCACTTCAGTATTCATCCATTAATTGATAAAGGTGAAGCAGACAAAAAAAAAAAAAAAACTAAATTTTCAAAGTCACCTGATTTTTTTTTTTTTTTAACTCCCAAGAAAGAATAATGAAAAGAATGTAAAATATGGAAATGATAATGAACATTACACTATTTACAAAACTAATCTCTTGTCAGCAGGAAAACCCAATCGGACCCATTGCTCTCAATTGAATTCAGCTCCTGAGAGGTGTTACTGTTGTCTAGGATAATGTCTTCTCATCTTGTCAAATACACACCTCACATTGCAATATACACACTGCTAGTTTTACAGAGAACAAAAAATTTTAATTTTTTTATGAATTCTTAAAACGGTCAGAAATCTTTTATTATAGTTTGATTTGTTTTATGTTAATTATGGAAGAGCATAAACATTTATTTTTCTTAAAAAGCTAGAAAGACATATGTAAATATAACACCTTCTAAGTGAGTGGTTGGGGCCCTGCAAAAATGTTCTCAGTTGAGTTCTGCCATTCCAAAGGCTAGCACTGCTTTGTCAGAGTTATTTGAAATTAGATGCAGACAAACATTAATAGACATTTCCTTTTCTCCTACCTTTTGTCTTATACAAAATTAATATTATTTTAATATTTTCAAAATAAATTGTCAACTCAAATATGGGTACCCACTAAAAATAATGAAAATATGTTGGGTTATAAAAAATATAAAATCTATTAATTCTTTAGAAATTGAGTTCTTTATATTTCAGAGACAAAATTGAGCAGATATGTTTTACGAAAATCTGAACAGATGAATGTGCTTTAAAGGCAAAATTGAACATTTATTGTGACACTCTTTGTAGCTGAGTGATAAAAGCATGCTGGATCAGACAGTGGTACATCCAACAAAAGAGGACACAGATCCAAACCTGCGGGAGGATACATTTTCTTTATAAGTTATCTTGAGTTTCAGTGGACAAAATAAATACTGTTTAAAATGAACAAAGTGTCTACTTAAATATGAGTATCCACTAAAAATATTGCTGGAGGTTTTATATATATATATATATACATACATACATACATACATACATACATACATACACACATTTGTACTGGCAACAGCAGGTGACAGTGTCATTCTTATGACAATGGTATTAGGTTGGTGCAAATATATATTCAAACTGTTTTTTTTATAGAATGGGTGAACTAATAGATATTTTGTTTTACAAAATTACCTTTTACAATGATTGTAGATTAACATGAAAAGGAAGATATTAGCTCAAGTTAATATGGAAAACATGAATTTATTCCAAGAGAGCAACAAAAAGATATAAGACAATGTTTGGAAGGAAAAATTAAAAAGTCAATAGAAATGAAGTAAAGCAAGAAGTGAATTAAGAAAGGTAAGAAAAAGGTTCAAATACAGAGAAAACGAGAAGCAAGAGGGTCTGTGTTAATCAGAATTAGTAAGTAATAAGCAACTTACCATCAGTGAGGTTTCTTCCAGGATTAAAAGCTCCATGTGGAAGGTTTGGAGGCAAAAGATCACAGCTGTTTCTGATGGAGATCTTGCATCGATATTGGGATTGAGGTCTGTAGAAAATACCACACAAAAGGCCTTTTTAATGTAATTCACATTGTCACAATATGTTTTCTCAAGGAACATGGATCTATAGTGATTACTAACTAGCCTGATGTTATTTTAAAACAGAAAAAAGTATTTTAATAGTATTGTGGCATGCTTCACTTGTTTGTTATCAGTGGTTTGATAAGATACTTGTATTAATTAATGAATCGGAAAACTTGGCTAATGATCCTTCTCTTAAGCAAAAAGGCTGATAAAATTTAAACTAATTTTTTTTATTCCCAATTGATTATGAATAATACTTAAAGTAAAAAAAATTATCAGTATGATGTTTTTAATTATCTTAATATTCCTGCAAATATCTTCATAAAAATACATTTATTCTTTAACAGAAAAAAAAGTGCAGTTTGAGTGAATATTTTTCAGTTAACAAATAATAATTAATGAAGGTTGTTTCCACAGAGCAAAGCAACTTGCTCATTTGATAAAGACTGATTCCTTGAGGCAAAATAAAAAAAAAATAACACAGAATGAGGAGTTGGGGGAGATAAGAATGCCCAAGATCTGTTAGTAACTTGACATTGCAGCAAGTTAAATGCACACAGCAAGCAGCGGCAAACATCAAAGGGAAGATGTTATGCCAGATCAATAATCTATGTGGTGGAGGTAAGAGATTACTTGCAGAAGGAAAGCCATTAGATAACACAAGATGGATTAATAAATGTCTTTTTATGTATTAAAAAAGAAAAGAAAAAGAAAACATTTTTCAAAAGTTTTCTCTGCTTGCTTCCCTTCCCCCAACAAATTTTTGGGCTTTTGCCATGAATCTAATTTTATTAATTTAAAATTCTATTCAAAGATTTATTTGATTATAATTTCATTTTAACGGCACTTTATCAGTTAATAGAAAGAATGAAATGGTCAGAAGAAAATTCAAAATTGGTTGGTAAAAAATGTACACAAGTGTATGTTCAGATAGTATTATACTGTGGATATCTTTTTAAAAAACTATGATGCAAAGATTAATGTAGTCTTTCTACAATAAAATTAATAGATTCTTCAAAAACACAGACTAGAAAATGAGAAAAACAAATATAAAAATAATTTCTTTTTATTTAGTTCATACACTGTATCTCTTTAAAGTTCAATAGCTTTTTATGTTATTAAATTTGGTTATTTAAGTTGAATAATGTAATACAAGGATCAGATCAGTGCAGTAAGTTTATGGCTTAACCATTAATTCCATGTAAAAAGCACTGGTCATCCTTCAGGAGGTTCATTAAGAGCAATTTATATTATAATGTACTGACTGGCTCTTCTATTTGAGAACATTTTTCTTGACCATTAGTTCATCATTACTTGAGGGAAGCTATCTTTAGTGTTTTATCTGAAATTAAAAATTACCTTCTCATGAGTGCATTATTGCTAAGGAGAGAACAACAAACCTACAAATAAGCAAGAATTCTTACTACTAATCAGCATGAGAGTACAATAAGAATTTATACAGAAAATGGCTCTAAGCTTAGTTTAAATTACTCTCTACTTAATGTTTCTGACCATGGGCCATCTTACTTTTAAGTAATATTTCAGTTCAAACTTGATTTTCTCTATTAGCATCATCCTCTAAGAGTAATACTATGGTTGGCTGTTTAGTAGTAAACTCAGTAAAAGTGACAGGATGAGAGTTCTGCTTTGTGAGTCATTGGGTATTCTTTTGTCCAGTGGAGAGATTTATACATTTTTAGCCCATTAAATAATCTAATGAGCATACATTTTCATTTTACTATAAATTATATGTAGAATAATTTAGTAAAGAATTTACTATAAGACATTTGAAAGAAAAAGTCAAAACAAATAGATAAGATCAGACTGAATTTTGCCAGATGAGGTGCTTGACTTATTGTGTGTGATTGATTCCGACTGATTTCTTTGTTTAGTTTGTTAAAATACAGCAGAGACACAAGGAAAGTCAAACAGTACATATCTAAATGGTGTAAAAAGTGGGGGAAAAAAAAGGAAATTAATCTCAACTAACCATAAACAGTAAAATACATATACAACTCAAGCCTACCCTGTTGCTTTTACATTAATGTCTCTGGGAAAGGCATGAATCCATCTCTTGCATCACTCAGCTATGAGTTAAATAGTAAGATAGACTGGTTTCTCTAGCCCTCGGTGGCAGTTAGTCTTCTTGGAGAAGGACAGCTTTAAATTCAAAACTGGAGAAGGCAATGGGAAACTATTCCACTATTATTCCCAAGAATTCATGGCAATTCACAGATAAAAAAAAAGAATCTGTTGAGAGCTATAATTGTCTACATCCAAAAGTGACATGGACATTCAAGAAAAATACAATTCTTGTTAAAGACTTGTTGTTATCAACTGTGAAATACAAATTGTGGGAATGAAAACTAACTACTGCTTACAATAGATATATATAAGTTTGATTTTTAAGCTGTTAAAAACCTTTTCTTTTTTTTTGGGGGGGGAGGGGGGGTTCATAATCTTTGCAGGTGATATAATAATTATCATTGTGCAGGTGAAGGTAGCTATAATTATGTGGAATTAAAAAACAAATATGAACAGTGGAAAGAAAGAGCAAATTGATTTAGTTAAGAGAGATTGCATCAACATAAATCACATGTCAATTGCCAGATAAAAGGAATTTTAATCAATAAGAAATATTATTACAAGCAGCTATAACTGCTATGCCTTATTAGCAGCTCCTCATTTTTTCAGATTTTCATTAGCAAGCCCAGGCCTGACTCAGCCTAAAGATTTGTTTATGGCCTTTAAGTTTATCCAAGTGCAACAACAAAGAGTAGAGAATAAAGAGGATTTGGGTGGGATATAAAAAAATTAAGAAAGAAGAAAATATGCAAAGAACAAGAGGAAAGGAAATAAATAAATGCCCCTTTGTTTTATTACACCTTAAGTATAACACTGAATTAGTGGAAAGACTGGGAGCACATATTTTTATACAAAGAAACTCTGTGTGTGTGTGTGTGTGTGTGTGTATATATACACACACACACATGCAATGTGGCTCAATGTCTTTAAATGCAATATATATATATATATATATATATATATATATATATATATAAACACACATAATACACACACACACACACACACACACACACACACACACACACACACACACACACACACACGGTGCAGCAGAAACATTACCCACATAATGAAAAAAATTTAGCTAGATGAAGGCATCATTGCCACTAATGTCTTACCATTATGTGTGAGGTATTTCTGCAGCACCATATAAATATATAACACAAGGGTGTGGTAAAACTTTTCAGCCAATCCACTCACTCCCTAAGATGTGATCAAATATCAGATTACTACCATGGGGTGAGGTATATGGGAGGGGGTGGAGAGTGGTGAGGTTTCTTGGTCAGGCTAAGAACTTTTCAGCAAACTTCATGTATGCGGATTTATTTTTAATAATGTTTGGAGCAATATCAGGAATAAACTATCCAGCACAGGAGCCAAAATGTAACCCCACAACTTGGTACAATTAGCTCCTTACATATAAAAAAAAATGGAGATCTTATAGGTTAAAAAAAACATAATATATATGTATATATACATGTGTGTGTATGAGGTTTTATGGGGGGTCATTCTTGATAAGTGCTCCAGACACAAAAAATGTTTCAAGGATGTTGTCAAAGACAACCTGGAAACTCTTGAAATTAGTGTCAAAAACTGGGGAAAAGCAGCAGAGAATAGGTCTGTCTGGAGAAAGCTAAATTTTGATGGCTGCAATTGCTTTGGGGTCAAAAGGATTGAGCAGTGGAAATTGAGAAAAGCTCTTAGCTAGGGTGATATAGACTCGGTCCCTGAGGATATTCAGTTTGAATGTGTATGTAACATCTGTGGGAAGGTTGTCCTCTCTTGTGTCAGACTTGCTAGTCATCTAAGTTCATGTGAAAATCAGCAGTCTAATGCCGACTATGTGAATGTCCTTCCTGACAAACTTGCAATGCACTTTGCAGGTCTCCTGCAAGGCTGAAGCAGCAGGCTGATGTGTGAAGAGAAAGTCACTTTCAGGATTCTCCAAAAGTCTTTCATGTGTCACATATGTAATCAGGTATGCAGGAGTGAGGATGGCTTGCAAAGTTATCTGTGAGCCTATGGCTGCTCAGCTCAACATTGAATGAAGAGTTGGCATTCAACTATAAAGAAGTCATAGTTTATATATATATATATATATATAGGGGCACTGATATTTAAAGAAGTTAAAATGATTAGTTGGTTAGTTATTTTACTGCATCATTTTACTTACAGTTATTGTCATATGACACAAACAATATTCAGTGCATTATTTAAACAATTTAACTGTAAATAATAAAGTTATTTTTATAGCCATATGTCACTTAAATTATTCCCAAATAAGTGCCGAAGTAATCATTCTAAGTAAAGCAGTTAATCAAAATAAGTGCTGTGTAATTTGTTGATTAGCAAGTGCAGATACACATCTTAGCCAATATTTATTTCAATGACAGTACTGAAAGGTACTGACATTTATTCTTGGACATTACTAACTCTTGGCTAATTATGACTATCTCATTTCCGAGAAATCAAAAATCTATACTGTTCTTTTCCTTAATTTCCAAGTAATTGAAAAAGAGCACCCTCCTTGTTCTTTTTTCAACTTAGCCACTCACATTCCCAGCCTTTTTACATCTTGAACATGCCTGTTTATCATAGCTTACACAGATGCACTCAATTTAATCTTTCTTTGATAAATTATATTATTACATGAACTCTATGGCAAGTATTCGGAACATCCTGTAAACAAAACAAGGAGTATCACATTATGGCTATTTTAAAGATACTCTCATTTTATGCAAACAAAAGAAATTTTGAAAATGCAAACTATTTGAAACCAGATTTTGATAAACTCTCTCAAATATTATTTATATCACATGGGTATTGTAGATTTTATAAGGACTTTATTGAATGTGAGAACAATAATAAGCTTATAATGTGATAACAAGTCCTAATAACTTCATATTTGTAAGAGTCACTGTTCGAGTGCCAGATCACTGCTCTAATTTCAAAGTCAATTCAGTCAGAATTATTTTTCTCACTCAATGTTTTTCAAAGCTTAGATTAGTATGGTATAAAGCTAAGTAGAAATTAGCAAATGAAGATTATGTTGCAGCAAACGTCCAAGAAAGGAGAATCTACCTGTCTGAAAATCAGTATTTGAAATCTTAGCTTTTAGTTTTGCTGTGACATAAATACCAATCTCTGGCACTGGTGAAGAATACACATCTCAGTCATATAATAGTATTAAAAAAAGTTTATTAGAAAACATCAGATCAAGTTGAACTCAATCATCAAATATAAAATATATATTCTAAAAATATGTGATTTTAAGTTAGTACAAAGAAAACTATTTGAGCAGGTGTTTTCAACTACGTGAGAATGTCTTCACAGGGGGGAGATTTCAGAAGGATCTTTAATTTTTTCTTGTTTTTTTTTATTTACAGAATTTGGAGCCCATTATGAGTGTCAAAAAAAAAAAAAAATGATGAATCTTATATTCAATATGGATTCACCTTGAGTTTTTATTGAACTTTTTGTTTATAGAATTATAATACCTTGGCATTCTATCAAATATTTTGTTTATTGAAGTATGCTTTAGTTTATTTACTTAATAATTAGTCATGAATTAAAACAAATTACTGTACATGCATTCAAGTTTAAAACTCCAACATTTTCTATTGCTATTAAATATGTAAAACTCCTCTATAAAAATAATCCATCTAAATGTACTAATATGAAAAAGAATTCAAATTTTCAGTAATATATGCATATTATTTGGAATGCACCTTTTGAGTTGGACAATCTTAGAAAGGAGTGGGATAACATTCTGACATATGGTGAAAAGAGTGGATAGGGAAAAAAGGTCAAGAACCACTGTTTTCAGAACAATTTGCATATTATTAAAAAAAAGAGAGGTTCAAATGTTTTACTTACATTAATTCATTAAAGGGTAAACTGCAACAGTTCAATCTTCTAGTGACAGGTTGTTTCACATGGAATTTGTAAAGATGCTCCACAGTGATTTTGTTGGTCCCCAGAACTTTTATGTAATTATCAAAACGTTCTCTTAACCTGTCAGCAATCTGAGAAAAAAAATAAATAAAAAAACAATAAAACTTCATAAAATTATTTGATTTACTTGAAACAACATTAGAAATGATTCCAAACTCCTTTTTATGACGGATAAATATTTAATAAACATCAAGAAACACTAATTGACAATAAATATATTAAAATTAGAATATTAAGATGCTGTATAAATGATTATACTAACTCATCACATAATTAAAATTAAAACAAGCTTTGTTATTCTTGTCATTATCAAGAGATGCAAAATGGTGTAAGTTATCAGTACAAACAAAGTTGTTGAACCAATTTCAAACTCCAGCCAAGGTAGTTTAAGTTCACTTACTATTCACTAATACACTTGCAAAAAGCAGGATTTCACTACTCCTGTAGTTACTTTACAAAATATCTAGATCAAGTTTGTCACTAGTATGACAGAAATGAGAATAGATGAGTTAGTCAACTCATTCTTCTTTACAGAATTAAATTGATCAACAACCTTAAGAGAGACCGATCATTATCAAGCTCAAATTAAAATTCTTAATTATTGAAGTCACCAACGTTAAACCTGTTTTTGCACACAAGAAAAGAATGAAATATTTTAAATTGAATAAAAAAATATATATATACATATTTTTAAGGGGGGGGGGGTCCAAACTTTGCAAGATACTAACTAATACTTTATATTTTTAGCAACTGATCAGGCAATTGACTGTCAGTACTATAGTGTGGAGATATGTGACATTTAAGATTACTTAATTTAAGAGTTTAAGATTAGGAAATTTAAAGAAATTACAAATTATTTTACATGTTCTTTATACTGCTAAAAAAAGAGGTAAATTCTGTTATAAAACAGTTTAGGAAATATTTAAAAACATTTTTACCTGAAAATTATTAGTAGGATGTAGATTTAAAATATTTCTACCAAAAGAATATGATTAAGTAATTAAGTTGATTTGGTTGACTAAGTTAGGAAAACATGTGATAACGTATATTAAGTTCATTGAATGTCATTAAGCCACTTTATAGAAACTATGGTTTGGATTGTGTGCGTCTGGACCAAGAATAAAAATATTTTATTATAAACTTTTATTTACACCAAATCAATTGCTTAAATAAAAGAAAATTTGTTTTTACTCTAGATACTAGTACATAACAATTTAGTAATCACCTGGTGAATAGTTTATCAGGCCAATCCATGTCATTGATGTGAATTGGGTTGGATACAACCAGTAGGTTAGTCATTTAACATTGTACAATATGTACATAAAAAGATAAGTAAAATATGATATTCATCTATTTATCAGACTAATAGCAGGTAAGTGAATGACAAAATGAAAAAAACTCCTATGCTAGGCTTAAATTTACATCCAGTATAATATTAGGTTGGTGCAAAAATAATATCGTTTTTTGACGTATTTTTTAACGCCAAAAAACGGTATTATTTTTGCACCAACCTAATATATCTCCTTTTCTAACTTTTTCTTACTGCTATTACTATTTGAAGCATTTAAAAAGAATAGCAATAAAAATAAAAATGAAAATGATAAAAAGCTGAATGAAGTCAGCAAGGTTATTCATTTGAATACATTGGACACCAAAAAACTTAAAAATTTAAATTTAAGGATCAGCATACTTGTATCTTCAGCATTTCTCAATATAAAATTGTAACTAATATTTATTGCATTTCTTCCCCTCCCCCCATTTTATAAATTAAAACTCCAGCAATAAAACTATTATTAGTCTGAAGATGTCCTTTCAAAGGATGAAATGCAAAACTTAACAATTTTTTTTCCAATTTTGTCATTCAATTAATCATAGAAAGGCATACTTATCACATATACAAAATTATATAAGAAGGAAAACATAAATAAAATTAAGATAAATGAAAAAATAAAACTGAATCTTTATTATTCAGACAGAAAAAAATGTCCAAATTTTTAGCCCTATATTTCTTTTTTATGTATTACATTTTTGACTACATCTTTCATGTAAAAGATTCTTGGTAGATGAAGTTTGTCAATTGCAATATAAAAAAATACTAATGACAGAACAAGAGGTCATGAAAGAAACATATGAGCCCTTGTGCTTTAAATTATAAACTCATGATAAGCCAATGAGATTTGCATGCTGAGATTTATTTGTTATAATTGAGTTATTGTTACAGTTCCTGCTCTTGTTCTGAGATTTCAATAAAATAGCATTGTCTTAATTGTAATAAATAATTAATTGGTATAAGGAGATTATATTATATAATAATATAATCCTATAATACCAATTCCTTTTCATTTTTAAGCATGCAAACTTATAAAAATATTGCTAGTAATTTGTTGAAACTGGTTGAATGATATTATAACTAAAGTGTTCCACTTTTCATTAATTTTAAAATCAGGTTTTCTACTTTGTTGCAAAGTCATGAGAGACTGAATACTGCCAAAGAAGCCTCCAATCCAATGCTTTAATTGCAAAGCAATTATGTGATAACAAAGAGTATTCATTTCTCTTGTAGCTAGAAACAAGCCCAAGAGTCACAAAACTCAAAGGGATAATTGCCAGACTCTTATTATATATAACTCATGCTTATTCCAGTTCTGAGAAAAATAAATCATGGCAGGCAATCTTACTTGGAACAGGTTGGGTTGCAAAATAAAGAAAAACAATTACAAACTTTAAATACATCTAGAAACCAAAAAGCATACATTAAAAAGAAAAATACATTTACTAAGTTTAACACAAACTGTTCCAAAACCGACCACAGTCATGAAATCCAATCATTAATATAAATTCATAAGGCAATTGCAACAATGATGCAAAGTGCCTCCAACAAAGTCATCGTCAGATCACATTCCTGGGTTCAGTTATGGTTTGGGGAACACAGCATCATTACCAATAACCCAGGGCACCTCCAGGCTTTGTTGGCTCTGCATCACATTGCAGTTGCATCAGGTGCAAGCAGATGCAATCACTGCTCCAATCTTGAAGCCCATCTCCTTTGAAATCAACTGAAGATCAATCAGAGATGTTAAGCCTGAAGTGGAAATGACACCTTGTCATTTGACTACAATGGGATAAGCATTAGTTGTAAAGGTTATATTTCTATTCTTCCCCCAAACTGACAGAAAATGGGGTGGGGCACGTTCCATCCACTATTAAGCATGCATCTCAGACAAACAGGAAAATAGGACCAAAGGAAAAATTTGTATAATTAACAAAAAAATGAAAAAGAAAAAACAGTTAGCAAGATCAGAAAGTATATAAAAACAACAATAAAATTTGAAAACATCTTGAAGTAAACAAGACATCATTTATATATATATATATATATATATATATATATATATATATGTGTATGTATGTATGTATGTATGTAGTACTTACCACATCTAGCTTTTTCTCATCATCTCTGGATGTTGTTGTATAAGGCAAGGAGTCATAAATTGCCTATCATTTAAGAAAAAGAAAAATGTTTTTTAGAAATTGACCATTAGGACATTGCATTTATATACAAAAACAAAACAAAAAACTGATATGAAGAGGAAAATGGATAGTTGGAATTGAATCTCAGTGGTTGAACCCTAAATCTTTCAAAAATTCTCTATTCACAAAACTACTGTTTTCCACTCTGGAGTGGCACAAACATTTTAACAAGACCTGCTAGACATTTAAAAACAAATATATTTATATAATGCAACCAACTGAACATATCCAGTGCCAATGAAATATTAGCATGACAGCAGCTGCAGCTTTTAGTATTCAAATTTCATATGCATTTGACGATTGGGAGGACATGAATGAAGAAAAGAAAAAGAATTACCATCAAGTTAGTGAAAATATGCTACAGACAAGCATTCTGTCTAGATAGAGATTGCGAGACAGAGAGGCAAAACAGACTGGAATACACATAAGACAGTATCAACCAACATTATAAATTGATGTATTATACATATAAATATTAAATGCTGCCAGTTTCATCTGCATTGTGCTTGGTTATATATATATATATATATATATATATATATATATAGTCATATTTTAATAGATAAAGGTCAAATATGTTCATTTTCTGTTATTTCAATTCAGTAAAGCTAATATTTTAGCACGGAATTTGGAAATTTCTTCACACGCAACATACAAAAGGCTGGCAGGTAGACATTTGGCATTTTTGGAACATTTCCCAAGTGATATTGTGCTATACCTAGTCTTAAATCAGACAGTTTCATTATTTCAGAACTGGTCTAACTTTGTCCTATTTGTATTTGTCATTATAATAATTTGAATTAAATCGAAACTTGCACATGTTTATTCATTTACTTTTAGATGATCCATTCTGGATAGTTGCTTTTAATGTCTCTTTTTGCATGGTATCTTGTTGAAATTAACGTTATAAGTAGCAGATAGGTTTAACTGGTCAATCTTTTCCAAAGATTACCTATAACAAGTGAATTTTGTGGGTCCAACAACACAAAATCCCGTCAAATTAAATTTTTTTGTCTCTAACACCTAATCAAAAATGCGAGAGACAATTTTTTTCTTTTTAATTTTAATGTAAGTTACCAAATATGAAAACAATTTAAAATCTGTAAAATATAAATAAATTGTTATTGGGAAAATATTTAAAACATACTCAGTTCCTTACATATGTTTAAATTGATTATTATCCACTTTAGGCACCATATGTCAGACAGCAAATATCAGTTTTCAACAATAAATTAGATTGTTTCATTGATGTATTAGAGCAGAAATAACATTTTCTTAGCCAGTTGACCAGTGATTATGCTGCCTGACAATGCCCATACTTAGTTTGTTAATATTATGCTGCAAATGATCACAGAATTGGGATGCTAAATTGTTCCATATCCCAAATCCATGTGGTACCCGACTGGCTCTATGCAAAATTTGTCTTGTTTCATTTGCAACAACTTTCCTGAAGAATTCCTTAAATCAAAAATAGAATCACTCTTTTATAATGAAATATACAATTAACTGAAAGGTTATATAAAATTAAAGAAAATATTTTTCATAGTGAAATAATAAATTTGAATTTTTGCAAATAAACAACACTGTAAATATACACACAGATATACATACATATATACATATATATATATATATATATATATATAAAATCAATAAAATTGTATATTTTAACAGCAATCCCTCTTTTATACAGGTTTCATTAGAGATGACTGACAAGGTACTACAATTAAGGTTTTTATTATATTTTTCTTGCATTTGTACAAGTGATTTCTTTTTGGGACATAGTGTGTGTGTACATGTGTAAGAACTGTCCAAATAATCTGTATATCTGAGTGCTTTTGGCTAATCTATTGGCCATTATCAAGGATGTTTTTTTTTTTGTTTGAATATGTAGATTTTATTTTTATAGCAATAGAAATATTTTAATTTCTGAACACAGTCAGTACATTGTAGCCATGTGTGTGTGTGTGTGTGTGTGTATATATATATATATATATATATTAAAACTTTTGCATCAATTAATACATGATGATGATGGCCTGCTTAGTGGCTGAAGTAGTATTAGGTTGGTGCCAAAATAATGACGTAATAATGTCGTTTCTTTAACGTATTTTTTAACGTCAAAAAACGACATTATTACGTCATTATTTTGGCACCAACCTAATAGTATTTCAGGGTTCAACTCCAAGTAAACATTAGTATTTCAAATGCTGATTTCCAAAGCAACACCTTTTCATTTGAAAGATTAGCCAAACACAATTCTTCTACCCTTTATTTCTCCTCAGTTGGCCTTACACAATATTAAGCTACATTTCATCAAGATCTAGATACAGATGGCAAAAATAAATTCATTTTGAAGGTTTATGAAGAAACTTCTATGCAGTTTACATCTCGTTCAGACTTTAGTACAATACATATGAACTAAAGATTTATAACATGAACTAAATTTTAATTCTGATTTGTTTCTTCATTTATTTTACTAAATTTTATTTTTAATTCTATTTACTAAGTAATATACTGTAAAATTTATGAAGTGGATCTATCATAAAATATCTCAAGTTTAATTCAACTTGTCTGTATTTTTTTAGCTACAAGACAATATTCATTGGGCATTCACAAAAATTAGCACAAAAGTACACCAATAGTGTGTCTTGGGGGGGGTGGGGATTTGTTGTTTTTGTTGAACCATTAGCTTTTTGATTTATATTCTGTATCAGAGTCAGAGTAAGTTATAATGTTAGTTTCATAGCATGAAACTGACATTACTATTGATAATTAAAACAATTTTATAAAATATTATCTCAAGATTCTGGGTGTAATATATAACAAGTCAAATGGATTCATGAATTTCTTTAATTCTTTTGATAACTTAGACTTTCAAGAGTGTCATTATTGGTGTTTCCATTAAAACAAACTTTCTAATGCACTGAATTTGTATTCATTTTTGTATCATTTGAAATTTCCAATGCAAAAATCTTGAAGTTGGTGTTATTTATACTAGTTCAGTATCTGCCACTTTAAAAAAAAAAAAAAAAAAAAAAAAAAAGTGTGCAGCAATGTGATCAAATTTCAAACTCAAACTGTTTGTTCATTTTAAATATTACATTTATTAATTAGAAAATATATTCAATTTAAATACAGAATTCATAAACATAACTTCAAAGGCTGCACATTTTGGTTTATACTCTTTTCTTGTTACCAAGGAGTGGTTGTCAGACAGAAAAAGAAAATAAGCCTTCAGTTAGATAATAATATACATTATATTCATTTCAATTTCATTAAAACTATGTGTGTTCATGTATTAATTCAATGACAAACCTAAAAATATCTATACAAAATGTGTAATGTGAAATTTTATTGAATAATTTACAAAAAGTTCAATAAAATCCTATAATTATGTAATTTTTAACAGATTTTTGTTGAGAAACTAGTCATGCCATTTTTCTTTTCATTTCACCATAATTTATTTTTTATGACCATTAATTTTTAAAAAAGCTTAACCTAAATTCAAAGACAGTTTTAAGGACATTATGCTGTTATGGTTTTCTTTTCATGTCTCTAATTTTATTGCTCAGCTCTAGGTAGGAGTTGTCCAAACTAAGTGGAAAGGTGATGTATTATTCCAATATCTTATTTCAAGCTCAGTCAAATTGTGTGTCTGTGTGTGTATACCTTAAATGGTACAAATACATGTAAGTCACTCACACACACAATAGAGCCAGCGGGATATACATTAAACTACATTATTACATTATTCAGTTAAATAATAATATACATTCACAATCATATTTAGCTAAGACTGATAACATCAATTTTAATACAAGAGTTAACAAGTTTAAAATCTACAGCCATATTTGAGTGCAAAGTTACACACAGGTGTGAGAATCAGCACTTCTTTTATAGTCTACATATAGAAAATATGCAACTATTTCAGTCACCAAGCATGCTATCACACACAAACAGAAGCCACCTAAAAGTCACAAAAAAGTTTTTTTTAAAAAATAGATTAGTTTGTAAATTATTTTACAAATTTTATAAAAATTACTTTTTTATATATTAAATGTTCAAAATGATAATCAATTTTAATTATGTATATAAAAAAAATGAAATGTGCCTTATTTAGTCACCATTTTTGCTTGATTAAATTTAAACATTTTAAAAACCTTTTTATACCTTTTATTATACTGTGTGTGTGTGTACACCCACCCATGAACATATATATTCTGTGTATTTAGGCAGCAAATGATCTTTAAGGCAAATACTATTAAAAACAACAGACATTTAATGATCGACTTTTCCAAATGATGAAGAGGAAATTTCATCAGAAATTGCCCACAGTTCATTTTAGAAGAAAAGTACTGGAAATATGGTCCAAGCTTTCAACTTTCTTAACTCATCATCAGCATAGGTTGAGACAATTGGTGAAGTTTAGTGAAATTTTGAAATGGTATAACAATGCTATTTTTCTGAAAATAAATTGTTAGAACTATTGACTGGTGTAACTTTTTTTATATATATTTTTTAATTACATATAAGCTTAATACCCTTAAGCTATAATTGTTTTTATTTATTGATGGTTGTTTTTGTTGTAGGAGTATTGCTTCAAGAATCATAAGTCTGTTTTTACTATTTTATTTTGCTAGTACTATATATATATATATATATATATATATATATATATATATATATATTCATGCATATCAAGCATGATTTCTATTTCTCTTGGGCATTTATTCTTCTCTGGAAATAATACTTAAAAAATTCAGTTAAATAATAATATACATTCACAATCATATTTAGCTAAGACTATAAATGCCATCTGATAACATTAATTAATATAAGAGTTAAACAAGGTTTTGCAATTAGTTGTTCATAATCTTTAATCAAATATTTAATATTTTCAATTGAAAGCCCTTGGCACTCCAAGAAGTACCCAATTTTCTTTCTTTCTATGCCTGCCTAAGAATGGTGGTCATAAAGCTAATCACCACAAAGACCATTCACTAATGTAGTGGAACTGAGCATTATTAGATTTGTCTCAACCCCATTCTGGAGGTTATGTATCACAATAAGCTAAGCTTGGTAAATATCTGCCTGGGCAACTGCAATAGGATGATAGCAAAGTCATTCCCTAACGAAATGAGTTCAATCCTCACTGAGTGCCTGTTTTTGGTAGCCATATCCCAGATTTTATGGTCAGTCATTTGTGCCTCATAAATCTACAACTAAAACCTGATACATATTAACAGAAACTCAAATATGGCTGTAGATTTTAAACTTGTTAACTTATTTTTTATGGATCTAAAGATAAAAACTCTCTTGTCAAAAATTCCCGAGACATAATTCATGCATAAAGAGACAAAGTACTTTATTGTTGTGTGCTGTGCATGTGTATATAACATTCTTATTGTCATCTACATAAAGGATTGACTTCTTTAATCATATCTAATTTCCTTCTGAAGAAACTGACAAAAGAAATAAAAGGTGTGAATACAAAACAAACACTGTCAAGTCCTGTACATGATTGCATCACAACTACAAAGATAAGCATAAACTCTCGTATGAAGAACTTAACTCAAGTTTATTTTCTCAAGATTGTCATTATAACTTCAAGGTGAGGCAAAATTATTTTTCTCTCTTCTCTTTTGTGTTCAGGCATCTACTCAGCCATGGGAACCTCTCCATGGAGAACATAGAAAATAAATGTTAATCAAGGAAACTTCTTAAGAAACATAAAAATTTTATATGGTCTCTTTAATCAAGAGCCAAAAAAGCTCCCTTTTTTTTTTCTCCTTAAGGTGCCTCAATAAAGACTCGGCATAGAAGCACATTTTAAGGGTTTCCCATAATAGAGATGGCATACTAACCAGCTTGGCACCAGTATAAGAAACATCAAAGGGAGACACAAGTCTGGTGTTACCCAACATTTAACAGTCAACCTATTCAGATCTACAGAATGTATTTATTGACATCTCTTTTTATCTAGAGGCTACTTTGGCTTTGATTCAGGATTCAGAGAGAAAAAAAAAATTTTTTTTCTAAGAGAAAAAATGTCTGTATTCATATATTTCTTAATTTTTTTTAATCTGAAAATTTGGTATCCCATCTTGTGATGAGTTTAATTTTTTTTATCACTGCATAAAAAGAATAAAAAGATGTGGGTAGAGAGAATTGATTGAAAAAAAAAAAAAAAAATCAGTGGGCAGTGATTGCAAAGGAGAGTGAGGTAAAGTTTAACAAAAGATAACAAATGAGGTTATAATCAGGTGGTTGGAGGAGGAGTAGGACCAGGAACAGAAGGTGTCCCTGAAAGACATAGCATTGATTTACCTGCAGAAGTCTATTCTGACAACTACTGAAGCCTCACTGTGTTGGTTGCTTTGAGGGACAAGTTAGCGGGGCAAGATGAGGTTGGGAACACATCAATGGACAACATTCAGAAATTCCAAGGAATTAAATAATGAGAAAAAGAAAAAGAGAGAAAGAGAGAGAGAGAAAATTAAAAGCAAAGTGGAGGAAAAATGTATTTTTTACTGAGGCCAAAATGAAAGAAGCAAAATATGAAGCCAAAATAAATAGAGAGAGAGAGAGAGAGAGAAACAAATATAGAGTTATATAGAAAGAAATGTGGAAGTGGAGAAAAATAGAGAAGCTAGGAATAGGAAAAGAAAGGAAGACGTTTTAATAGAGAGAAAATGGAATAGAAAAGGAATATCAGTGAAGGAAAGAGAGGGAGAAAGAGAAAGAGAGAGTAAGAAAAAGACGAAAAGAAAAGAGTGCTTTGATGAAAAGTTTTGTCATTTTGTTAGAAAAAAAGGCTAAATGGAGGAAAATGATATTACACACCAATTGTCTTTGTTTAATATGTACTAAACAACATAGCAAGCTCCTGTTTTGAGATGCAGCCTAAGTTATTTATTTTGAATGTGCTAAAATTTAATTTGAAGTCTGAAAACATGAAATATTTGTAAAAAAAAAAAAAAAAAAAAAAAAAAAAGTGTGAAATAAATTTATATTCAGCAATGTTCAGAATCAGTTCTTTCATAGAAATGATCAAAATGAAAAAAAAAATTTCATCAGAATATATTAAATGCTCCAAATTTTCAGCTATCACTGCCCCCCCCCCCACAAAATATATCAATGAGCTAATTTCCAAGTTTTACAGTCTGATCTTAATGGTTCCAGAATTGGTCAAATTCAAATTTTATAGATTATAGGAGATGCTAGGGTTAGTTTATATTAGGTTGGTGCAAAAATAATGACGTAATAATGTCGTTTTTTGACGTATTTTTTAACGTCAAAAAACGACATTATTACGTCATTATTTTTGCACCAACCTAATAGTATGTATACAATTCAATAAAAACACTTCTCACCTTCTTATTATACATCTACAATATCTTAAATACTATGCACCAATGGAAACAGAAAGAAATATTAAATATGAGGGCAACTTTTGGTTAAATTAAAAGAAGTCAAACAACTTATATCTGTATATTTAAAATATCCAACAGCTAATTTCAAATATACATACATCTTTTAGATATGTAGTAGAGGCAAGATAAGTAAATATCTAATTTTATTTATTACTATTTATGTACAATTTATTGATATTAAGCACTATAATTACAAGGATTGCTGTTATCTTCCAGAAATACCCTGGTCAACAATTTTTTTTACTGTCTCACACACACACATTTTCATAAATTCAATCAAATTTGCCTGTTTAGTTTTTTTATTGAATGTTTTCAAATTTCAAGTTGCAGCATATCCACATCAAAATCGTGAATAAACTGTCCAGTATTTGTTTTAATTCTGTTTCTGCATAAGTACTTTTGACTCTTTCAGTAATTATCAAAAACTAAATGTTATCAGTATTGTAATCAAATAAGTATGTCTCAGAGAGACATACTTATTTGATTACAGAATGATAGAAATTAAGAATATAATGCACAATATACTGGTCAAAAGCCAACAAGGCCAGGATTGAGGACCCAAAATAAAGCCTAATGTAATGCTATGCAGCATGCACCAAATTTTAATATTCTTATTTGTTTCAAATGTATTGAGAACATATAAGATGGTAGCTTTGAATCTAACACAGATAATGAAAAGGAATGTAATTTTTAGTTTCAGGCACTAGATTCCAACCACAATAACTTGGAGATATGAATGTGGCCAGATGAATAGGTAGATTGACAGGTGGCTCTATGCAGACCCCTATGGAGGGTATTTATGTTGATGCACACCAAGCTCATATCATTTGTGATGGCCCTGGTTAATAATAACAATGTCATATCAATAAGGAACATATCATACCATCACACTTCTTTCTACACAGTGTTAGAGTCAATATGCCACTGCATTGAAATTTAGATACAATAGTGAAACCCTAAATCAAAGAGATGGCCATATGTGTTCCAGTAGGATTCTGCTCCCTCCCACATGGCCCACATTACTCAGGATTGAATGACAGAATTTTCACAGTCATGTCATCTCCAACATGTACTCTTAACTCTCTTGACTTGAATCCCATAAACCACCACATCTGGGACATCATTAGATGAGTGACTAAGCTGTAGTTTCACAATACCATGAACATTTTGAAGACTGCTATAATGGCTAACATAAATGAGAATCACTTAATCCAAGTATAGGTGCCTCAATATAATATAGTGTAATGGTTAACAAGAATAATTTCACTGACTATTACTACAGCTGAGTAATAAGTTTGTTCCACACTAAATGCCACATTCAAAATTCAACATTAAATAATCCAACAAGGGTTGAGATATTGCAGAATCAACCTATGTAACCTCTTCTGACACCATCTCATCCTAACTTTCTATGACTTTTCACCATTTTTTTTAGGCACCTCAGCATAAGGTTGACCAATTCTACTACTGAGTAGTGAGTTTGATCCTCACTTGATGCTCCCATACAAAATTCAACATTTAATAGCCCCCACCTCAAAAAGGGTTAAGATATTGTAAAATCAACTAACCTAAGTAATCCAGACATGTAGTTACTTCCAAGAGGGTCCGCAATATAGAAGTCAGTTTTATTTAATAATATTTTTTTCAGCCTTTCTATGTTAGACATGTGTATATTTCTTTTTGAAAATATACTGATATTTTCATATTGATTATTATTTTTAGTAAAATTCGTTCTCAGATATCATGCATGCCATTTAAGCATGTCTATGTGCATGCAAGTAAGCATCGAGGAATATGCAAGAATTCAGATTTGTGTTTTACAAGAAGAATGATTGATTGGTACATTTTAAGTGCTTGTGTAGAGAGTGGTGCCGATGTGGACGTGTGTCAAGTAGACAAACCAAAAATAAATCTACAGGAAGCAGAAAGAGAGAGGAAAGAGAGCTAAACATAGCATATGCATGCAGAACCTGTTCAAATGATTTGTTATTGCGGCAATAAAACATCTTCTTGAATTCTCCTCAGTATCCATCTGCTGTAGTACATCCTGCCAAGACGCATTTGTAAAATTAATCAACGCATGCTGCATACTTGATCCATCCCAGTGCTTACTGATTAAAACTATATATATATATATATATATATATATAAAATATGCCCTTATTTTAGAAAAAATAAGTAGGAAATACTATTAAAATACAAACTTACAGAAGAACCTCCCACATTAAACCACAAGGCAACTTTAGTTTTTTTTTTTTTTTTTTTTTTTTTTTTTTTTTAAGTTTTTCTAATACATAATAGCAATCTGCTCATTTCCAGCTATGCTCATCTGCTAAGGTGGTTAGCTAAACCCTGTTGAAGACCCTTGCTCAAGTACTTTTAAGCTTTTTCAAACATCCAGAGATTCAACCTCTGGTTTATACTGCAATGATGATGAGAATATAATTACTGTTTCTAGGAGAGAGTGCATAATTTGGCATGATCTGTAATTGGACAAGGGCAGTACACTCAAATCCTCAGTCACTTGTGACTTTGTGCTCAATAACTTCCAAACAGTTTCATCAACCCAATTTCACTCACAAGGATTGTGTCAAATTGTGGTATGAATTTTAGGTACTTCCAATGGTGCTGCATGCTGGAATCATCTCAAAAAGGGTTAAGATATTGTAAAATTAACTAACCTAACTAATCCAGACATGTAGTTACTTCCAAGAGGGTCCGCAATATAGAAGTCAGTTTTATTTAATAATATTTTTTTCAGCCTTTCTATGTTAGACATGTGTATATTTCTTTTTGAAAATATACTATTTACCTCTTTGACATTGACCGTGGTGAGAATCAAAACCAGATGTTGTGGTCAGAACACTAACATTCTAACCAGTCAGCCATGCACACATATGTCATATGATATATACATGTACACAAATATACAGACACTGTATCATACAGAGCTATATACACATAATGCATTATGGTTTACCTCAGTCTGGAAGGGGCTCACAATAGAACTCAATATCAATGGCCTGTAATAGCAGCTTGTTAACCATTGCTCTACAAATGGCCTCCTTACTATTTAATAATGTATAGAAACAAATCTTATCAATTTGATCACTTGATATTATTTATAAAAATCTTGAAGACAACTTAGTTTTGACATGAGCTTGTGTATCAAATACAGAAATAAAAACCAAATACAATTTTTGGGCAGGGAATTTTGAACCATTGCACCAAGAAAGACATTGAAATGATTTGTTAGAAAAAGGAAATTACAAGGATTATGAAGTAACATGTTGGTTAATTTATGTGCACGATAAATTGCTGTATCATAGCTTATTTGTACAGAACTGATCTGAAAATAAGGAAAAGAAAAAGATAAAATGATGGAAAAATCAAGCTGAATTTTGCATAGACTGAAAGTTATAAATTACATTTGTCCATTTGTGTCTGAAACAGATTCCTGCAAGCAGTTCTCTCTCTCTCTCTCTCTCTCTCTCTCAGAAATCACATGTGTGCAATAAGGATTAGGATGTTCATGGGCAGATGGTGTTTGTGGTTATTCACCTTTTATATGGTTATTTTTGTGGTTAGAGCATTGGACAATAGGACTAGAAGGGATGTGGCTAATTGACTTTGCAAAAAAAAAACAAAAAGAAAAAACGGTTGATTTTTGCGGAATGAGCTTTCTGATTGTTTTTATATCTTTTTTTATTGTTTAGATAATCAATTAACTAAAGATTTTTGCTAATTATCATTAATGCTTCTAAAACATACACACATGTATATATTACTTTTTAGAAGCATTATATATATATATATATATATATATATGAAAATGAAACAATGATTAATTCAACAATAACATTTATTACTTCACTATATGTAGTATTTCCAATACAAGTAAGGTTTGTAAACAAATGTATTATACAAGAGAAAATATGAAAAATACAAATCAAGGATTTAGAAAAAATTCTCTTGGGTAGTAATGAATAGATTATTTAAAATGCAGATATATAAACACATTCCAATAAAGTTCCTTTGATAACAAATTATGAAAAAAAAATCAGAGTTATTAAAACAATGTAACTGGTAACTACAAAATCTTTATTGTTCTTTGTTAGATTAAATTCATTATTGAGCTTTATACAGTGAATATTGAAATGATGTTGAAAAGTTCTTGCTCTGACTTACTCCCTAAACTCAAAATTCAGATTGTGTTTTGAAATCTCTTCTTGATTGTGCTGGAAATTTTTCAAGTCATTCTTTTGTTTTATTTCATAGGATTTAACATTGGTAAGCATTTTTTGCTCAGTCTAGGCAATCTAGACTTCAAGCACTTGAGTAGGTAAGTTTGCTTTTCAGCCTTTTTTCTCTTTCTTTTTTCAGTTTTGTCATCTGTATTTGAGACTGTATCTAGATATGAGTTTAGTGTGTGTGTATGCGATAATAATTAATTCAACAATAATATTCATTAGCTTAATATTTTCCAATGTATGCAAATTCTTTAAACAATAATACTGCACAAAAGAAAATATCAAAAAATCCAACTCAAGCATTTAGCAAAGATAAGATAGATTATTTAAGATGCAAATATATGAATATTTTCCAATAGGAAGAAAATAAAAAATGTCAATTGTAACACAGTCAAATTCTGACAAAATTAAAACTTATTATGAACAATGTACATGACTTCTATTGTTTATACAAAAATCTGTGTTCCTTGTTAGATTAAATATGCAGCTAAAGGTGTATGCAGTAAATGTAGAAAGGTTTGTTTTTTTTTATGTTAAATATAATGTATAAATTAATTATACAAAGTATATACTTGAAATTTAACTGGAACTTGGTTTCATATAAAACGTAGCAAAACTGTGATTAAAAGTACTGGTTACAACATTTTTATGGCTGAAATGATATCTCTGAATTTAAGATTAACTGAGGTATTTTTTAGTCATAATCGAATATCAAAAACCTTTTTAAAAGAAATTTTGAAGCAATATGAAAGAAAACTTGATCATATTAAAGCTTTTGGAAGGAGTAGATAGGTCTGCCCTATTGTCCGGTTTATATGGTCTTTTGAAGAGGAGTAGAGATTTATCCCTTATTTCCTGTTTAGGATTGGGTTTCCAGTTCCTTCTAAAGTCTACTTCAACACCATACTTCCAATGTCTCCAACTGCACTCTGAAATGTTATTCAATAATTAAATCTTGACCTATTCAAATCTAGAGTTAGCTGTTATCTTTCCTTCATGGCCCCCAAGAATTTCACTTCTTGTCCTTTCTTACACTCATGCAACAGCACACATTAACCCTCTACCTTGAGTGGCTTTCGGCCTTGTATTGGGTAAGAGA
The DNA here is from genome assembly GCA_963932145.1 of Acanthosepion lycidas. Taxonomy (NCBI): domain Eukaryota; kingdom Metazoa; phylum Mollusca; class Cephalopoda; order Sepiida; family Sepiidae; genus Acanthosepion; species Acanthosepion lycidas. The sequence goes on along the minus strand of OZ010580.1, from coordinate 79,121,990 downwards.
AAAAAAAATCCAGAAACAAATAATTTTAAAATACATTACACAAATATTCATGATCAAAAAATAATTTTAAATTTTTTGGTTTTATAACAAAGCTACTATTGAAGGAAAGTTTTTGACGACAATGTAATTATGATTGATTAAAACAGATTATGAACTGATTCTGTACTGAAAATGATTGTTTTAAGGCTCAAAAAAAAATTTACTAATCTTGGCCAATGTGATTTATAATTTCAAAATGCTATTAATATTGCAAATTGTCTATAAATGCCTATATGCTATGTGGTAATTATGAACACTGATCTCTTATAATTATTCCTACTACTTCCTAAATAACACTATACCTGAACTAATTAACCAAATAAAATAAAAAAAAATCATTATCTTACTTATAGCCTAAATACATACCAATATAAAAAAAAAAATTAAAAGAAAAAAGTATTAGCAGGTGCCAGTTTTATGAAATGACAGTGCAATTGGCCTAGTTAAATATTAAGGTATGAAGCTATTGGCAGTAGCATTATTACTACCACCATTAGAGATCCCTTATTAAATGATATCACAGTTGGCCTAGTTTAATGTCTGTGGAGAAGATTGCTGGAAGCAAAACAGCAGGAACCACTTACTCAAGATTTATCTCAAAGAGAAGAGATTTGATGCTAAGTACCAAAAATAATTTTGATCAAAACACCAGTAAGTCTCAGTACCAGCTCTGCTTTTCTTTCTTTCTTCCTTTTTTTAAAAAAAAAATAAAAAAATAAAACAAATGCCAACCAACCATGCCATCCTCCAAGTAAGGAGTCCAATGGTTCAGTCATGCAATAAACTCTTAGATGTACTGTCAAAGTCACTTCAAATATTAGAATATTAAAAAATTTATATTAAATAAGTATACAAATATTTTTTTTTCATTTGTCAAGCTTCACTGGTTTTTAGCTTATTTTAATTATGAAGAGAAATGATAGAACTATTATCTATTACACATCTAGATGTGTATTGCTTAGATTGTATACACATCTAAAATATAATTTAGAATGAGAGTAGTAATGGTACCTACCCTGAATCTATCATAAAAACTTAAAACATGGAATTAATAAATTCTAAACACTTGAAATATCTCAGTGGATGGATTTAGTTATAACCAATTTAGTACAAGGGATAAGGAAAATGAACAGAGGATAGGTTGTGTGAGGGTTCTTTTGTCCAACACTGTAAGATATTATAAAACCAAAATCTTAAGAACTCAAGACATGTTCTTAAATAGTCTCATCAGATTTACTCTTGTATGGAAGGCATCCAACGCATTCAGAAATATCTAAACTATAAGCTATGTAAAATATATATAGTTTCCTCAGATCAATAATTAAAAATGGTTCCAAGTGAATAAATCCTTTAAGTCTTAAAGACAATCTTTCATCAGACCCTATAGAATGGCACTACAGAATCACAAAGAGCTGTGAATTTTTCACACTACCTTAAAGAAAAGCTTTGGAATGAAATGCCCATGAATATTAGAAAGAGTAATAACGGTCATTAGACTTGATAAGCCTATTTTCCTGAAAAATCTATTTAAAGAAAAAGATTTTATATATTTCAACAAATAGTAACACTAAATGTTTTTGGTCAATGAATGCCAAATGTTTCTTGTATAGAAAGAGCTAATTTCACCTTTAATATTAAAAATAAAAAAAAGGTAATATATTAGAAAATAAGAAAGAAAATAATCTCAAAATAACAATCATATAAAATAGTTTTTTAAATTTATAATTTGAATTCTTGATCTATAAAAGTGTAAAAAATCCTTATATAAGTTATAGCCATTTAATACAAGTATCATACACTATGAGTTTGAAAAGGTCAACAGCTATTCAACCACTTCTTTTATAATCTCTAAAGAAACAGGGTTTTTATTTTAATAAAAATAAAATTATATGATAAAATATATAGAATAGTGAAAATTACATACAGTACTAACATCATAATCTATATATAAAATTCTGTGACTTCCATTAGTTCATCTATCACATCCTCTAAAATAGATATACATTAACCGATTGAAACCAAACTTTGCAGAGAAGTGCAAAGAGGTAAGGGGATACAAAGTACACTTGCATAATAATTAGTACAATAAATTTTCATTCATATTTTTTTGAAAACTTAAGTTTTAACATAAAAAATACTCCTATTTTAAAAACAATTTAATGATTAAAATAATACCTATTTAATAAAAATGCAATTTTGTTTTTTTACATAACTTTTTTTTAAGTTTTTATATTTTATAGATTGGTTTGTTAAATTGAACAAAACAGAGTTTGTAAATCTCAACAAAAAATGTTAACAATAACTTCAGTAATACTAAATACTGTGAGGATTTCAACACATGTCAGCATGTTGCCAAAAAATTCTAGTGCTTATAAACTGCACACTATCTAAAATGTAATCTCTCCACTCCCACAATCTAGTCTTTTACTTCTCCAATTATTCTTGGTCAACATTTGTATACCAATTATCATACATGCTTATGAATATTATTTTTAGGTAATAAAAAACAAATAGAGCGTCAATCTACATATTTATAAAAGTTTCATTAAGTTAAAATCCTAAGAACAATTTTTAACTTCCAACTTGAATATATTCACCAGTTACTAACTGTAAACAAGACAGACATAAAATATATAATAAGTAAGAAAACTGTGCAGTGATTTTAGGAGAAACTTAACATTCTTATAGACGTCTATATTGACATTCTATTTTATATAGTATGAGAGATTTCATAACCTTGGGTTATTTCACATTTAATATGATCAAGATCAATTTGATTGATTTGTTTTTGTTTTTACGGCTTATCAACCTTTTCCAGTATATTTAAAGCCAGAAAATGTTTTTAGATTGTAAGAATCTTTTGGAGATAATGAGTTTTACTAACTGACCCATAGCTGGGGGTTGGGGGAAGAGGTGGATTCCTACCTTTCCCAAGTGTATTTGAAGATAACGGAATATAACGGACCTGACTAGAATTGAAACTCTGCTCTCTTATTTCTAACCCCAAGTCATTATCCATTACACCACCTGCTCATTACCTGGTATTCCCAAGCAGTGATATAGGATGTATCACAAAGGTTGACATTGATGACAGACATTCTATTTTGCTATAGCAAACCTAAACTACATTACTTTAGTGCTATAATTTATTATTCAATTATGCTCAAAAAGTAGGATCAACCTCTAAGTGGAACATATTATGAGTTAATGACTTTTGATCTCAAATTAAGGGTTGAATTGTACATAAATATATACTGTATCTATTCATAAAATTAAGCAACTTTTTAATGCCTTGTTTCTGAAAATGACCTTTTTTTGGAAGGAAAAATGCATTTTAATCTGGAAATCAGAGAATGAATTGAGCGAAAATTCATATCAAAGTGCATCTCAATCCCAATCTCAAAATGCAGTTATAATATATTCACTCATGTTAATTTACTTAACCAAACTATTTTTGTGAACAGAACTATAGACTCATGTATTATCAGATGATTTAGTTTAATTGAAAACATGTTCTTTCAGTGATTCTTATTAGATGTTTCTTAAATACAATTTTATGACAGGCTTACATCAGTTCAAGCAAATTACAGTTAATCTAATAATTTCAATTTATCTTTAGCTTTGTTTAGTCAAAACATTTTCTTGCCTGCTATACCCAATTTGTAGATTAAAACCATTGTATAGACACATTGCTGCATCTAAAGCTTGTGACCATTGCTAGGTAGTAACCATGAAACATAAACCATCTGGAAAAAATTATATTTTCTTTTGCAAGGCATGAAAAAAAAAAAAAAAGTGGAAAGAATATGTAATGTATCCATGATTATTTCTTATTAATAAACAGCTGTGAAGAAGTAGAGATAAAGGCATAGTCATGTGTCACAATAAAAATAAATCAAGCAGACACTGCTGCAGACAATGACACTAAAACTAGCAACCCTGTCTTCTGTTACTCATACACATTACATGCATTTACTTGCACTCTATAAAAGTACGCAATTTCTCCTAAGTAATATACACACACACATACATATCTTTCAACCCATATTTCAAGCTATAGAATTTAAATTGACATAAAAGGGCTTAATGCATAATAAAAATCTGTATTAAAAGTACTTTAAAATTTGCATTTTAATATTAAGGATAATTTAATGGAAAAAAAAGAGATTAAGACTAAAAACAAAAAGAACTATTAATATATATGTAATATCTGCTACAGAAATAACTAAACAAAATCTTTTATGCCTGTTAATCAAGCAATTGTCAGTTCAGTGGCAAAATAGTAAACAAGGTTCAAACCAGAACTGGTAGAAATTCATTACCAGCTAGAAATTTAAATAAAGTTATCTTAAAAAATAATCTTCTAATTGTCAAATTTAATCTATTTTTTAAAGCCATGTTAATTCTGAAAATACAAAATCATGGCTCTCCACAGATTCCTTTCCTTTATTATATGTAAATTGTTATAATTTTGTGGGGAAAAATAATAGTGTGGTTTCCTACTGCCTTCTTCACACGGTTTGGAATCTAGAGTTTTCCTTCTCATAGTTTGGTTGCCATGTAAAATGATCTACTGTTATTTAACCCATACTTGGAGGAAATGGATTCATACCTTTCCCAAGAACATTTGTACAAAAGTGAGTACAACAGACTAGGTGAGAATTTAAACTTGGCTTTCCAATTTCAAAATGAAATTGGCACCTACATGTCAGATATTTGTATATTTCTCACTGGTACTGTCTAAGCACATGTAAAAGCCATAATTTTGAATGCTAATTTCCAAAGCAGGCAGGAAGTATTTCCTACTTGGAAGACTGGCACACAATCTTCCTATTCCTCATCTCTTATCATTTACCTTGATCCATGCTCAACTCAACTTAGTAAATATCATTACCTAAATGGAATAAAAACATTACTTCTCTATCACATCAAAGTTTTCTTTTTCTTAGTATCAGGAATAAATGAATTGAAATCAATATCCTCATCTTTGCAGTGTTTATTAATACAGCTGTTATAACAAGTGCGTTTTAAAATCAACTAAATGTGCTTGCTGGATAGAATAATTAAGCAGTAGCATCAGCATTGTCTAATTTGGACCGGAAGATCTGTTATATCTTTCAAGACAGTTGTTATAAAGAATCATAAAGGATTCAGAGCCAGAATCAAATGCAAAAGTGATATATATATATATATATATATATATATATATATATGGAATGAATTTTCAAAAAAATGAACAAAAATTTGAATATAAAAAAAAAAAAAACAATATGAAATGAACAAAAAATACTGAATAAAAAAAAGCAAAAATCTATGAAATGAATAAAAAAAAAATGAAAATATTACATTTAATAACAGAATCATGAATCATGCTATCACACATTTTCAATTACATGTATAGTTGTAAAATCTTTTAGTAACCTAAAATATTTGCCTACCACTTCAAGACCTTACAAATGACAACTACTGCTACTAATAGTATGACTGGTGCTTTCCAGTTTTGGGGGTGATAAAGATCTCTGACCAGGCAGTGTGGCAGCAGCCTCTTTGCAGATCAATATTTTTAGCATAGATGAGTATCTGAGAGGAAACACATCTGAGGCAAAGAAGATATTGATACAACAGATAATGCTGGCGAGACAAGAGCAGCCAGGCTGGGACGAGTAAGATACACTTGAGAAAACAACGAAAAGAGAAAAAATAAATTACACAGACAATAATGAAGAAACATGGACACAATTATTATAACGGCTGGAAAAGTGATCTATCCAAATTGTTGTAACACCGTTTTCTTAGGAAACAGAAGGGAGCTATTCCTATGTCTTGTGCTTTATTTATATGAGCCACTGTCCCGCCTGCCTACCTCTCACTCTTCCTGGGAGGCTCCAAGGTTTTAGCTTGCTTGCTAAGTTGGCTGCCTGGTTAGTACCATATACACGCACATACACACACAACCTGACCATCTCACTTGAGCTGTGTGTCTGCCTTCAATAATGGTGGCTGTATTACATGACAGCATGGTACTATAACAAGAGCCAAAAAAATATTAGTAAATCAGCACAATTCATATGAAGGCAGGCAAATAAAAAATAAAATGTTTCTCCTAAAAGATATAAAATAAAAATAAGTTTTCACTAACCTAAGGGGAGGGAAAATTGAGTACTGTCAAGATTTAAAAATAGGATTCAATTTTTTTTTTTTTTTTTTGTGGTGGGGGGACGAGAATTGAATTTATTTTCTGAAAAACTGTGCTTTTAGTTGAGCTCATGGCTAAAACATGCGATGCAAAATCAACTTGTTGCAATACTGCTCTCCTTCAATCCTATATCTTGTTATCTTTACAATACCAAACAAGATATTTAAATCTATTTTGATTAACATGAATATATGGTCTATTCAGCCAAAACAATTTAAAGCTTAATTTTGCAAAATATACTCACTTTGAACTTATCAGCCATTTCATTTAGATGTTATTAAAGCTGAATGAGGTAAATGTTAAGCCTTAACCCTTAAACACTGCATTATTCACTAGTTTACTTTCTACTGCATTGTTTTTCAAGGCTTCTCTACTGCACTAATTAATTTCAGTTAAGTTAATTTTTTGTTGCCATAGCAGGATATGACAACACAACTGCAGAATTCAAACATACTATCATTCATTCATCTGATTCACTTACACCAGTGAGATAAAATTTTTGCTTTGCAAACAAAATCACCTCCAGAATGTTATAATGATGAATGAAGGATCTTTTTGCTTTCATTCTAAAACTTATTCAGTAACAAAATAGGTAAAATAATTCTATTAGTGAAAATTTAACTAAAAATAAATTCTTAAGTGTAAGTGATAAGTTGATTCATAGGAACAACGGAGTGGTCACAAATTCCTTGGGTAGAAGTTATGTGACTGACCTTATTGGCCCATTTTATTAGTCTTTTTTAACTTCTAGTGTCATAATGTTAACTTGACCAGGTTTCATTCTGTATTTGTGCAAGAAAATGTCAAAGTATTTGTAATTCTTCAGTAAGATAATGCAATGGCTCATTTTGATCTCTGAAGAAAAAAACTTCTGAATCAAAAAGTTGGATGATAGACTAGATGTGGATCAGATATTTCTTTTTTAATCATTTCATCCCAAGCAAGGCAATAAAGCCACTAAAATGCAGTGGGGGTGTACTGAGTGTTAGAGAATATGAGAAAAAACACTATTAAGGAGAGAGAATAATAAAAGCACAAGAATTAAGAAGACAGAAGATCAAACTTGACTGGAAAGAGAGTTTCACAAGTGAGAAGTGTGAGAGAAGAAACAGCATAGAACTTATGGTTGCATCTAACAATTTCAACTTTAAAATGATGAAACCATGCCATCAATCTAGTACTGCACTTAAATCAACAAAGTCTAGGTTCCATAGAAGAAAGTTCATCAGAACAATTACCATGAAAGTATTTATAGAAAAGGAAGAATAGAATAGGAAGCTACATTATGGCAGTGGGAAAGTGACTGAAGTGGAGATGCCCAGTCAGGACCAATAACATTGCAGATTCTTATCAAGAATCTCTAAATATATAGCAGAAGCAGCAGAGACCAGATGTAGCAGCAATATTCCAAACAAAGACAAATGAGTTCAACATCCACAATTGATGATGTGATAATTTCCTATGGGCAATGGCGAACAAGAAACATTTCAAACTTTACCTAAAAATATAGCAAGTTTTTTTTTTTTTTTTTACCTCAAATTAAAGCCATCAATATAGATACCATAAAAATGATAGGGAAAAATCAAATTTTATGCTGTGAACTGAAGATGGAAGTTTTAAATATGCCAAACAGTTAAACAACAAAACAATGTATTTATATACTTTGCTATAAGTCACACATTCAACTTTTTTTTAATATTCAATAAGCACTTAAAAGATTTTTTATTAATTTAATCACTGATCCAATTAAAATAATAATTTTCTTCTTTTTTTAATTTATTAGAACAACTTAAGAGAATATTGATTGAAATAATGTGTTAAAAACAACAAAAGATAAAGAAACTAGTAAAAAAAAAAAAAAAAAAAAGGAGAGAGAGAGAGAGAGACAGATTCAATTGGCAGATACTAACAATAAAGACATTTGAATAAAAGACATGCTTAGTTAAACTGAAATATGTTTAATTCAAGCCCATTTTAATCCTAACAACTTTCTTTTCAAAACACTGTCCATTTTAAAGTCATACATTTCATTAAAGAAACTTAAAAGTTTATCCCACTTTTGCTACTATTTTGTAAAGTGGTTTCTTTCTTAATTTAAAATAAATCACAGTGATTAATTCTTTTTTTTTTTTACCATGGTTGTCACTGAAATCTTATAAACTGAAGGAGACATATCTTTGTTTTTAGGTGATAAAGTGTCCAGCTCTATCCAATATGAAACTAAGCAGGGACAACATGTTTCCTCTTTGTCTATGCAAATCACTTTCATTGCTTCAAAAGGATTTAAGTATTTCTAGTGGCAGTTGAGAAAAATAAGGCTTTTTAAATTTTGCCCCCACAGCCAATGATTCCCCCCACCAAAAAAGGAATTTTCAATTAAAATAAAGTCAAGTGACTTTCAAAAATCCCTTCACATCATTGGATTGGCTCAGGAGTAATTTCAGGGATTATCTGGTTAATAGAGTCTCTCACTCTCTCTGCCCACATTTCTTTTAAAACACTGCTACTACTTATGGGAATACTGAGTGAGCTGAGGAGAACAAAGCCAGGCAATTAGAAATAATTGTTCCCAATCATTTCTTTTAGTTTTTCTCATTGAAAATGAACAGCTTCCAAATGTGAAGGATTTTCTTACTGCAGAAAGTTGCCTTTTTGGTTTGAGTTTTGCTTACATCTATCAAAGAGCTTTGATAGAGAGCAAATTGAAGAACAGGGGTTGGGTAAATGTATGCATGGGTATGATAGGGAAAAAGATATTAATGTAGATGCAAATAATGTTAATAAAAAGAATAATACTTACATGGTGGGAAAATGGATAGAGACAAAGAACAATTCCTAAGCAAAATGATAGATAGAACAAGAAAAAGAGCAAATAAGAAAAAGTGAATGATAAAATAATAATGAAGAAAGAAAAAGAAAAGACAACCAGGTTTGAATAAAAGATGTACAGATATAGGAGATAGTAAATGAGTGTTGTCATCCAGTACAAGAAGTCAAATGACAACAGCTTCTAGTCAATTATGAAAGCATCCAGAAGAGCCAAATTGTGATGATGATGATGGCTGTCATCAAAGAAAAGTGAACAGTTGCAGAAAAAGAGGGAAAGAAAAAAGTTATGAACAAGCAATTAGGGAAACACTTCAGAGATGATTTCCAAAGTTGTAAAGGCATGCAAACAAAGAAAAAATAGAAAAGAAAAGCTGCAATTAGTATTAGGAGATGAAGGAGAAAGAAGACAAGACTATGTTGGGCTCAAATGGAGGCTTCAATGAGTGCAGACTGAAATGCTCTGAAAGGAAATGATCCTAAAAGCCCCTACACGCACACCAGTTTCTGTATTTGCAAAAGTTTTATTGGGCCTTTATAAATGAGATTACTTCTTAACTATGTATATATCAAAACCAACTATTTTTTTTTATTTCTATTTTTGTAAACAAGGTGAACAATGTTTCAATCTGGATACTCTTGTGTTAAAACACTTTTAAATTATAAACTGATTTTTTTTTTTTTTTTTTTTTTTCACACTAAAATTGATTTGCCAGTTGGAGCACATGAACTTTAACCTGTTAACAATACAAATGCTGTACTGGTTGTTTCTTGACTTTCTATTAACTTTTTTTAAAAAACAACAACAGGATGATCATTTGATGATGGTAGAAAGTACTTAAAACATAGCACATAATTTTAGCAAGTTCCTTTACAAATTTTTCACTTGACATTAAAATTAAATGCCTTATTCAACACCAGGAGAAAAGGCTTAACAGAATTAGAAGATGTTTAAAATAATTTTTCATAAAGTTCCTTCCATAACATGGTAGTGGTGGTGGTTGTCATTATTATTAAAATATGTGTCCAAATTTCTGGGTTAATGAGTTATCATCATTTGTACTATTGTTCTTACCTTTGTTATTGTTTTAACCACTGTACCCTCTGGCCTTCATCAGAATGTATATCGAGCATAACATTAGGATGTACAGGTGGAAACAGAAGAGTCAAAGAGGAAAACCAAAAAATTGCTACAGTCTGCTTGCCTTTATATTGAGGGCTTGTCAGAAAAGATTCAGATTTGTGTTCCATACAACATCAGAACAATATTCAGAAGCAATTCCACTCTGCAAAGACATTTCTGCCAAATAAAGCCTAACCTGGACATAACCAAGGACTGCATGTACTCCATTCCCTACAGTTGTGACAAAGAAAATCAAGATAAAAATAGATGACCCCTAAAAGTAAGGTTGGAGGAACATCAAAAAGCCTGTAGTGAGGGTGTGAGACAATGAAATTGGGCATGGTTGATCATGTATGTAGGGAAAAGTATAGCCATCAGCCTCTATGGAATGAAACAAAAATATTGAAGAACAACAACCCTGGAGCATTAGACATCTAAAAGACTCAATTCATATGACGACCTCCATATTAGGCCTAGCATAGAAATAAATACAACATGAGAGCCACTAATAAAGACAGACAGACAAACGATAGCAAGTCTTCGACAACAGCTGCAGCAGCAGTAATCAGCAGGTAGTTTAGCTTTAAGGTTCCAAGTTAACCACAAAAAATTTTCCTATGGAACAATAGCCTAGTGGATTACGGCATTGGTTTGTGAATTTGGTGACAAGAGCAATTGTGAGATCATTCCCTGGGCCAGGTAGTGTTTAGTGTTGTGTGAAAACAGGCAAGCAATAACTGAGCAGTACTAAAAACAAGAACTAGACAAGAAAGCCCTAGAAAAAGAAAATCTATGCCAGAGGGCACAATGGCCTGTACATTGTGATAATAATAACAAAGATGAAGAAAACAGTCCAAATGTAAATAGTGTACATATTACTATTATATTGTTTGACTGGTGACACAAGTGAGTAAAGCTGAAATAAACTTTCAAGAATTCCCTAAGATTGTGCAAAAGATGATTTTGGAAACTTTGGCATCAAACTTATAAAAGAATGAAAATAAATTCTTAAGCTAATCCAAAGAAACTCTTTTCTCAAATAACTAAAAAGAGAAAAGGAATTTTATTTTAATCAAGAAGGAAAAATATATAATAAATTTTACTAAATACAATACTTATATACAAGAATATATGATTTATACTTCATATAGAAGATATTTTGAATAATAATGGTTTATCCCATTAATGGGGCTAACAATTTTACATATGTTTGATCTGATTTTGGCAAGTGGATCCGGTTAAGAACTTTTTCAGCAAACTGCTTATATATTAGAAATTTATGAAAATTATACGAACTGGTGCTGAAAGCCACTTCACAAAACCTGACTAAATGAACAAAGATGGAAAATTTTCAGTATCTTCTTGTAGCATTAAGATATAAATTTGAAAAGTATCAGTAGCACTTACATTTTAACGTTTATGTTCTCTATTTATTCAAGCATATTTACTCATTAATTGATTACAATATAAAATAACATTTCTGATATTATAATAAACATGGGAACAATTTAATTATTAAAATATATCTCTTTAATTGTTTTGAAAAGTTATTTAATAGTGGTTGAGTCAGTAAAATACTTGTAAGTTTCATTTGTTTGGTATCAAAATTATTACTCAAAAACACTAATACTATGGAAAGCAACATTAAAATATTTCTACAGTGTCATAAAAGTAAATCTTTTGAAATCCTGACTTAATAATCCTGACAAGAATAGTGCATCACTTGGCAATTAATAAAGATTGGGTAGAATAAAAAGTGGACTTGAATAAAAATGTTCATATTAGCTACTTTTAAATTCTTTAAATAAAACTGTATGCATGCTACATTTTAATTTAAATAAAAAAATAAATTTAAATAAAATGAATCAATATTACTACTAAACTAATAACAACAAAAATAGCAATATTATTTAAGAAAATGGGTGAAAAAAAAGCAATAAAAAAATAAAATAGCAGGCAATGTGAAATGTTGGCAAGAGTGCATGTTTTTTTTTCTATTTTACATGTACAATGTAACAGTTACTTTATTGCCTTAACAATTTTAGAGACTAAAAGATTTGGTCAGGCTTGGTTAAAATTGGAAAAGAACATTGAACTGATTTTTTTATTTATTTTTAATAAGATTGATGAAAGAGAGAGACAGAGGAAGGTAGGATCAACTTTAATGGACTCTCTCATAAGAAATATTATATTATCCTCCTCCCACTATTATTAACAACACCATTAACATCTTTCTTTATGATTCAATGCATCAAATTCTTTGGCAAGTTTTAAGGAAAAAGTTTCAGCCATCACAAAAGCCTGCTCACATAATGGCCCAAATCTGCAAATTCATCCTTCTAAATGACATTTTTATAACATAGAAATTGGTAACGGCCAATGTAGAATAGAAATTATCATCAATATAAAAAGACTGTAAAAACAAGCTTTACCAAATTCTAAAGAGAGAAAATTTACTTGGAGCTTCTGTTTGCTTCATCTTTTTTTTTTTTTTTTTTATATAAAACTGACAATTCTAAACAAAAAGTCTTATAAATTTTTATATAAAGCAAAAGATAACATCATTTTTTTTTCATTCCTTCATCTTTTAATGCCAGTATCTCCAATAAAATCTGAAAAAAATAAAATAGCATAATTTTATGTATAAATTTTTTGCTTTACTAACAAACTTAAATTATAATTAACAGAAAAATTCCTTTAAAATTTTTGTCAAAAAACAAAATTTAAAACATTTGTATATAATTTCATATCTCATCTGGACTAGTATCCTCATTCTTGTTTTTATCAATGTTTTTGCTGAGATCTCAAGTACATAGTTTATGCTATTTTATATTATTAAAAGATTCTAGATCTGACTGAAAAAGATTTTGTATGGATAAAAGTAAATCCGGTAATCAGTCTGGAACAATTCTGATCGATACATATTGATCATTCTTTCAATTCACATACAAACAATGACAACTTCTTTTCTCATAACCATAAGTTCTATGCTAATAGTTTCTTTTCTCACACTTCTCACTTGTGGAACTCTCTTCCAGTTTCTTGATCTTTAAAAATTTAAATTCAGTGTCAGTTGTTATCTTCTGTCTTCTTAATTTCTATTCTTTTATTGTTCTCTCACTCTTTAATAATGTTTTGGTTATATTCTTTCACACCCAGTAACTTCATGCATGTTACTGACTTTGTTGCCTTGCTTGGGGTGAAATGATTTAAAAAAAAAAAAAAAAAAATGCTATGGAAGGTTCTAATATGTGTTTTGCTTCACTGAACCCATATTCCTTCACATATTGAATTCTGTACTGGGTCTTATATAACTAATTGGCAAATCCATATAGAGAGCCACCTTCATCTCTACGCAAAATATATGGTTGAGGAAAACCAAAGAATGCATCAGTCAAAATGTTAGAAAAAGAAAATGGATGAATCATAAAATAATGTCAATGATCTGTTTCAGAATTTGAGATATTTTGTTGATATTCACTACTTATTTACTCTCTGTGTTATATACATGTGACACAACTCTCTTAACAATATACACAAAATTTTCTTATAATTGTCCTTGATTTTTAAGTTGCTTTACAAGTACAGATATCAAGATAATCACTTATGATAATTATTATGTTAAAAACATTGTCAAGTTATTTTAGAATAACTAAATTCAAAGTATTCATATGTTTTTAGAAAGTGCTGCAGACCATGCAGGAATAGACTTTGCACTCAGCATCCATCAGAGAAGCTAGGTGAAGGGTTGACTTGACAGCTATGACCTTCTGACACTGAATGCAAATCCATCTGCATCTGATATTAACTTGATATTGTGGGAAAACCATTTGATAGTTAAATATATAAACATTATCCCAAAAGGTAGCAAGAGCAGATATCACACACATAAATGTAAGGTCCATGTTTTGTGGCACACCCCACCCCCATCCACTGGCCAACAATAATTGCCAAAGTCCAGAATTAAATTTAATGTAATGTTATATATAAGAGATTAAGTCTTGTGTTTTCATTTGTAATGTACAATAATACTTCTTTATATATTTACATTTATCAAGGGAACATTTATTATTAGAAAAGTTTGTAACTCTTAATAAAAATTAACTAGGCTTATTAAAATATATTTAATATTTTGGAAATTAATTTTTATTTAAATTTATGATATTAGTTTCAATATACCATATCAAGATTAACTATTTCTTTCATACAAGGTCTGATCAAAAAGTATCAAGACTAGTGCTATAAAAAGAAAACTACAGCACATATCAATTTGGCATTTAATATCTTTGGAGGTAGTCCCTTTCTTAGCCACACATTTTATCCATTGTCATTTCCACTGATGAAAGCATTTCTGAAACTTTTTTTCTTTGGAGTAGTGAGCAGCTGCTATCTCACATTATATTCTCTTGGATTTCCTTGATGTCTTGAAATCCTATTCCTTTCAAGTGGGATTTGATTTTTGGAAGAGGAAAAAGTTGCTAGAGATGAGATCTGGGGAATATAGTAGTTGTTGGTGCTGGTGAATGTTGCACTTGGCCCAAAACTGCTGCACAAGCCATGGTCACTAATGGGGACTCTGTGGTGTGATGAGACAACCACACTCTACACATTTTCCTTTCAAGTACTGCCATAAACAATAGAAGTGAGCAAGAACATTACAATTTCGTGTGCATGCATGATAGAGTTCAAGGTCAATCTGTGCAAGGGGACTTCACTCTGTGTACTTTACTTCTGTTACCATAGCAACAGTCATGAGACTTTTTGATTAGACCTCATATAATAACATTTTTTAATCATTTCACCCCAAACAAGGCAATAAAGCCTCTAAAACACAGGGAGAGGGAATACCAAATGTGAAAAACTATGAGAAAAAGAAAACGTTATTAAGGAGGGAAACATTAACTGGAATTAAGACAGAAAATGATTAGCATGGCATCTAAATTTTTGAAGATCAAAGTTGATTGGAAACCAAGAAGCCAGAAAAGAGTTCCATAATCGAGAAATGCTAGAGAAGAAACTGTTAGCATAGCATCCTTGTTACATGGGAATAATATAATTTGATGAATGAAATTATAACTAAAAAAATGCTTGGCAAGATATTAGCATTTAAATATTAAGTTTCACTCAATATCCAAATATTTAAGCAAAAGATGTAACTGATATGTTTATTTTATGAGTACCAATAAGGCTCCATTTCCAAATCAACAAATCCTTTCTTTGCTTTTTCTTAAAATTACATATTTCTGTTTTAAAGTTCATTTTAGATATAATGAAAAGGGAAAAGCAATAACTAAGTCTTTACTTTCTTTCTGAGTCAATCACCAATCGATCCAAAACATTAATGATAAAGTGTGAAGTGGATGATAATAAGGATGATACAACTGAATAGAATTTTTGCTTGGAAAAGATTACACAACAAAGAGTAGAATAAAAACCACTTCAGGTATTGCATTAATAGTTTTTATGAGATTTTACAAATAGACTTAATAAGCTGTTTTGTATGAGAAAAAGATTTCTTTCCTTTCTTTTTTCTCTTTTTAGGCATTCTGAATTTGTGAAATATTTTCAAATTTCATGTAGAAACTTAATAGAGTTACCCAGATAAGATACAAGTGAACTCCTTTGTTTACATGGATAAAGAACTGTTTTAGACTTAGATCTCAAGTAATTTTGTTAAAAGAGGAGGAAATACGTTTTTGTTGCTCTGTTAAAATTAAGCATTCAATCCTTTTCCTTAAATATTTGTTTATTCTTTTCTACATTTAATTAAGAGACAAAGAAATGTTTAATCAAAGTTTGTTATTGTAAATAATTAAGGTGATTACAATGATGATGATCATCATCATCATTTGAATATTTGCAAATGAAAGTGAGTTTTATTTTTAAGTATAATACAAGATGGCAGAAATGAAGCCACCACTTTGTAGAGTGTCATTTTAAGGATTTTGTTGATATCAGAGCTACAAAAGAGATTAAGATCCTCTTAAATGGTCTTATCACCAGAAATAACATCCTAACAGCCAACATGAAATAAGAAAGTGCCAACATCAGCTGATTTGGGAATAAGAACCAAACACTTCCATGTTGCTGTTATCTTTCATTTGAGAAATTTAACTCTAGTGCTTCTGACAATCACACACTACCACTTTTGTATTTATAGACAGGCATAAAACAGCAGGATGCTGATATGGACAAGTGTTTGTAAGATGATGCCTTACAACCAAAGCACTAAAGTTTTTAAAAATCCTAAACCAGCAATGATAGCTTCATAGCAAACAAAACAGCTGCCAAATTTAAACCTTTAAAACTCATTTTATTATGCTAAGTGTGGACTTCTTATTTTGGATGCACAATTTTAAAACTTGTAATAGACAATTGCAGTCAGAAATTAAATTTAGTGATAATATTCCCATGGTTGGAGAAAAATAGAAATTATTACATATCTATATAAAATTTGCTTGTAATGTAATGCTTAGAAGATCAGAAAGAGAAATCAGTGAACCAGGTTTGTTATGTCCACATTTGCATAAACACCATTCAGAAAGGTTTGAATCCATCTCTTCTTCCTCACCAGATATGGATTAAATAGCAAAGTAGACTGGGCTCTCTAGTTTTGGTTGGTAACCAGCCTAGAGAGGGTGACTCAATAAAACACCACTCCCCCAGCAGTTTAGGCAATGAGTGGGAGGATGTGTCATCTCCAAAAAATGCACAGTAGCTGAAATTAAGTTATGTGGGTTGTAGAATCTGCCAAAGGTAGAGGTAGAGTCTACTTTTTATATAGACAAATTCTGCTTCTCACCTTAGATTCAAATAGAAATATTTTTTTAACAAAAATTTGATTTAATAAAGACTATAGAAATAAAAAAAAATGTTAATACTAAAGGTAAATTGGGATTTACATAATTTTGTAAGGAAATATAGAGTTAATCAAATTTTTATATATGCTGTAGCAAATTAGGTAAGACTTTAAAATCAATTTGTTCGCTTGGATAGATTAAAATTAAGAACTATGGAAAAGGGTTAGATTTAAATATCTGCAAGTGTTTAAGGTCAGGTTAAGGTTTCTTTTTGTTTCTTTTCTTTCTTGCTTTTTTTTTTGTGTTTAAGGCCAGGTTAAGGTTTATTTTTGTTTCTTTTCTTTTTTTTTTTTTTTTTTTTTTTTTTTTTTTTTTTTTAAAATATTTTAGAATTGAACAGAACTATGGAAAATATTATTTGGGGAATGTTTACAAGGAATTACAGATTTAGCTAAATTTCTGCTGCATGCAGAGCTAAATACAACTAATTCATCAAATTAGTAACACTAAAATTGAATATGAATAGATTTTTTACAGATTTTGCCCACTGCCTGTCCAGAAGACCAACTATAATCCTGTAGAAAAATGCGATTGTACATCCCAGATGTATCAGGTTAATCAACTAAGTATTTATAGGATTTAACAGAAATCATGCTAATGTGATGTGGATAAATTAGAATATTTTTGGATTTTATACATCAAAAAGAGCATTTTACCCCCAAAAATTATACCTAAAATCAATGAAAATTTGAGAATAATATTTACTTGCTGGAATGAAATGGTTTCTGTCAAAATCTGTATAAACTCACCAATCTCAATCAATACTTAAAACTGTAGATTTAAAAACTATTACAGTTGTTATTTCATAAAGAGGAAAGTAAATCTTGTTAATAACAAAGGTGACTCTACACCATGATTATATAAAATGATTATTTTTTTTTAAATCAAGTTCACCCCAAGCAAGGCAGTAAAGCCACTAAGACACAAGGAGTTACTTAGGAAAACTTAGAAAATAGAAACATTACTAAGGAGTGAGAACAAAAGAAGAACAATCAGAAGTACAGTAGATAAATTTATAATTTGTGTTCAGTCATGACTTAAAATGCCCTGGTAAAAAAATATATTATTAAAAGGTTTGTTTATATAACCCAATCAAAATGTTGGGAAAAGGATGACAAAAAAAAGATTCAGATAAAAAAAAAAATGAAATATCAATGATTCATCAATAACCATGTCAGCAATTTATAACTGATTAAACAAAAGCAAAATTGTTTAAAAAATGTTTAAATTTACAAATGACAAAAGTTCATGAATCCCTTTGATATTTAGTTTCTAAATTATCAAACCACAGATGCCACCAATAGCTTTCTCTAACTATACTTTTATCAAAAGAGAGACTGATCAGTTTAATTCAAATGCCACAAAACTAATCCCCACTTTATACACAAACTTATGAAAATTAACAGAAATGAACTTACAAGCAAAAGCCAACAGCTTATCATACAAAGTAGCCAATTACTTTGTTACTCTTATGACAAAAACAGATCCAATGCATGCTCATATCACAAACATAAAACCATTATAAAAGATGAATATAACAAAAGATATTTTGAGAAAGCCATTGTTTGATTGAGACAACAATGTATCAAGTCAATGGAATAAAAGCTCTATTTGACATCTTTGTTAATGTATTATTAATTAGTTGAATGATCAATTAGGAAAAATCTTTTGATGTTTCTACAAAGAGCATTTTCCCTTTCAAACTGACTTTGTACAGCACTTTTGATGATAATTTTAACAGTTATAAAATGAGATATACAGAATTTTTAGTTTCATATTTATTGTTCTTATTTTATCCACATCTCTATCCAGAACATTAAGAATTCCTTTCTGGTAAATGACATTAAAGATATAATTATAAATTATGTATTTGGAGAGAATTTGCTGTTGACACCAACACCTACCATTATTGATATTTCAAAATAAAGATTGGGATAGAATTTGTGATAATAATGATGAAATGCAATTAATGCAGCCAAGTTTTAAGAAATGTTCAGATGAAATCTGTCTTATTTCCTGAGAGTTGTGAGTTCAATCACTGGGCCAGGAATTCCAATGGCTTGGTGTAGAAAAAAAAATATTAATAATTACATGTCCAGAAATTTCAAATTTTTAAAAAAAGATGCCAGTTAAGGAAGAAAATAAAGGATGAGAAGTATATGATGTTTATCAAATATGACAGTTGAAGAAGGTTGGTTGGTTGGGTTTTATGGCATATCAACCACTGTGGGTCATTTAATGCCAAATTAAGGTGTGTGTGTATATATATATATATATATATTAAATATACAGTACTATCAAACATATAGCTGGCAAAATTATTGTTTCAAAAATGCATAGCTGGCAAAATTATTGTTTCAAAAATGCATAGCTGGCAAAATTATTGTTTCAAAAATGCATAGCTGGCAAAATTATTGTTTCAAAAATGCATAGCTGGCAACATTGTTCTAAAAACGCATAGCTGGCAACATTGTTTCAAAAACGCATAGCTGGCAACATTGTTCTTTCCAAAAAAACGTATAGCTGGCAACATTGTTCTTTCCAAAAAAACGTATAGCAGGCAACATTGTTCTTTCCAAAAAAAACGTATAGCTGGCAACATTGTTCTTTCCAAAAAAAACGTATAGCTGGCAACATTGTTCTTTCCAAAAAAAACGTATAGCTGGCAACATTGTTCTTTCCAAAAAAAACGTATAGCTGGCAACATTGTTCTTTCCAAAAAAAACGTATAGCTGGCAACATTATTTTTTCCAAAAAAAACGTATAGCTGGCAACATTATTTTTTCCAAAAAACATTATCTGAAGCCTTGTTGTTGGACGTAGTTTATTGTCATACCCAGGACGAGTTGAAGAAGGTTGAAGAATGAAAACTAAGATGAGAATGCTAGTCTAAAAGAATTATTAGGAATTTGGAAGGAAAGATGTGAAAGCAAAATGTGACAAGATAAACACCATATCTACAACTTTATAATATAATACAGAAAGTATGTTTGTATATGTTTGACCTTATTATCTGTAATATTTGATGCTGTCTGTACAAGGATGATAACTAGTTATATTCTTTGCATTGGCCATACCAGATGGCAGTGTCTTGAACATAAGAAAATACAAAAGTAAATATAAAAGCACGGAGTTCTAAGAAAGATTTTCTATATGAAAATCCATAAAAGAGAAGATCAACACCGACAAGAAAAGCAATAATATGAACAAAGATAATTTTAATTAAGGATTTTTAATTATTTTTTAAAGATTGAACCTAAATTATACAGAAAGAATTATAGGAATGCCTACCATCATCGTTAACTACCAAATTCATCTTACTGACTAATTCTTTTATAAAGTGGTTTTTACTGGGTGTCCTACTAAATCACTAAAAGTTATATTCATTAGGGAAATGTGGTTGACAGCAGATTAATGGTAATGGTATTGGTAATATTAGCTGTTTCCTTATATGGAAACATACAACATTCATTGACCAAGCAGCTTGTAATATTGCCAGTTGAAATTTATAAAATCTTTCTCTTAAAACAATTTTTTAGGAAAATATATTCTCAAGTTTAGTAGCTGTTATTCCTCTTTTCAGTATAAGATATCATTGATAATATCATTAAATGATTAATACTATCTATATAATAAATGTGAATGTCACTGTGTCACACCTTTTCAACTTAACTGCTAGAAACTGTATCCCAACATATACCATTTTTGGAATCAGGCCAACTCTGTGACCAAATTAAAAACATTCCAAGCCAGATCCAGAACCACAATCCTGAAATTTTGGATTCCCAAGATTTCATTACTGCAATTGTTTTTGGTGATTTTTTGCGACAAATGTTTTTGTACAATAAAAATTTTTATAACTTGGAAATAAATTTGGGAATAATCTAAATTAGTTGCAAAATTCAAGTCACCCATGAAATAAACTAATTGTTTGTACAGAAATTAAGGACCCACATACATCAAATTGCCTTTAAATTAAGTGGCAGCAGAAGAATTATCATTGAACTTTTAAAAGGTACACTTAAATATTAATGCAATACTTAAATTCAGCAATCAATTTTGAGTTCTTCTGTAGTTTATTGTTGCCTATCGCATCTCCTCCTCCTCCCTATCTATTATGATGATGGCCCAATCAGGAGCTCTCCACAGGAGCTAGCTTAAATGCCACACGATAGGGAGACTCTTAAGCTAGTTAATAATATATCTTAAATTTTATGTTTTGTAAGTTTCATACTCCAGATTGATACTTGCTAATAAAATATTTAATCAACAGTTTATTTAATAATAAAATATTATTACATTTAAAAATATCAATTTCATTAAAAAACAAATCAAATAAGAAACACTTTGCAGTAAACATGATTTTTTTTTCTTATTTCTGACATCCCACTGCAAAGCAAGCTGAATTTTTTTTCTGCAATGATTAAAAATAAAAATAAAAAATTTCAACAGCCCTAGCAGATAAGAATGAAATCCATGAGTCACTATAGAGCCTGCAATTGCCTGAATGAATGCTTAATATTTAAGCAGAAAGTCATTCACAATGTACTGGGGGGAAAATCTGCCTCAAGGAGAAAAGAGGAATGAAGGAAGGATAAAGAAATGTCCTAAAACAAAAGATACAAATCAATATAGAATTTGATTTTTGAAAATTTTTGCCAACTTAAATTACTTCTATTTCTCGTACAGAAACTGATTTCTAAATAAAGATCAGTATTATATATATATATATATATATACATATACATATACATATACATATACATATACATACATACATACATAGTGTAACCCGGATATAAGAGAAATTTTTCTCTGGTCCCAAATTAGAGCCATACTTACCTAAACAAAATAGACCAAACCCGGATATAAGAGACTTCTTCTCCGGTCCCGACAACTCTCTTATATCTGGGTTACACTGTGTGTTTGTATATATATGTTGCCATTAACATGTTTCTTCTGATACATTTTCAGCTTTCTTAGCACATATGTTGTATAGAGGCATTTCCAAACATGAGGAAGGCCAAAGAATGCATCAGCTGAAATAGTGTGAATAACAACAAAAATGAAAGCAATAGTCCCAAACATTACATGAAATAATGACAACACTTCAGAAAAACAACTGGGAAAACCAATCAGTATTAAAAACCAAACAGTACTATAAATAAAAATATTAACTATTTTAATCATGTGCTAACTCAAAAAAATTATAACACTGCCACATCAATTAGCAATTTTGTTCTCATGGTTAAATAATTGTGAAGATTTATTTTACCTAGGAACTATCATCAAATAATTGCCACATTACCAACATTCATTGTTTCTGTAGCCCTTGTTCTGTCATCCATTCACCCAAATTTGTCAAGTAGGTTATTTGCTGTCCTCCCCAATGCTTCTCTAGCTTTCAGTATGCCCTGTGAGTGTTAAATTATCAAAGCCTTTTTTCCTCATTATATACCCCCAAAATTTCAGCTGTCTGATTGTCTGTATAAGTTTCCTTGAAAATTTTCTCATTTTTCACATGATATTCTCTTGTACCATCTCCAGCCTTCCTTGCTGGTGATTATAAAGTCAATTAATATCATTATTCCATGAATTAGTTAAAATATTATCCTAATCTTAGTTGTTTCAATCATACTATTTTGGCTGGTGCACTCTTCTGTCATGGAAATCAAAACAAGGGGTGGATGCTCATCCAAATAATTCATAAAATAAATAGCATCCCACTTTTATAGCCACTATTCCCCACTACAAGATTATGTCTGCTATACCACCAAGGACAACTTCTGTCTGCAACATCCACATTCTTGACACCTTCTGTCAATACATTTTCTCTTCTAGCCTCTCTTCTGGAAACCATCTTCATCACTGAAACAATAGAAATGAGATGAAATACTAAATACAAAAGAATCCTAAGTGGATTTTTTATTGCCCAATTGCTTTTTTTTTTTTTTTTTTTTTTTTAAAAAAGAAAAAAAAAAAAAAGATTATTAGTTTTCTATTTGTTTTTCCTTAGTAGCTCTGGATAATGAATGGGAAAGAATAAGGGCCAGCTGTCAGATATCAGCATCTTTACTAACCAGAATACTGTTTGATCAAAACATAAAAAAACTGCTTCTGCTGATAGTGATCTCAGCCGATCTATCTGTACCTCTAAAAACTATAACTACAACATAGTTATACCCCTACTCAAAAGAAGCAACACTATTGCCACTTTTATAAAAGGGGTAATGGAGATAATAAGAAATAAAAGGAGAGATTAAAAAGAAAGAAAAAAAAGGCAGAAAACAATAACAAACAGTTCAAATTGGAACCTTTGGTCCCTATTGTGACAGATCAAACATGCAGACTAGAGAAGCAGTAAACTGTAATAGAATACCACTTGCCCGGGAGGTGGGAGGAAGAAAAGACTTTAGCCCCTAGAGGCATAAGAGTTAAGTAGCAGTCTCCTCTAACTTGTCCTCTTCCACTCTCACTCACACTTAGCCTATTTCGACTCCAATTTCTTTCTCTCTCTCTCTCTCTCTCTCTCTCTCAAGTCTTCTTGTGGCTAAGATGATCAGGTAGGGGAGAGAGTATGTATAAGATGTTTGTACCTTAGCCTTTTTCTCCCTGCCATGTTTACTGTATCTACAGCCCCTTCTCTTCCAATCCGAGTTAGATGAAGTTCAGACTTAATTGTATTTCGGCTCAGGTGAATGGGGTCAAGTCTAATGATCATGCACATTGAGTGGTCTGTCACCTACCCAACTCTAAACCCTGGTTAGATAGATTAGATTTTAACACAACAAATTACCAAAACCTACCCTACCTACCAACTTACCTGGAGCATGCACATGGGATGATGAGGAGCACCTGGTAGGTAAAAGCTGGAGGATGAGTAGTGACTATGGGTGTGGCAAGATTGCAAAAATGGATGGAAATAACCCAGCTCTGTAGTCTCCAGGGGGATCTTCCCTATGCTCATGCCATGGTTCCTTTTCTCCAAGCAGTAGTGATGACAGTGGCAGAGGAGGAGCTGTTCAAGACAGTGTTATGAGGTTATCATGGTAAGAAGAAGGCAAGGGGGGGGTATCTTACATTTTTTTAGCTTCAATATGTTGTCTAATCAGTCAGTGGTTATTTATCAGCAGGTTGCAGAAAATACCAATGGTTGATATATTGTAAAACCAGCATTTCTAAGCATTTTGCCATCTGAATGGAACAAGGAGGCAATCACAGTATAATACTTAGCAAGTTTATCTTAAAGATCACTTTACTAGTGCAGTGTGTTTGATCCTCATCTTGGTCCCTACTATTGTATGATTGTATCATATCACACTGAGTAAATAGCTCTACCAGAAAAATAATCTGATCTATCATATCACATGTCCACTAATAAGGATAAAAAGAAAGCTTGAACCATGGTGTTCTTTACTAAAGGCCAAGACATAATGCAATTCTTTCCAAAAACTAGAGGCCTATTTCAAATTTCATCACTCCACTTGGGGCAAAGATTTTTTAGTTTCAGTTTGGGTTATTTTACTGCTTAAGAAATTTTGCTTTTTACATTTGGGATAACTTTAGATTATTTAATTGAAATAAATAAGATTTATATTATTTTATGTTTCATTGCAAAAAAAAACTTTTTTTTGTTAAATTTACTAAAAAACATAATTTAGGAAACTTGGTCTTACTAATTGGAAGTTAATTTAACATTTTTCACTTACAAGTTAATTTAATATTCTTCTCTATGAAATTTTTATTCATAGAAACAAATACACTAATGATCAACTTTATTTTTGCCTAGTTTGCATTTCTGTCAAATGATAAAGTTATTTTTAACACTTCTTATACCAAAATGTAACATTTTAATTTTACTTGATTTAAAGAAATAATTTAATATTCCTATTTATAAATGTTACAAAGTCCCTCCCAACAATTTTCATAATGTTTTGTTGTTTCATTTTTATGCCTTGGTCTAATTCCCCATCCTTCTCTTCATTCTTGCTTTATTCTTGCTCCCACTCTCTGTAACCCCTTGCATGCTAGTGGCTAGTGACACTCACACCTTGCTTGGGGGGTGAAATGCTTTTAAAAAATAAATAAATAAATTAAAAAAAAAAAAAAAACATTTTTCTTCCAAAGACTAATTTAATATTTTTCTGTATGATAATGTTATTCAGAGCAACAAACATAGAAAATATATTAAAATACATAAAAATTTAATTTTTTATACATAATCTGTTTTCTTTTTAAAAAGGTATTTAAAAAAAAAAGTATGTTGAATTTTAGTTTAGTTTACCATTTAAAAAGAAAATAAGAGCAAACAGGATATTTTATACTAGAAAATTAATAAAAAATCACTTAAGTTATGTGAAGTTAATTTAATAATTAAATTCAATGAATTTAATCTGATATTTTTAAAGAGTGTAAATGAGGTATACAAAATGTTTTAAGAGTCAATTTTTTTCTACATTTACTTTTCTACTTTGAGAATCATAAAAAAGTATATTTATGACACAAAACAATACAAACAATAAAATAAAAAAGTTAGTTTCATGTTTATTTTGTTCCATGCTATATTTTTGTCCCAGAATTCATATTTCTGATATGGTTTTTGTTTCATTAAAATGTGGATAATTAATTCAAAGATTAAAATGCATATAACATTTCATACATCCTAGTTAATATGTTAATTGTAATAAGACATTAGTAAAGAAAAAATATACCAAGATAAAGAGGATTAACTTTTTGAGCCAAATTAATTATGCTCTTAATCTCTACATTTTTCTTTGAATTACTTAATCCAACTACAGCAGCGAACTACCACAAACTCAAACCGAAATTTAAAAATTTTCACACTCAATGGAACAACAAGATTTGAGATAACCCTCAGTTCTAAGCTTGAGTTGCACTATGACTTGGACTTTAGTAAAGAATGCCTGACTTGAACTCACAAAGAACTTTTATTGCTAGCATAATGGTTTTGGAAAATTTCATCAACAAGAGATAATTTTTTAAAATAATAATAATAATTACATATGCTTTTTGCTTCTATGGAAAACAATAAATAATTAGACTCATAAATCCCATAATAGTAAACTGATGAAAGAACCAGTTCTATTTCTCCAAAATGTGCAGAATATTAAAAAGAAATAGTTTGCTTGTCAGTAGTGACACATTGTCTACTACAGATTAATATTTTACAGCTTTGTATTAGGTTGGTGCAAAAATAATTTCGTTTTCTCACATAGTAACATATGTTAGAAAACGAAATTATTTTTGCACCAACCTAATAATATCCCTTTATAATAAAATATTTGCAAAGTATAGAACCCTTTTTTGCTTACAAAAATTTAATAATAATTCTTAGAAAACCAAAAGTCTCTTAAAAAGATATTCAGAAACAACAGTGAAAATTTTCAAATTTGGGATTCAATTAGTTAAATATGAATGGAAATTAATGGTTCAATCTTTTCTCTTACAAATACAAAAGAAATTCTATCTTAAATCATATCTCAATAAATTTACATTGTTTTAACTCTTGAATGAATAAAGACAAAAGGGAAACTTATCTTAGCCAACATGTTTTGTTCTGTATGGGACATTATCAGAGGACAAAACATGTTAATAAGTTTTCCTTTTGTTTTTATTCATATTGTCCTTTTACAGATATACTCTAACTGAAATATATATATATATATATATATATATATATATATATATATAAGATCACACACACACACACACACACACACACACAAAGTGGTGCTGAAAAGTTCCCAGTCTAGTTGACCTACTCCTCACTGATCTCAAACATAAATTTCTTCTTTTTTATTATTTCTATTGCACTCAGAAAGAGTCAGTCCATGATAAGCTAAACTTTATGAAACAGGTATGGTTAACTCCTTTGTATACCCAGAGGTAACTTAAAAAAATGACATTCAACTGACAGGTAAAAACATTATGAAGGAATTTGATAAAATAAACACAAACAGAAATTATCCAATACACAGACTCCTCCCGCCATGCTTTATCTTTACAAGATTGCAGACTAAACCAAAACTGAAATATTGATACCCTATCTGGACTGGAGCTGCTAAGTCCTCATTTTCAAGTTCAAAAGTGTTTATCCAGTCTTCAATGATGTGGGGGGGGGTCAACTATGCAAACCACACATAGATACAAGCTGCTATACTACCTCATTTTATCTGTATTGCAAATGTAAAGAGAAGGTTCCACTCAGTCTTTTCCCCAAGAACTGTCACTCTGTGGAAGAAAATCCTGTGTGAATGCTTCCTTGAAAATTACAATCTTAACTTCTTTCAGTCAAAGGTCAATTGTTAGCTATCCTCCTTATTCTCATAATCTTCACTTCCTATCACATCCTCTTTCATTCATATCACACACCTCATTCATCATAACCATTTTAATGCCAATCCTCTATTTTGAGTGTTTCTCAAGCCTTGTATTGTGTGAACTTTAGTATATAAAAAAAAAAGACTGTTTATTGCTGACATCAAATTAAAACACTAACTCAGTTCAGTATTCCTCTTATTATAGTAATACAATTTTTGTTTAGCATTTACTATTTCTTTCTATAAGCAAATTTGCCATTGTCTGTGTGCAAACTAATCAAGCCCATTTTGCAGATTTGAGTTGATAAGCTTTACTACAAGCATAGGAAGTTGAACAACAGACTATTCAACTTTTGTCTACCATACTGAACACTTAGCTAGCTAACTACCTGATATAGATAATGCTAACACATTCTAGACTTGATTAAATGCCAATATGATAAAGCAACAGAGAAAACAGGTGAAAGTGGCAGACAACCAAATAGGTAGGAGGAATTAGGAAAGCTGCCAAATGTTGACCAGCTGACCACCTCAAGTGGACGCCACTGAATTCGGTGCTCATCAGCTGCTATTCATTCAGTGAATGGCTGTTTGATCCAGTGTGCATTTTGAGTCAATATTCATGATAAAGCCTTTTGACAACACATCAATCTAGTCATGCATTTCATGCACTTACAGCAGCTAATAAATGCACTTTTACTCAATATGATCAAATAGCTATTATTCTTCAAGCTTCTCAACTAGAACCACAACTCAGATAATCATCTTCAAAGTTTTTATTCTTTGTTCTATTAAAGCCACACACTTTTACAATTCATCCATCTACAAAGCTCTTTTACAAGTGAAAACAAAGAGAAAGGTCAGTGTCTTATTTATAATTTGTAGTTTTAACTCTCTCAATTAAAGCAACTGGCCGCATGGCAAAGAGCTATTGATAAAATTCAAGGAAAATTACGTTATTAATTTGTTAGACCTGTATATTTCTTTCTTTCTTTCTTTCTTTTAGTGCTTGTGTTTTAGAATGTTCATAAACAGTATTCCTAGATTTGCACATGTTTAACAACATATGACTATGTTGTTTTAATAATACAAAGAGGTCACTAGAACAGTGAGAAGCAACATCACTTAGCTCTTCCATTAATGTACTAACACAGAGCTTCTGAAAAATTTTGCCTACCCACTTTCAATTACAAAGCTGGAGTTTTCAGGCACTTCCCAATGGTGCCACATGCTGAGATTGTCTCCCCAAGAATGGTATTATCATGAAGTCACATTCTTGACTAATCAACCATTGTGAGATTTGAACATGGGTCTAGTGGTCAGAATGTTAAGTCTTTAACCATTCAACCAAGCACTTACTAAATACATGTATAAAATTAAAGAAAAACAAAAAAAAACATATTCCTGGATCTGTTGTGGCTTTTGTACATTACTATATACTGAATCATATATCTGAGCAGAGAAAGAATGTTATGTATTTACATAACTTATATATATTTATAATGAGAGAGAGGGAGGATCCAATTGAAAATACACACTGAGTAAGACACTGGAGTTTAATTAAGTAAATAATAAAAAAAATTTTGATGGGAAAGCAGTTACTCAAATATTGCCCATAAATAAAATAAAATAAAGATAAAATGGATTACAGATTATCACTACAAAATCGGTTATGTGTCTTAAAATCAGTCCAAGGATTAATCCCCTTTTCATTGCAGCAGCAAAAGTCATTAAGTTATCAAATAACTCATGGGCAATGAAGAAAGGAAACTCAAGAAGAAAAACGATCACTTTAACTTTCAGACGTTATCAAAATTGAATTGTGGTAGAAAATTAAATTTTGACATAATCATTTCAACATACCAACATCAATCATACTGTTCTGGTCTACATGAGAAAGAAGGGACAGATTACAGTTCATTTGGTAAAGGTAGCTTTTTAATCAACATTTTAAAATAGAAAAAGTGTGGTTGGCTGTCCTTTGGTAAATCTTTTATATTCCCTAACCTAAGAAGAGGGAATGTATGGTAGTCAGCAAAAGGAACAGCCCAAGATAGAAGCTGCAAATTGGAGACACCAAAATCAAGAAAAGTACAAAAATTTAAATATCTAGAAAACATTTTTAACAGAGGGTAGAAAATGTGACACCGAAATCCAAAGGCGCATTTAAATAGCAAAAGATACCTTCCAGAAACTAGTATTGAGAAACAGTAAAAATATGCTAGAAACAAAGAAAAGGGTCCTCCCATGTGGCAGTAAATGCTGGACAATCTCCACACAGACTTGAGGCAACAGAAATGTTGTCCTATAGAAGGTTATTAACCATCCCACAAACTGAATAAGTTTTAGGGATAATGGAAACGAAAATAATACTTATGCTTAGAATCTGAAAGAGACAATTGAAGTTTCTAGGGAACATAATAAGGTTTGGAGAATTTGATACTCACAGGACAGATTGAATGCAAGAGAAACATAGGAAAACGGTGCATAAACTACCTAATGAGGTTGTGTTAATGGCTGGCAGACCAAGAATTAGGAGAGATAGCAAAAAGACAAACCTTACTAAGGATAGGAAGTTGTGGAGGCATGATCATCCACATCCTGAAGGGACATGAGATATAAGTGAAGAAGAATAAAAAGAACCTGATTGGGTGAATATTCATCTACTTGCAAAGTTTTTGTTTGAATTCTGTGATGAAAATGTGTTTTGCATATGTTGTTAACTGAAATTGAAAACTAAAACTATGCATTTACCTCTAGCAAGTTGAGAGTGAGGTATTATACGAATCAAGTAGCATAGCAAATAATAACCATATTTATTATTTAATAGTATAGTTCTGGGGTGGATAGAATGTTGATAGTCAAGAAATGTTGCTCACAGTGGATACATAAATTTTGAGTGGGTCACAATTCATACCTACTATTATCACAACATACAAGCACATGCAAAATTCTATATTGTTAAATACATTTGATAGAGAGTGCGTGTTTGTTTCTGTTGGTCAGTCATCTTTCATTCGTTACTCATATTTCTATTCAGTGTGAAAAATACAAATCATAAATGTCCATAATGAACATTTTATAAAAATAAAATGTATACATGGCCACAGGGTTGAATGTGTATATTTTCAATAGATGTGTGGATTGATTTGGTTTTGTTTTTACAGCTTATCAACCTTTTGCAGATTATTTAAAGCCAGACAATATTTTTAGATTGTAAGAATGTCTTAGAGATGATAATAATTTACTCTAATACAAGTCCTACTAATTAACCCATAGCTGAGGAGAGAAGAGGTGGATTCGAAAGTATTTCCACATAAGTGAATATAATGAACCTGACCAGAACTGGAACTTGACTCTCCAATTTCCAATTCCAAGATGTTATACATTACACCACCAGACATCCAAGCTTCTTAGCTTACAGAACCTGATATTCCCAAGTGATCACCCAATAGATGCGTGTGTAGAAAAAATGTACAGACATGTCTTAAGAAATATCTAATTAAATTAAAAAGTTAATGCTTCTAGTGAGGAAGTGGGGGGGGGTAGAAGAAGAATGAATCTTCAAAAGAAAAAATATTGGAAAATACAAGAACAAGAATATGCATACGTGCGTTTACAGGAAACTGGGAAGGACGTTTAAGAATGTGGTTGTGTGTGTGTGACTGTGAACTGTTTTGCACTGATCAACGTAAATGCTAGAAAAAGGAACATTAAGAAAGTTCAGGGAGACGAATACAGGTGCGAATGCACACAATGAAGAAATGTGTGTGTTAAAAAAATTGTACTTAAGGGGGGAAAAAACAGGGTGTGGGTGGAAGCCTATGGGTAGGGGTAGGAAGGTAGTAATAAATAAATAGATGAATGGGTGAACATACGAGGAATGTATATATACGCGAATTGCGGCAAATTAAATCACAAAAAAAATTGTTAATTACAGATCAAAAAGTTCAGATCAAGTTCCTGCACGAAATAAAACAAGACAAAACGCAAGAAAACAAGGATAAAGAAAGATAATTTCTGTGATGTTACTTGGTAAACAAGATTTTTTAAAAAGATAAAGAGTGAATGAGTCCGGTAGTCAGTCAGGCAAAAGACTGGGAGTGGGGTGCTATGGTTGAAAAGGGAGCTGGGTGCTCAATGTTAAAAGAATCGGTGATTGGCCTGACATACAGGTTACACTAGTTGCGATGGTGTTAGAGTTAGAATTTGAGAAAGAAAAAAGAAGGCCGTTCAATAGGAGTGAAGACAAGGAAAGTAGTTCAGACGAAAAGGGATAAGAGCGGGCGGGAGATCACAAAGACATTTGGTCTGTTGGCCGCATTTCTCTCGACAAGTAAATCAAACATTTCATTTAAGTAATGCTCCGCTGAATACGAACAACGTTGATTATTATCAGAGAAAAACATTACGAAGAATGACGGTATGGAATGTATATTACCTATCAACATTGCCCAGATAAATAGGGAAAGTAAATCCACAATTTACAAATATCAAATGATGTACATCGTACAATACATCATCATCAAGTATACATACAAAAATAAACTACTAATGAAATTACTTATTCGTACCTTTTTTTCCTTTCTTTAGACGCAAGAAAAAACGTTTCTTCAACCCACCCATTAAAAACAATTAGAATTTGCTAAGGACAGGTTTTGAAGTGAAAGACTTGCTCAAGCAAGATTTTATTACTGTTCAAGTGTTCTATCAAGAGAATTCCTGTTACAAGTAGGCAAAGCACACATAAGAATGGAACACTACAAAATAAGAAAAGAAAGAGCTTTATTTTACATTAATGTTATTGTTTTATTCAATTGTTAAGATACATGGGATATATTGGATCCTTAAGTTGATTTAAAATAATAAGCATTTTCCTAATTTTCGACATTTTCATAACTGAACACTCAGTGAACAGTTCAACTGTTCACTGAGTGTTAACACTAACAGTAACACCATTTGGATATTTGTGAGTTATCTCCTGCTTAATAATAACAATATAACATTGATTGATTATTCTCAAATAATGTCTTGATTTGATTGCTATCATCTTCAATACAATGAATGAGTTTATTTAAAACATGAAGCCACCTCCGCATAGATCTTTGCAAACTATTTTTTTTTTTTTTTTAATATTTTGAGCATTCACAACATCGTTCCTTGTGTTTGTCTCACATTTACTTTTCTTAAAATAATAAAAATAAAAAAAAAGTTTATTTTTTTCCATCTTCAATAAAGAAAAAAAATCAGCCAGTTTTGACTTTTGACATTTAAAAATTGTATGCAATTGTCACTACAATCAATAGTAATCTTTCTCAATGAATTTTTAGTTAAAAAAAAAAAAAAAAAAAAAAGTTAAATCAATTGCTAATGTCAAGAACAGAACAAAATAGCTGCCCCAACCCCAATACAGTGTAACCCGGATATAAGAGAGTTGTCGGGACCGGAGAAGAAGTCTCTTATATCCGGGTTTTCTTTTAAATCCGTGTTTGGTTTATTTTATATACATTAACACAGGCTCTATTTTGGGACCAGAGAAAATCTCTCTTATATCCGGGTCTCTTATCCGGTTATACTGTAATCAAATATGATTTTATTTTTAACATATTGAAGAAAAGAATGCAATATTTTGCCTGTAAGAATAGTTATTCTGACCATAGGCTAAAGAAAGCTTATATGAAAACTATTCAAAGGAAATAAAGGGTGCGATTGGTAAATTGTCGCCATTTTATATTTTTAATTTCGTGCACGTGTGTTGTTTGTTTTTTATTTCATCAACTGCACAGTATATTAGGGTCAGTTGGGCACCATCTGTGAGAAAAAGAGAACCATGACATAATTCACTCAGCCAGAAATTTGGAAACAGCATGCTGTACTGCTTTGCATTCACGTTGGAGGCTCCAATATGAACATTTCAGAGTGTTTGCATGTCAATCTGAGGACAGTGCAGAGGATTCAGAAAGAGTTGAATGGAGTCTAATGGAAATTACAAAGGTATGGCAACTCAGAAAACTCACTCTGACCGTCATTCTCATGAGAAAAGAACTACCAAACTTGTTAGTGAGGGACTCAGACCCAACACGGAGGCCTACATCTTGCCTTGAGGAGAGAGTGCTGCTCTGGATTAAGAGAGTGTGTGGGATCTTCCACAACAAACCAGCCTTACCTCTTTTTAGGAAATGCACTTTTCCTATCTGGTAAGTAACATCCTACTTTCATACAAATATAACAAGTATTCATTGGTCAATAACCTCCAATCTAGCTTGTTGATTGGTCAGTTCCGACCAATCAAACTGCCTGCACGTGACCAATCTGTTTTCCCGCTCATATGCTGGGAGCCTCACGACCATTATAAAAACCCAACACCTGTAAACTCCCTCAAGTTTTCTTTTCATTCATCTCTCTTGCACGTCTCATTTCCTTGCTACCAAGTGCCAAGATGTAACCTTCAAGAACTCCCGTTTTAGCCATTGCGGTGAGACGTTAAAGACAATTAACAACATTCATGAACTCTGAAATCACTTCTGAACTTTTGCCAACTTTGCAACTCACAAT
This sequence comes from Acanthosepion lycidas, assembly GCA_963932145.1. NCBI lineage: Eukaryota > Metazoa > Mollusca > Cephalopoda > Sepiida > Sepiidae > Acanthosepion > Acanthosepion lycidas. The sequence goes on along the minus strand of OZ010580.1, from coordinate 79,088,051 downwards.
TCCAAACTTTATTCTTCTAAATTACAAGTTTAATATTATTTCTTCTTAATATGAACTCCGGTACAACTAATACCTAATCAAAGGGACACGACTCTGTCCTACCTTTTCAGTTCGCATACATGTACATCAAACATTAATAAATTCAATTGTTATGTTTTGAAATCATTCCGTTCAGTTTTGTATTTTATACTATGTGCTCTTTTTACATCAAATATAAATTGCATTGCGCTCACGCATTGTCCTTAATCTCACCTTTCCTAGCCAAAGTTAAATATTGATAACACAATCACTACAATAATGATGACCGCGACGTTCGACATTCCTGACAACAATAGTAATACAACTGCTACATATTTGGTGATCCCGTCGGAAATAAACAATAATGGTAACTCCTATCGCTACAAGTGACTGATGGAAGACTGTATGTCTGGCAATCATGATGTAATTCACTCCATCAGAAATTTGAAAACATCATGCTGTACTGCCTGGCTTTCATGCTGGAAGCTCCAATATAAACATTTCAGAGTGTTTGGGTGTCAATCTGAGGACAGCACAGAGAATTTGGAAAGAGTTGGATTGTCTAATGGTGATTATGAAGGTGTTTGGAATAATTGATCACTAATGATAGCAAAGTTATGCCTGCATTCAACTTCCCACACACAGGCCTCAGACTCAACACTGAGGCTTACATAAAGTGCCTTGAGGAGGTAATGCTGCCCTGTGTCAAGAGGGTGGCTTCTAGAAGACAATGTCTGGCAACAAGACTCTGCACCATACCACACAAACAGGAGAACCCAGACAATTTCTGCAACCACATCACTTCTTACATTTGGCCACCTAACTCTCCAGACTGTAATTCCCTTGATTATTATGTGTGGAGCGCAGTTGAGCGAGAGACCAGCAAACATCAAAGATGAACTGAAGGCAAGGATTATGGCAGCATTCACCAACTTAAACAAGGAGAACATCCAGAAGAGTTGCAGGAGATTCTGAAGTCGTCTGGAGGCCATGGTTGAAGTCAATGGTGATTTTATTGAATAAATTTACTCTTTAGTATTTTAAGATATTTTTGTGTAATTTTGATAGATGTATCTGTTAAACTGATTGCATGCCAAAAATAGTTATGCAGAAAATATAAATGTAATCTATGACATAATTATGAATGAAAATCAAAGAATGATACATTCTGCTTTATGTAATACAATTTAAAAAAAAAAAAAAGATAAATTTTTATGCAACTTGAAGCAGCAGAAATGTGGTTCTACAGAAGGATGCTGAGAATACCAGTGACTGAACATGTAAGCAATGATGAAGTTTTAGAGAAAATGGAAACAAAAAGGACACTTACACTTAACATCACAAAGAGATGGTTGAAAGTTCTAGGACACCTAATGAAGAAAGAGGGCCTGGAAAATTTGATACTTACTGGACAGATTCAAGGCAAGAGGGACATAGGAAAATAACACATAACCTACCTAGCAAGCTCGAGTAAATGGATGGCGGAACAAGGTTTGGGAGAGATAACAAAAAGAAAAAATATTAAGAGCTACAAAGGAAAGGAAGTTGTGGAGAGCAATTGTTACCAACTTCCTGAAACGGAACAAAGAAGAAATGATGGTGTTACTGGCATTCAGTAATCTTAAGTCAAGAAAAAAAGACAAGAACTTGTTTAAGACTGTGTTGTGTCAACTTTCAAAATAGAGAAGACCTGATTGATTTTAAAAACCTAGCTTTTACATAGGCTTCAATACCAACCACTGGCACTGGTAAGAAAAACGTAACTATCTTAGCTACAAGGCAGGCACCATGGCAGCATTTATTATTATAATCAATATTCAAAGAATTAAAGTTAAAGAATCTGACATTAATCAAAAAACAAACCTTTTGGTTTTACTAGCATATATCAAAATAGAGATGGAACAATAAATAAAAGAAGCTATGTCAGGTGGGAAACATATCTAAATTGGCTCCTTATTTAAACCACCACCACCACCACCACCACCATTGCTCTTATCAGTCCCTTCATCCAACCCCAACTTTCTTCATTATTTTTTTCTCCCTTCACATCTTAATTAGAAAAATATTAAAAAAAAGAATGAAAGAGATCATCTTTGAAGATTTCATTTCACTCCAGTCAGATAATATTAAATCAAATTGTTATTGGTGGCCACTGAACCACTCAGAGTAAATGGGCTTTGGGGTGGGTGTCAGATTCTGATTAATGAACCAAACCACAAAGAAAGATGGGTGCTTGGTTTTGTGCAGCTGGGCGGGTGTACAAGATAGAATGGCATTCGTAGGGGTATATAATTTTTAACAATCAAATATCTCAAATTATTTGGGGAGAAAAAAAAAATAGAATTATATAAGTAAAATTTTAAAAATTACAATGTTTGTAATAGCACTACACTTCTAGTAAATATTAGTCACAACCCATTGAAGTAAAATATATTTTAAATGAAAAGAACAATCTTTTAAGTAAAGTATTATTTTTTTTTTAAAAAGTACCTGACTTTCCATCATGTTTCATATTATTGTTGAAAGCAAACTGTGGTGAGCTTACCTCAAAATACAATTCCTGATTTTTGTTTATATGGAATCCACTTGTCCAAAATCTTTCCTTCCTCTCAGCCAAATGACATGAAACAGTCACCTGAGAAAATCTTAAGATTTATGGAAATAACTCTAAAACAACAATTAAAGCTCTCTTCAATAATTTTTCTCAAATGATTGTCACTGATGATGTTGGGGGAGGAGTGCTTCCTCTAGTTTCATTCTGAATATTCTCATCTTTAGAGTGAAAGCACTGTTATATTGTATGTTCAAGTTGTTCTCTAAATTCATGTTTCTCTCTGCTTCACATGCACTGTTCCAACTCATGCAAAAAGAGCAGTTTCACTTGCTCCATATACAACATATTTACAAAAGTAAAAAAAATTAAAGTGAATGGAACACTTGAATATATAAGAATAATTAATAACAGAAATTTCATATTTATTATACCAAAGTTGCATAAAATAATACACAGCTTTTTAATCTATCTTGATAGCATCAAATCATGAATTGTTTTGAATCAAAAACTTCATGAGACATGACCTAAAATGTTATCATTTTATTAATAAAAGAAAAATTCATTCAATTAAAAAAAAAAAAAACATGTTTAATTTTTGCAGGATTGTTATTTTCATTGAAAAAAATCTTTATTGTAAAACTGTCTTTATTTCTCCATTTTTATGACTTTGTTTTAAAATTATTTTTATTTATTTTTGTTAAAAACATAAAATTAATGCTTTAAATGAAAAGTTATAAAGATCAACTTTATTTTCGACATTATATAAAATGATATAATACACCTTAAGAAACAGTTGAGAATTAGTGTTGCCACAAAACAAATTTAAAGAATAATTGTTTATTCAAATATCAAACATTCAGTCACAAAATATATTAACCACAGTGAATACATGTCATACATTTGTGAAATACATGTGTGTGTCTATTTACACAGAAACCTATATATGTATATACACCTGAATGTAACATGTGAATTTAATATTTTATAAATATAAAGAAAAAAAAAACACAAAATATTTAAAAGATGATTTTATCATATCATGCTAACACATTAAAACTTTCACATTCAAAATATGAATATATTTAATAATTAAAAAAACCTCATTCATCAAAAAATCTAACAAAGGTGAAGACTTATTCTTGAAAGTATTTTAAAATATTTAATGATTTGGTCGGATTATGAAGGAAAAAGCAGTAATTTTTCACTATAAACAACAGGAAGAAAAATGAAAAATTTCTTCAACAAATTTAATAAATTCAACTGATTTAGGCATTAACGGATTAGCAAGAGGATAAAATTTTAAAAAAAAGATAATTCCTCAAAATCAATAATTTTCTTCAAAAAGAAGCTAGAACAACTTTGAGCCAATAATTCTTAAAGCTTCATTAAAGTAACTGATTTTATATGGCATACACATTCAGATTGAATTTCAAACTGCTGTGCATAACACTATACACACATTATTTGTGAATTTTAGGTCATTCTAATAAAAAATACAGCTGTTACACATATTTGATGGAACATAGATTTAAATCATGTAAAATGGTTTTCATAAAAAGAACACACAAGTTCCAGGCATATAGAAGAATAACAAAATGCTAATGAACAGAATGACAAGAGGATGTTTATAGCATGTCACATGATACCTGAATATGATTCAATATGGCTCAGAAGTACATTAATCATCTTAAAAAAAGGAAAAAAAAAAAAAAAAAAAGAATGCATTTGTAGCCAATGGCTAAGGGAAATGACCAGGGTCAAGCAATGGAACTAAACAATCATAAAGTCAGCCAAAAGCAATTTCCTCAAAAAATGATGGTATCTATTCATTTTACAATGTTAACAGATATTCTAGATTGATATTCGAGTTTCAATCTCACCAAGATCACACAAAGCCAATTAAGCAATATTTGGAATTATAATACAGACAAGAAACAAGGCTCAATTCTCAACGGGATTTCTTTTGTTTGATGAGTTTTTCCTAAAAACAAAAAATCAAATAAAAAAATCAAATGAAATAAACAGAAAAAAAAAATACCATTAAACTATCTCAAGCAAATTAGCAATTAACCCCAAGGGAAAACATTTCTCATAAATTCTGATAGAAGCAACACAAATTTCCAAAATCAAAAATCAATATGATTTTTTGCATTTATGAATAGACTTTATGAAGGAAAGGAGGGAGAGCACAAATGCATACAAACAAAAATGCTTACAAATTCACACATACTAAAGCAAATTCAATTCTGTGACTAATCTTTTCTCTTACAAAAGAACAGCCAGGAGTGGATGGGATTTCCAAGATAAAAACTTGAAATCAATACTGACAACAATATAGTTTTCAGTATCATTGGCACAGGAGTTTCTGAATAACAAAAAGATCTCTTCAGATTGGTCATAATATTAGCACTGCTCCTTACTTGGCCAACTGCTGGTATACAAGCAATAGTGCTATTAAATAAATCCCTGAAAGTTAAACTATACAAAGATGTTGGTTTATTGAAGCAATTAAATGCTTCTTGAAAATATTAGTGCTGGTTAATTATCTGAAAAAGAGTTCTGTTTGTAATTAAATTAAAGGAGGGGCAAGATGCTATATGTGTACATGTATAAAGTGACTAAAGAAATTATAGCAGAATACATCACCCTGAATTTCAGGATGATGTATTCTACTATAATTTTTCTTGCCTATTCAGGCTATGGATAGAAAAGAAAACGAGAGAAATGCATTTAATGAATGTGTCTAGCTGTAAATTAGGAGGAGGCTATGGTTAATGTGCATGTGTCCATTGAAAATAATGAGTTTGTTAGACATGAGAAAGTGTGTAAGAGGGTGCATTGGAATGTATATAAAATTATGAATATACAAAATGTTGAGAAATTCAATATAATGCACATAACAGTATGTCTAATTGCATCATACACACTATTCATATATTTGTGTACATATTTATACAGGATGCGATGGGTAAATTGTCGCTATTTTATGTTTAATTTTTTTGCATGCGCATTATTTTTTATTTTGTCGACTTCACAGTATAGTAGCATCAGTTGGGTACTGTCTGTGAAAAAAGGAGTACCATAGAGTAATTCACTCTACCAAAAATTTGAAAACAGCATGCTGTACTGCTTTGCATCCACCCCGGAAGCTCCAGTATGAACATTTCAGAGTTTTTGGTTGTCAATCTGCGAACAATGCAGAGTATTCAGAAAGAGTTGGATGAGTCTAATGGTAATTACAAAGGAGGTGTTTGGAGCAACCACTAGTGATAGCAATGTGATACCTCCATTCATCTTTCCTCAAAGCCTCAGGCTCAACATGGAGACCTACAGCAAGTGCCTTGAGGAAGCAGTGCTGCCTGGGTCAAAAGGGTGGCTGCCGCACCAGACCATACAAGCAGAAGAACCCAGTCATGGCTGGGTTCTTCTGCTTGTATGGTATTTCAAACAATTTCTGTGACCTCATCACTCTTTACTCCAACTAACTATTTACTCCCCGGACTGCAATCTCCTTGATTATTATGTGTGGAGTGCTGTTGAATGAGAGACCAACAAAACTCTTTGTAACACCAAAAATGAACTGAAGGCAAGGATTATGACAGCATTCACCAACTTAAACAAGGAAACCATCCAGAAGAGTTGCAGGAGATTCTGAAGTCATCTGGAGACCGAGGTTGAAGCCAATGGCAATTTTATTGAATAAATTTACTCTTTAGTATTTCAAAATATTTTTCTGTAATTTTGGTAAATATATCTGTTAAAATGAGATGTCAGTGTTATTTTCATTTTTGCATAACTTAGACGGCAATCACATTCTTAAGTTTAGTATCAATAGTTAGCAGGCCAATTCATTAGTGTTCTATGTTCAATCAAATTGTGAAATTGTGGCCTTGTACCAGACTAAGCTATTCTTAAATAACCACACATGCATCATATATATATATATATATATATATATATATATATATATATATATATATATATATACACACACACAAACATATATAACGTATGGTTATGAATTAGTATATGTGAATAACATAAAGAAAAACAAACTTTACTTCTAATCTACAACTGCCTATTAGGCAAGTTGAGATTTATTTTTAATGTAATTTCTTTTCCACATTTTTAAGAAAAATTGTAGGGATTTGATATTTGTTTCTAAATCAGAAGATAACATTTGCATAAGAGATTAGTATAACGTATGATTAGAATAACAACATACTAAAGAGAAAAGAAGCAAAAGAAGATAGAAAACTTATTTCAACATCACCTTTAGCTTTATTCTTTTCATTTTTCCTTCATGGAGGCAGGCTTAGGAGTAGGCCAGGCACATTACACAAGTCTCTTGCATTTAATGAGATCTCGAGTAATTTTTATGGCCAAAACTAAATCAAGACTCCTGGATAGTGACTTTTAGGATAAAAAACATTTTGATTGCACAGTTTTGTTTATTTTTACTTCCTCCTCAACCCTCACAGTGAAAATCCAGAAAATTCAAAATTAACAAACATTATATTTTAAGTTCATAAATTTATGCCTGAATTTATAAATTAAATTTTATCATGGATTTATACAATCAACAACAAGCCAAAACGATTCTTAACACGAATATCTTAATGCAAAAAAGAAGGAAAAAACTGATTTACATAAAAGTTTCTAAAAAAATGTAATAATAAAAAAAAATGTTTAGTGGCTTTTTAAAACAATGCCAACAATAAAACATTAAGTTGTAAATTGATACAAGCCAGTTATTAAGATTTTGTAAAAGTAAACATTAGTGTAAAAGAGATTACCATTTTCTCTTTGCTCTTTTAGGAAATTCAGACATGTTGGCCACAACTTTAAATAAATGTCTGATTTGATTGAATATGAACAAAGGTTTTGATTCTATGTAATTCAATTTTAAAAAGCAATTTATGATAAGGGAAAAATACTCTGAAATTTATGAGTATTCTCTTGAAAAAACAAAAAACAAAAAACAACTTGTCTCCTATATAAAATACACATTGTGTTCTGAAATAGCTGGTATCCACAAAACATTGCTTGTACATTTGATCCATATTGATTATTCCAGCATAGGGACTATGGTTTCAAAAATTTTTAACTACTATAATAAACTTTAAGGCTTTTCTTTTTCATAACTGAATTTAATTTGAAAAATTATGTATAATCTGATTTGGACATGCCCACAAAAAAAAAATGATGGTGTGTCAAAAGGACAGTTTTTCCCTTGACACCACTATTATTTAAACTACCTTCACTTTTCAGTCATATTTATTGTTTTAAAAAACAATAATTAGAATTGTAATAAAACCTGAACATATGGTAAAAGTGAATTTATACATTTTTTTTTTGTTCTTGAGAATTTTCAACCTAAATATTAAGCACTATTTATTAGATTGTTTATTTACAAGAATAATCTTATATTTACAACATTCTAAAAACTATGTAATAGTTATCATTTACAAATCAAGGAACAAATATGAAAACGATTTTTTCATTCATAAGTTTATATTGACAAAATTATGAAAACATGTGAACCCACTATAAGGAAATCCTTATTTACCATTTTATAAAGTTTGAATTGAGTGCCAACCATTCTGATAAACAATATAATAAATAAATAATGTAAATAATCAATCTAATAACTAAATAGTGTTTATTGTTTTTGTTGTAAATTCTTAAAAACAAATGTATAAATTCACTTCTATATGTTTAGGTTCTAATCATCACTTTTTAAAACAGCAAATATTGCCATGGAGTATTTAAAATAATAGTGGTGTCAAGGGAAATGGAGTAGTTAAAATAATAGTGGTGTCGAGGGAAAAACTGTCCTTTTGACACACCATTTTTTTTGGGAGAAACTAATGTTAAAAATTGCCTATATTTGTATATTTTTAAGTATCATAAATTATCCTGCTTTTTTTTTTTCATAATTATTATATATCAAATTGTATTTCTTTTAATAAGAAGACTAGTAGATTAAAATCCCACTTTTTATCTATCTACCCTCAAAAAAAAGAAAGTAATCAAAGGTAAATACAATTAAATTCTAGTTGAAGTCACCAGGACAAAAAAAATAAATTATCTGTAATATAACTCAATAAATTACACTTTTACTAATTGTTTAAAAGAAAATATCAACAAAGTTATTGTATAGAAGTTCAGATAAAGAAAAAAAAAAACCTTCCATTTCCTTGATCTTGAAAGTTTCAATTTTTGGTATCTCTAAGACACTGTGATAATTGTATATAAGCAACAACATATATAATCCAAAGCAAATTAAGATCATGAAATATATTCAAGCATAAAAAAATTCCCCAAATGTTTAACCAGTTTTACTATCAAACAGAAACATCTAAACAATGGTAAACAGTTCACACTTTCAACTACAGCTGTCCTTCATCAGTTACTAACAGATATACTTTGTGACTACTATTTCTATTATGAAAAGTTCTTTTGTTTTCATTTTGCAAGCAGGGAGATAAAAAATAGTTCCAACAGTAAGCCAGATGTTTCAACAAAACTCAACACAAGTGAATTTATCTATGTGCATTCATGCATGAATTTGTATGTGTATACAAATTAACAAGCAGTAAACAGAAACCAGCGTCCAAGAGAAGCCTGATACATTATCCTAGTTTTTTTCTACATCTTTATGGTATAATTAAATTTCTAACAAATACAACCTGAAATAAAACTACAACATGTTCGCAGGGTATACACCTTTACTGACTATTAGTCAAATGCAGAAATATATTTCAGTGGTGACCAAGAACTTAAGTTCTCTTGGCCAAATGCTGTAATATGTTCATTGACTGAGCATTCTTAAAGGTTCTGTAGTCCTGGTGAAAAGGGTTTGAATCAATAAGCTAATATGCATCTCATTCCATTGTACAGTATTTTATGTTGCAGATATGCAAACATATAAACCTGCCCACTACACATATTCATGACATAATTCAGAGAGAAATATAAAACTTATTAAAATTTAAGGTTAGATTTTACTATTAAGTTTTTCTTTTTCTGTCATCATATTCTTGATCATGTTTTGAATAACCTGTTAAAATCTATTCACCTTAGGTTCTGGGTTCATCAAAATGAGTTATCACCCTTCAGTAGAGCTTGCAATTTACTTTCTGATGCAACTCTATTTAATATAACTAATAAGTCTATTTAATATGACTTGACTGCAATGTTGGCTATACTGAAAGTATATGAAATTCAATCTATTCATACACATTTGTACATGCACTGACAAAGATCTCTAAGTCAGTTAGCAAAAAGGGTCTCGTAGAGTCATAAGTAATAGTAACTTTTATTATATATCTTTTGAAGAAAGCCAAATATTTTGTAGCATTTCTTAAGATAATTTGAATAAATTTACAATGTTAAACCTGAAAATGTATTTGTGAATCTAGAACAACTCCTTTATAACAAATGCTGTATTTTGTAATGTCCAAATTCTGAACCAAGAAAATGCAAAACACTAAATATATTTAATAACAAACCTGATTAAATTTATATAATTTATATAAACAAAAGAGTAAATCAACCATATAATGATATTTCAATAAAATATTTGCAATTTTTTTAGAATATAATTCATAATTGTGAACATTTTGGAAAGCAAAGCAAAACCATTTAAATTATTAATCAGCTTAAATAGTTCTTAAACTTTGGTAGCTGAAGAGAAACAATGCTTTATAGACATAACCATGAAGGAAATGGGTATCCATTCTGAGAAAACTTAGCATAATTTATAAATAACAATGAATCATTTATATGAAAGATCTACATAGATCACTTGCATGACTGTAGAATAGACGCAGATATTTCCATACCTACTAGCGTATCATAAAAAATGTATTCAATTATATACTGTATATGCATGCACAATCACTGATTTACATAAGCACACACAGTATTATATATCTACACACATATATACCTACAAGCAGAAAATGAATTATACATATACACATACATAGGCAAAGTATCAAAACACATAGATGAATATAGATAATATACATCCACATATAGCCAAATCAAACATTAATAATCATATAAACACACACAGAGTGCATGTGTGGTGTAAAGTTTATTTGTGTAGAAAATGAAATCACCTGTTGAGTTCAAATTCTAGATGATGCTAATGCATCCACTTCACACTAATGACTTTGAGAAAGACATAAATCTATCTCTTCTTCATTGAGGTATGGGTAAAATAGTAAGGCATACTTGGATCTTTAGGTTTGATAGGGTAACAAGTTGTGGAGAAGATCAACTTAAATTTCTTTGCCAGGATGAAAAGGTAAGGCCCATTACTCCCCATGTTTTGTACATCTTGGAAAAGCCTGTGCCTTGCAGTGTATTGCAAAACACACACACAAATATTCATGCTCCAGTCCTTTGAAGCATCAATTTTAAATAGTATTTAATAAAAAGGGGGGAAAACACAAATTATGACTGGAGTCTATTGCATTTTCATAAAATAAATTTTTTAAAAGTATCACTTTAACCTTTTACACTACAAGGCAGATTTTATATGTTATAAACATTTTTTTATGTTATAGAACAATTATATCCAAAATCCATTTTTATTCTTTATTTTTAAAGGAATATCTACAAGAATTTATTTGGCATGGGAGAACTGAAAATGATGCATTTATATAAGAGAAAAACAACAACTTTAACTTTATTAATAAAACAAATGAATTTCTATATCTTCTTGAGTTTCTTTAACTTTCAATAAATTCCAATGGTGTACAATTAACGCATCCCACCCCGTCACAAAAATCTGCTTTGGGAGGATGTTCCAATTGATAAACCCCAGGAGTATGATATTCATATAAACACTATCTTATGAGGAAGAATGTTTTAGGGATTAAAAACAAAACAAAACAAAACAAGAACAAACATACGATTATTCAGCAAAAATGCTGGTTTCCTAAAGATCAAAAAATATTTTTCCATTTCTTGGTCAATATTTTTAGGAAAATTATACCTTGTGTCAGGAGTAGGAAGATCTAGAACACTAGAAATATAATTTAATAATTTGCTGCATGAGAAAGTAGGATTTTTATGTAGACAGTTATAGATACACAAAGCATACATGGGTATAGATACAGTCATATCTACAGAAAACACGTATGCACAATCAGAAGAGAAAGATGTAAAAACTGCTGGAGAGGGTTGAGAAGATATGAAAACCTTTAAATCATTCGTTTGCCATGCCATAAGAAAGAAGGCTTGGAATGAATGAACAGACATTTTTATTGGTGAGAGGCAGCAGAAGAAGAACACAAATAATCACAATATCAACAGGGATAAGATTTATTTCGATGAGCAGAAATTGCCACAACCAACACCATCCAAAAACTTTAGGATGGACAATTCATGGAAACACATTTGTAAATCAAAGAACTCAAGACAGCAAAATCATGAAAGAGAAAGGAGAGAAAGAAAAAAAAATAAGAAAATCTGTAGTGGTTTATCTATAATCCTTAGATTGGTATGCAGGCTTTAAGACAACCTCTGTCATTTGCAAGAGAAGTTATGTATGTTGCAATGATCAAAAGATTTATCTTATGGAATAAAAAATATATATGGAATGGCAGAAGTGAAGGCCATTCTTTAAACAAAATATATGAGATTGAAGGCAGGGGCCATACAACAGGAAAAACAAGTTGGAGAACTTTGACAAGAAATAAATAAAAAATGTATATAGTTATCTAAGCATTTTGAACACTTGTAGGGCAATGATTTGTGTATTGATGCCACAAATAATTGATAGTGAGTGCAGCTCTTACTGGGAGCTCTAGAAATAAAGCACTGGGTGCTAAACTTAATTTGATCAGAATTAGTGAAGAATTAGTGTAAAGGAGCAATGGAATTAAGTTTTCAGTTAAAAAAAATAATTATTATTCAAGAAGAAAAAGGAAGAAAATAAGTGGATTCCTATAACCAGGATTGAAAGCAGATGAACCATTGTTAATGAAATGTTAGTAATTAATATGACTGCTATAAAAGTAAAGGGCATCAAGAAGGGGCTATGTATGACAAATAAAGCTACATACCTTGAGGACATTTATATGGTCACAGCTCAACACAGAGTATTTTTTTTTTATTATCTGTCAACTGCCATGACTTCTAGAAACTTGGCTCATCAATTCAACTTCTCTATTGACAATTGTTACACTATGCCCACATCCACACACTTCTAATATAATAAACAATGCAAAATTATTAATAGATTTAAATATGTATATTTATATATCATAGAATTGTTAAGGAGCAATTTTGACAAAGATATATGAGTATCAGTCATCTTAAATCATAACTTTTGTCATATAATGAACAGAATGTAGAATGCACATAATTTTTTTATGAAAAATGTGCACAATATAGCAAGAAATATGATTTGTGTGCACATAATGATAAATGCAAACTGAAAGTTACAATTCACAGATCCTCTTTCATAAAATTAAGAATACATGAGAAACAGTCTCATTTTTTAATGTTTAGATTTTTAAGTTTATAACATCAAGTCAAAAAAGCTGCCCCACATGGAATTAAAATTAATAAGAATTCCTCCCAATTTATTTTAAAAGAACAGCAACTGAGGGATTTAACTGTTAACAGATTCAAACCAATGTTTTCTGTAATGTTTTTAATAACGTGTTTACAATTCCCTTTTTAATTAAACTGAAATGTGGAGCTACAAATAAAAATAGTCAAACATCAAAAATTATATTGGAACAAGTGAACCAAACACTGTTGGATAACCTTGCTGATAATATGAATATATAGAGGTATATCTTGATATTTAGAGTGTAACTAGTTTAGTTATGCTGCATAATTAATCTAGGATTTTTATCTATTTTCTATTGTCACATGCAAAAAAAAAATTATTTTTAAATCATTAAAAAGTAAAAATATCAAAAGTAGGCACCGCCAAAGATTCATTAAAAAAATGATCATACATGATGGAAAAATGCCTTAAACTTAATTAAAAGAAAGTTTTATCCTCAAAACCATCTCATTATTAAGAGGAAAGACCAAAGGATTTTTTTTATTATTAAATTACATGTTTTTATCTTTTTTAGAACATTGGAAATTTCAGTTAAAAATTTTGTTTTTCTTGCATCAACAGGGGACCATGAATTACTATAGGGAATTTTAGTGTCTTTTTTGCAGTGAAAAACACATTGATTTGAAAATTCTTGCAAAAATCAAATAAATGTCAAATTTTAATAAAACTTTCAGGAGTTATTCATAAATAAATTAAATTATTTTAGAAATGTTTCTTTCTTTTTTTTTTTTTTTTAAAGAAAATCTTGGTAAAACTCTTTTTTTTTTTTTTTCTTGCATCTGTTACCCCCACTTATTTAATTTCATGAAATTTCAAGAAATTCATTTTTGTACCACTTAATGTATGCAGAATTCTTTGGGGAATTTAAATCATCTATTTTGTTTTCAGCTATTAAAAATCTGCTCTGAATCGTAAAATTAAAAAAAAATGCAATAAATTTAAGGCATTATTTAATTAGAAAAACTTTTAATTCCTTTTATGAATAAGACATATTATAAACACTATTTTCTGAAGAAATTTTTTTTTTATCAATAATGAATTGTTTTAATCTTTTTACAAATTTTAATTAGAATAATTTATAATGTTTCAAATCTTTTAAATTTGCACATTATCAGAAAACAAGAGCAGTAACTATAGTAAATTTAATGCCAAAGTACCTAAAATTCAATAAAACATTAGATTACAGAGAATATTTTCCTAGATTTTTAAGATTGCTGAGCAGTTAAAAAAAAAAAGATGCTCATGTTATATTCCTCAAGTCATTTTTAGATATGTCCACTGCAAAAAAAAAAAAAAAAAAAAGATAAACTTTCAGCTGTCAAGAGAGCTGTCAACACCTACATTTTAAACTAAAAGTAATATTTGTTTCAAATCAGATCAATTAAACTTTAAATCAGTTAATGTTCCTCAAACAAAGTTTTATAAAAGTATATTTTACTTTTGAAAGATTATTAAAAAATAAAGAGAATTACATTGTAGTGATTTTTAACAATTTAAAAAAAAAAAAAATGATGCTTCCAGTCAATTAAAATTAGTTTTGAAATACAGCAAGGTATCTTGCTTTATTGGAAAGATCAAATTTAATCTAAACTAAAATAAAAGCCTCAAGAAAAAATTTTATTTTTAAAAATTCATTTTAAATTTTAGGTATTGCATTTCTTTGGAGGTACCTAACAAAAGTAACTTTACAAATCAAAAGCCATTGTATTAACTGAACAACCTGTCCTTAATATTTATTAATGAGATGCTCCGTTGTTATAGTAATATAAGTTGTGTTCTCTTGTTGGCACTGAGTCATGCCCTTTTTATAACAACAAAATAACTCATCAAAGTTGGGGAGATCAGATTGCATGATCGATATATAAAGTCACAATATGTTTTAAAATGCAAGCAATAGAATTTAAAAGTCAAACTAAAAAAATAGAAAGGAAAGACCTTGTTTAACATCTACATCAAATATGAAATAATTAAACTGATAAATTTTAAAATGCCAAGATTACCAGGTAAATACGCGTGCACGTATAGACCTCTCAACAAAATGTTGGGTGGGTGGGGAAAACTGTTTAAATTCATGGAGCAATTGGCTGACTCCATTTTTATGGGCAGCAGGGTCGTTTCAATTTAGTGACAAATGCAATGTTTGCAGGTGAACGCGTACATACAACACATGTACATTGCTTCACGTCAGATTGTAAAAAGAAAATTACAGGGTACCTGGAGGAAAGCAAGGGAACAAGACTGGGTATCTTTTCCACCACCCGGGTAATAGGCGGATGATGGGTTTGGTTGTAACCAATAAAGAAAATACGTACAATCTCCATTGCATATATCAATTTCACAAGTCCATTTTACTAAGACGCGCCTGTAATATACATAAAGCTAAACACAACCATATCTAATTATTAATTAGCCATATGTGTGTGTATATACATTACGAGACGAAACTATGATACCGTGATTCAATCTTTTTTTGGCAATGAAGAATTCCAAAAACAATTTGAACTTTGAACCCAAGGAGCGGGATTCATCTCACAAAAACAGTATTCTCACTACAGTGTAGGGTGTGTAGCGTCGAGTAGAGGTAGTCTGTATTTTAAACCAAGGGATCAGGATATTTTCTTCATTTAAAAAAAAAAAAAAAAAAAGTTTTGTATGCAGACACACAAAACAAAAAACTGTATATTGAGATTATCAGTGTTTTTCGTAAAGAATCATTTTCAACTGAATATATGCATGCATATGTACGAGAAAGTGCTGAAAAGTTATTGGCTCGACCCTCTTCTTAATCAACAAAAACATTTTTGAAAGATTCTTGGTTGGGCAGAGTACTTTCCAGCACTTGTATTCATTCAGTCACACATTCATACACACTAACAGACAACAACAACACATACACGAATTATGTGAGAAAAAGCTTGGAGTGTCTACGTCTATAAACGGAAACGACTCTCATACTCTAACTTTCGTTCAAACCGGCTATCATTCTTTACTGTTTTTATTTTCTTAAATTTTTTTAAGCGATCAAAGAGAAAGCAAAGGAAATTTAAGGCATATTAATTACTCCCTGCTTAACGAGCAGACTAATGACAAACGCATATCAGTAACAGCTTCCTGTGCGCGCAACAAGAACGTAGGGAACAGGCAAAACAGTGTGGTACAACAACTTTGGCGAAATCATGTGGAGAAGGAGAAAACATAAGAGAGGGAAGGAAGGAGAGACCCTAGCTGGGTGTCCTTCATCTATTCTGCCAGTCGATGTGAGCCCAAATCCTTTATCACTTTTTTGAGCTGAAGTGAACTGTCAAAGGACGAGGAAAACAGGCAAAATAAAACTACACTTTCTTTCTCCCGAGCCCTAACACCGCCAGCCACGTTTTCAGGTTAAAACTGATATTATTTACGGCTTTGGGTAGGAGGGTAACAGCGAAGACGAGAAGAGACTGGAAAGCAGGTGGTGAGAGAGAGCACGATAAGAAAAGGAGGTTTTAAAGGAGGGAGACATAAAAAAGGGTAAAAACGAGGAAAGAGGATGAACGGGGGGGGTCAAAATAGATAAAGACAAAAAGAAAGAATGTGAACAAGTCAGACAGGCATAAGGTGTGGTTGCTGAAACTGAATTCTTCATGCAACAAGCTTGAGAGAAAGAAAAGACTGGTTTTGAAGAAATACGTAAGCAGAAGCACACAAGAAAAAAATCCACTATTCAGTAGTAGATCAATGACCTTAATCTATGAGTAAGCCTCAGCAAACATACATAGACTAGCGCCAGGATGAAAAAAAAAAAAAAAAAAAAAAAAAAAAAGAAAGAAAAACGAGTGGGTCAGCTTGGTTATCCCTTCAAAGCATAACCTACCAAATCAACCATCCATGTTTACACTACAGTGAGGAGTAAGCAGTATAAAGGAGCAAACAAAAAGAGGGTTGTGATGAGGTATCAAGGGAGAAAGACAGAGAAATAAGCTAGAAATAAGAGGTAGAGTAAGGGGTCAAGTTTAAAAAAAGAAAAAGAAAGAAAGAAAATGTAGAGTGGGGGATAAAGTAATAAATATCCAAGAGAAAGGAGATAGAAAAGAATTAAAACAAGAGAATTTTGTTGTGATCCTTGATCCTCCATACCGGTCTTTATAACCGGGCCAAACTTTTCCCAAATGACATTAATTTAGGTTAACTTAAGAGGAAGACTAATCTAACTAAATTTGACTTAAACACTCTAGAGTTAACCTACACTTTGCTAAAATATAGGTTTTAAACATTTTTTCCTCAAACACAGCACTTTAAAGACAAGCTAAGTTACTTCTTTTTTTTTATACTAATAGAAAATGAAGTAGAAAATAGTTTTAAAAAGTAAGTGACGTTGAAATGGATGCATTTAATAATAAATAAATAGTAATAAATTGAACTGCATCTTTTCTTACAATTTCTCAGTCATCAAAGTTTGTCCATGGAATTGGTGGGGATTCGAGTAGGGTAAAGTAGATATATATATATATAGAAAATTTTGAAAAAGAAAAAAAAAAAAAAGAAAATTGAAAAATAAAATAAAGCCACTGAAAATATCATTGTTTTTTTTTTTTAATCATTTTACCCCAAACAAGGCAATAAAAGTCACTAAGATGCAAGTGGTTACTTAAGGTGAAAAATACAAGAAAACACTATTGAGGACAGTGGACAATTAAAGAACAGAATTAAGGCAGTCAGAAGATGATGATTGACACTGCATTTAAATTTTCAAAGATAGTAGTTGACAAGAAGCAAGAAGCTGGAAGAGAGTTCCTAGGGTGAGCAGTGCAAGTGATGAAACTACTGGAATAGAACTTAAGGTTACATCTAGCAATTTCAAAGATAAATGATGAGACTACACTTAAATTAATGAAGTCAAGGTACCAAAGAGGAACACTCCTCAGAACAATTACAATGAAAATATTTATAGAAAACGTACAGGGAAGCTACATTACTATAGTGGGAAAGCAATTGAACCAGAGATGCCAGGTCAGGATCAATAACACTGCAGATTCTTTACATAATACTGTTTCTCTACATGTATGGACATTATGTTTTCATATCTAGGATTAGAATATCTGCCCAAAGCTTTTTAAGCTAGAATAAGTGAGTTAACAACATGACAACACCAACAGCAATGATATTAAGTACAAATAAATTGGGAAGTGTGAAAAGATAGCAAAGTGGGTATGGAAGAGAAAGGGTATGAGGTAAGAAAGCTAGAGAAAAAAAATGAAAAGAAAATGTGGGGGTATAAAAGGAAAATTATATATATATATATATATATATATTATAGACATACATACATACATACATACATACACACACACACAGTGCACTGGATAAATTATCGTCTAAATTACACAAAACTGAAAATAACATGGATATCTCATTTTAACAGATATATTTACCAAAATTACATAAAAATATTTTTAAATACTAAAGAGTTAAATTTATTCAATAAAATTGTCAGTGGTTTCAACCACATCCTCCTGACGACTTCAGAATCTCCTGCATCACTTCTGGATGGTGGTCTTGTTTAAGTTGGTGAATGCTGCCATATTTTTTGCTTTCAGTTCATCTTTGGTGTTACAAGGAGTTTTGTTGATCTTTCATTCAACTGTGCCCTACACATAATAATCATTCAACTGTGCCCGACACATAATAATCAAGGAAGAGTCTACAGTTAGGTGGCCAGATGTAAGGAGTGATATGGTCACAGAAAATTATCTGATACCCATGAGCGGGTTCTCCTACTTGTGTAGCATGATGCAGAATCCGATTGCCAGACATAGGGTCTTCCAGCAGCCACCCTCTTGACCCAGGCCAACACTACCTCCTCAAGGTACTTGATGTAAGCCTCTGTGTTGAGTCTGAGGTCCTCACCAACAAATTTGTTTTTTTTGTTGTTTTTTCTTATCGAAACAATCAGAGTGAGTTTTCCAAGCTGCCACACCTTCATAATCACCATTAGACTCATTCAACTCTTTCTGAATCCTCTCCACTGTCCTCAGACTGACACCCAAACACTCTGAAATGTTTGTATTGGAGTTTCCAACATGAATGCCAAGCAGTACAGCATGCCATTTGCTAATTTCTGGCTGAGTGAATTGTGTAATGGTGCTCTTTTTTTCACATATATTGCTCAACTGACCCTACTATACTGAGCAGGTGACAAAATCAAAAACAAACAATATGCATGCACGAAATTAAAAATATAATATGGCAACAATTTACCCATCGCACCCTCTGTGTGTGTGTACACACTATAAAGAAGTAAAAAATATTTTTAAAAAGTCACTAAGGTGCAAGTGGATAGATAGATAGATAGATAGATAGATAGATAGATAGATAGATAGATAGATAGATAGATAGATAGATAGATAGATAGATAGATAGATAGATATACATAGACATACACCCACGGATAGACAGACAGACAAAGGGTGTAGATGAAAGAAAGACAAGCTTACTGACTGGTTATAAAGAGATGATGAGTAAAAGACTGAAAAATAACTACAAATAGAAATGCATAAAAAAAATTTTATGCATTAAAATTCTTTATGGACAGACAAAGCAAAAGAAAGATACAAAAATGGATGCAACAGAAAATATTTGTGCATTTTTTATTACTTTTTTACATATGAAACAAATCCATGTTTATACAATGCTTGTATAAAAATATGGATGGGCAAAGAAGATAAAAATAAGGGAGAGAACAAGAAGATACAGGCAAAAGAAGAATGGAGGCATCAGATAATGGATAATCTTAGTTATCAACACTTATGTAACTTTAATTGGTTCAGTTCAAAATATATTGTTTTATTATCAGTTAAATGCAATTTTTCAAAAATACAAAATGCACCAAGCACAATTACCAGAATAAAAATGAAATCACAGATAGAATTTACTTATTATAAAAAGGATTCAATTTATTTTCAGACAGCGTGATTATGTTCAAATAATGCAGATATTATACATGGCTAGATCTTTTTTCAGTCATTCAGTGTGGAAATAAAAAGTAAATTTTTGTTAGATATGACCCCCACTCTGTCATGTCCTCACATCAAAGTTGACAATGGGTGTAACAGATTTTTCATCTACTGTCTGGACAGGAAGTTAGTTATGGAAGAGTGGTTTGCATAAGTGCTCACTCACTCACTCACTCTCTTCTCTGTCAATCACCAAGAAAGACATACCAGTGAAGATAGATTTTTGTCAAAGTTATCTGGTGATGGAACAGCAGTGGGAGGCAGATTAATAACTTTCAGAAAGCATACAATGTGAACAGTGTCAACCAGAGCTTGAATTCATTCACTGATTACACTATTCATGCTCAAAAGTATTACACCACCTAACACTACACTCTCTCTCTCTCTCTCTATGAGATATATATATATATGAGAGAGAGAGAGAAATAGAGTCAGGCAAACATAGACACATACATTCAAGTGTGTATTAATGAAAAATCAAGGGTGAATTCAAGTTTTTCTCCTCAAAATTTTTGGGGGTTTATGCTTGGTAGGTGTGTTCTGACCATGAGATCCAGATTCAAATCATTTGTTAAGGAGGTGACTTCTTGATAATATTGACCTGTAGAGACAATCCCAGTGTGCAGCACCATTGAGGAGTGCCTGAAAACCATACCATTTGTTGACCCAAGCCTTGGGTGGGAATTTGGGTAGATGACGATGTCTGTGCTAGCACAAATTAACATGTCATTGTGACCAAGGGTTTGAATGTAATGGCCTTGTTCCATTTTTATGTGCTCTCTCTCAGAAACTAACAAAGGTCCAATCAGCACAGTTGCATTATAAATCACAAGTTCGCTCTGTGCAAGATGAACAAATGCAAAATACTTGAACAGGTCACTTGCAATGGTGATTAGCCAGCTATCCTAGCAGATAGGCATACTTGGATATGAACAGCCAGCGATATTGATATATGATTGACTAAAGAACAAATAGGGAAACAAGTCAGATTTAAGCCATATTTTGAGCATCCTATATTGCTGCCCGATCTCCCTTCATATTTTGTACCCTGTTTTCATTGTTTGACACCCTTCTCTTATTCTATTCCCTGTTTTCATTGCAATGTTTCCCCTGGAGAGAAACACACTTTTTGTATATTTATTTATATTTTGAGTATTGATACCTGTTGTCATAGGTCTTAATTTATATTGACTTCTTAAGAGTGGGTGAGGGTGCTACAATTTCTACACATCTCTGAGGTGATACAGATTTACCTCATGGGAAAGTTTCTCCAGTTGTTAAATCCAGATGATCAAGTATTTTTAGAAATAAGTAGAAATTTAAGAAGAGAAAATTTTTTTTTTTTTTTTTGAAGGCACAAAAGAATTCAGTAAGAATATATAAACTAATTTGATAATGGATTCCCTTGTCAAGATAACTCAATTCCTATGATTGATGAAGATGAGCTGAAGGGTTAAGCTTCAACTGGTCACCATTAAAATGGCGAGAGATTGAAAAATTTGCTGAATTGATAAAAAACAAACAACTGTCATAAGAATGTACTTTGATTTTATGAAAATAATGAAAATAGTTTTAAAAATTACAGGCTTCTAAGTTTTTAGCTATAAAATTCTTTTTTTCATTTTGTTAGATTTTGTATTTTTCAAAGCTTTGAAGATATTTTTTTTTTTTTTTTTGACTTTCATACAATAATATTATCTTTAACTTTTAGAAGTCTGATAAAGTTGCTGAAGATGCCTTTAGAGTTGATTGTATTATGTTCGTGCAAAAATAATGACGCAATAATGCCATTTTTTGACGTTAAGAAATACGTCAAAAAACGACATTATTACGTCATTATTTTTGCACCAACCTAATAGCTATGAAGGCTTAAACAATTAAACAGCCACTCCCCGCTCCCAATAAAACTAATAATGATAATAGGTTTACTATCAGTATGCTGATGATAGTACAGTGTAACCTGGATATAAGAGAGTTGGGACCGGAGAAGAAGTCTCTTATATCCGGGTTTGGTCTAATTTATATACATTAACACAGGCTCTAATTTGGGGCCAGAGAAAATCTCTCTTATATCCGGGTTACACTGTACTTTTATTTAAAAAAAAAAAAAAAAAAAAAAGGAATATAGTTGAATATTGAAGACATAAAAAAATACCAATAATATTATTGGCCCTGATTTGACATCTTGGGTTCAGTTACTTTCCCATTGCAGTAAAGTTGCCTCCCTCCACCTTTTCTACAAATGCTTTCATGGTAATTGTTCGGATGAGCTCTTTGTTATAGTACCTAGATTTTATGAAATTAAGCACAGTACTAGACTGGTGACAAGGTTTCATCAATTTACAGTTGAGTTGGCCAGATGTAACTAAGATCTATGCTAAAAGTTTTTCTCTTACTTCCCGCTGTAGAATTCTCTTCTGGCTCCATGCTTTCCTATCAATTTTAATCTTCAAAAATTTAAATGTCAATTGCTATATTGTCCACCTCATTACTCTGCCTTTGTTCCCACTCTTTAGTAATGTTTCTGTTTTCTAATTCTTCCACACATAGTAACCCCTTGTGTCTCGGTGGCCTTACTGCCACTACCTTGCTTGGGGTGGAGAGGTATTATTTTTTTTTTTTTTTTTTTTTTTTTTTAAAAGATTTTATCTGGGAGAATTTTTTAATGTATATCCCTTTTATAAAAAAAGAAAAGTTTACCTTAACTCAAAATATGTATATGAGCAAGGAAAAAGAGTATATATTAAGGTAAAATTTCCATGTGAAATAAAGAGCCCAATATTGCTAAAAAAAACTTCTTACTGATTTATTAAATTCACATAAGTTAAAATAGACAGGATCTTAACACAAAAGGAAGAAAAAAGCATGAAGAACTCTCAACAAAAACTTACACAAATTGTGATATAAACATTGCTTTTATGAGTTAAGTAGAGAGAAATACATATAAAATCATTTCCTTAGAAACTGATCAAGTAATCACCCCATCAGAAAAATATGAAAACCCTGCTTTCAGGCCTGAAGCATCAAAAACTATTAAAGCCTGCAAGAAATATCTACACTCACCAGTATATTCGAGAGGTAGTAATAAATATATTGCATGTTGCAATTAGTGACTTGGGAGAGGGGGAAAGTAAATGAGACTCAGTAGTGGCTCTTTTAAGATGGTTATGGCCCACCTGGCTCCTTCTCCCATTTTTATCTCTGCTGATGCCACACAAGGAGCACCAAAATAATGGCTCCATATAAACGAATGGCAAGTACTCAAGTGTGGCAGCCAGTTGAGCAGAAGTAATTCAAAAGAAAGCAAAATGCACCCAATTACTTGGCACATGTACACACAAACAAGGAATGAATAAGAGTCTATTAACCCTGAATTACTAAACCACACCAGCATTGGAAACACTACAAACAAGAGTACATTATGACCAAAACGAAGGTTTAGAACAGAGGCCAGTAGAGGAGGGTAGAGGGCATATCCTCTCTCTTTTCTTTAGGCATAGGTGTTGTTCATGAATAAAAGTGATGAGCTTGTAGATATCTATTTATCTAGGAACAATATTCTGAAGATCTTTAACCAGAAATGATTTCTCTCAGCAATTTGTTCAGTACATGTCCACTGACAGTCCCAGCACAATAGCCTCTCACTTTTCACTTCTGTCCATTCTTCTATTAACCCAACCTGGAGAACTCCACATCTTGGCTTGGTGCCAATATTAAGAGGCATCCCTTAGGGTAAGAAAATGCTGAATGTATTTATATACTCAATAATCTTACATAAAAGAGTACTTCTTTTACCTCTTAATAACAAGATGGATACTGATGCTTTATTCAATTTTTTTTTTATTTTTTTTTTATTCTAAAGCATAATTATCTATTTTTACCCTTTATTTAGAGAATTATCTTTTAATGACCTGTATTTGTAAATATGTATTCAAAACTTTCGATATGCAGAAAATAAATTTTTTAAGAAAGAACTGCTTTTCCTACTAACCTGCTGCACCAGGTCAGATAAGGTCAGTTAGTTTCCTAACAGGCTTAATTCTGATTCCAAGTTTGTCCAGGACTAATTGATTCATTCATTTTCTATGGTTTATTAAGCCTTTTTCAGGTTATTTAAAGCCAGAAAATATTTTTAGATAGAATTTTTTTTCAGGTAATAATGATTTAGTGATACAAGCCTCACTAATTAACCCAAGGCTGGGGGAGGTGAAGAGGTGGATTCATACCTTTCCCAAGTGTATTTGTGCATAAATGAATATAACGGGAATTAGAACTCTGCTCTCCAATTAACAATTCCAAGCCATTACCCATTACACCAGCTACATATCCAGTGTTACAGTACCTGGTATTCCCAAGCAATCATCTATCTAGGCACTGAGCAAGCTCGACATTACAAGACTTTAATGATCATACGGGAACCAGTGTTTTAATGTGATGTGGCCATAAACCCAAGTATGTTCAATGATATTCCATCTTCAAATTAATCATAGTAGAAGGTATGAAAATTTTTCCAAAGAAATGTTATTTAAATGGTTTCAAGTTTATAGAAGCTAAAATAAATCAGATGGTTCAAATCCCTGCATGTAGAAAAAAATTATTTTAAGTCTTTTGTTAAAGTTTTTTTCTTTTTGACAAGAACATTTATAATATAGTATTAGATTGCCAAATTATTATTTCATCTGTGATGCTAATAAATTTATTTATTTAATAATTACAAACTTATTTACTACAGTAACAGAACATAAGATGGAAAAGTTTTAATCCCTATTCAAGATATGTGGTTTGCACAGTAAATTACAATTCACCCAATGGAAAACCTTTATCTTCAAATCATGCAAAAGAATGGCCCTTCTTTCTAATAAATAATTTGATACTTTTGAAATAAGTAATTAATGACAAACAACAGTTTTTGATGCTGTGATAAGGAGTCATTTTTTTCCAATTAAAGTTAACTAAAAGTAAATTATTATTATTTCAATTTTTTGCCAGATTAAATTTCAACACTGAAAACTTTAATTTAACTCTTAAGTTGATCTAGAAAGTATTTTAGGAAAGAAGGCCAAAAAGGGTGATTGCATCTAATTGTGTATCATAAAATGATTAAAAATGGAATACTTCAGTTATGCGATTTGTCTATATGATTATTGAACTACAAGAAAAAAAATTCAGTATTGTGTGAAACAGGAAACTAAGAGTTGAACTATTATAGATTTTACAACTTCTGTTCATATGGTGCCAGTTTATGGACACCAAAAACCAAGCAGAAATTGTGCAGGAGGAACATTCACATCATTAAGCAAAGTTTGTTTTATTTTTCCAAACATTTTCTTTTTTTCATTTCATAATCTTTAAATAAAAAAAAAAAAAAAAAGAAAAGTGAAGCAACAAAAGAGTGAGTCAGAAAAAAGGAAGAAGAACAAAAGGAAATATGCTCCTTTTATTAAAGCTTTTTTTTTTTTTTTTTTTTTTTCTATGGGAAAGAAGATTTATGTTGATGTTAGTCAGGCAGACAAGATAAGCAAAGAACAAGAAAGGATCAAAGCTCAGGGATAATCAAGTGAATAATCAAAAGACATCTTCTTGGAACATCAACAGCTGGAATAGATTCCTGAGAGTGTCTTCAAAAGAATACGGCATTTGCAATAAAGAATGGAGAAGGGGGAGATGTTAAAAAGGTGGCGGGTCACAACATTCTTAAAACAATTTTCATTCTTTATGCAATACTTCTGTAACTAGTCTTCAAAATATGCAAGACTAAAAATGTGGATTTTAAATGGTATCAACTCTTTTAGAAGGAATATATTGATATTATTATTTAAGCACACCTATTTATTGTAGACATGTACTGTCAAAAGTTGAAAGAAAAGGAGTTGGGTTGGGTAAATATCCACCTGTAACATTAAAGGTGATATTCAATGTTGATAAAGTATAGGAGTGAAGTAAAGCTTGCCAACAAGGAAATGTACTGGTAATATATTAGGTTGGTGCAAAAATAATATCGTTTTTTGACGTTAAAAAATATGTCAAAAACGATATTATTTTTGCACCAACCTAATACTAGCGCTTACAAATTTGAAAATACCTAAGTAATCATTGTGTATGATTATCTTCAGGCTTTGTTTTATTCACAATATTTCAGCTATATATTAGGTTGGTGCAAAAATAATGACGTAATAATGTCGTTTTTTGACATTAAAAAATACGTCAAAAAACAACATTATTACATCATTATTTTTGCACCAACCTAATATACTCCAGCCTTTCTTGTATGTTCTAGAATGTTGAGAAATTCTACTTCAGGAGTGTACTGTTTTTGCATCCTTCCCCTGACATGACATCTGGATTTTGCATTCCTGTATTCCAAAGGCTGTCTTCTTGCAATCTCCACACTCACTTTACAAGTACTCCTTGAGCTTTGTATATGTTAAATGTTGT
Organism: Acanthosepion lycidas; assembly: GCA_963932145.1. Taxonomy (NCBI): domain Eukaryota; kingdom Metazoa; phylum Mollusca; class Cephalopoda; order Sepiida; family Sepiidae; genus Acanthosepion; species Acanthosepion lycidas. Next base: position 79,061,455 of record OZ010580.1, on the reverse strand, counting down.
GAAAAAATAAAAATGATGAAATCAGTTTGAAGAAAACCACATACAATAATTACAACACTTTGATTATTAAAATCCAGATAAGAAATGCCAAAGTTATGTCATGTATTGTAATATATTGACAATGCTAAATATATTAGGTTGGTGCAAAAATAATGTCGTTTTTTGACGTTAAAAATACATAAAAAAATGACATTATTTTTTACACCAAACTAATATTTGCAAAATGACTTTGATTATTCCATGAATTCTTCAGGTTGGTATTTTCATCATCTTAGGAAGGCCAAAGAACACATTGACCTTTCTCAGGTTTATAATTCATCTGATTTTTTTCTATCTTATAGATAATTCTAGTGGATTACTGCTGTCTGCAAGAACTCTGAAAGAGAAAAACATACAAATGACCTATACAATTGAGGAAGGCTGAAGAACCAACTGGTGCAAAATGGTAATAAAAACAAGGATGAGATACTAATCTGAATAACTGATGGAATAATGATAATTTCTTATCTTATATACTTAGATCCACTTATATTGTTAACAGAGTCTACAAGTGAAATGTATTAACTCTTCCATGAGACAATAAGTATTATAAGAGTGCATAAATATTATAGTGGCACAATCATGGAACAAGTGGATTTTAAAATTGTCAGTGTACACTGTAACCCGGATATAAGAGACTTCTTCTCCGGTCCCGACAACTCTCTTATATCCGGGTTACACTGTATTTGAATATTTATAAACTTAAGAATTAAAAAACATAAATATAACAAAAATTATATTTGAGAAAGAAAATTTATTTTGAATAAGTTTCGTTTTTGAATTATGGTTCCTAAATAAAGGTGCAATTTGATGTGGTGCAACAGTTAGCAAGCTTGTCTTACTAGAACAATTACAACAGAGTAGTGAGTTTGATCCTCATCGGATGTCCCATACTTTTGGCTTTGTGCCACTTCTAAGCTATACTAAAAAAAATCAGCATGGTTCTTCAATAAAGATTTTGATAATTTCTTTGTTAACATTTACATTATCCTATTCAAGTGAATATTTTAATAAGCATATAAATAGAAAAAATAAATCAATGCTTTCTTTTCATTCTCATTTATGTTCTACTAGAAACTTTGATTTTCTTTATTGATAATTTTATTTCTGATTTGATGGCTAGCCAATCTAACAAGGAATCTTTACATTCTAAGGAAACGGTAAAATTAATAAAGTAATAAAATTTACAAAGAGTAAAAAGGGATTTACACACATCAAAGCATGACCTTCCTAAAGCTTATTTTGTTAGGATGTTTAGAAAACATCACAGGTCTGTTCTGCATGATATCCCTTAGGCAAAGTGAGTTAAATAGTAGTATCCATCTCACCTTGAGTAGCACTACATAACATGATATTGGTAAAAAAAGAAGAATCTCTGAGCCGACTATAACCTTCTTCATCAGCCATTGTGACATAGCAATGACATATTTTGTCATGAAATTTGGAGATGAGTGAATTCAAGCTTTCCTCAAGGACAATAGTGCAAAATTAACATGTAAGAGCCTTTGTCAAAATTGAAACTTGGTTCACTAATTCTGTTTTCAATGGTGGCAGCCATTATGCCACCTCACAAATCTATTTTGAAATAGTATTTCTAAATATAAAATTTATTTCACTTCAGCCACTACCATATTGAATAGTATACAAAGAAAAAAACATTGGTTCATGAACACACACTGTAGATTCTAAGCAGTATTTTTCCATAAACAAGAGAGAATTCTGAATAAAGTTCTTTTTCCCCATTAGTTACATCCACATTTCTATTCTAGATGACCTGAAATACCAAATATGATTTTTTCTTTAAATTTGCTTGGCTTATTGAAGGTTGAAAGAGTTCCATATTTCTTATTGATGCTAGTGATTAGTGTTAAAGATTAAATCAGCATTTTGAAGGTTGATTTTCAAAGATCCTTCCAAACTGAGTGATTGGCATTACCCAGTCTTACTCCTAATTATGTGACCTTGTGCCAGATAATGTATAGATTGGCATTTTTTTTCTTATTAAAGCTAGCTAGTTTACTTTGTAAATGGAATCAGTTTTACGAGTTAAATTAAGACCCCTGTTAATCTCTAGTATCACAGTATCACTTGCAGTTGTGTCAAATTCTCAAAGACAGATGATGTATAAATTATAAAATGGATTAAGAATAACTCACAAGTAATGAAAACCAATGCTAAGTCAGAATTTCTATAATCTGATATAAATAATGGCAATGAGATTAAGTAATTTTAGACTTATTTGCCTCTTACTTTAACAGATATGAAGACAAATAGATTTAAATAAAATTAAAGCTTAACATTAATTTGCAGGTGATAAAAATTAATTCATTTTCTAACTTTGGAGCAATTATAAACAGAATATTTTTTCTATTTTTAACAGCACAAAAACAACTTGAAAGAAATACAACTGTTTATTCAAAACAGTATTTCATATTGACTGTAAATAGAAAGAGGGAAATAGAAGTTTAAGAACTTTGTGAAAGAAAATTGTTTTGTTTTGTTTGTTTTTTCCAACTTGAAAGAAATGATAAATCTACAACTTAGAAGAGAAACAGTTTTCAAAAAAATTAAAAACTTTTCTAAATTATTCCTAATTTTATTAGACTTTGTGGCCCAAGAGTCTACAGATATGGACAAACAACTTAATTCAAATCTACACAAGAAACAATAAAAATGAGAAAATAAATAAAAAAAAATGTAAAATATAAACAAAGAAAAAAACTTTTAAAAATGTTTCTGTTTTCTTTAGAAAACTCTGTGTGCGTGTGTGTGTGCTATAAGAAGCATCACCCAATTTGCCTTTAGAAGAGAATGATAGAAGATGACGATGAAAGAAGAATGGAAAAATTTGAAATTCTGAATAGCAATTAATTCCAAAGTCTCCATTCTTCCCCCTTAGCCAACTATTTTTGCTAATCCCAAACTCTTTGATGTATGCAGTCAATAAAGAAAGCTGAACAATGACATCAAACGAATTGCTAATTAACTTTGAAAAAATGAAAAAAAATTATTAATAGAATTACTCAATCGGGAAATGTTTTTGTTTTGGATTACTAGATTTATTTTTGTGTATGTTTGTGCCACCACAACACAGGAGTTTGTTTGTTTGTGTAAAAGCATGTTTGTTCATATAGAACAGATGATGATAAATTCTCAGCCCAACCAAGGAACCCTCTCCCCACAAATTCTAATGTTTGGTCAAATTTTGTGAAGTAGATTGAGTTAAAACTTTTCAATACCCCTTTTATATGTGAATAAGTCAATTGTATATGTATTTGTTTCTTGTGTATGCTGGTACAAGTTTGGAATATCCATGATTATGAAATATATACAATGAAAATAGATGCCACATGCACCAATATTCATGTGTGGGTGTGTGCATATTTAAATTTCAATATATTGTTAGCTTCATATTTATAACACAGATGATGTCTGTTTTTACTCAATATATGTATTTATTTTAAATAATATTGCTGCCCAGATTAAAGTCATTTTCTCTATGTGCTCTGCCAATAATATATATATATATATATATATATATATATATATATATATATATATATATATTATATATAAAAATCAGTGATGATTCTAGGTCATTAGTGTTACTTGCTCAGACTCATAACCAGGGAGGGCTGATCCCACCACAGAAAATCATGATGATTCTCCTTTGTGAAAATGATGTGAACAGATTTTATTGTGGTAATTCTTTCTTACACCCACCATTACCACCAAATCACTCTCCCACTCAAAACATCCTAGTGATGGGTCTGTTCTGGCTCATTACAATTTTTAACAAAATTTACTATATATATAATTTAAAGTCTAAGAAGAATTTTAACATCATATTAGTATCCCCAATTTTCATCATGGAAATTTGATACCTGAGTATACAAAAGAAAGCAAAAAAAAGAAAGGAAACTATGAAACATGTATAAAACAAATTTATTGTTATTTTTTCCTGCTATTTGTCAAGTCAGGTTTGTAAGAAAATTTTCTTCAAAATCAGGCTAATGTAAAATCAATTGCTCCACATAAACACACAGTAGTGTAACAAAATAAACAGTGATCATGTGTACGAAAACATCAAACAGATGTATTTCATGTGTTTCTGTATATGTCTATCTATTAGTATATTAGTGTGTCTCTCTTTTTCTGTCACCTTCCTTGTTTATAGTTTTGCATAAGTGGTGTTGAGCGGTGTGATATTAAACAGTTTATCACATACATTCATTCATTCTCTATTTCTTGTTTGGCAGAGATACATGACAACTTACACACCATTAAAACTTACTTTTCTTTTTCTTTTTTTATACTCAGGAAGATTTTCTTAACACGGCTTTGTATGTTTTTCTTAAACTTCATTTAACATTATAATGAATAGAAAAATGAATTCAAAGTAAAGATTTAAATCTATAAAATGGAAGCAAAAACATTTTTTTGAAAAAAAAAATTAAAATTGTTTGAGATTTTTAAAGATTATTTTTGATAGTTCAGCTAGAAATCTGCTTGCCTGAGTCATGCTTTTTTAAAAGAATTTCTTTTTGGCCTTATCATGCTGGAATTTTGGGGCCCTGTAATCACTTTATTGCAAGTCATATTAAAAAAATTTTTTTTTTTCATGTAACATTCTTATGAACACTTTTAGAAAAAAAATTATTAAAGTCAATATTTTAGAGTATGAAGTTAAAACAAAATTATAAAAAGTAGTAACTTAAAACATTAAAGATTATTTTATACTTGAGAGTTCATATCAAGACTTTGGGTCCAACCAATGTCATGGATGAATAATGTGTTCGTAAAAGATATTTGTTGCTTTGAAACAGATACACTTGGCAGCTGGACTACTCGAGTAGTTTTATTCCTGAAGTCAGTTAACTAGTATGTTTTGATAGAGAAAAGTTCTTTTCACCCATCCAACAAGCACAATGGTTTTTATTTTATTTTGATACCCTCTAGTCCAGTGATTCTCAACCGCCATGTTGCAGCACACTAGTGTGCCTCACAATCCTCTAAGTGTACTGCAAAATATTGAAGTAATTGCAAAAGAACACCAGTCACAGGTTTCACACTAAATAAGTTGCACAAATAGATGAATAGAAACATTGAAATAAAGAAAGTTTATATTTGTGTATGCATTTTTTTTAAATATATGGTTTTATTTCATAATATTTAAATGTATATTTGTATATCCTTTAAAAATTTTGCTAAGTGTGCCATGATATTTTCGTTTGCTCCTAGGTGTGCTGTTGCTTAAAAAGATTGAGAAACACTACTCTAATCTAATATACACCATAATGGAATTTATTCAAGATTTTCACAATATACTTATTGATGTTGGTAAAATTTTCAGGATATATTCATATGATAAATTTACCATGTGAAGTTCAGCTTATAATGTTTTTATCAGAAATATTCACAATAACTTTTTGATAGGGTGCAATTTTATTATGCTACTTTAGAGTTGTGTATCATATTGTAAAAAATAGATACAATAGTATGCTTGTTTTTATTTTTTAACTCCAGATATATATAAAGGTTATCATTTTAGATAAAAGGATATAATGTCGAAACAGAAACAAAAGATTGAAAAATTATTGAATGATAGAAATACAACTTTAGAAATTATTAAAAAAAAGTTGAAAAGAGATTCCATAATAACGCAAAATGAAATTGAAAACTTGAGCAATTTAAGAACAAAAAAAACAAAAAAAAACACTTTAAATTTTTTTTACAAAAAGACATTTGAGAAAAAAATAAAAGGATAATAAAAAAAAAAAGAAAAGTGATTTTAGTAATGAAAGCAGAATCTCATTGGATAGTCCTGTTTGCTGAGCATGAGGTTGGGTCCTTTATTAGAAAACAATATAGTAGGCAGGTCCTTTCAAAGTTGATGATAGTCAATATGAATTAGCCAAAATAGTTAGTTTGGTTTATTAAGAAAATTGTCTACTTAATAAGCAAACAAATTTTTTGGCCAACCCATATATGCAGAGAATTATAAGTTTTTAAACAAGATGTTTTTTTGAATGATACATGGCACAACCAAGAAACTTTAAACTAGAGTATATTCATGCAAAACAAGGTTCCTTCATGCTCTGCAAGTCTGACTATTTGCCTACCTTATCAAAAAAAACTTTTCAAAAGCACCAAATTAATGAAATGCCATCTCACCAGCCTATCCAGATATTAATCCATTAGAAAACTTGTGGATCATCATCAAGAGATGTATATAAGAATATGAAACAATGTCCAAGCAATAAAAACTGTCACAAATAATGTCAAAAAAATAGAAAGTTAACAAAATCAGAATGACATGGAGCCTATATTAACATAATAATAAAATGATAATTTATTCACATGTTGATCAGATATGTTTCTATGGATTATATGTGGATTTTTATAAATAAAGAATTACATTGTACTTTGTTTACATAATAAAATCTGATATCCTTAAAATAAGTTATCAATATTTTTAATAAGGACAGATATACACACAATATATTGCTCACATAAATGCTAAAAAAAAAAAATTACCAATATTAGTTGTTTAATATCATTTTTATACACAATAAATTTTTTGTCAGAATTTTTTACATCTGTGCTTTGCTGTCCAGAGAAACAGGCTCACCTTGTTTATTATATGCACATTTTTTTTTTCTTTGACTATTGTATTGAACTGTTTATTCAATCTATGGTTTTCCTTTTGCTTTCCATACTTAGCATATATCTCATATCATAACCGTTAAAACATTCTGGAAGTGATTTTGTTTGCAAAGGAAAAATTTCATCCTACTACTGCAAGTGACTCAGATGAATGAATAATAGCATGTTCAAATTTTGCAGTTGTGTTGTCATATCCTGCTATGGCAACAGAAAATGATCACGGTTGAAATTAAGTAGTGCAGAAGGAGCCTTGAAAAACAATGCAGCGGAAAGGAAAATAGTGAATAATATAGAGTGTAAAAGGGTAATACCAATTAACTCACTGATATTATTCACCTTTGTGTCACTTGTAAGTTTCTTTCAGTAAACCAGAATATGTGAATTTTCAGCACTGCTAGACTGAGAGATTGAACTCACAATGGCTAGGGAACTATAACCAACATTTTTAACAAAGTGTCTCTTGGAAAATCTAGTGTTGAAATTCTGTAGCCTTAAATTTAATGTCTCAGGTAGTAATAAGGTATGAGTGTTCCAACTCAGGTGTTGCCCAAGGAAAGATGTTGAAATCAGGCATGGCTGATCATATAGAGAGGAAGAAAGAGTGTTCATTAGCCCTTGTGGAATGAAGTCAAGATAATATATATATATATATATATATATATATATATATATATATATATATAGCTAATTGGAGCAGGGTAGAGCAAAAGAAGAGGATTAAGGAAGATAGTATTGAGAGAGATCAAGACTCCTTCAATATTCTAAATTAGGTACCGCCACTCAGTTTCGATACCTTGGTTAAAAAATGAATTTTTATAAATGGAAAAGCTTTCTTTTTAGTTTTAACTGAAAGCTAAATGATTAAATTTACTATTTCCAATAAGCAAAATACTCTGGTGTATTTCAAATAAAAATTATATTGATTGGAATCTCAATTTTTTGGACGCTTTCAAAAAATCATTTAAATTTGTCCATCTCCCATATTTTATAAACAAAATTTAACTCTCGGTTTTAAAAATCTTCCAAAATTAAAATATATAATTGTGATAATGGTAAATAAATATTATATAGAGACCGCTGATGTAAAAAAAAAAAAAAAAAAAAAAATGATAAACATTTTTTAAGCAGTAAAAAATTGTTTTCACCAAGTTTGGGGTCTTTTTCATCAGGGTAAGCTTTTTTTTAGCAAATTAGTGGATTAAAAACAATTAAAAACTTTTCTAATTAAATAATGTCAATAATGTCATATTGCATTTTTTTTATTCTATGATTCAGAACAGATTTTCGGTAACTGGATGTCCAGTTTTACAAAAACAAAAAAACATGATGATTAAATTGTTCAAAGAGTCTTGCCTTTTTAACTAATAAAACTAAAACAGATTTATTTTGAAATTGAAATTTAATTTCTCGAAATTTCATAAAATATAATAAAAAAAAATATATAAAAATATATGTAAAAAAAAATATTTTTACCAACATTTTCAAAAAAAATAATTTCATAAGTGAATAAGTCCTGAAAGTTTCATTTTAAAATAAGACAATTATTTAATTTTTGCAAGAATTTCCAAATTAATGTATTTTAAATCAACAAAAAGCTTTTAAACATTACGTCGACCGTTGATGGAAAAAAAACAAAAACAATTTTTTTTTTTAACCAAAATTTCAAACAAAAGGATTAAAAAATTTAACTATAATAAAAAAAAAAAAAAAAAAATACTTTCATCTTGCCTCTTAAGGTAAATTTTGGTTTTGTTTCCCGAGCGCTAATATCCCTTAAAATTTTTCCAAAATTGTCATAATTCCGTGCAAATGTACATGCTGAACTCGGATTAACAATTAAATTATGAAGAAACCTTACCGTTTTGGAGTTATCGACAAGAAAAAAATCGGACTTCTTGTTGGTTATTCGTCCGCCATTACTGCCATCATGTTTACTAATTTACTGCGTGTACCTACGCAGGCGTAATCAGAAAATTTGGCCTATTTACTTCTTTTACAGATTTCCTTGCAGAAAATCACTACGCACTACTGTAAAGAATTTTATTTATTTATTTTTTTTTTTTTTTTGGTAAGTGTAGTTTTATTTATAACAAAAACAAATGAAATAATACAACAGAACCCTTTTTCTGTTTTGAATAGCAAAAAAAAAAAAAAAAATTTACATTTCTTTACAGTAGTAGTGCGTAGTGATTTTCTGCAAGGAAAGTCTGTAAAAGAAGTAAAAAGGCCAATTTTTAAAGGGATATTAGCGCTCGGGAAACAAAACCATAATTTACCCTTAATAATAACATTTTGACGATAAAACTGTTTTTATTAAGTTTGAGACCTTTTTTCATCATATGCTGTTGTTTTTGTTGGGTTTTTTTTTTAGCGAAAAAGTGGAGGTACCTTTGCATTTACGTTACACTACACTACAGCCAAGTTAGACACAGAGCAAGCAAACCTATTCAAGCCAAAATACCTAAGCGACAATCTAAACAAAAATATTTATCTCAAACATTTGTTACATATGTAGAGACTAGTCACTAAAGAGAGAGGCTTATTTTCCGCGAAGACGGAAAAACGAAAAAACGAAATGGCCTATTTGAAACGGAAATCGCGATTTTGAAATGGACATTTTTTTCTTACAGATTTGCCAACTGCCATTTTCCTTTGCTATGTTTTGCGGCTTTGCCTTTTTAGTAACTCACTCATCCCACAGACATCAAAGGATAAAATCTGTAATGTTTTAAATACATCCTCCTCACCTAGTGTCTCCGTACAATTTACAGTCTATTAGGTTGGTGCAAAAATAATGTCGTTTTCTCACATATGTGAGAAAACAACATTATTTTTGCACCAACCTAAAGCAAGGTTTACGAAGTTAGCTTGATTTAATAATAAAAAAAGAAAGGTAGTGTGGTGGGGGTAGTCTTTTTGTTTTTTTATTCTTTCTTTTCCCTATCACTCATGGTGACGGAGGTGATGGAAATTTGTCATGCCAAATTTTACGAGTTTGACTTTTTCAAAAATGTTACTATCGTTTAGTTACTTTATTGAAATTATTTCAATATATAAAGTAACCAAACGACGATGTTTATTTAATAACTTTTATTATTGTTACGCTTTCTCACTAAGTAATGAAACAAAAACAGAAATCTATACTGAAAACGGAATTTCCTAAAACCTGAAATAAAAAATGGAATTAAATATTAAGTAATATTTGAAACAGAAAATTGGTCCCTCTATATATGCATCCCAACCATAACATAAAAATACTAACAGAACTTAATGATATTCAGAAAGATAGGTACAAGTTTGATTCCACTGTTAAAGTTACATTGATACAAATTACAGAAGAGATATTCTACAGTACACTAGACATTTTTCTCTACTTCAAAAAAATGTACTCATGTGATGAAATTACTTTCTTTCAAAAACTAAGAGCAAAAATTTATAAAAAAATGAAGCAATTTATAAGACAATAACACTAAAATGTTATGGGCATCACATCTAAACAACAATGGTATCAGCCCAAATGAATCAATGAATACCAGTAATAATAATACCTCATATAATAAATATTGAACTTTCCAAGCTTATATTTAGTTTGAAAGAACAATACATTGAACATTTCAGACAATGAGGATTGAGATCAGAGGCTGAGGTAGTTGAGAGCAAACAAGGTTACAAAATTGGTGTGCATTTTTACAAGGATGGCCATTTCTATCGATTAACATCCAACATTGGGTGTCAGTGAAAAGGGATTTGGACAAATGCCCAGCATTATACAAATCAAGACAAAATGTTATTTGAAGATGAGAAAACCATCGGCCATTTGAAAAAGATTGTAGCTACTGACAAATCTGCGCAGTAATGGCAGTGGCAATATACAAAAATAGACTCAAATCAGCTGTCCATCCATCTATCCATCCATCCATCCATCCAAGCACGTGATAGCAATGATGATAGAAAATATAGAGATTTTTTTTTTTTTTAAAGCAGAAAAGCTCCTTATTGGGAGAGAAAGAAATAAAGAATGCTAAAAAGGAAAAGAGTTGGGATATGTGTTAGCTAAGAGTGCCATACAGTGGGGGGAGGTTAGAGAGAGTATTCATGATGAAACAAATAAGGCAATTATTTCAAGTATCTGTCATGTTGTATTTTGTTTTGAGGGTTGTATTTACAGCCATTTTGCTTGAGGCTATATAAAGCTTTGTAACCTGGCCATAGTCACTTGGTCTGTCAGCTTGCTTGTCTGTCTGTCTGTCTCTTAGTTATTCCCTTTGCCCACCACAAAATTCCTGTCCCCCACTTCATGAATCATGTAAAGATGTCCAGTATGTGCAGCATGGAACAAGACGATAATTCTTGTTGACCAAGAGACATCACAGAGAGGGGAAATTTTTTTTTTTTTTTTTTTTTAAATTCCAACACCATCCAACCTTTAATGGAATTGAAGAAAAAGTGACACGTTTTCCTTTTCTTTTTTTCTTAATATTTTTAGTTTTACAAGCAAAATAGAAAATGGTAAAAACAAGAAGTGGTCAAGCAGTTTGAGCACAAGTTTTATTTTCTTAAGGATTACTTAAACCTTGAAAGATTTACAGGGTGCAATAGGTGAATTGTTTGTTTTTGATTTTGTTGTAGGGTTAGTTGGACACCATCTGTGAGAAAAAGTGCACCATGATGAAATTCACACTGCCAGAAATTTGGACACACCATGCTATACTGCTTAGCATTCATGCTGGAAAATCCAATATGAACATTTTGGTTTGTCAATGTGAGGACATTGCAGAGGATTTGGAAAGAGTTGGATGAGTCTAATGGTGATTATGAAGGTGTTTGGAGTGATCACTAGTGATGGCAACATTATGCTTCCATTCATCTTTCCCGGGGCCTCAGAATCAACACAGAAATCTACATCAAGTGCCTTGAGGAGGTAGTACTGCCCTGGGCCAAGAGGGTGGCTGCTGGAAGACCCTATATCTGACAACATGACTCTGCACCATGCCACACAAGCAGGAGAATCCAGTCATGGCTGACAGTCAGACAATTTCTGCAACCCTTTACATCTTACCACCTAACTCCCCAGACTGCAACCCTCTTGATTATCATGTGTAGGATGAACGAGACCAACAAAAATTTTTGTAAATAAGAGATGTACTGAAGACAAGGATTATGGCAGCATGCAACAACCCAAACAAGGAGGCTGTCCAGAAGAGATGCAGGAGATGCTGAAGCCAATGGCAATTTTATTGAATAAATTTAACTCTTTAGTGTTTAAAGATATTTTTGTGTAATTTTGGTAAATATATCTGTTAAAATTGAAATATCAGTGTTATTTTGATTTTCGTGCAATTTAGACAACAATTTATCCATCGCACCATGTATTTTTTTTTTAAATAGAATTCTTGTGGTTTTTTTTTTATTACCAACCTAACATTTCAATCAGAAAAACTATTTTCTTTCATTTCTGCCTCAAAAAACTTTGAGTGTAGATCAACAATAGTGTCTGATGTAGAATTGAAGTCCAATCAAAGAACTTCAAATAAAGAAAATGTACATCAACCTAGTACAACCACATAGCTTTTTTAAAGCCTCATGACAGACACACCCAAGAATATTGCTAGAAAAAGATGGGTTGGTATGGCTCATCTAGTAAACAACTGATATTTTATTTAAACAAAACATATTTGTAATATTGACAAGTTGGGTTGAAATATCAAACCATTCATTAATATCCGAGAGAAAATATCCTATTCTTGTTAACCAATTTGTGTATTGGTAAAATGCTAATTATTAGTTATTTTATGCTAGTGATCTTGGAAAATTCATCAGCTCAAATTTCCGTGTTATTTTGACTTTCTTTCAAGTATCAGATTTTCCAAAGAAAAAGTATTTAACATTTTCTTGAAATGAGAATTTCTTACTTCTAAGCAATGTTTTTATCAATGGTCTTGCTTTGAATAAAGCTTCAGGCCTTGTCTCCATTATAATCAACAAGTAAAATGGTTAAAATCTAACGAGATGTATATATAAATCAGTTTTACTTATCAGTGAGGAACAAATGCTGATTATTTGATAATCATTGCATGAGTAATCTAATTTGATGAAACTGTCTATAAATTTCACAATGAAATAAAGTTATTCTCCAATGATTCTCTCTAACTAGCATCATTATTTTGTTGGAATAGTCTTTGCCTTTCTTCACGTATGTCACATCTGGCAGTCTTCAGGAAATGTTGGAAACAACACTTCACTTTGTCTTGGTGGTAGTTAGTTTTTTTTAGTTTTCTCACCCCTTGTTTGCTATGTAGTGTCTTTCTTGAAATTTTAAGGAAAATGGGAACAAAAAAGACACTTGAGCTTAGGATCAGACAGGGTCATTTCTAGGACATGATGAGGCAAGAGAGCCTGGATACTATGACACTCACAGGAGATACGGAGGCAAGAGACATAGAAGGAAACAGGAAATAACATACCTAACAAGTTCATGTAAATGAATGGCAGAACATGAACTGGGAGGGATAGTAAGGGAACAAAAAAATTGCTTAGAGTTACAAAGGATAGAAAGTTGTAGGGAGACATGATTGCCCATGTCCTGAAGGAACACAGCACATAAAAGCATACACTTTCTTAGGGAGCTGAAATGATTACAAAACAAGCAATAAGGCCAACACATTTCTTCTGTGAAAATTAAGGCTTCCATTCAAATTTCCCTAAAGATTACTGACTGTGATACCAGCTGAGGATGGCCTAAGGCTTCACTGGCAAAAATGTTTAGATAAAAATAACAAATGCTAGTTTGAAATAATCATTGAACAGTAACAATACCTCAATATCACAAATTTCGGATTAAAACAGTCATTTCCAGGAGAGCTTTGCAATGTATTCTGGCATCAGCTAAGGATCAGCAACTCCAAAAGGAAAAATCTAAATTGAATTACTAGCAAATACCACAATAAAATATAGAGAGAAAAAAATGACATGTTAACAATCAGTCACTGCCATCACTCACCACTAAAACAATTTACAAGGCCTAATCCACTAAAATATAATTTCCATTTTTTTTTCTCTACTTTTCCTATATGACATACCCCCCCACCCGACACAGACACACACCATCCCGAGAAGAGATAATAAATATTTTTGCCTCCACATAAACATCTGATTGACTGATTGGTAATTCAATAGAAACTGATTTTATCTGAAAACTGTTTATTCATCAAAACACCAAAAAGATGAAATATCAAGGACTACATTACCAGTTTTAGGAGTCAAATTCTTAATTATTTAAAATTTTTACATCAAAATAAATTTTTTTTTTTTTTTTTTGTAAATATAAAAAGCCATAAATAAAGTTTTTGAACATCACTTTTTAGTCTGATTCAATCTTTGTCTCGCTCAAGGCCAAAAGTGTGACACCTAGTGAAATTCAAACTCACTAAAGTTGCTATTGTCTGTGAAACCAGCTTGTTCATCACTACTGCATAACAAGGGTTCTCATGATTCTATCAGAATCAGTAGTCAAAAATCCAAAAGACCCTTGAACCCAAGCCAAATATATTTTCCAAGGGAGTTAAATCAGTTGATAAAAGCACAGATTTTACTTTTCTCATATTTGAAATATTAAAGACTTATTGCATATTTTTGATTTAAAGTTTCCATCATTACAAACAGCACAGGAGCACTTCGACGTGGTGTAATGGTTAGCAAGCTTGTCTCACTAAATCTATTATGACTGAGTAGTGAGTTCAATCTTCACTGGTTGCTCCACACTTTCAGCTTTGTGCCACATCTAAGCTATGCTTAGAAAATCATTTGGACACTTTGACATGGAATAATGGCTAGCAAGCTTATCTCACAAGATTAATTACAACCATGTAGTGAGTTTGATCCTCACTGAGTGTCCGATACTTTCGGCCTTGTGTCACATCTAAGCTACACTTAGAAAATCACCATTAACAACAGAATTGATTCAGTATTTTTTATTAATTTTAATAAAACTGTCCAAGCTTTGGCTCTCATGTTGGTTAACACTGAATCCAGATATCATTTCGTTAATTTCTTGAGTATAGAATTCAGATATAATACTTAGGGGAATGTATAAAGGTTATTTAAAGAGAAATATAGTAAGCTGGTACAACTGTCTAATAGTATTGTCTGCTGCTGAAAATTTGTTTTTATTTCTTCTAATACGAGACATCATTTAGTTGATTAAATTTAGTGATTATCTGAAGAAAGATGAAAATAAAAGGTTTAAAAAAAATTTGAAGTCTATTGTTATCAAGCTGCAATATTACTTCTTCAGATACCATCTTCAGAAAATCTGGACCTATCAAAAGGAATCAAGAAAGAATTAAAATATGAAGTGATTTTCATAGCAGCCTTTCAATATATCTAATCTAGTAAGGAAAATAAAACACTAACCATACCAACAAGTTAAATAATAAAGTGTGTACGTAATACACACATTACACATATAAACAGATTTTACAAAAAAAGAACTCTGCATCATATTTGGACGTTATAAAATAATATTTAGCCTTAACTTATTGGAGACAAATTTGTTTTTCAAATATTCCCAGATAGAACTGAGGAAGGATACTGCTTATCATATGTGATTGACACCACTTCTTGGAGCATTTAGCTCATATTAAAAATTCCAGCAACCTGGTTGAAAGACTAAAAGACAAATATGACTGATAAATTTATGACTAATTTAGTATGTGTTTTACCTAGTTCAGTTATGCACCTGTTAGCAAATGCTGAAACCCTTATAAAAAAAATTAAAAAAAACCTCTAATACAATCAAAAATTAACCTCTCCCCACTAGGAAAAAAAATTATAAAGATTTACTGATTTATTACAATACAAACTAATGTTATTTTCACTTTTGACAATGAGTTTTATAGGCAAAAATTCAGATAATCAATGAGATTGCTTCTTAGCCATATTTCAGCTTGTCTTTTCTTAGAATATCATATTCTGTTCCTCTCTACCCACTGACAATTGTGATTTGAAAATGAAACTGACAGTCACAGAGAATTCTTAGGAGAGAACATAAAGTCTATTATTTTTTATGTAACAGCATTCCCCTAGCAAGGGGTGTTTGATTATATTATTTTTTATACATATTTTTCTTGCATTTTATTTTTTATATTTAACATTGAACTTGAGCATTGGTGTCTTTGACACAAATTTTATTATTGTACTTTTATTTTATATATATATATATATATATATATATATATATTATTTCAAACCATTATTTTAGTGGATACCTGTGTTTGAAATGGATGGCTCATTTTTACTTTAAACAGTGTGTATTACATCTATTGGCCTGTGCACTTGAGAAATCTTAATAAAGAAAATGTACTCTCCAGCAAGGTTTGAACCTGAGCCCCCCTTTGTAATGTGCTTTAGATGGTTTAAGCACAGAGAGCATTACCCTCCAGCAAGATTCTATTTTCCCATTTAAGAAATGCATACTTCACTGTTCTGATTTTTTGTGAAAACCCATATATGTTTCGGACCCAAAACATAAACAAAGACATAGCCAATGAAAACTTTTGAAATAATAAAAACATCAGATTAAAACTAAATTCATTAATTCTTTAAATAATTACTTTGTTTACGTTTTGGATACGAAACAGAGCAGACATGGGCTTTCAAGAAAAATCTGAATGAGGGAGTGTGCATTCCTTTAAAAGGGAAAACAGAATCTTGCTGGGCTGTGATGCTCTCTGTAACCAAGCTTTTCAAAGGTTTGAGCTCTGGCAAAGAGCAAATTTTCTTTATTAATATTTCTCAGGTGCTGTACGGGCCATAGATTTAATATACACTGTTTAGAATTAAAATGGATGTATCTATTTCAAACATGAGTATCCACTAATTTTATATATATATATATGTGTGTGTGTGTGTGTGTGTGTGTGTGTGTGTGTGTGTGTGTGTGTGTGTGTGTGTGTGTGTGTGTGTGTTGGTCCATGAGTCATAAATGTGTTTAAAATCTAATAATATTTTTGTTTGTAAATTTAATTATCTTTTATAGATGAATTTTTCAGAAATAGTGTCATATTTTAATTATGCATAATCATAACCAACATTGCCACCTTTTTCTGCACATAATCACAGTTAAATTGTTAAACTTCTTCACAAATTTTCAGACACTTACTATCAAGTCGTGCAGGCGAAGAGCAATGATTAGCTTGTATAAAATGCAAATAAATGACTAAATAAATGTAGACAGACAGACATTCCTCAACTTGAACAAGTAAAAAGAGAGAAATTTTATCACTCTTGTGAAGAGGGGCCACCAATTCCAGTCCCAGCTATTAGCAGAGTGTTATCAACAATTTGGAAACTTCAAAAGCTGTAATATTTAATTCTACTTTATCAGCCAGACATAGTTATGAATAAAATTACACGGCAAACAAGAGAATAAAAACCATAAAAATAATAATGAAATGTCACTTTTACTTTGATGTTGCCTTTAATAAAAGATGCCGACTGGAGGAAAGAAAGACAAAAGGAAGAGAAGAAATTTTTCCCTGACATTTATCAATTGTTATGATGTCAAATGAAATTTTGTCTCTCCCTCACCCCCAACATCCACCTTGAAGAGTGAAAGCTTTCTTTTATAATTATTTTAAAAGAGGCCCCAAAAGGTATTAATAATGAGTGACAAATAAAAGAGAAAAAGGATCATAAAATGTTCAAGACAAGTGTCAGTTTCAAGTGCTCTTAATAAATTGGTTGGATTGGAGGGTTAAGGGTATGTGCTAACTGCTGTATGGCATGCATTTTTAAGTGTGAGCTCCAATGCTCTGAGTCAGTTTTAAAAAATGATTACATCTAAATTCATAGGTGTTAGCAGAAAATAGCAATAAAATAAAATGATTACACACACTCACATGACATTACAATGAGCTTGCTTAGTGATTGAATTCATTGAGTATTTCCCCATTAAGACCATGGTCAATGCTAGAGGTAAGATAAGATCCATAGTTTGAAAGGCTGATTTTCAAGGTAATAACTATCTCTCCAATTAGAAGAATGGTACAACACAATCTTCCTACAATTTCTATTCTCCCTGCACCAAACTTAGCAAACATCTATACTTGCATAATTGCGTATGTATATATGCAATCAGAAATGGGAGAAATGTATAAGAGTGCAAGTGTGTGACTTCAAGCTTTTTTTATGTTTTGAAGTGTGGCATATTAGAAATAATGTTGAATTAGAGAGAATTAACCATTCACAACTCTTAATAGTGTATACAGTTAACAGATGAAGAAAAGTTCAAAAGACTTCTCTTTATGACTGATTTTGTGCATAAACTTCCTGTCACATAAATCTACTAAATTCCATAACAGACTATCAAAACGTAGGTAGACGTACATGTATTAATATATACCTTTGCTCTGTATAAGCACATTGAGCACTATCACATTTACATCTCATGTATAAATATGATGATTATTAATTTGCTTGCTTGCACACGCACACCAGCATACATGTACATGCCTGCTTATATCTGGTCTTTCCATTTATCTACCCTACAACTATATATATATATATATATATATATATATATATATATATATATATATATATATATAAAAAAAAATTTTGTGTATTTAGGCAGCAATCCTTCATTTATACATGTTTCATTAAAGATGACAGACAAGGTACTGCAATCAAGCTTTTATTTTATTTTTCTTGTGTTTTCTTTTCTGGACACAGAGTGTATAGAAACTGTCCAAATGTTCTGTAATTCCAAGTACTTTTGGTTATACTTTTAGCCATTATCAAGGATGATTTTATTTGTTTTTTAATTGGGTGTATGGGTTGTATATATGTTTCTAGACACACTGATCCTAGCCTAAAAAGTTTGAAGACCAAAGTTTATTTGCAGAGTTCTTGTGTTTTTTTTATTCAATCTTAGATTGCTCCTCCTTATTTAGGCATTGACCAATGTTTTAGGAGACAAAATATTTACTTTTTTTTATATTTCACTAGGCATTTTAATTCTTTTTCGTCAGATGTGTGTGTGAGTGAGAGAGAAAGAGGTTTATGGATAAGACAGTTGCCTATTTCAGTATCCAAAGAGAAAAAACATAATGTAAAATACTGATGCCTTTCCATTTTTAACATTGAGGCAATACAATCTTCTAACATCTTATTTCTCCGCATTTGTCCCTAAGCAATGAGTATACTTGTGTGTACGGGTGTGTGCACATATATATGCACACACAGATGAATTTCCATACATAAATATACATGTATTCAAATGTGAATGTTCATGAGCAGAATGTTTCTGTTCAGCCAGGTGTACCTACATGCAAATCTGTCATGTACACATGTTTGTGTCTGGTTTGCTGCTTGCTTCTAAAGCATTCTTCTTTTTTTTTCTTTTTTTACAATAGACTTATAACTTATCTCAAACCTGACACCCACACTGTAAATTACATGTAAATACACATGATCTGAAAACATTCTTGTGATAAAAAAAAATTACCACCACTTAGTACTGATTAGTGCTTCCATGAAAAAAACAAAACAGGAACTGATAGCAGACTGTGTCAGAATCCAATACTAACAAAACCACTTGACCATAAAACAACATCTCGCATCTCATTTTTAATCGCATTACTGTGAGGTATTTTGTTTGGCCAACAAATTCAAACTTATGGAGATATACAAAGAGATTGTGAAATGAGGCTGTGCTCAAAAGAATAACAGTGTGGCAGTTTTCAAATTTCACCTGTAAGGAGGATTCTACAGTTTTCTTGGAGATGTTAGATGCAACACTACAAGGATTTGCTATTGCTTTAAGGACAAACATTGTTGTTAACTAAAAAGTACACCTGCTCTAGCTCCTAAATCTGTTGAGGTTTGGTTGGAGATGATGTGCATAAAGAAGGCAATTAGAAAATAAACATCGACATCAATTCTTAGTACAGTAAATAAAAAATACTAAGAAGCCCTTCTTTGTAAATATTTACATACTTGCAGACAAAATAAAGAGTTATATTCTTATCTTCATAATATAAAATAGTGCACACTTATAAATTATACTAAAAACAAAAAGTATGCACACACACACACATATATATATATATATGGTATGGCAGAAATACCTCCCACATAATGGTAAGGTATCAGCTAGATAAAAACACCACTGCCACTAATGTCTTACCATTATGTAGGAGGTATTTCTACTGCATCCTGCATTGGTAATATGTAAAGAAAACTGATCATGGAAAGCTCAAACAGTACAATACATATGTGACAAAATGTTCTAAAATTTACCCACTCCTCCCTAGCCTAAAATATGCCCTTGAAAAACAAGAATACATCTAATAATTTTATGCAGTGGCTGGCTTATTTTCATGTATATCTGTCTGCCAAGGTAGCTGGCTAATTTCTGCTGCAGATGCCTGCTCAGGCACATTTGTTTCTTCAACACTCACAGAGCAAACCTGTGGTTTATACTTCAAATATACTGAGCAGACCCTTAGTTACAGTTTCTAGAGGAGAGTGCATATGTCCTTAGAAAACAAGAGCACCTTTTTTTGGGGAATATAAGATGCATCTGTGTAAAGATACAATTATTTTGAAGACAAAATTCTGAAAATAAAAGTTACAATCATACAGGAAAGATTTTAACAAAAATTCAATCAAAACAAGAGAAAATACTGTAAGTAAAAAAGAAGTTTACTGTTATTTCGTTTGTTTCAAAACCTGCAAAATCCTCATTGCTTTTTTGCTTTTGAAAAGTACCCAACATTTCATCATTGGATTCTAATATTATGATATCCAAGAGAATGGCATCCTCAGTTCCCTCTATTGCATTACTAATACTACATTTCTTAAAGGACTTACTATATGATTTAAAAAAATTTTTTTCTAAACAATTTCTTCACCTACATGCACATCTGAACAAGTGTCTGTCCAGTAGTGATTGCAGCAAAATATTCTGGATGCATCCAGTTGTTTTATTCCCTCCCTCATTAAAGTCTTACAGGCTTTGGTCATAGAAACATTCACAGGTTGCAGTTGATTTGTTAAACTATATGTATAATAAATGTGTTTTTTATATTTACACATGGTTTTTATATATATATATTATACCTTTGATGTATAGAGGATATAAACAGATTTTGACATCAAATTCTGAAGTAAAAGTGCATCGTATACACCAAAAATTACAGTATATCTTAATGTTATACGGAGTGCTCCTAAACTCTAGACACGGGAAATCTCATTAGCTATATTTTTTTTTACCTCCACAGATTAAACATGGTTTTGTCAAAAGAAAGAATTGACTTCTTTTTCTGGGGTATGCTAAAGGAGAAAGTGTACTCAATGAAAATCACAGATGTAACACATTTGATTGAACACATAAAGAGTGAATGTGCTAAAATTGATGGCAATGTGGAGTTATTGTATGAAGTTCATATGAGTCTTGCAATGTGCATCAACTTTTGCATCACAAATGATGGAAATCATGTTGAAGATGTTATTTGTTATTATTCCAATTCAATAAACGTTGAAAATTTCATTTCTTGAAAATATGTATTTTTGCCTATGTGTCCAGACTTTATGGACACCCTATATTTGTGTGTCACTGAAAAACACAAAAAAAAGTTACCAAATGAAGAAATGATCTTCTGCAAAGAAGTGACAATCATCATGTGTCACTGATTAGTCAAAACATTTTGAGCAGCAACCTGTAGCAAGAATGGTATCTGCTGTCTTATCACAATTGTAGATGTCAGAGTCAAAACATATATATAAGCAAGTAAGCCAACCTCAGGTAATATACTTTGAAGTTTTGAATATGAAAGTTATGGACAAGAAGAAAGATTGATAAAAGTCCAGACTTCAGAGACACCCTGTATAGTAGATGGTTGTTCATTGCTGAATATACAAATCTGCTAGGTGATTAGCTAATCCCTGTCGTAGATCCCTACTCAGGCACATTTGTGTTTTTCAACACCCACTGTAGGCTCAAAGCTTCAGTCACAATTACTTATGCTAGCATAACCATCAATGACTTCCAAACAGTTTCCTCAAACCAAGTTCACTCACAAAGCATGGGTCAAACTGTGATATGGTTTTCAAGCACTTCCCAATAATGCCACATCTCCTCAAACTAAGGATTATCAAGAGGTTACTGCCTTGACAAATAGTGAGATTTGAACCTGGAACTCATGGTCAGAACACTCATGTTTTAACGACTTGGCCATGAGCAAATTGCATCTTATACTAATGCTAAATTAATTGAGTGGAATTTGAACTATTTATGGAAACATAACATGAGATTTTATTATAAATTTATCTACACTAGACTCTTCTTTAGATATTTAATATTTACTAAGTTTAACTTAATTTAATGTATGACCTAAATTAGTAGACACCCAGTGACGATTGAATTCATTCAAGTAACAATGATCTTAAAAATTAGCTAACTAATCAGCACCCTGAGGTGCATTCTGAACTTGAATTCTAACAGAAAAATCAGATCAGGTTTAAAAAAAAGAAGTTGTACAATCATCAAGCAAGTGAGAAACAGTAGAAAACAATGAAAAACTTTCCTATTCTTTATAATCATTTTCTCAAGTGATATTACCTACCCAAACATGCAATAAAATTAATCTTGTATAGCCACCATCAATGCTTCCACTTATTTCAAATGAACTCAAGGTTTACACATGCAAAGAATAAGTGGAGGAGGAAAAAAAAAAAGTTGAGGCTGTGATGTTGGGGTAAGTTTTAGTTGGAGCTCCCAAGTGAGGTATTAAATAAAAATGTTGACTTTTGGTTTATTAAAAGAAAAAGAGAAAAATTCTTAGAAATTGTTATTGCTCTTGGGAGGTTTGTGCAAATATGGATCAGAATTTGAGGGAGAGGATTTCTTGGTCAGGCTGAGGACTTTTCAGCAACCCTCAACTCTCATATATATATATATATATACACACACACACGCACAAACTTGGTTGAAATAAATTTAGCTGACAAGGTCTGTTTAGTTTTTATTACATTTCTATAATTTTTGAATAAGATATACATTCAAATCAAAACTGTGAATAAATTGTTGTCCAAAGCTCATGTTTTCTGTTTTTGTTCAAGCACTTTTTAGCTGTTTCAGTTGTTATCAAAAATTGGATGTCAGTATGATAGATGTAGCCAACAAAATCTTGTCTACCATACTGAGAATGTCCAGTTCTTGACAAAGAATGAAACAGTCAAAAAGTACTTGAACAAAAGCATTTAAATTTACAGCAACTTATTCAAAAATTAAAAATAGAATAAAAAATAAGACAAACTTCATTGGTTGGAAGTTAACAAAACGTGTTTGGGTGACTTCTTGCTGCCTATATATACCCCACACATAGACTGAATGCATTACAGAATTTTGAAATCAGAGTTAATCTTCCATTCAAGAACAGATGATATCTCATAGGGTTACTCAGTTGGCAGTGAGACAACATTGAGTAAGCTTGTGTTACTGTGTAACTGATACATTCATAATCACTGAAGATATATCAGTAAATATTTTCTTGAGACATGGACATTTACTCATAGAAACTTTTGAATGATAATGAACATGTTGAAGGATGATTCAATGGGCATAACTTGCATAAAATTTTAGTACCAATATTTCAAACTTTGGTCAGGAATCTAATGAAAGCAAACCACATTTTTGGAAGACATTCAACAAATAGCATGAAAATGAACATATGCAAGCTGAAATTATAGAAAATCTCTAATTGACAATACAAGAATTAGAAGTTCTAAGGGTTCCATGGACTGTTCAGAAAGCATCCAGCTATTTTGAATACCAACCATTTATTCTTCACTTCTTATGCAAGGATTTTTAGGAAAACATTGTGTCACCCAGGTTAGCAAGTATGCCTCCAGAAGCTAATATTACTATTGAAAAGGAAATTTTAGACCATGGATGAGATTAAAGAAAATGTGACATCATAGGTGAAAAGTTTGTTTTGAAAAGTAGAAGGAATACTGGGATAAGTGAGTGAGGATCAGGAACAGGTAGTGTCCCATATAAACTGGCGGCCACACTAGCCAAAATTTTACCCCACTTTTTGGTGCAATTAGCTGCTTGCCTATAAAAATGATGGTGATTTCTTAAATAAATTTAAAAAAAAAAAAGATTGGCATAAAAGCAAATATATGACCAGTTTAGACATAAAATTTTTATATACAAATGTTCCCATAAAGAAATGCCTAAATTTACTAAAAACACATTTAACAAAAACAAAATTATCTCTTCCTACACATAACATCATAAAAATGTGATATTTAATCACTAATCAATGTTTTTAAACCTTCAATAACAATTTTTATAGACAAAAATTTGGTTTACCAATGGGGTTTCCTCTTAATTTCTAGAAAGTGGTCCTTTCAAAAATATTTTACCATAAAATTCTTATTTTAGATACAGAGATGATTCTCTGTTATCTTAATGATAACAGACACAGAACATAGATTTTACCTGAACTTGTTAACAAACTTGCCTAATAATACACAGAATTTTTTTCCACTTTGTCATTCATTTGCCTAACAATGTTCTGATATATAAAGATATTTATATATCACATTTTCCCATATACACATACATACAAATCCTTAGGAAATACTTTTATACAAACACACACACACACACATATATATATATATATATATATATATATATATATATATAAAGGTTTTTTGTGATGCGTTTCATCCGTTCGGAAACTACCCGCGTCTCTCATTTCATACACACACACACAACATATACAATGGTGTAATGAGTAAATTGTCACCATTTTATATTTTTAACTTTGAGTATGCACATTGTTTTTGATTTTGTCGACTGCACTGTATATTAGGGTCAGTTGGACACCATCTGTGAGAAAAAGAGCACCATGACACAATTCCCTCAGCCAAAAATTTGGATACAGCATGCTGTACTGCTTTGCATTTGCATTGGAAGCTCCAATATGAACAATTCAGAGTGCTTTGGTGTCAATCTAAGGACAGTGCAGAGGATTCAGAAAGAGTTGAATGAGTCTAATGGAAATTACAAAGGTATGGCAACTCAGAAAACTCACTCTGACCATTCTGATAAGAAAAGAATTCCAAAACTTGTTGGTGAGGGACTCACTCAACACAGAAGCCTACATCAAGTGCCTTGTTGCTACCCTAGGTCAAGAGGGTGACTGCTGGAAGAGCATATGTCTGGCAACAAGACTCTGCACCATGCCACATAAGCAGGAGAATCCAGTCATGGTTGGCTGTCAGACAATTTGTGACCACATCATCCTTTACATCTGGCCACCTAACTTGCCATACTGCAACCTCCTTGATTATTATGTATGAGGCACAGTTGGACAAGAGACCAGCAAAACTCCTTGTAATACCAAAGATGAAATGAAGGCAAAGATTATGGAAACATTCACCAACTTAAAAAAGGAGACCACTCAGAACAATTGCAGGAGATTTCAAAGACATCTTGAAGCCAATGGTGATTTTATTGTATAAATTTAATTATTTAGTATTTCAAGATATTTTTATGTAATTTTGGTAAATACATCAATTAAAATGAGATGTCAGTGTTCTTTTCCTTTTTGTGGAATTTAGACAATTTATCCATCGCAGCCTGTATAGCAATTTATTAAGCATAGCTTAAATGGAACACCCAGTGAGAATCGAACTCACTAATAAACCATAATAGATCTAGTGAGTCGATCTTGCTAACCATCACGTTACAGTGCCCCCCTCCCTCACACACATGCACATGCATCTTGGTCCTGCTTAATGACTAATTAATTACATAGTTTCAACAGTACCATCATCATCATCATTTTGGTCCAAGTAAAAGAACAGGATTAGAAATTTTAATTTTCAATGAAAATAAACCCTCTCCTACTTGGAAAATTTGTACAACATAATCTTTCTACTGTATTTCCAATCATTTGCCTCTATTGAACTAATGGCCTAAACTAAGCTTATAAAAAGAAAATATATCTGAGTTTCATATTGTGTGTGTGTGTGAACATGCATGTCTTTGTATATAAATTTGCTCTACTTGAGTGAATGTATGTGGGTACAACATATTTTTCATTTCAATGTGTATGCACACAGCTCTGTCATTTGCATATGTTTATCTGGTCAGAATTGTATTTCTAGCCTGCTCCCCTACATATTTTACAGTAGAGTAGGAAAGGCAAGTGTGACTTGAGGCTAGAAACAAGATCTGTTTAAGCTGTTTCCAGTAATCAGACTCACAAACTACACACTAGCTTCAGCACAAGTACAATTCATACATCATTTCATCTTTTAACTTCTTTGCTACACACACACACACACACTCGCACAGAGAGTAAGTAAATATAATAATAATAATAATAATAAATAAATAAATCAAACAAAATATCTAAGTTTAGGATTCTCTTGAAAGAATTTGTCTTAATCTTTCAGTTCTTGAATTTTTTTTCTTTTCCAATCCAAAAGATTTCTGGCAAATATTTTTCACTCAAATCTTTTTTTTTCTCTTTTTACTATGACTCTTAAGAATAATATTCTTTGAGAAATAATATTATACAATAATTACAATTATCACTTGACTAAATGTTCAACAGTAATCACAAAAGAAATTGGTAGTAATTACATTTTACCAATGTTTGCATCAAGTATCTCTTAGTAATGATAGCAACTCTAATCTCCTTTTGCCTATTCATCTCTACGCTTCAATTTTAAACTGTTTAACAATAAGTGTTTTACATGGACTAAAATAAATTTTTATATCTTAACAAGAGCAGTGCAAAAATAATATAGAAAAATAGTAGAATATAATAATTCAAATCTATCAGACATTTTTTTTTTTTTTACTTTTATTACATATATTATTATTCCAATGAATACCTGCAACTAAAATTTTATTCAAACCAAATGGATAATCTAAGACTGATTCTTTGATAAGATAAATCTATAAGTAAAATGGGTTTTCTCAAGCTCAGTTGACTTTGATACTTTGTACTGTGGGGAACTTGTTAAATATGTGTATTCTTATTCAGATGATGAAAATGAAGCAATTTCTAAAGAATGTGCTCTGAGGAAGGCTAAAGACCAAAAGGTATGAAACAAGGTGATTAAAAAAAAAAAATACAAAACGTAAACATGCTACTTTAATGACAAGAGAATTGAATCATAAAAAGAATTTCTTATATTGGGCTTTGCTGGTGTATTTGTTTTGTTCATTGTATTGTTGTTGTTGAGTGGGAAAGCAATATGCCAACAGTGACTGAGGTATGAATATACAAAGACCATCATACCCATCATGATACCCAGTCTGATAAGGGTGTAGCAGGAACATGCATGAAACCCAAACATACACAATATGGTGACAGGTTTTGATAAAAGTATTGCATAACCTTGCAGGTGGGACCTAAAAACATCAGTCAGTCAGTCTACTCAGCCCCCAACTGAGGGTGTTCCCATGTATACAGATGCAACTATTATTATTATTACTACTATTTGTAATTCTGCTGTCACTGCTATTACTGCTGCTGCAACATCATAAACACTGCTGTCTTATTATAATACAGATTTATTCATGCACCCACATTGCACAGAATATGACTCAAGGTCAATTTTAATGTGGGATTTTGGTAGCCATTCAAAAATTGCTCAATCCCACTCAGCACTTTCCCTTTTTGGGTTACACCTTAGGTGCTGGATAATGACCCTAGCCCCTTCCCAAAGGGAGATGGTCCTTTGGGGATCAAGAATAACTAGTATTACAATAGCCTTTGTAATGAGCCCGATACACAAGAAATGTTATTGTTGTGAGCCTTAAAATGTTCACCAAAAAACACCAACCACTAAAATTCACATCCACAAATACCCTCTCCTCACTTCTCTTTGCAACCACACACACTTATCCATATTGACTCAATTAAGCTTAGGAGTGAGAGAAAGAGAGTAGTAAGTAAATAAGTTTACTTTTTCTACCTCCACTACCACATGATGAAAAATATATTTGTTTATCTAACAGAGATAAACAGAGGGTACAAAGTCAATTACATGGTCTGGATATTTTCAAACTGTAACAAAGTTACAAGCAGCTCCTATCTATTCAAAATTAGCTGCTTATTTAAAAGCTAAGTAACTTTATCTTTTCCCCCACAATGTGCATGCATGTGCCTGCACAAATATACACTTACTTATATAGGGATGTATATATTTCCACTTTAATGTGTTCCTATGTATGCACTGCTTTTTTTTTTAGCTGCTGGTACAGCTTAAGATTTTGATGCCTCCAGGTTTTCCAAATGAAAACATCCCTGAATTTGTCTCACCAATTTTAAACTGACTTCAAAACATCATGCTATAATATATTCTTAATTGCCTTGCATTTTATAGCAAGTGCCAAAAACTAAATTTGCCTATGGGAAATCCAAGATATTTTTTTAAGTCCTATAAATATGTCCAAAGATGCTTTACAAAGAATTATAGACAATTACAAACAATACACTCCCACATTATTAATATATCTTAATTTTACATATTTTCACTTCTAAAAATAACGAGTTAATATCAACATAAATCTGTATTCATAATACAAGCCAGTTGCATATTTTTAACATTTTTTTTTTTAATTTGGTCTAGAATTATGGGAAGAATCACCAGTAATTCTAAGAAGTTATTGCTTATATTGCATACACTATTACCACATTTTGGTCAATCCATTCTACAGCTTACTTCAGGTATATCAGCTATTCTTTTCTGTTTGCGAAACAAAAACAAAAAAAAAAAAAGAAAAGAAAGAGATCCTTCTCCCTGAAAAAGGATTCAGAATGAATTGACCAAAATGTTATGGCAGCACAAAGAATAAGTTCAGTTATGCCAGGAACAATGCTTATCTGATATTCTGAAATGAAGTATCATCATTATTATTATGAAATATTTGAACTAGAAAGCCATATGGCCACTTAAATCATGAGAACCCAGATATTTGGAACTTTTAGGTCTCATTCTTAGAATGTAATTTATCTCAAGACAACTTCTCTTTAGCTATCCTATAAAATATTATTCTCTTTATTATTAATAAGCATTTTTTTAAAAAGAAATTTTGCTTTTAAAATTACTTTTTGCTTTGTACAATATCACATAAAATTCAGTATATTAACAAATAAACTTGGTTACCAAAAATAAATTTTAGTCTAGAAAGATCAGTGGTTCTAGTTTGGAAGTTCTCAACAAAGTTCACAACTCATACCATGTGTAGACAAGGAATTAAAAGGGAAGGTCAAGAGATTTACAGATGTCTATGATTTGACCAAAAATCACATGAGGACACAGATAAAGGTCCACATTAAATAACCAAAAATGTTATACTTTGTAACAGAAGGTTGCAAATAAAATTCTACTGAAACACTTTATAGTAACAGAAAATATATAATACTAAAATTCTATTCTTAACATAATTAGAATACGTGTGATGGTATTAGTAACATCATAATTGATATTGTGTGGAGTAGGAGGTCAGTGACAAAATCCAAGAAGTTATAAGAATTAGTATGACGCTAGTGTTAATAAAAAATTTTAAAGTATTTTAGTAGGTATGTACTAAAATATCAAAATTGTCTATATTTTTAATTTTTGTTATTTGTAATCAAAATCACATCTTAAATTTATCTTTTAAAAATACAGTATTACCAGACAGAAAATTACTTGGATGAAAGACTTTTGAGAAAAGATGAAAATGAACGCACCACCCTGGCATCCTGCCAGGTACTATTAAAGGGACTCCACTGATCCTAAAATTTGATCAAAATAATAAAATTTAAGCTTGTAACAGAAAATTGGTATATTTTTATTTAACCAAAATAGGCGAAACACCATTTGGTACCACTATATTAATACCCAGATCTAGTAGCTTACTTTGTACTCCACTGAGTATGAGCTTATTTGCCTAAAGTGTTGTCCCAAGTATACCAGCTGCATAATTCATTCCCATAATACAGGCATACTGGACATGAGAAAACAACAAATTAAAAATATAGGTAGTGTTTCACCAAATAGCCCCAATACCAAATTTTTAGACAGGATGGTGGCATCACGAAATTTTTTCAAATGTATGATGATATTTATGACAGATTTTGGTAGTGTCCCACCCCTGGACATTTAGCAGATGAAGTCCTTAGTATTCAAATAATATTTAACCATTGTATTTAAAGAAAATTATTAAATTTTGTTTTCTTCTTCTAATATGCTCTTGTTAGATATTCTTCAATATGTAGTAACTGATTTTTCATTGTTATATTTACATGCTATTTACTCCTATCAAGGAAAAAAAAAATTAGAGTGTAGGTGGAGACATTAGAAGTATAGAGTTGAAGAAGACTTTAGAACGAACTGGAAACCCAATCCTAAACAGGAAACAAGGAATGAACCTCTACCTAGGTCTTTTGAACAGGAGTAGAGGTTTATCCCTTGTTTTCTGTTCAGGATTGGGTTTCCAGTTCCTTTTAAAGTCTACTTCAACTCAATACTCTACCTAAACAATGTAATTTTAATACTACACCTAAACAATATAATTTTATTTATTGTTTTTTCACCCTCAATACAATTCAATTCACACACTCAACTGGTCTTTTGAACTGGGATAGAACTTCATCTGTTGTTTCCTGTTTATTTACAATTGGGTTTCCAGTTTCCTGTAAAGTTTTTTCACTCCCAGTAGCCCCTCGCTTCTTAGTAGCATGATCACCTTGCTGCTTGGGGTGAAAAGATTAAAAGAAAATAAATAAATAAATATATATATATATATATATATATATACACACACACACACACATTTATACTCATGTATCATGCAACTTTTGAACCTAATTTGACTATAGTAAATGGACATATAGTTTGGTCAACAGTGTAGCCAGTGCCAGCAGTAATTTTATATCCCATATATGATATGACTGCCTTAAAATGAGCTTTTTCTTCAAAAGTCACATGATACGCGAATATGTGCAGTATATACAGAAAACAAATATGCTTCTTTAAAGAATGACAAGGGTGCTAGAAAATTAAGACAATATTGTAAGTCATGTCTTCTGCTTCATGGTAGGCACATAATTAGCACTGTCACCAGTGCATTCTGACTTCATGTCACATGGATCACTGACAAATGGTCAAATACAAAGCATGAAAGAATGCACAGCACTACCAAGTGGTACACTAATATTTATGCGAGCTGAAGGATCAAATAACAAAACATTTACATTTGCCTTCAGATAGGTAAATGAAACAATCAACCACCAAGGAAGAAATAGAGAAGACGGTAGAAAAGAAAGAAAAATCTGGAGGATTAAAGTGAGTGGGAGTGGTGGATAGACAACAGAATAGAAAAAATAAAAAAAATAAAGGAAAGCACAGACAAATATAGAAAGAATTGTGCTCTTATTTGATACTTGATTATTCCCTTAATGTGGACGTGTGCCTGACTTAGTGCTATTAAATAAATTACAGAAAAGACTGGTCATGCATTCTAAACAAGTGTGTAAAAAGTATCTGGTTATTTAAATGTAATTTAATCTACTATATTTTACAGTATAAAAGATGCATATATGTACAAAAACACATCCCTATCTTTAGAAAGAAAACAGCTTACACAAAGAATGAAAATGAATGCACATATGATTGGATGTGAAATTCTTAACATTTATCATTATCTACATTTAGGCCAAAGGAGATTTTTAAATACTTTTTGTTTATTTGGAGAATCGGGGAATGTTTTATACACTGAAAAATACAATAGTTTCAAATATAAAATAATATTCCTTAAAATTTACATTTGCTAAAATCAGATATACAAACTGATGATAAACTATAATGTTTTTAATTAAAACAAAAATAATATAAATTTTTAAAAGTAACAAGTGAATAGCTATAGCAAGCGCCACTCATCTAATTTTTTTTTTTCTTGGTTAACATAATTATTAATTTATTATTACCATTATCCTTATTAAATATCTACTTTTTCTTCTTTTTTAAATTTCTGTCACCCCCCCCCCATTTCAAATCTGCCTTGAGGACTGAAGCCATCCAACTGATTTGGAATTTATTTGCATATTTGGCATGTTTACCCACTTAGAATTTTTGAAAAAGTTGTCAAGAAACAATTAAACCAAAATTTTTTTCAATTTTTGTTTCAACTGGCATGAAACTATTTAATGGATCACCAGGAAATAATTTTCTATATTATTATTATTGATATAAATTTTATTAAAATTTCAAATTTGTCGCCAGAACAAAACTCATCTCTCTTGAACCTTTCAACTTGGGCTTTAGAATGTGGTATTGCAGAGCCATAAAAGAATGATTTTTTTTTCTTCTTTTATAATCACAAATCTCTTCCTTATACAGAATTCATTTTCTTTTGTCAGTTTTCTCCCTACAACTTGTCAACTTGGGCATTTTTTGTTTTTTAAAGGATGGGATTTTTGTGCCTAAAAGACTTTGGGGGAATATAACCAAGGGCAGTTAGGAAATTGAGGGAACAGGGAGAGCATTCTTAAAAATTTATTTTTAATTACAGAAAAAAAAAATGAATGGAGGGGAAAAGAAGAAAAGAACTTTTGTTGAGTGACAGCAGAGGATTTAATTTTAGGTTTATATTTGAATTTTTAGAATTTTTTTTCATTTTTTTTTTTTCTTTTCTCAAAATTGCTTAAAATTCTGTCCTTTTGCTGCTGTTGTTTGCTGGCCTCAAAAATATTAAAATACAATGCAATAAAATGAAATGGCTGGGAATGTTAAACGGAGAAAGAAACAAACCTTATTGGAATTTTTTGGTTTGTCATTATAGAGTCTGTCAAGTAAATAAGGGAAGAAAAATGTACTGGAAAAAAACAAAAGAGGAATATTCATCTAGAGAGGCACAATTTAGCAAGAACAAATTTGTTAATATAAAAAGGTAAAAGAAAAGATTTTCCTTTCCTTTGTTAATGTCAGCATAGAGCAAAAATACATTTGTCAATAAATGGTTGTTATATACATATATGTATGAAAGTTATCCTTGTAGTTATAAATCATAGTATTATCTACATCAACTGAATGTACTAGATAATTGGCCAATATTTAAGATTGGAACTGATAACCAACTGGTACTACGATTATGTTTTAATTTTTTTACCTATTGTGACTTTAAAAGATATCAATAGAATTTTATATATTATTGTTTATCATATTCATAGAGACATATTTTTACTTATGTAATGTATGTGTTCATTGATGTATTTAAAAAAAATTATATAAATGCTATAAAACTATTGCATATATTGAAATATAGAAATAAATTAAAAAAATGATAAAAGGCATTTTGTTAAAAAGAAATAAGCTTGCAAATCTCAAACACTGTCTGAAGTGACAAGACTGAAATAAATTTTTTCAAGACAGGATATGAAAACAAGAAATCATCATCATTATCATTGATAAAAACAAAAAGAATCTGTTTCAAAGAACTGACAGTCAACAAAGAAACTTAAACAGAAGATAAAAAAAAACAATGTATAAATGGAGAAGAAAAGGAAAAGTCCTCAGCCATTGTACAAATAAACACATCATTGTGAACATCAGTTGATAAAGGTTAGCATTGAGGTGGAGAAAAGTTGACAGTTCAAAGAGTTTAACTTTTTTTACTGAGCTGTGTTTTGACATTCACTGTGTTCTTTTTCCAACATAGTCTGAAGCATCCAATTTACAAAGATTTTGCAAGACAGAAAAATAAAATGATAAACACTCTATCCTCAATACTTTATCACTGATCATTAATTTTTTTATTCTTTTCATGTTATTTTTATCAAACTTTATATTAGGTACAGTTTTCTTGAAAAATGTTCTTTAAGTGACTGAGAGAAAGTAGAAAATGAATATAAAGAAAAATTATCTAATACAAAATATTAAAAAAAGTTTTTCACAGTCAAACTTTATAAAACTACCAAATCAATCTCATTTATGTAAGATGCTAATATATTATGTGCATGGTTATATGACTTTTTGTAAGCCACATTGAAAATAAACAAGAAAAATTAGCCACTTTGGAATTTTCCATTCAGGTTCATGCATTGAATTACTTTCCAGTTTTAAATGAACTGAAAAAGGGCATTTAATTTTTTTTTTTTTTTTCAAAATGCGATATGGACACATTTATTTGCCAAAAGGTGTGGGTACCAGGGATTATATATGAAAGAACTTAATTATACAACTAATCACATCAAAATTTAAATTAGTTTCAATGCAACTCTTTGGATGAGCATCAAAGTCTCAGGCAGATCTCTGGATAGGCAGCACTCACTGCTTGCAGTCTAATCATATACTTTTAAAATCTGACATTCAAATGTATAAAAATATCTATCATTCCAAACATTACTTTGTGAATACACATGTTTGATTAGATGACTTTTCTTTTTTTTTTTTTTTAAACTGTGAACTATGTCTACTTGCCTGCACAACCAACACACTTAAAGAAAGTGTGCTCTCTAGCAGAGATCAAACTTGCATCCTCCTTTGTGTCAGAAAGCACACTTTCTATATTAAGTCTCTTGAATGCACAAGCCGGTAGACATAATTCAAAGAGTTTTAAAAACTAGGGCATCTACTGAAATATTGTATCCACAAAATAACAATTGAACTAGTAAGAAATAATGCTGGATAAAAAAAGCCATTGATTCACTATAAATATCTATAATGAAATGCTATCATGATTATTAATTAAAGATGGAAGTTTTATGAAACAATGACATTTTTCTTAAAAAAAAAAGGATACCACTCCTTAAAAAGCTATCTGTTGGATTCAGACAATTGAAAGACTTTCTACTACTCCAAGTTTTATAGACTGATGACCACAGTTTGAGTACTTGGCTAAATTAAGTTATTTAATTTGGTCATATTTTGATAGGCTTAAAATCTTATCTTTATAAAACCCAAAAAGAAAACTAAAGCTCTATGAATACATACACATATATGTGTATGTGTGTGTGTGTGTGTGTGTGCGTGTGTGTGTGTGTGTGTGTGTGTGTTGGATGTATAATAGTATCCAAAACAAACGTGGAGAAGTTTTTCAATGACACATTTTGTCAATATGACATCTGTTGGGTCCAGCTTCTTCAGGTTGGAATGAAAGTAAAAAGCTATATGTAAGGAAAATGTGTTTGTATTTTTGAGGATAAGAAGGGCAATAAATTCAATTACCTTATCTTCAAAATCCCAACACACATTTTTGTCTTTCATTCCAACCTAAAGAAGCTGAACCCAACGAACACATGTAAAAAGCTTTTCCACTTTGTTTCATCATGCACACACATATATATATATATATATATATATAACACATTTATATATTTCCCTATACCCATCTGTGTGTGCATAACTAGTTTCAATTTCTTATTTTCAAACAATGGAAGAAAGGATGACTGTTAATTCTTAAACTCCTGCTGGCATAAATATGACTGTTCTTTTCTGTATCCAATATAAACCAATATAATTTAAATGTCACACACAACAGATTGTGTCCCCACTGCCAAACCCTGTTTAACCACTTTTTTTTCCAGCATCCCAATGGCATCTTCAAGTGTCCGGATGTAATCAAAGAATCATTAGAATGTTCCATGGGCAAGTCTTGTTAAAAGTGAAATCCAGTTGGTAGATAGAGGAAGTAAATGAATGTACAAGTGAGACTTATTGTGAGATGACCTGATATATTGCAA
Source organism: Acanthosepion lycidas (assembly GCA_963932145.1). Classification (NCBI taxonomy): domain Eukaryota; kingdom Metazoa; phylum Mollusca; class Cephalopoda; order Sepiida; family Sepiidae; genus Acanthosepion; species Acanthosepion lycidas. The sequence goes on along the minus strand of OZ010580.1, from coordinate 79,025,984 downwards.
TATTCAGCTGCAAACATCATTTTCTTATCTCTTTACCTAAAGAAATGCATCTTCACATTCACACCAATACAAACACCCAAGAGAAATAGAAATTACAAACAAGTATACATTCATCCAGTAGTCAATGTTTTATTTTACAAAAGGAAACAATGTCACTATCGTCAATTTTATAAGAAAACTTTTTTTTACATATATTGAAATGTTTATCCAATTTAAATCAATAACAAAATGTAACATCACCATTGTAATTATTATTACATGATATCTTTTTCCCTCCTAAATCCTATAAAATTTTGTACTGAAAACTCTTTTGCTATAAGGATTTTATCATATCCAATAAAATAAAACTGGCACTATTGTTGTTTTCTCAAGTTCATAAGTGTTTTCATTATTCCATGTGTTTTTTACAGAAGAATGCTGAAAATGGCTTCAAGGATACATGGCTAAGTGGATAAAAGCATTAGTTGAAGTAATACAGTTACTTGACCCAAAGAGTCGTGGGTTCAATAACTGGTTAGAGCATAGGTGAACAAAAACTTAGAAAATTGAGAAATAACTGATACTGAGATATCTAGAAGAGACATGGCACTAGAACAATCTACCCCAGTGGACAAAATAAAGGGTTTGGTTCAAAATTCCAATCACCTGAAGAAGGCCAGAGCATACAATGGCTGAAATGTCATGAATATGGCAACAAAGTTGATGTCAACAGTCCAAACAATATAAATAGTGTAAAATCATGTACTTGTTGAAATAAAACAGCATTAACCTAACAAACTTGTAAAAATGAATGGCTGAACTGGGAATGGGAGGGATAGTAAAAAAAAAAAAACAAAAAAAAAAAAAACAACATTTCTATAGGATAGGAAGTTGTGGGTAGCCATGATCTCTCAAATTCTGGTGGGACACAACTCATAAAAAAAGAGTATTATGGCTAACATATTTTCACATTCCCGTATATTGTATTTGGTCTTGAAAATTTGATTAATACTTTTTTTCTTTTTCATCTCTTCAATAGAAGCTACCAGCCAAACAGAATCAAAAGACCGAGTTTTAAGATCTCATTTTTTCAAAAGAGTGAGATTAGAATTTGTTTTCTGGCTGACATCTGTTATTGAAAGTCTCATGAATTCAAAGTGCTACAACTGACAATCTTTTCCTTTTGATATTACTAACATAAGACATTAATACATGGTTCAACTGGAAAGGAAAAAGTCAAAAAAGTACCAAGCAAATCCCAGAGACTGTATACAATACAAAACAAAAGAAAACTGAAGAATGTATCAACAAAGATAAAGACAATGATCCAAATAATAAATCAACTAATATTAAATTTACAAGGAATATTTTCTGTTTTAAATCAGTAATTTGTTGTTATCATAAATATGTAGGTTTAATTACTTAAATAATTTGGAACTTATTTTTAATACTCATTATATATATATATATATATATATATAATGTATATTTAGGCAGCATATCATCATTCAAGCATGTTCCATATAGATATACATTGTTGGTGCTTGTTTACAAAAAAAAACAAAAAAAACATTTTAACTACAACAGATAGATTTAAAATAATTATAACAGAGCATGTTATAACAAAAACAAAACCGTGTGGGATAACAAAAACTATGACACCTTCCTTGATAATTTCAACTTAACATCAAGAATTTAGAGAACTTTCTAGTAGTTCCCTAATTAGCTTCTTGATGTTAAGTGGAAATTATCAAGGAAGGTGTCATAGTTAAATATACATTATATATTTGTTATCAGCCAAGAAATATTTACTTACAAATTGAAATATATTTTAGAGAAATTACATTCTTTAATGTTTAAAAAAATATCACCGTAAATGCTATTATCATTCAGAAGATGGATTTGTCTAAGCTTTGATATTTAAATACAAAATCAAATTATAAAACCTCAAGCATAAAAATTAAAGTATAGAATCAATTTTTCTGGGAATTTTTTAAATATCTTTTGTTGGTACTGGATTCTTAAATTTACACAATTAGATTGACAAATATTAAAATGTCAATATGTTTTACATCAATAAGAAATGTCATTAATAAATTTCAAAATCTGTCAATTATTAAAATGAAAATTAATTTCAAAATCTGTCAATTATTAAAATGAAAATTAATTTCAAAATCTGTCAATTATTAAAATGAAAATTAATTTCAAAATCTGTCAATTATTAAAATGAAAATTAATTTCAAAATCTGTCAATTATTAAAATGAAAATTAATTTCAAAATCTGTCAATTATTAAAATGAAAATTAATTTCAAAATCTGTCAATTATTAAAATGAAAATTAATTTCAAAATCTGTCAATTATTAAAATGAAAATTAATTTCAAAATCTGTCAATTATTAAAATGAAAATTAATTTCAAAATCTGTCAATTATTAAAATGAAAATTAATTTCAAAATCTGTCAATTATTAAAATGAAAATTAATTTCAAAATCTGTCAATTATTAAAATGAAAATTAATTTCAAAATCTGTCAATTATTAAAATGAAAATTAATTTCAAAATCTGTCAATTATTAAAATGAAAATTAATTTCAAAATCTGTCAATTATTAAAATGAAAATTAATTTCAAAATCTGTCAATTATTAAAATGAAAATTAATTTCAAAATCTGTCAATTATTAAAATGAAAATTAATTTCAAAATCTGTCAATTATTAAAATGAAAATTAATTTCAAAATCTGTCAATTATTAAAATGAAATTTAAAAATTTTGAATGAGGTATGAAATAATATAACCTATGCAGCAGTTTATTTCAAGCTGAGGTAACATTTTCTGTAAACACTGTAATATATCTGACTTATCTGTAAGCAATTAGGATTGCTTGGGCCATGATTATATGCATATACTCCTTTAGGTACCATCAAGTAAATACAATGACTTGTTACTTTTGAGACAATGTGTACCACTTAACCTCTGTAGATCAGGTCAGTGATGATGCATTTTTTCAACGACCAGTTTTAAGATGATATTTTGAGGCAATTGTAAACAATTTTAATAATTTAATAAGTTTAATAAATGGTATGAAATTTATAGTTGTTTTCCAAAAATTATTTCAAAAACTGAAATTTCTATGAAAAAACTGCTTTGTGTCTTATAATAGGACCACTTAAACTTGAAATCTTTATATCTCATATGAGAGTTAAAACCTTTTATCTAATTTGTGATTTAAAAACAATGAATTCTGAATGATGACAATGATTTTCAAATGAGGGTTTATACACATGCAAACTAATCTTACAAACTATGTAATTGTACATGCAATGTGTGTGAGTGTGTAACATTTTCCTAAGAGGACACATATACTACACTCTGTGCCAGTTTACTTCAGTTAAAGATATGTCACAATTCGTTCTGTGGGTGCCTGTGATTTGTGAGACAAAAAACATTAAAGTTCTTTGTTTAATATACACTAAAATAATTGAAATAAAATAATTTGATTTAAATGTGTTTACATCAATTAATCTAAACTTTCTTCTTATTATGTCTATGTAAAGAGATAAAAGTATATTTTTATTGAAAAAACATGGATCACCTTAATAGATAAGAACTACTTCAGTTAAGTAGTCACATCAAAAGAAGAACACAAAGCAAAAACCATACTGTATTTGATATGAAATACATGTATACATAAGAAGTAACCACACTTTATCCTTATTTTCAGTAAGGGAACAATTTCTAATTTATAATCTAATATTTATATGTATCTAGATGACCTGAAGATTGTGTTTAAGCATGAAACAGGCTGTCACCACTCAGTATTGACTGCCATTGTTCACTTTCATATTTATATGCTCTATCATAAGTTTGCTTAAACACTGCTTGATCTAGACTAGTAATTCTCAATCGCTGTGCCACAGCACACTAGTGCGCAACGTGATCTTCTTAAGTGTGCCGCAAAATACCGATACATTTTGGATTTCAATACAAAAGGAATATCTCACATTAGCTAAAAGGGCTTTATCAATTTTATTTCAATTTTCTACTTCTTATTTATGTGAATTAGGCTTCTCAACCCTAAACAACATCAAAAATAAGAAATGAGAAAGACTACACTCAACTGAAGAAGAAATGAGAATCTACTTATCATACTTTCAACCAAACATTGAAGAAGTCATGATAAAACACCAAACACAGGTTTTATACTAAATAAGCTGCACAAATAGTTAAATAGAAACATTGAAATAAAAGTAAGTTCATATTTGTGTCTGTATTTTTTTTAAATTTATGGTTTTATTTCATAACATAAATGTGTACCCTTTAAAAATTTTACCATGTGTACCATGATATTTTCATTTACTCCTAGGTGTGCTGTTGCTTAAAAAGGCTGAGAAACACTGATCTAAATGATCTGTTGATCAGGGAAATTTAGCAGATCTTAGGTAAGTTTTTTTTTTATGATCATAAAGAACATTTCTACAATTCAAAGTTTGAAAAACCTAAATTCTGTAAACAGTATTAAAGAGCAAATTTAATTATACTTATTTCCTGTGTAGATTAAGTTCTCTTTAATTAACAAATGTCCAATTAGTAGAATTGTAACAAAATGAACACTTACACAACATTTTCAATGAAGCTAAATTTTCAATGTATTTTTTTTTTTTATCATTTTCTCTTTATATTAAGAGCAATCTCCATTCCTCTTACCGTTTTCTGTCACCAAACTTAAATGGAAATTATTTTGCATCTCATCCTTTTCAAAATCAAATTATAAGTGAACAAAAAAATATAATCCCTCAGATAAAAGACTGATGAATAGCATTAAAGTAATTCAAATTATAATTACATCTTTGTGGCATTTTTTTTTCTTTAGAAATGGAGATGCATACACAATTGCTTTGGTTAACTACATTTTTTTGTATCACTATAGAAAATCTTTCTGTCAATTTGTCAAAAAGAAATCTAAACGCTTTTAAATTACAAAAAGGGAAAATCGAAATAAAAAAGATAAATGAAAATGACGACTTCAAAAGTTATCTTTCAGATAAAAACTGCAATAAAATCATCTTAACAGTTATTTTTAATATCTCTATTCACATCTCAAAGCCTGTTTTTCCTCCCATTTGAGAACTTAAAAAAAAAAAATTGATAAGAAATAAAATACTTGACTTTAACTACACAACTTCAAAACTTGGGGGACTTAAAGAGATGAGTTTGTTTCATTCAAATATAATTAAAAGTTTTATACTAAAAAAATATCAACTGAAACAATTTTTATAAGAATGGGTAATTTCTGTGATAAGTAAAAGACATCATTGATATAGGCATTTACTAAGCTAGACAGTCTGATGCAAAGCCACAAAAGTGACACTCAACAGTAGGAATTGAACTCAAAGTGGTAATGATCTGTGGGATGAGCTTTTTCTGTACTGTTCCATAATGAAATAAGTCAAGTGCTTACTAAGTTTACTTAAATCAGACATAAGGCCACATATGTAGGAACATCTAATAAAAATCAAGCTTGCTATAATAATGACCTGTGAAACAAGTTTGCTGACCAATGTTCTATGGCAAGGTACAGGTATTTTTTTTAAATATAAGTACAAACTAAAGGTTGTTTGTTAAAAAATGAAACATGAAAAAAGTTTTTTTTACTATCTGTAGAAGATTATGACTGTATAATACAGCATATAATCTTTAGTAATCTGGAGAAATCACAAAAAAAAAATAAATTATGAAATAAACTGACATTGTGGATAGTTACAGATTATAAAAAAAAAAAGAAGATTAATGCAATGCTAAAACAAAATTAAAATATCAGGAAAAAAGAGATGGACCCTCAGTTAAGTGAGTTTCACTTTCAAGAGGTATCATTTCATGCATTATCATTCACTACCCAAGAAATATTTACAAGTGAAAGACAAAGTATTTAAAAATGGTTATTTTGTGATTTAATATTCTCTATTTTAACCAATCTCAGTGCTAAAATAGCAACCCCAAAATAGTAACAAAGCCATTATCATCATCCCCTTGGAATCAGACTCAGATCTAACAGAAGTAGGAAATTAAAATATCATTATCATTAATGAAGAGTAATACCTCACAATACCAACATACTTTGTTAATTCCTCTCACAATATGAGAATATATATATATATATCAAACAGCAAGAAAACTTTTTTTTTTAATTAGATATCAAAATATATTAGGAAAATATTAAAATTTATATCCCACTCAGTGGTAAACTAGATCTTAGTACTATTTATCAATACTTTACTACTCAGTAGTAAACCAATGTACTAAAACAAGTAAAAAAAAAAACAAAAAAACAATTCCAATTGAAACAAATTCGATTTGCCAATTATAAATATGAAAAGTTACCAAATCAGGTTGCAAGAGCATAACAAAGCAGAGAATCAGTGACAAATAAATCTATGGAAAAGCCTCTTAAGTTGTCAAAGGTTTTAAAAATCAGTAAACCATGTTCTTGTTGTGGTTCCTTAATGATAGTTTTTGCCTTAAGAAATACACGGATTTCAGCTTTCTCACTCTAATGCCTTGACTCATCACTAGCCTTTTTTAACCACAGCTTTGTTATTGGTATGTTACTGTACGACAGGCACCATGAGTGAGGGAGATGTTGTTAAAGTCTAGATGTCTATAATCATCCAATCTCCAGGTGATTATAGATTACTTAGACCTTACATTTCACTTTCAGTAATCATAAAAAAAATGAATATATTCTAAATTTCTTAACATTCTTTAAAAACATAAAAGGATATTATTTTGAATATTTTATTCTTAAAACAATTTATATCTAACCTGGAATCTGAGAAAGCCCGTGTAGCAGAATTTATAATTTAGGTTCAGAGATTGTTAGAATAAACTTTTTAACTAGACAAGAAGACTGACAATGTAGTTTGCCTACCAAAACCAAGAATTTGAACGTTTGACTTCTACAACATATAAAACTTAACTATATATTCAGTAAAAAAATGAATCCCTAAAGTAGACAATTTAGCAAAGTTTTTTTTTTCTTTTTCTAGCAAATGTTCTCTAAAATATTAAATTTTATTCTCAAATCTTGTCAACACATGTTTTTCATTCAGAACAAAAGAAAGAAAAACTCAACCAGACACATTCCTTGTATTTCCAGCAAATTGTTTTTATTAACAAATATTTTCAAGTATAATTTTAACATGAATTCAAAAGATATCTCTACAGTAATAAGATTAAAAAAATAAATTAAAAAATATTCTTACTACTGTAAAAATTTCAGCTTTTATTTATAAATGAAAAAAAAGTAAATAAATACAACATAAAAGTTGGTAATTAATTAACTACATCAACAGACCAGACATTTTACATATTTCTAAGTTTCTATTTTCTTTTTTAAATAAAGGCTCTAATACTGAAAAAGAACCAAACCAAACTATTTTCTGTATTTTATTGTTTTAAATAAAAAAAAATAATGTAACTGAAATAAACATTCTCTAAAAATATTTCTGACTTATAATTATTAATTCAAACAAAATATTTTGACTAAGATTCTAATTTGTAATAAATTATTTTTTATCAAATTGCTTAAAAAGACTACCATGTATCTTGCTCACTGGAAAGTGAAAATGGCATTGGTCCAGAAAACTCAGCTTAAATATTTAAAAAAAAAAAAAAAAAAAAAATGTCTATAGGGTTAATTATTGCAGTAATGTGGTTCTTAAAACAAAATTTTTGTAGTCTGTATTTTAATTAAAACTTTCATTCAGGAATAAAAAAAAATGTTTTTATTTATTGTTATAAAACAAATAGCTCAAATGTTGTTTTTTTTTTTTAACTTGTATCAGTATAAAAGTAAAACACTTGTTTCAGTAGTAAAAATCATTTTAAAAAAAATTAACATTTCAGTTTTTTTTATTAATTTTACACCGGTAAGAAAAGTATTTAATTATGGTTTGTTTTTTTTTTGTTTTTTTTTTATGCAATGATATTTTTTGGTATAATATTGTTCTGCAAACCATGTAACAAAGTTAGATATTTTTGTTCATAAAAAGAAATAAATAAATAATTCCAGTACTTTTTTTTTTTTCTTTTGCAATGGCTTTCTTCAGACAACACATGGGATCTAGGGATACCCACAATGCTTTGCACTGTCCTGGCGAAATAAGCAGTTAGTGAATGTTCCAAAATAGGTATCTTTCCTTCTTAGGCTTTCAATTCCATCACAAATTTTAGCCTTTTTCTTGTAAATAAATAAATAAAACAAAAAAAAACTAATACTCAATATTCCCAATATTAGTCCCTTTAAAAAAATCATCTATATAAGACTCAGTTTTTAACCTTTTAAAACATTGTCATTAATCTTTTTGGTGTTTTTTCTGGAACCTTTTTAAAATCCCCACAACACATCCCAAATAATAATGACTTTCACTTTTTTTAATGTTTGAGTACAAAATCAGTTATGTAAGTTACTTCATTTTTCCCTTTCAAATAAAAAAAATCCGTAGCAAAATTTAATTAAATGAATGAAACAATGAAATTTGTTTTTTAAAATATCAGATTTGTTGAGTAACAGTTCTCAGTTATTAACTAAAAAGACAGATTGATTTTTGCAAATAAATATAAACATTCATGTGGAGTATAAATGAATAAAAAATTCTACAGTTTATTATTTAAAAATAAAATGAATTTTTCAAGGACAATAAAGTTTGTATTAATCAATATTTTTTAATTAAATTAAAAAAAAAGAGGGTAAATAATCTTCAAACAAAAAGTACCTGCACAAAGAAAAAGGGATAATGTATTTATTTTATTTTTTAAATTTTCGTAAAAAGATATTTAATTTGTTGATTTTTAAAATATCTTTTGAGCAGAGAAAAACCAAGGGATTTATTTTTTTTAATAAATATCCAATAAGACTTTCCAACAAATATTTTTAGATCTGCTTAACTTTGAAAAGCCTATAAAGACTACTATTTAGTTTTATTACTTTTAAAACTAAAAAAAAACAAATATTTTATGTGCTTTCAGGACAAAAAAGCTCTATAACCTCTACAAAAAAAAAAGCATTATCTCAATGATACTGCTGATGAGTTAAAAAACCTTCCAAGATAAATGAAGATGAATGAATAATGGAAAGTGGGATTCAATAAGACAATAACAGGGGCCTTTGTTGAGATCTGATCAGAATTAATTTTTTTAAATATATACATTTATAGTTTTGCAACAAACGGACAGTAATCATTTTATATTTTTATGCACGCACAAAAATCCAACAGTCATACTCATCTCTAACTTGTCACATGTTTCGAAATTATGATTAGATTTTAGAAAATATTTTTAAGTGGCAGAATTTGTTCAACGGGGAAAAAACTACCGAAATGTTTAATCAAAATAAAGAGTTCGAGTCTCATCAGCGATTATTAGGACAACTCTACATTTAGATTTCTAGTACTAATGTATGCTACAAAACAAAATGAATGTGCCTTAATTCCAGCTGAACAGGGGAATTTGAAGTACCTGGCCCAGGAGACCACCTTAATGCCACTGGCTAATAAACTGAACACATGTAGATACGTTTCGTTTTCCACTTACTTAACCATAAACAACACAAAACCATTTATTTAATGTTTTACTTATCTAATCAATCGTTGATTTTAAAAATACAATAGTCACAAATGTTTCTATCTGGAAAATATGTTTTATCTTTTTAATAAAACGAGTTTTGAATCAGTCTTTACTCTTTTTCTAATCCAATGACAAAAAAAACAACCAAATCGTGAGGTTCTATATTTAAATAAAAATACTTACAAGCAAATCAGTTTCTGTTACTTTCACAAGTTATATTTTAATTTTATTATTTCATCAACAGGAGTTTAATATTATTTAAATTCACAAACGGCAAAAAGAAAATAAACTAGGGTTGGTTTCGTATATTAAGATTAACTGAAATGTTCATGTGTATAGCCAGTGACGGTCAGGTAGTGGACAAGAAGCCTGCTACACTACATCACAATGGTGAGCAGTGCCCGGGCCAGTAGTTATCTACAATAACAACATACACTAACTCAATTGTTATATTAACAGTAAGCAAGATACAACAATAACAGTAACACAATAATAAATTTGGAATATGCGTAAAAAAAAAAAAAAAAAAAAAAAAAAAAAAGGTTTCAAACGGAAACTTTTTCAAGTAAAAACAGCATTTACAGACGGTCCACTCGTTTTCGTCGAATCGCACCATGCCATCCAACAGGGAAGACATAAATTATTTAACATAAGACTATAAGCATTAATACGCATTCTTTTAGATAATTATACTATTAATTTTTTTTTTAAATAAATATACTTAACAAATCAACATTACTGTCTGTAAGATGTCTGAACAAAGATAAAAAGATTCATTTAAAATTTAAAAATGTAAGCAGTTAAAGGGTTTTTTAACTTGATTACACAAGAAGTGAATTAAAATTAAATTAAGCTTGGACAATTTGGTTAAGTGTCTAACAATATAACATTTTTATCAAATCATTTTGCAATTTACAATAAATCATCAAATCAAATGAGAATAAATTTTTAAATAATTTCTAGTTTTGTTTAGCATTTATCAAGAATCAAATTAAATATGTTCTTCATTTGTTATTTACTTTTTAGGTGACTATGTAGGAAAAATGAAAATGTAATTAGTGCGTGATGATAATCTATGAAAGTTGAAAGGTTTCGTTTAGGTTTAAAAAAAAAAAAAAAGATTTTTAAAAATAAAATCTAACTAAAAATAAGAAATACTGCTTCATGTTTTCTCTACTTTTAAAGGAATAAAATTAAAAATAAAATGTAACACAGGAAAAAAGATTTATACAGTAACACTTTCACTTATACGCTTTAAAGGTAAAATAAAAATACAACGGTCCATGACCGAATAATAGCTAAACAAATAATTTCAAATGTTTTAAAGGTTGTGGCAGCTCACACATGCAATTACAACTATGAGACAGTAGTCAACGAAATTATATTTAAAATTACAAATAGTAAAGAAAGTAACTTGAAATCATTTCAATGACTATTTAAAAACCATGAGCGATTTTTGGAAAGATATTTTTTTAGACGTCAATAAAAATAGGGGAAAAATACTCGACTAGTGTTTAAAATAAACGTTTCTTAACGAATCCGTTGATATTATTGTAGAATGTAGAGAAGTATAAGGTCAATTTTGAAAAGAATTTTTCATTTTGCTACATTGGAAGAATGTTTTTTATATGTTTTTGTTTAAGAAGTTATATAGCCGAAGATTAAGACTTGACTCATTGTGTGTTTACTTTTACTGATTAGTTAACGACAGACCAACTGTCACATTTTTGTTCAATACATTGAACGGAAAAAATGAAAAGCAATAAATTAAATATGTAGATATAAAACATTAAAGTAATTAATTTTATTTTCTTTAAGAACAGAGAAGGAAAGTGAAAGAAACAACGCAAAAAAATAAACGGGGGACCACTAAGAGAAAGAGAGCAAAGAAATGATATATCTACTAATTAGATAAATTACTAACTGTAGGCAGCTAGAGATAGATCTACTAGAGAACTAGATGGATAGATCTGAATAGAAAAGAACTAGATGGATAGATCTGAATAGAAAAGAACTAGATGGATAGAGATCTGCTGACTAGAAAAGAACTAGAGATGGATAGAGATCTGACTAGTCACTAGAGAGATGGATAGATCTACTAGAGATCTAACTAGAACTAGCTAGATAGATCTACCAGAAAACTAGATAGATAAATCTTCTAGATAGATAGATAGATCTATATAGCTAGATTCTCTAGCTAGTAACTATTTAATTAGATAGTTCCAGATAAATTTACGTACTAGCTAGCTAGGTAGATAGATCTGAACAGAGATCTAGACAGGCAAACAAACAAAAACAGATATTGCCTGCTGGTAGCAAAGTGATGAAAATACAAACTGCGAAAATAGAATAAATTCATAAAAGCCTTAACGAGGAAGAAAAGAGAAACTGATGGTGCATGCATGTCATTGTGAAATTGACATGTGTTAATGTTTATATTTACCTGCATGGTGGTAACTCCAATTTCCTCATTGGTGAGTCTCCTCAGGTGCGCAGATAGGCGCTGTGCCTGATGTTCTATGATGATTCCTCCGAAATCTTTCGGGTTGATAGCTTCTTGTTTACTCAAACTATTGTCCCGATAATAGCCATCATCATACAGATCCTTCACCCTCCTCGGATGTTGCTGTTGGTGAGGAAGGGTTTCTTTATCCTTCTCCGGGACATTTTTTGTTGGATCTTCTTCATCATCTGAAACTACGGGGTTTGATTGTTGTTTTTGCTTGGGTTTAGATTTCTGTTGTCGATGTCGCTCTTGTTTTCGCCTGCTATTAGGTCTTCGGCCATCTCCTGAACTAGGGGACGAGATAGGAGTTTTGACCGATTGTGTTCCCCCAGGACCCAGACCACTCGGGACGGACGATGAAGGTGACCAGGTGGACGACCCCACCATTGACCAGGATACTGATGAGGGCGATGCAGACGGAGAAGCTTCCATGTTTTTATTTTTCATCCAGTCAATGCCATTTGATGACGAGGAATTATTATTGTTGTTGCTGTTGGCAAGGGTGCATAAGAAAATCGCCGTAAACTGGAACAACAGTCCGACTATAAAGAAATACTTTTTGAGCGCCATATTGGTGTTGCTGAGTGTAAAAGAGACTTCTTGGTCCAAGAAACATTTGGTCAATCAGAGCAGGAGAAATGGGTTTCAAAGTTGAATCCACAACGGCTAAAAAAATAATCACACTACAAAATACTAGGTCCATGGTGCGCTTCTATGCGGCCGTAAATTAGCAATACAGATCGAGCCATTTTGATGGATAGAAAGAAGTATGTTTATAGATGATGAATAAAAGATGGATGGAGTAATTAATGACTACTTTTTTTAGTAACACTGTTCGGAGGGCGATTTGAAATTATTTATTGTTGGATTTGTTCTGGGGTTAGTTGCATTTCTTATTCCAAGAAATTTAAAAAAATAAGCAATATCCTTGTAAATTAAATGAAGAAAAACAGCAAGCACACGTTAAAAATGTTATAATTTAAAAATCTACATGACAATGTGTACTGTAAAATGTAAAATCCTTTTTTCCACTACACATCCAGGAAATGTCCAGGGTGTTTTCGTTCATAAAATAAATTTGGCTGTAGTTCACACCTGACTGTTAAAAAATCAGCCTCTTCCAAATTAACACAGCTTCTTAACTTCAACATGTAAATAATAAATAAATAAATACCTTTACTTTCCTTCCGCAATAAAAACAATATCCCAAACTTAAAATGACCACCAGTGGCCGATAGAAGCCAGTGAATGGAAATTCACTAGTGGCGACGATAACGGCTCACCAAACTCGAATTACGGAAAAAATAAAGGATATGGTCTAAATTATGGTTGCTGGTGGTAATAATATTGTCCATGGATTTGCTGCGAATTAAATTTGGTATCAATTGATAGTCAGGGTATCCGGCAGGCTTAGTTGTTTCCATCTGTTGTTGTCAACGACATCAAGCCTTGCCGCTGCCTGATGTTGACTGACTGTCACGATTGCTGCTGCTGATTGAAATGACACAAGCGGAGCGAAAAGCAAGCGTTGTTTCGCATCCACGGAAAATTATCTGCCCTTGGTTTTTAGTTCATTGTCGCTTGGTGGCACTAATTTGCAGGGGATTTTGAAAAAATATGATCTACTCAGAAGGGATGGACTAAGCTTAAGCCTTAGTCCAATTCAAGGCAAACTAATAAAGTTACTCATGGGATTTACACCAGCGAATGGTCTACGAGACTACCTTGTTAACTATCGCTTTACGGTAGGAAACTTAAAGTAGTTAATACTCAGTTTGATTCAGTCTGGTACAAGGCGGAAATCACTGAGCACCAAGTAAATTATGAACGAAATTTTTTTTTAATCATTTCCCCCCCAAGAAAGGCAATAAAGCCACTAGGATACAATGGGGTTAATGAGTGTTAGAAAATATGAGAAAAACTACTATTAAGGAGAGAGGACAATAAAATGTATTACGAAGACAGAAGATAACGAATGACATCACATTTAAATTTTTGAAGATCAAAGTTGATTGAGAAACAAGAAGCTATGAAGAATTCCAAAAGTGAGAAGTGTGATAGAAGAAACTGTTAGCATAGAATTTATGGTTACATCTATCAATTACAACTGTGAAATGACGAGACTTTGCCACCAACCTAGTACTGCGCTTAAATTCATAGAGTCTAGGTACCAAAGAGGAAAGTTATGTTTATTTTGAAAAATACAAAAATGTTGCACAAAGTCAAAAGGGGGTATGAGGGAAGGCTGGTTTTCAATCTGTCTTATCTTAAACTTAGCTATCCATAAACTACATTATTCTTTGCACCATACTTACTTACCATTTTTACTACAACCACCAAGATACCTCAGAGTCTCTATGAAGTCCTGACTAGTCCCCATATCTACCAAAGAGAAAAGTTTATGAAAGTATTTAAGGAAAAGATACAGGGAAACTACATTTGCAAATGGTTTACTAGGTACTCTTATTACCATATTGCACCCCCCACATTTATCGAGTTAGGCAAATACTGATGTAGTTAACAGTATGTGAGTATATTTATTCACTTCCTGAACTCAGGTTGAAGGCAAAATATGATACAGTGTAACCCGGATATATGAGAGTTGTCGGGACCTGAGAAGTATCTTATATCCGGGTTTCTCTTATATCCGGGTTTGGTCTATTTGTTTAGGTAAGTATGGTTCTAATTTGGGACCAGAGAAAATCTCTCTTATATCCGGGTTTCTCTTATATCCGGGTTACACTGTACAAGGTCGAGTAAATATTTATCTATATGTCCACCTAAATAGAATGTGACAGAAGCCCAAGTTTAAATAGATCCAGGAATAAAAATTGCTTAAGCTTCCCCAGTACATCTCTGAGGATGTCTCAGATCTTAAGATTTAACCTTCCGAATTAGAGGTATTGCCTGGAGGGGCAGACAACACCCTGGAGCATATTATATTACATTTTCATCCACTAGCTGGATGAGGAAAGAAGGTATTTATCTGCATGCTAACTTGTACAGAATGTGACACAAGATCAGATTTAAAGTGAGATTTGGTAGCTGTATAAAAATTACTCAAGCCTCCTCAGCACTTGCCGATTTGAGGATGCCTGAGACACTGGCTGGTAACCCCAGTCCCCTCCTGAAGGAGGAGTAATGCCTTCTGAGACACATGCATAATATTAATTCTGAAACCACTTTTGAAACTTTTAAGATAAGACAGATTGAAAACCAAAATAGTCTAGGAATGAAAACCTAATGCATGAATAGAAAGAGAAATTGTCCAGTATTGTCAGTACATGTTTTACTATTGGGTTGGTGCAAAAATAATGTCGTTTTCTAACATATGTTACTATGGGAGAAAACGATAATATTTTTGCACCAACCTAATAAATACCTCCCCATTATCATCGTCATCATCAATCCCTTGACTGATTCAATCATCAGGGTGTATCTAAGGACAAAACTAACAGACAACCTCCTCGAGGATGATCTGTTGGTGGTAACTCTCTGGAGTTCCAGCATTATCTTGTCCATCTACTTTTTGATGCTATCTGATCAGCTCTTGTGTTGTTGTGCCCACTTTCCAATAGTGTGTAGGGTGAGGAGCAGAAGGTGCGAGACCCTGGGCATCCGTATTAGGAAGGCATCCAATCAAAGAGTGAAATAAAAATTTATTTTTTGAAATTTGAAATAAAGTGTTGATTTCATGTTTCATCTTACGTTATTACGTCATTATTTTTGCACTAACCTAATATTTAAAAGTCTTCCTTTCTCACATTTCTCAGTACTAGTCTCTATAGGCCTCCCTACTTGAGTTTTAGGGGCATACAATCAATGAGTTGGACCTGGGCATCATTAAACCTTTGCATGCCACTGCCACCTTCAACAATGCCTTGCAGAGGCTGTTATACCATGTGATATGATAAAACCATGACAACTTAATGATAGTGATGAGAGACAAATACCTGAACTTTGCAATTAACTGAGATATTTTTAGCAATTTTTTATTAAAAAATGCAAGTAACTTATGCTATCAAATAAGTAAAAACAAAACAATAACCTTGTTATAAGTGTCTTTTGTGATGATAGTTACCTATTATTATTGAGAATTGGACAAATGGAAATTCCACAGGTGTTTACAACTAAAATTTATCCACTCATTGCTTCTACTTGTCTTCCATCATTTGACTGTATCTTCTCATTCTCTCCCTTATTCCTTCCAATCTTCATTACCCATCCATGTTTTTATCTAAAATTTTCAAACATAGATTAATTTCATATGCAAAAAGAAATAAATACTGCAGAAAAACAACAATCTTTTTTTAACTTTTCTTTTATTTCTTTTATTGTGAATTTTTATGACTTTTCAATTTTTTTACTTGCCTGTCAGTCTTTTGTTCATTGTTTCTTGATATCCAATCCAGCAAATCCCTGTCTTTCATCTCCATGTATTCCTCCTCCTCCTATCAAGTTTTCATTTCACCTGTTTTTCTTTTTGTTTTACACTAGTTTTATTACTATTCACACTATTTACATTGTTCAAACTGTATCGGTGGAAAAAGGAGATCTCCACCCTCTGTGGGATGAAGTTGAAAATAATAGACAGTGAACATCACTGGAAAATACAAAAACTTAAGAAATCAGCACATATGCTAAGTCACAAAAATCACATAAGCTGGCCAAGCATAGAAATGCATACAAAATGGGAACCAATACTACAGAGTGCTACAGTAAAACAATAACAAAAAAATTTTAATATGAGCTTTGGTAAAAAAAAATGTTACTAAGACTCTAGGTTTATAAGTTCCAAAAGTTAATTCACTGATATTGCCATGACCCAGTGGATAAAAGCATTGTTTGAAGTAATCCAGTGACTTGACCAAAGAATTGTGAGTTCAATACCTGGCCACAGCGGCGATGAACAAAAAACTTGGAGAGTTGAGTTACTAAAGAGAAATAACTGAAATTGAGATATCCAGAAAAGGCATGGCACGTGGAACTAGAACAATCAACCCCAGTGGACTAAATAAAGTGTTCAGTTTGAAATTTCAACATAATTGTAACATAGAAAGGGTTACTGAAGGAGGAACAACCAAAATGGAGGTTGGAAATTGTAATCTTTATAACATCAACTAAATACAACACTCGCCAGTGTCTTGAAGTAGATAAACCACTACGAGTAATGGACTACTTAGACAGCATATTACCACCATTTACAATAGTGTCCAACATATTTAGAGGACTGGGACATACCATTTAGTATTCATAGGTACGGTATAAAACAAACATATATCACCTGAAGAAGGTTAGAGCATGCAAGACTGAAATGTTGTGGATTCGACAATAAAGATGAGGATAACAGTAAGAACAATGTAAATAGTGTAAATACTTATAACACCTCATCTCAAAAGTATAGACAGATGTAGTTTTAATACCTCCTAGCTTTTCCCCCTTCACACCCTCTTTCTCCCCATCATCCTTTCCCTATTTTTCTATGCTACTTTTCCTCCTTCACACCCTCTTTCTCCCCATCATACTTTCCCTATTTTTCTTTCCTACTTTTCCTCCTTCACACCCTCTTTCTCCCCATCATCCTTTCCCTATTTTTCTTTCCTACTTTTCCTCCTTCACACCCTCTTTCTCCCCATCATCCTTTCCCTACTTTTCTTTCCTACTTTTCCTCCTTCACACCCTCTTTCTCCCCATAATTCTTTCCCTATTTTTCTTTTCTACTTTTCTTCCTTCACACCCCCTTTCTCCCCATCATTTTTTCCCTATTTTCTTTCCTACTTTTCCTCCTTCACACCCTCTTTCTCCCCATCATTTTCCCCCTATTTTTCTTTCCTACTTTTCCTCCTTCACACCCTCTTTCTCCACATCATTTTTCCCCTATATTTCTTTCCTACTTTTCCTCCTTCACACCCTCTTTCTCCCCATCATTTTCCCCCTATTTTTCTTTCCTACTTTTCCTCCTTCACACCCTCTTTCTCCCCATCATTTTTCCCCTATTTTTCTTTCCTACTTTTCCTCCTTCACACCCTCTTTCTCCCCATCATTTTCCCCCTATTTTTCTTTCCTACTTTTCCTCCTTCACACCCTCTTTCTCCCCATCATTTTCCCCCTATTTTTCTTTCCTACTTTTCCTCCTTCACACCCTCTTTCTCCCCATCATCGTTTCCCCATTTTTCTTTCCTACTTTTTCTCCTTCACACCCTCTTTCTCCCCATCATTTTCCCCCTATTTTTCTTTCCTACTTTTCCTCCTTCACACCCTCTTTCTCCCCATCATCGTTTCCCTATTTTTCTTTCCTACTTTTCCTCCTTCACACCCTCTTTCTCCCCATCTTCGTTTCCCCATTTTTCTTTCCTACTTTTCCTCCTTCACACCCTCTTTCTCCCCATCATCGTTTCCCCATTTTTCTTTCCTACTTTTTCTCCTTCACACCCTCTTTCTCCCCATCATTTTTCCCCTATTTTTCTTTCCTACTTTTCCTCCTTCACACCCTCTTTCTCCCCATCATTTTCCCCCTATTTTTCTTTCCTACTTTTCCTCCTTCACACCCTCTTTCTCCCCATCATCGTTTCCCCATTTTTCTTTCCTACTTTTCCTCCTTCACACCCTCTTTCTCCCCATCATCGTTTCCCCATTTTTCTTTCCTACTTTTTCTCCTTCACACCCTCTTTCTCCCCATCATTTTTCCCCTATTTTTCTTTCCTACTTTTCCTCCTTCACACCCTCTTTCTCCCCATCATTTTCCCCCTATTTTTCTTTCCTACTTTTCCTCCTTCACACCCTCTTTCTCCCCATCATTTTCCCCCTATTTTTCTTTCCTACTTTTCCTCCTTCACACCCTCTTTCTCCCCATCATCGTTTCCCCATTTTTCTTTCCTACTTTTCCTCCTTCACACCCTCTTTCTCCCCATCATCCTTTCCCTATTTTTCTTTCCTACTTTTCCTCCTTCACACCCTCTTTCTCCCCATCATTTTTCCCCTATTTTTCTTTCCTACTTTTCCTCCTTCACACCCTCTTTCTCCCCATCATCGTTTCCCCATTTTTCTTTCCTACTTTTCCTCCTTCACACCCTCTTTCTCCCCATCATCGTTTCCCCATTTTTCTTTCCTACTTTTCCTCCTTCACACCCTCTTTCTCCCCATTATCGTTTCCCCATTTTTCTTTCCTACTTTTCCTCCTTCACACCCTCTTTCTCCCCATCATCCTTTCCCTATTTTTCTTTCCTACTTTTCCTCCTTCACACCCTCTTTCTCCCCATCATCCTTTCCCTATTTTTCTTTCCTACTTTTCCTCCTTCACACCCTCTTTCTCCCCATCATCCTTTCCCTACTTTTCTTTCCTACTTTTCCTCCATCACATCCTCATTCTCCCCATCATCTTTTCTCTATTTTTCTTTCCTACTTTTTCTCCTTCACACCCTCTTTCTCCCCATCATTCTTCCCCTACTTTTCTTTCCTACTTTTCCTCCATCACATCCTCATTCTCCCCATAATCGTTTCCCCATTTTTCTTTCCTCCTTTTCCTCCTTCACACCCTCTTTCTCCCCATCATTCTTCCCCTACTTTTCTTTACTACTTTTCCTCCTTCACGCCCTCCCTCTCCCCATCATCCTTTCCCCATTTTTCCTTCCTACTTTTCCTCCTTCACACCCTCTTTCTCCCCATCATCCTTTCCCTATTTTTCCTTCCTACTTTTCCTCCTTCACACCCTCATTCTCCCCATCATCCTTTCCCTATTTTTCTTTCCTACTTTTCCTCCTTCACACCCTCTTTCTCCCCATCATCCTTTCCCTATTTTTCCTTCCTACTTTTCCTCCTTCACACCCTCTTTCTCCCCATAATCCTTTCCCTATTTTTCTTTCCTACTTTTCCTCCTTCATACCCTCTTTCTTTTTCTTCTCTCTCACTTTTCACAATTCTTTCCCACTTAATATTATTATGTAGATTTCTCAAAAACATAACTAATTTAAGACAGATACTACACTCTGATTTTATAGTGCCTTCTTCACATGATATACATTGGAATTTTGAAGTGAACCCTTTATTTAGTTTACTGAGATAGACAGTTGTCATTCCATATACCATTACCTTTTCTGAATGTTTTAGTTTCATTTATTTCCCTTTATATACTCAATTCTCCAAGTTTTTTTCACCTCTGCTGTAGCCAGGTATTGAATTCCAAACTCTTTGGGTCAAATCACGAGATTACTTCAACCAACACACTTCGAAATTCCAATGTATATTATCTGAAGAAGGTCAGAGCATAAATAGTATAAACAAGTATTTCTTTAGTGTAATAAAGAAGAAACTTTATAAGAAAAAAGGGAGTAACAAAAAGGAATATTACTATAAAATATATATAACAATGATTAACAAAAAACAGCTATACTGATTTATCAATCCTCTTTCATCAGAACTAAGATGGAGGTTAAAATGTGCCCAACAACTGAACAATGAAAACCTAAGACAAATGTTAAGCGAAAGAAAATATAACACTGATAGTCTAATTACCTTTAATCCCATCAACTACTCCTTCTGCTTAAAGAGAGATGGCTGGTCCAACTTAATGTAAACAGATTCAAGCACTTTTAAGTGAAACTCAGAATTAGCCTTGGTCAGCACTGTGAACATGTTTGGACATATTGCTGGATTTTTATGAAATGTTGAGCTATAACTGAAACTGTATTGTATTTATTCACGGTATTTATCAATCCACCCACGAGGACCGAATGTGGCACGAGGCCGGTTTAATGTGGGTATCTCCGAGCCTGTAGGCTCTGCCAAAAGTATAGCCTTTGAACCCGCCCAGACGGGTTCAGGCCCTGTCTACCTCCCTGAACGAAACCTTGCCCTTCGGCAAAGCTTCGTCCATGTTCCTCTCTGCTAATGCAGCGAGTTCGACAGACGCCGACACGGAAGCTCACAAAGGCAGCGTACTACACTTTGACCCTAGCAACCGGGAAGCCAAGTCAGTGTGTATTTATTCACATATACAAATTGACCATTTTGGCCTTATGAATATTGGGTCATACATGTTGCTTGATCCATGCCTCAAACCTTAGACCTTTTCTACCTATAAAGTTTATCAACACACTGACATCTAAATCAACTGACATGCAAGTATTCTTGAGGATCCTGAAAACATCCCCATACAATCTCCTGCATTATGGTAGGGTACTTTGTCATAATGAAAGGTGCTGCTATCATTATAAAAGATGGTTGACATGGAGAGGTGCGATTCTCCATGATATTGAGGTAAACAGTCTAAGATAAAGTACTTTCCACATGAATTAGAGGACATAGTATTTCTTAGTAGAGTGTTTCTCAAACCACCATAGTGACTATACTAGCTAGACTTCTGAAAGTTTATTCAGGTAGTGTTATTTTCTCAGGATAAAAATATACATGTATCCTTTTGTTCACCTTATTCAGGAGAAAACAAAACACACCAAATTAGGTGACCTTTTTCCATTAATACACATTCAAATTCTGAAGCTTCTCTGCATATTGAAGATACTTTCAAAGATGCTCATTGGTTAACATGGATAATCTCACTAGTCTGTAGTTATAGAGCTTCCTATGTAACAAAGACTGATGTAACATATTGTGATACCTTGCTTCATCTTACTTATTATAAAACGCAGATTGTGTGTGTGTGTGTGTGTGTGTGTGTGTGTGTACGTTTATATATTGGATCGGATTTCCTACATTTTTCAACCAATTTCAACATAACTTCACAGGACTACGTAAAATTACCTTGCAGTGGTTCTAACAGTGGCAAAAATTGGAAAAACACAATTGTTTTTGCACGATTTTCTTTCCTACTTTTCCTCCTTCACACCCTCTTTCTCCCCATCATAATTTCCCCATTTTTCTTTCCTACTTTTCCTCCTTCACACCGTCTTTCTCCCCATCATCCTTGATTTTGATTTGAAAACACGATTAAGAGGCATCACGAGAATGAAAGGGGGACAACTCATATCAAGTTATACTTATAAAACCCAGGTTGTTTGTGCATTTGTGTGTGTGTTCATTTATATATGGAATCGGATTTCCTACATTTTTCAACCGATTTCAACAAAACTTCACTTTTTTTTTGGCAGGTAGTGTTTCTTATTGTTTTGCACACTTTTTTCTTTATTTACATTCAGAATGCTTTAAAAATTCCATTTACAAGACAATTGGTGGACTCATAACGATTGAAAACAATGTTTTTGTTTCAGTTTGGGTTTGACCAATTCGTAAAAAAAATAAAAAATAATTAAGACATGCGTGTCCGTCAACCTTAAACAATAATCTTTGTCAATTTTATTTTTCAGTCTTTATGATGGTTGATACTTGATCTATCTCTTACTGTTACATCCCTGGGCAACGCCGGGCTCTACTGCTAGTCTTTATTAAAGCTATCTACAATTTGTGCCAAAGTAGCCCATCTGTTGTTTTATACTTTAGAGAAAAGCTTCCATTTTTTTCATAGTGATAAAGATTTTAATGCCTCATGCTTTGTCATTAGCTGATCATTTTTTCTTCTTGTACTACTGCTGATGGTTATTAGGTTGGTGCAAAAATAATGACGTAATAATGTCGTTTTTTGACGTTATTATGTCATTATTTTTGCACCAACCTAATATTTACTACAACTGACCAGTACACAGTCTGTTCTGTTCTGGAAATGCTTTGATTTAGTCATATAGCCATAACATTTTGGCTTTTATCAAAGTCATTCAAATCTTTCTTCTTGTCCATAACTTTCATATTCAAAACTTCAAAGTATATTACCTGAGGTTGGCTTACTTGCTTATATATATGTTTTGACTCTGACATCTACAATTGTGATAAGACAGCAGATACCATTCTTGCTACAGGTTGCTGCTCAAAATGTTTTGACTAATCAGTGATACATGATGATTGTCACTTCTTTGCAGAAGATCATTTCTTCATTTGGTAGCTATTTTTTGTATTTTTCAGCTGTGGGAGACTGAAAGTTTGTTCACGGTATAACACAAGGTAGTAGTTAAAATAGTGAAATGGAGAAAGACAACATGCATATGTAGTTGGGTGAGATAGATTCATGGGAGAAAATCAACATGCATATTTAACTGAGTGAGATAGATTCACATATAGGCGATTGATACTACATATATGTGATAGAAAGTATAGGTTTTATATATGAGATATTACATAGAGGTCATAGATACTATAGTTTTTACATACAAGTTTGGGCTGAAAAGTTCATAGGCTGACTATGAAGGAGTGATGCTAGAGCTGTAAAATCTTTCATGGATGCATTTCAACTCTTCTTATTAATAACTGTGTTATTTCTTTCCAGATAAACTGACATCTAACTGTTTCAAAGAAGTTTTCAAAAGTAACTAGTAGTGGCATCTCTTGAAAATGGACAATGTTTGGTATCATGGTGCAGAAAAATGGTTTAAACCCCAAGGACATTCATGCTGACATAATTGCTGCATTAGTGGATGACACTCTAATTTTATCAACAGTGCAAAAGTGGACAGCTGAATTTAGGAAGTGAAGGAAGAGATTTGATGATAACCCAAGGTCTGGATATACTGCAACTGCCACTACTAAAGAAAGTATTGATTGTATTCACCACATGGTAATGGATGACAGGCAATTGACTATGTATCAAATAATGAATGCTATTAGCATATCCCATGAGAGAGCTGAGAATATTCTGCATATTGAACTTGACATGACAAAGGTTTCTGCTTTGTGGGTGCCATGTCTTCTGACACTTGATCAAAAGTGCACCAGCCTGATCACATCACAGGAAAATCTAACATTATTTGAAGCAGATCCAGCTGGTTTCTTTGAACATTTCCTAATCTAGGATTAGTGAAGGGTTCATCACTTTGAGCCAGAGAGAGAGACAATCCATGCAATGGAAACACCCTGCCTCACCTGTTCCAAAGAAAGCCAAGGTTAGTTCATCTGCAGGAAAGGTAATGGCCTCAGTTTTTTGGGATGTAAAAGGCATTGTATTTATTGACAATCTTTAAAAGGGTAACACAATCAATTGAGCGTACTATGCCAACTTGCTGAGGCAGTTACAAAAGGCTATAAAGACCAAACACACAAGAAAACTGACAAAAAGGGGTTTTATTTAATCAGGACAATGCTCCAGTATACAAGTCCTTTGTTTCAATGGCTGTTGTGTGTGATTGTGGCTTTAAAGTGTTTGATCACTATCCCTTTTCTCCTGATTTAACTCTATCTGACTATCATCTGTTCCCCAACATAAAAAAAAGTTGGCTGGGAACCAGTATCATAGTGATGATGATATCATATCTGCTGTTGATGACTTTTTTACCAACAGGAAAAAAGATTCTTCACTAATAGGATCCAAGCACTGCAACACCAATGAAAGAAGTGTTTGGACTGCAAGGGGAACTATGTTTAAAAATAAACCTCATTTGGTTACATTCAATGAGAGTATCTTGGTTAGCCTATGAACTTTTCAGCCAGCCCTTGTATAGCTGATAGAAACTACATAGTACTTGTTTGCACCTTTTTGATCATTGTTTGCAATCTTTAGACCCTTATCTAATTCTAGTAACATTTCTTTGCTGTATGGTCAGCTCCAGTAGAGCCATTGATTCTGCTCAATGAAAAATAGAGTATGGTTTTATACGTAAAAGAAAGGCGTGAGAAAAATTCAGTAAAAAAAATACAGTCAAAAAAGTAACCAAATGTTGGCAAAAAATGAGAAGCTTAGAATGAAAAATAATGTTGTGATATACATGTTGGATTTATGCAAGAAATGCCTAAGAATACTGCAGTATGCTCCTTTAAGTCGATTAGAACAAAAAAAATGATATCTGTGAAAATATAAAGTTTAAGTGTGCATATGGTCAGTGACTGCCTGGGTTGTAAAAATATTGGTTGCCAGGAGATAAAGGGGACCTATGCACAACTACAATATGATCATTTAATTTTCATAATGAATAAATAAAATTAAAAAAAAATACATATGGAAAAAAGGGTACAATTAAAATTTTTGTGGAAAAAAATGTGTATTTCTTAGTAATTACAGTATACATGTACAGTCAGTGGCATAGGGTGGGTTTTGAGTACTTGCAGCAATTTAAACTATTATATCTTCTCCTTAGCCATGAGTTGCTATAAATTCTAGCTTTGTATGTAATTTTTTTTTATTCAACAATTTTTGTGTCCCTAAAATTTTTCAGGAATCCCCTCCTCTGACTTTGTCCATGCTATGCCACTCCATGTACTGTACATATTACTGGCAGTAGATACCAAATGTAAATACAGAATCTTATAATTTTCATTTTTTTCAAGTAATTGGTTGATATTTTTAAATAGTTTCCTGTACTAACTGCACAATTTACATGTAAACAGAAAGCACAATGAATCATTGCATGCGGGCCACTAATTTAATCATTTGTGTTAACTAGATGAGTGTGCAAATCTGCCAATAATTGCTTCTGCATCCAATTCGTCTAACAATTCCTTTTCAGTGGATAGAAACATGGGTAACAGGACTAAATCCCAGTAGAGAAAAACCCAGTAGACCAAATCCCAGCCTCTTAGGCCAAAAATGGATAAAATCCCAGTCTTGTAAATAAAAGTCTCGTGTATATAAAAAAAATAACATTGAAAAGCAAGGAACTTTTAATTCAAATTTTAATGTCAAATTGAGACAACAATAATAATAATTGTCCACTGGGTTTTTAACATATATGTATGAATCCAAATTCTCCTCAGACAGCAAATTTATCAACCTTGTCTTTATGACCTTTAGCTTTGAAAATGTCTTCTCACATTGGACTTGAGTAACTGATAGTGTGCAGATGACTTTATAAAGTTCTTTTTTATTTCTTGAACTTATTTGTTTCTTTATTGCATTCTTATTTGATACAGGGGGCCCAATCCATTACTGTATATGGGCTCTTCAATTTCTTGACTTGAGTTCAAATATTTTTAGTAGTATTTTATATTTTTTTAAAGTCTGGTTAGTTACTTTTTTAAGCAAATTATAGCAAAACTGACTTACTTACTAAGCTTAGTTTATTTTCTAATAGAGTTAATGAGAATGAGATTTGCCAAACTAGCAAAGTGACCTGCAAAATGAGCTTGCTAGCCATTGTGCAAAATGAATATGTAATCTAAATTCTTTTTATCCAACCAAGCAAGGCTGAACCCAAAATCATTATTAATAAATTTTATATAATTTTAAAACTCATAAAAGACAACCTGGGGAAAATATTATCTTGTTTCAAATTACTTTGGAAAAATCTTACAATCTCAAATTTAATTAATAGAAATTTGAATACTACTTTTTTTTATATGTCATGTCCTTTCAGGAAGTACACAATCATGGCTTTCTACAAATTCCTTTTATTTATTAACTATGAATTACCATGACTTCTTGCGAAAGATAGTGAAGTAATTTCCCATTGCTGTCTGCATGGTTTTTCATTTAGAGTCTTTCTTCTCCTAGATTGGCTGTTAATCAGGGTTAGAGGGCCTATTATCAATTTATTAAAAAACATTTGAAATATCTTTCTCTATTTAGCACTGGTGAACTTTTAGTTTGAATTAGTTTTGTTTAATTGAGACTAATATTTAACTTAAATGTAAATAAAGGATTTTTCAAGTATTTCTTCAAGTTCTTTTCGAAGGATTTACATTACTATTTTTTGATTAGTCTTAATTTATGATTACTTCAGAATCTGATGTTATGGCATATGTTTTATATGAAAAGGATTTCTTTTCATTTCTTTTTTTGTTATGGAAAAAGAAATGTTCAGAAAATTTATAAATTTTTCCTTTTAAATTTCAGTATATATCAAGAGGCTGCTTCCCTGATCACTACTTTCTTAACCTATTCAAGTCTAGTGTTAACCATTATCTTCCCCCACATATCCGCATAAACTGCTCCTCTTACTCTGCAAACCTCTGCCTTGAGTGTCTAACAAGCCTTGTACATTGTGAACATCACTGTAAAAAAAAAATAAAATAAAATTTCAGAAACATCTTTGTTGTGGCTTGACCAAAAGCCTAAGGGAAGTAATAATAAAAAAAGAGTTATCGCCCTTGATATGTAACTTCAAACGCATTCGAACATGGCGTACGCCATCCAGGCTATGAGATTATATTGTCAGAGAAACATAATTAAAGATACTTTTCGACTCAGTTATTTATCAAAATGTTTCTCTTTGTTGGAATTGAAAATGTCACTGCCCACTGTAGAGCCTTTAAAACGCAGGTTTGTGTCTCCATCAGGTAACTATGTAACAACATTTTTTATTGCTTTCCTTTCGTAAACATTGTTTTTATTTTTTAAGTACATGTATTTGTAACCTCATGTTTTCCAGTTTAATGTGAATTCACACCTTTTTCTACTTTCTACTTGATAATAAAAAGAAGATATATTTATCGTAAAAGTTGCTGAATTTGATTTCACAGGAAAGCTTTTGATGCAAATACTTGAATAATGACATTTTGTCAAACAAATAAACTCGAGAACTAGTTAAAAAGAAACTGTTTCAATCTAAAAAATCTTATATAATAATTTTATTTTCATTTAAAAATAAATGTTTTTGTTATATAATGATTACTTTATTTTCTAGATTTTAAAATTAGAGTTTAAAATTACTCGTACATTATTTATTAAGGCAGTCTCCTAATTAAAGAGACAAAGAAAAAAAATAACAAATTTCGCAAAAATAACTTAAAGAACGTAGTTTTTTTTTTTTTTTTTTTTTTTAGTAAACTTTTGCATTCTTCTTTCTTTTTTATGTGATGTCCTTTCAGGATATGGACGGTTATGGCTGTTCACAACTTTATATCTTTCTTTTTTTTTTTTATCCTTTTTTACAATATATTCCTTCTTTGTCCTTGTTCTGTCATCCATTCATTCAAACAAACCAGTCAAGTAGGTTGATTCGCTGTACTCCATCCGCTTCTTCTCTTTACTTTCAGTTATGTTTTGTAACTTTGTTTAAGTGTTAAAATCTCCGAGCCTTCTTTCCGCGAGTTTCAAATAAATTTCAGCTGTCGTTTTATATAAAAGTATAAATCTCCTTGGTCGGAATTTTGATTTTCTTAAAACTTTCCCTAGTGTTCATAAGCCAGCAATAGGCTCAGTTCAATTGTCTATTGTTTAGCATTATTGACTACCATAAAGCCTTTATGATAAAGGCGATTACAAAGCAGCTCAAAACATTTTTTTTTTGTTTCCAAGTCCATTTTCTGATCCTTTACTTTGCTTAGTTTCTGAAAGGCATTTCTTAGAAATAGCTTTCACTTTCGTAAACTACTAAAAATAATGTAACTCTTACCAGGATAGTGTAACAGACAAAAAAAAGTGTGACAATCATTTCTGTGATACTCAGTGTCACACTTTCCGTCGTCTGTTACTACACTGCTCAGATACTTATTTTTCCATTTTGACGTCCTTTACACCTTGCCTATCTCTTTAAACACGCATTCTATCTGTTTTTTACAGTTTTTTTTTTAGTTATACTTGCTTTCCTTTACAGCACAGTACATTACCTTGTCAAAGTTTATTTTATACACAAGAAAATATGCATTTGGCAGAATAAGGAGACGCATTAATTCTTGTTGATGTATTTATTTCACAAATTGGTTAAGATGACAGTTTGGAAAACTGAATCGGCATAGTCGAAAAAATGGATTTTATTTCAACAAAATCTACATTTATTTAGCAAGACTAAACGTCATTCACATTTAAATTAAGTAAACATATGAACATTTGATTTTTACTTTAAAGTTTAAGTGTATCATCACAGAAATTAATTTAACTTATTTCAATTCAGTTTTTCATCTTATATTCATTTAAGGTTTTCATATCCAACATTGTTACAAAACCAAATTTTCAGCTTCAGTCAGATTAACAACAAATAAAGAATTAAATTTTTATCTTTTATTAAATTACAAAAGTTATTTAATTAATTTTTACAATATTATAATTGCCTTTGTTACTAAACTTTTTTTTCTCCATAAAATGTATAATTTTTTTTTCTGTTTGATTCTTCCTTCAGCTCAGCTACTCTCTGGAGAATATGAAATGACAGATCCACTTTGTGAAGAAGAAGTGTAAGTATCCTATCAACAAACTGATATTGAAGACTTGAAAGAGAAACTTATCATGCATGACCTTTCTAGAATTGCAACCATTATCATTGTTGGGCATAAATTTACTTTAATCAAAGCTTTTCATCATTGACATAATTCAGTCTTGACTTTCAATTATTTAAAAAATACATTTAAATATATTTGTTTATTTTTCAGCGTTAAAGGTGTTTTAATTTATCTTTGCTTAAAAGCACTATCAGTTAAGAATATGGCTACCATATGATTTCTAATAGGTTAATGATAGGGGGGATAACTCATCATCACATCTTAATTTTATATAAACATAAAGTTCGTATAATGATAGATAGCTTCAGGTTTTTTTCGTTTTTTTTTATTTTAACTGATGTTTGATTTGAACTTTTGAAAATTTATTAAAATTGAAGGAAAACCGAACCGTTTTTAATGTCTAATGCATTGTGAATAAAAAACAAACTAGTGGATGCAATGTGATGTTTTGAACTTTTGATTAATGAGTGTACACTGTACAGTGTGTACACTTACACATACCACTAACATTTATTGAAGACCAAGTACACCTGTTCATCATAACAATCTTCGATGATGACAGTGGTATCGTTCAGCAAGACAAATGTCCTGGAGCATAACATGAGTTGTATATTTTTATATTTATATTGTTTGGACTAATATTTTTATTCCTGTTAGTTTTATCACTTTGGCCTTCTTCAGGCATAAAAGTAATTCAGACTCTTCTTTGTATATGGTTGGTTTGAACTAATTTTCTCAATTATTGTTTACTAGCAGCATGGCCTGGCGTTGCCCGTGCTTGATTCAAAAATTGTACGACTCGTACAGCAATCGCTATCACTTAAAATATTTTTGCCCTTCCTTGCCTTTAAAGGAGTGCCCTTTAGCGTGCTGATGTTGCTACATGCCTTACTTCTTGCCTATCTCACACTGTGAATTTTTTCTAAGCTCTTATACTAAACATTAAATCTGTTACGAAAAAACTAAACAAAATGAACACAAAACAATCAGCTTTAAAAAAAGGACTCGTAACTGGAAAAACCGAATGAAAAAAGAATGTTAACAACAAATACGTTTTCACACCCAACCCAGTTCTGCGGAATGAGAATCAACGTTGAGTTTAAGCAAGTGAATGAGCCAATTAGAGTAACGTGCCATGCAGATTTAAATTTTTCCCACTTGTGACAAATGCAGCTATCGATTTTTTTTTTTTTTTTTTTTTTTTTTTTTTTTTTTTAGATGCTAGCATGCTAGTTAACATTAATGTCAGTCAGCTGTTGGCTCTCACGCTGACCAATAGAAACTTCCTGCCTATTCGTGGCAGCAGCTCTCACTCTGGCCAGTAGAAAATGGCCGCAAACTACATGAAAACTGCCATAGAAGCATGAAAAAATTGATTATTTCCACTATCGATGGGAGTTGGGAAATGCAAAGTCACTCTTGGCCTTCCCACTAACTTGGAGCATGTGCATGTAAATTTTGGTGCAAATCCGTCGAAAATTGCGGCCGTGCATTCGTTACACACCCACATCCTGCCTTTTATAGGTAGAGATTTATTTTATCACAGACATACAAAGAAGCTTGGAGGGTATATGGCTAAATTGTGAAAAAACAGCAATGACAAAAACACAACTGCATAGAATAGTTTAAACACCTTGTCTGACAAAATTTTGACAAAGACAAACAGGTTCCAATCATAGTTTTAGATCTAAATATCAAAAACTGATTGTTACAATGATAAAATCAACATGAATATAAATATTACTTGGAACAACTTATCAATCAATGATAACTCTTCTCAGCATTTCACATAATCTTTAACCCTGGTCTTTTGTTACCCCAATATTTTTAAAGTACTTGTAATTTCTAGTTGGCAACTTGCTTCTTTTAATCCCTCCCACTGCTCTCCTGACTCAGTGAGGGTGTGTAGCATGCGGTGTGGTGCACTTGTAGCTCAGTTGTTGTGGGAGGCAGATGCTAGGGGACTATTCATTTTTGGAAATCCAAGGTGACTAATGCAGAGTTAATAAAAAAAAACAAAAAAAAAACTGAACTGAGTATTTGTTTTGCTTCTTTATTTCTTTTTTTTCTTTTTAAATAATTTAAACCTATAAGTAAATGAAAATATACTAGCAATCTGAAATAATTTTATTAAATGTTTGGAATTAAAGAAAGCTGACTTGCTGATTGTTAATCAATGTTTTCATCATTAAATAATCATTGATTAGCATTTGAACCAAACACTGAACAGAAGATATGTGCTATTTGTTTCACTTTTCTATGCTTTATTAAAAACAATAAAAAAACTTTCTATTGTATAGTGTATTCAGTTTATTAATTTTTTTTTTCCATTCCATTTGTAGTGTAAATATTGTTTTTGTTAGCAAAGATGGAGAAAAGACACCAGTGAGAGGAAAAATTGGAGACAATGTATTATACCTTGCCCACAGATATGGGATTCCATTGGAAGGTACATTTATTGTGGTTGGTTGTTTCTTTGTCTTTGTATGTGTGTTATTAAAACAAATAGCATTATTTTTTTTGTATACAATTTTTGGAGCCTTACTTTGTATACATGTGTATGTAATATACAAGCAGAAAGAATTAATCTACTTAATGAATTTGTGTGAATGGATAGCAGAAATAGGATAATGAGAAATTGTAAAGGGTAAAAAAAATATTAAATTGTTCATTTACAAGAATAATTTTATATTTACAACATTCTAAAAACTAATACAATTCAATGTTTATCATTTACCAATTTATAAAGAAATAAATATGAAAAAAATTTTTTATTTAAAAATATTTACTAAATTATAAAAATGTTAACCCATTATAATGAAATCCATATTATTTAACATTTTATAAATTTTGAATCGATTGGCAATTAGTCAATATTTTGCCAGCCACTCCACTAAACAATCTGATAAATAAATAGTATTTAATATTTTTGTTGTAAATTCTCAAGAACAAAGAAAATGTATAAATTCATTTTCATATTTTTAGGTATTATTAAAATTCTAATAATTGCTTTTTAAAACATTGCCAAAGCATGAAGGAAGTTAAAATAATATCAGTGTCAAGGGAAAAAATCATCCTTTTCACACTTTTTTTTTGTGGGAAACTTAAACATTGCTGAAATTGCTTAATTCTGTATGATTATAAAGTAGCATTAAATTATATTCAGGATTTATAAGTAGAAATGTCTTCTCTGTTAATCAGTAACAAGTTGGGTAATTCTTTGTCATTCTCATAAAAAGAAATTTATTAAAACAGTGGAACTCTAGAAAAAACATGTTTTGAAATGGTATAAACCTTTTCAAAATAATCTAAGCATAAACTGTCTACTGAATCAAATTCAAGGCAAATCCTTACAAGAAAGTTTGTTTTATTTCCTTCTAAACATAGAATGTGATTGTCTATTACAAACAATTTATTAAAGTGTTAAAAATATTAAAAATGATTGTGCTATATATCTTTAGTCAATTATCTTTGTGATAAAACACTCAGTCTGCAAAATAAATAAACTTGAATTCAATAAATATTATTTGAAAGGGAGCTAATAACAAAGTAAAAAGATACAAATGTAATATCACAGAATTAGATGTAAATTACATTAAGCATTGTCACCATTACTAATTTTTAACTAATCTTTTCTTCATTTTATTTTTGTTGCTTTTTAATGTGATGTTCACCTTATTATTCTATTACTATTAAGTAAACAGCCTGGATCAGAAATAAAGAATAAGTCTCTTGCAAGATTTGAACTTTTATTTCTGTTGTAAAAATAATGAAGCAGCAGAATGGTGGCATTGTAGCAATTGGAGGAAGAAGAAATGTAGAATGGCTCATCTGAATTATACCCTGGTGGGGTCTTTGTCACCAGATAATGGCATTGTCATAGAATGATAAACTCTCAAGAATGCTACTACTAAATTTCCATGAAGATATTGAGCCCATGAGAAGCACCTTGTCCATCCAGCTCTCATGGTCTTGGAACATATTAATCTGCTGGAGGTCCTGGCAAATGAAGTTCCTTCTAGCAGCTGTATGATCTGTGGGGATGATGATGTTGCAGGTTTGCAGATGGCAGGTCGAATTGGTAGATGACTGTGACAGGGTGGTTATTATGTCATCAAACGTGTGGCGCTGAGCAATGGTGCAGAGGATGCTTGGCTGGCCAGTCCTCCCAATTAAACAACACCTCATTGGATACAAGATCATATCAGTGTACCTCCTCAATGGTCCTGAGGGCACAGGACTCAAAGCCATGGATGTGGGAGGTGTGGGACTCTCAAGAATAAAGGATGTAAATGTGAATCTTATATTTTTTTAATTTCTGTTTGTTATTGCTTACTTGAATAATAATCTGGAAGTTGCAATAAAAAGCAACAGAAATAAGATGAAAGAAAAATAAGACAAAAATGAATCAATGTAATTCAGCTTTAGGTGACTTATGGATTTAGGATTATAAACATTTCTATGGTTAATAGTCATGTTCATTTTCTTATTGCTTTATGCAAGTATACTTTTCACCATGAGTTGGCATACGCAGTTATATCACAGATGATACTTATCAACCAGTTTTTATGTAATTTAAAGTTTGGATTTAAAAAAAAAAAAAAAAAAACGAACAAGATACAAATAATTTAGATTTATAATCTTTTATTGTGAGGAAAGATGTATTGTTAAAATGTGACTTGGAGAGTTTATATGCACAAGATTTTTTTTTTTTTTTAAATGTATGTTCTTTTCTTGAACATAACCAATTACAGGTTATGTACCCTGTAAAGTAAAATGTATATATGAAACATTAGGTAAAATACTTAATGCCATGTCCCTTTTTACTATATATATATATATATATATATATATATATATATATATATATGAGGAGGCATGGTGGAGTAATGGATATCGGCTTGGATCGAGGAATCGGAGAGCCGAGTTCGAATTCCAGTCGAATCCATTACATTCACTTACGTGCTAATACCCTTGGGAAAGGTATGAATACTCTTCTTCTCCTGTGTGTGTTTTTAAAATAGGATATAGAATCTTGACAAAGTTTTTTAAGAAATTTGACAAATGGAAACTGTTTTATTGAAAATAGATTTGATTGTGTTTTGCCATTCTAGGCTTCATCAGATTCAGATATATAGCTTTCAACTCTTTTATTTGTAAGGTTATAACAGAATAAAAACACAAATTTTATGTCCAAAATGAATTTGAAGATCTGCCACTCAGCATAACATTTTAAAAATAACACATGATTGAATGCACCTACTCATCTCTTGCTTAATTGAAATAAGGGAATTACAATGTGAACTTTTTAGTGTTGTTCACTGTTGTGCTTTTATTTTTAGGATAAAAACCATTATTAACAATGTTTTTAATAAAAAATTTAATTGCAATATAAGGAACAGTAAAACAAAAAACATCACTGTTTTTATAAGTAGATTCATTGAATGATTTTCTATGCAAAAAGAGTTAATGATTTCTGGTTATTTCCATTTTTTTAGGTGCCTGTGAAGCTTCTCTAGCTTGTTCAACATGCCACGTGTATGTCAATGAAAACTACATGGACAGAATAGAAGATCCCAAAGAAGAGTGAGTTGATATTTGTGTTCCATTGATATAAGATTTTTTAATAATTACTTGAGAAAGAACTGTTTATTCTTTTGAAGTCATTCACTTTCTCTTTACTAATAAAACAGAACATCTGATCTCATGTTTACCAATCCATGATATTGATTGAACTTGCAACTTTGAAAAATAAGTGATTTTATTTACTTTGAATAAATCCCAGAATTGCAAAATAGAAAGAAAATTTTTTTTTATAAAATAAAATTTTCATTATACTACTTTTAAAAATCAAAAATTACTTTTCTTTTTGAAAATTCTAGGAGTAAGTATTTTAACATGAGAGATCTTTTATTGGGGATCATAATGTGAGTAAACTACAAATAAACGAGAGAAATACTAGTGAACAAAAATAAGTATCAGACAATTTTTAAACAAAGGGTGACTGACTCTTAAAAAAGGCTTATTAGTTATCTATCCATTATTTTTTTTTTTTTTCGTAAGACTGACTACTAAGGTGTGATTGTAAGTTAAAATTTCATTGTAAGCTACAGCTACTATTTTATTTTTGATGCTTGCACTGCTTAGATGTAAGCAAATAAAAAAAAAATCTATCAACCTAGAGTTATGGCAAAAAGTAACAATAATAAGATGGAGTAAAACTAATAATAAAATAATAATAGTGAAAATGCTTTCTTTTAAAATAAAAAAAATTGCATAAGACTATCTGGCCTGGTGTTCCTGCTATGTATTGCGAGATTTTCGACAATATCCAAAGGGGGTCTGCAACGTAATTGGTCAGTGACTTTAGTTACTTCCACACCACCATGTGTTGGATTCCCTCTGTCTTTTCTATAAATATTTTCATGGCAGTTGTTCTAATGAGCTTTCCTCCTTGATACATCAACTGCATGTATTTAAGGATACTACTAAATTGGCAGCTCAGTCTTAGGTTTAATGTTGGACTAGCTTGATGTTCTAATCTAATAGTTTCTTTTCTCATACATCTCGCCTATGGAATACCCTTCCAGTTTCTTGTTTCCCTGTTAGGTACAATCTTCAAAAATTTAAATGCAGCATCTATCAAAACAAAGATGGCATTAGATAATTAAAGAGATGTGGCAAAATGACTACAGATTTTTTTTTTCCTCTGATTAATGAGTGAAGCTTCTATAGTTGAAGTGTTTAAAGATAGGCTTCTGAAGTATGGGATGCAAATGAAGATCTTGTTGAGGAGTATTTTATTTCTAATTTTATGCTGATCAGTTAATTTTTTCCATTTCTCTCAAGTTTTTCAGCATATATCTTTTTCTTCAATGCATTTTAATAAAAAAAAAATTATCTGTTTGATTTCAAATTCAAGTGGTGAATTTCCAGTCCAACTTTTTCGCTTATTTGAAAATACATTGACTGCCAGAGGTCAATTACAAAATCTGACTTAAAGCACCGACTATATAATAGTCAACAGGCAATAAAATATGTTTATTATTTGATTTATAGCTTCGGTTGAAGTCTTAACATTGTTTTCACACTAAAAGTATCACTGTAATTTGTGAAATGTTTTCTTGGTGATCAACTACCAAATAACACAAAGCATTCAAGAATAGATGGTTGAGCACAGTTTTATTCAGAAGCTATATCACCAACTGAGAAGAAACAATGTTCAATCAGACCTTGCAGAGTTTGTGCAAAATACTAAGTATAGCAAGAAACATGGCACTTTTGTGCTATTTGTGAAGATATACCAACTTTCTGTTTGTTTATCAAAAAAACAAAACAAAAAACAAAACAAGGCATCTATTTCAAACACAAATATCCATTAAATAACGTTTGAAGTAAAAAAGATGTTTGATTATTAATCCAGTGTGTGTGTGTGTTTCATTAAATAATATAGACAAGTTTTGTCTATTTATTTTAATCAAATTCCTTTCATATTGTCTGATAAGCTTAATAACATTATCATTGAAAGACGAAAGAAAATCACCAGAGTGATACATGTTTTTTAATCCTATCTAAGCTTTCGGCTTACATAAGCCATCATCAAAAATGACAATCACATTACAATAAATTAAACAGTACATGGACATAGCAACAATGATAGTCAGTTTTTGTTTGCATGGAAGATTTATAAGCAACGACAACCTCATTCATACGAGATGCTGGTAGCAAAAATTGCACCGTGGCCCATGACATCATACATACATACATATACATATATATACATAACATCTCCCTGATATATATATATATATATATGAGAGAGAAGTTATATTTTATATAGGGATATTATCTCTATTCTGAATATCTTTCTAAAGTTTTATTTTTCCACCTCTTTTTATGTAAAAAAAAGTTAAAATTAATATAATCGAAATGATTATATTAATTTTAACTTTTTTTTACATAAAAAGAGGTGGAAAAATAAAACTTTAGTGAAATGCAAACAACAAATTAAGGATTTTCCTTCTGATGTACAGAGCTTAAAACTTTTTCCTTTCCAATTTTGACAACTTGTAATATACATTTTGGTATCTTTACAGGGAGGAAGATATGTTGGATATGGCTCCTTTTCTGAAAGAAAATTCTCGGTTAGGTAAGAATTTTCATTATATATATATATATATATATATATACACACACACACACACACTTTTATTAGTTTAGAAATTAGTGAAAACTATTTATTAATATGTTAAAGGAAGATTGCATTTTATAACTTTTGATCTAATATTACTTCAATTCTCAAGAACTTTAATCATTAATACTACTAAATACTGAGATGACTTATCATTATTCCACAAAAGATAAACCCAACAAAGATGTAAATATCAGTTGGTACAACTTGTGGCATGATAATAGTAAAGATATATTTCCTACAATTTCTTATATAAAAGGATTACATGTTCAGACAAACAGGCCTGTTAGATTTCTAAATTCTCCTGTCTCCATGAACATATTCACACATTAATTACAATCCTTTGGGCTTTGTAAATTTCATCAGCAAGCTAAAATTGGTAACTGTACTCAAATAATTACTTGATATACTATTTACATTGTTCAGACTGTTGTTCTCATCTTTATTGTCATATTCACAATGTTTCGGCAGTGATATCACCTGAAGAAGGCCAGAGCATATAATGGCCGAAACGTTGTGAATATGACAATAAAGATGAGGACAACAGTCTAAACATTGCAAATAGTTACCTCATCTCAGAAATATAGGCAGATACTTGATATACTCCCCTTAAACTCTTTCAACTAAATGAATTCTTGTTTGCTAACATACCCTGATTGAATATTGCTTTCTATGGTGAATATACCATTGAAAGTAATTGACTAATCTTGATAAATTTCATCTTCCTCATCTTTTCCTTCCTTGGTCCTCAATGCTAGATGACTAATAATTGTAATCTGATTCGTCTTATGAACAACACATAATTGGTATTTACTGAATGATTTTTTGATAGGATCATTTTTTTCACATGTCATCATCATCATCATCATGTATGTATTATTTAATAAGATTTTATTTTTTACAATGCCATCTTTCAGAACATAGGTGATTATGACTCTTCACAGATTCATTTTCTTTATTATCTGTGAATTGACATGCTGCCTTGGGAAAGCTAGTGGAGTGGTTTCCTGTTGTCTTTTCAACAGTTTGAATTTCAGTTTTCTTTCTCTTAAACTGGTTGCTATCCAAAGCCTAGACTATCCTGCTATTTAACCCATAGCTGGGAAAAGAAGTAGATTTATGCCTTTCCCAAGGGCATTTGTGCAAAAACGAATATAAGACTAGCTTTAAATTTGAACTCGGCTCCCAGATTCCATTTTCCATTACACTATATACACATCTATCTGATATGAGTAATTAATCATAAATCTGAATTCTGTGTAAATTTTGTTTCTTTTGTCAACCCTTTTCTCTTTTCAGGCTGTCAGATTATCTTGACCAAAGAAATGGAAGGCATGGAGCTAACATTACCTCAGGCAACTCGTAATTTCTATGTAGATGGACATGAACCACAACCTCATTGACACAAGGAGGTGTTTAATGTCTTTTTTTTTTTTTTTTTTTTTTTTTTTAAAAACAGATTATGATGTTGATTTTTATCAAGGTGTGTCCTGATGGAGTGCAATCTGCTTGAGATAATTCTCTCAAGTGACTGAACACTTTCTCTTTTTTTTTTTTTTTTTTGCAAGCTATCACCTCACTCACAATTAAGCTAGAAAATCCATGAAATTACTGTTTTTGAGACATTCACTTTTCTCAGACATTTTCAACCCAGATATTTCATAAAAATGGTCTGTTGTATAAAGTGACTTATGGATTAGATATTTGAGTGGAAATCCATGTAGCCAATAGTTCCTATATAAACATACAATTTTTAAACCATACAAGCAATTGGTGGTGCAAAAATTAAGTATCGCATGAAGAAGACATTATTGAAAATTAATATCAAAAGAAAAATGCTATACAAGTCCCCTTAAGTGGTCAGATTTTGATTGATTCTTATCAACTAAGATCATTGATAAATTCAAAAAATGAAACAATATAACAAAATTACCAATAAAAACAAGATAGAACATCCTAAAAGTAATCTTTATCGGTCCTTTTACTGTTTAAAAAAAGAAAAGAAAGACAAACAGCCAATTTAAGTAATACCAGGTAGTTTTCATGAATCAAGAAAATCTTTTTGCTTACAAAGAGATGGTTGGCATCTAAAAATAAGAGAATCAAGAATCTTCAAATGAAGTAACAAATTTATAACAATGCTTAGAATTTCGAAATGGTCATTTGAAAAAACTGTTAACACAAGTAGGATTATTAATGAGATGTTAGCCAATTGCTGAATCTGAAATCTCATTGATAAGTACTTTCACTACCTTTTTGTCTATTTTTTAATCATTTCACTCCAAGCAAGGCAATAAAACCACTGAATGTGAGAGAATATGAGAAAACAAAGAGAGATTATTAAGGGGAGAGAACAATAAAAGGACAGGAATTAAGAAGACAGTAGATAATGATTGACATTGCATTTAAATTTTTGAAGATCAAAGTTGACATGAAAGAAAGCAAGAAACCATAAGAGCATTCCACAAGTGAGAATTATGAGAGATGTTAGCATACAACTTATGGTTACACCTAGCCATTTCAACTGTAAAAGATGAGACCTTGCCACCAATCTAGTACTGCATTCATTAAGTATTCAGTATTCATTAAGTCTTCTTTTGGTCATAATTTTCAGTATGTCACCACTTCTTCATGCTACATATATATATATATATATATATATATATATAAAAATTTATTCATAAAAATACATAGACCAAGCTGATAATATATAATCATATGTAAGGAGTGCATGAAAGATATATTCAATCACATTTTCAAATAGAAAGTATGATTTTATCAAATTTTATATATATATATATATATATACACACACACATACAGTTTCATTAAAAACGACTGACAAGGTATTGCAGTTTTTTCTTGTTGGCTGCCAGGTCATATAGAGAAGAAATCTTATGAAATTAAACTGTTAAAATAATTTTTCCTATTTTACTAATCAGAAATTCATTTAAATATTACTTATATTTTATATACAATAAGGTAGTATTTATGATATTTTACTGAGTTATTATTGAAGTCTTCAAATAATGATTGATAAATTTAATATCTGATACCAGAATATAACCATTGCTTAAAATCTCCATATGAAAAAATTTTTTAAATAAGGTTCAAAACCTTACATTACCACCCTAAACTCATAAAAATAATGATTTATTAAAGAAAAACTTAATAATAAATTTGTAAGTTTGATAATTTTTATTTGTCACATTGACAATAAATCTTGTAAAATAATTGTTGCTTTAGCCAAGACAATAAATTTGGCTACATTTTACCATTTTGTTTTCTATTTTTTTTATATATTCAATAGATTTCTGTGTCACTTTTTGCTCTCCCCATTCGATTTCTGTGATTTCCACCATAAATGGTGCCAACATTATCAGAAGTTGATTATTCAGACTAACTTTCTCTTTTTTTTTTTTTTTTTATCACAGAAGATAAATTTCTTGTTTGGATTATCAGATCCTTTCTACAGAAGATAAAGAGCTAAAAGTACAATATAAAAGTGGTTCCTTTTATAATTTAAAAAAAAAAAAATATCATTCCAGGAGGTGTTCGAATTACTAAACCCTGATTAATTTTATTAATTCAAGCTTGCTTGATAGTCTTCATGAGTATAATCCGTATGGAAAGAGATGTGTGGTAAACAAAAACAAAACTTTCTTCTCTTTCCTTACAGACTGTATTCATTTTATTTTATTTTTTTTTAATCATTTCACCTCAAGCAATGCAATAAATCCACTAAGACAAAAGGAGTTAATGA
The DNA here is from genome assembly GCA_963932145.1 of Acanthosepion lycidas. Classification (NCBI taxonomy): domain Eukaryota; kingdom Metazoa; phylum Mollusca; class Cephalopoda; order Sepiida; family Sepiidae; genus Acanthosepion; species Acanthosepion lycidas. The sequence goes on along the minus strand of OZ010580.1, from coordinate 78,984,778 downwards.
AAGGTAAAGAATCTGAGAAAATTTTGAGGAGAAAGGACAAGAACATGATTCAAAAATATTGTAGTTAACAGGAAAAGAAGTGGGAAGAGAATTCCATGTGTGAGAGAAGAAATTATTAGAATAGAACTTACAGTTAGATCTAGTAATTTTGATAGTGAAATTATGAGACCTAGCTACCATTCTATTATAGTATTGTGCTTATATGTGATGAAGGCTGAAGAATAGATTGATTGATACAACAAAAGTAACGTAATGAGTTTTATTAAACTCATTACGTTACTTTTGTTGCCTCAAAATACTGAAGTCTGTTCCTTATGTTGCTAGTAGCAATGATATCTGACCTTGCATAGATCAAGCAACTTTGCTGCATAATGCAGTCATTTAATTAAGAATGTTGTGTATGCTATAAAATAGTATTAGTGATACTGTTATAATTAAATCAAGTTAAGTTTATACATTTTTATAGTCCTTTATTCCATATTAGATTTTCAAAATATATGAAAATTTATTAACATTGCTTACTTTCTAAATGCTAAGGGCAAAAATGAGTTTAATTATAAAAGTAATCTGTAAAACAACCATTTATTTATGAAGCTCACAAAAACCAGATGGGAAAACTTATTTTTAAAATTTTGATTTTTAAAACTGAATATATTAGGTTGGTGCAAAAATAATGACGTAATAATGTCGTTTTTTGACATATTTTTTAACGTCAAAAAAATGACATTATTACGTCATTATTTTTGCACCAACCTAATACAAATTAGTTATTTCCATTAAGAAGCATTTAGTTGGGCATGATATAAGACATGCTGGTAGATTTAGATAAAGCCATATTTCATATCAGTTATATGTAACATTTACACATGTATAGATAATTAACTTTATCTTAATCTCCAGGGTTTAGAGCTGACACACTTTAAGCTTTAGATATTAGATTTTCTATAAGAAATTTACACATTTCTTTCATGTTCTTCATCAAATCTTTCTTTTTGCTTGTCTAACATTAAAAACCAACTGAATCAGTAAGTGATATTTTGCAATCAATAATTTGGTGATTTCAGAATCCTGAAAAATCACTGAGGATCATTTTCTTAGTTTTAGTAATATTTTTTGTGATGGTAATCTTAGTAATGTAATTATTGGGAGAGTGACAAAATAATTGGTACCTAAGAAATTTTAAAATTAGATTTACTTTTTCTATACTATTTGAAGCTGTCCCAAACTTGACATAGATTATCATGAATGTTACCTTTACTGAAGAATTAATTTATAATCCATGTAAAAATTTTTTAAAGAATGTCAGGTAATTTATCATGATATTAGGTTAGTGCAAAAATAATGTCGTTTTTTGAAGTTAAAAAAAATACGTCAAAAAACGACATTATTTTTTGCACCAACCTAATATTTCAAAGACTGGTTCTAAAGCTCTGTAACTGTAAATATACTGACCATTAAAAACATCTTTTGGTCAAAAGCTTTAATTTGATTGACTTGTTGCAAGTGATATTAGAAATGTATATTTTTATTGCTTTTCTAAAATAAAACAAGGCTGTACAACAGGTAAATAAAGACTTTTTAATCATAAGAGGAAAGTATTTGTGAGTTAGTTTTGCAAACTTTGTTTCATTCTTAAAATTATAGAAATGTTGGAAAAGACACAACAACAAAAGTAGCTTCAGTGCTTTTGTATGAACTTCAATGTGTGATTTTTTTTTTTTTTAGCTCTCAGAATAACTCACTTCAAAATATCAGATACATAAAAGTCACATAAGTTATCAAAGAACAGCTCAACATTACCATTTCAGCTGACAATAATCAATATATAACTAGTCAAAATTAAATATTCACTTAGAGGACTTTACCATTAACAGGAATTTTTAAGAGATACACTATATGCTTTCAAATATAAATGTTATATCTTTTGAAGTTAAAGTAGAAAATTGTGACACCCTCCATGCTCTTGGATTGATTGATTTGTTGCTTTCTTTCTTTCTTTTTTTTTTTTTTTTTTTTTTTTTTTACAGTTTATCAACCCTTTGTGGGTTATTTTACAAAAAAAAAATGTCATTGTTCAATCACTGAAGTTAAACAGTGTCAAGCCCAGTCAGTACTTAGATGGGAGACCACTTGGGAAAACTGGTACTGTTTCAGATTTAAATAGCCCACAAAGGGTTGACAAACCATGAAAAAAGAATCGGTCAATTGTGGGTTATTTAAAACAAAAACATATTTTGAATTGTAGGAATAATTTTTTTTTTTTTTGTTTAGATTACCGGTTTTTTGGAGAGATAAGGCCTACAGTAATGGTGGGGAGATAGATTCATACCTTTCCCAAGGTTATTTGTGTGTAAGTGAATGCAACGAATCTGACTGATGGTCAAATTTGACTCTCTGATTTCTTATTTCTCATTAGACTACATGAATATCTATATTCTTGAGGTTGGAACCTCTGGAAGTATATTGAAAATAATTTTTGTTTACATGGATTTTTCATATATGAATACTTACTACAAATATATACATAAGTTATTGGCCCAATCCACTTCCCAAAATCAATATTTCAATAACCAAACATCAGAATACTTATTCTCAGAAGTGTGTAGGGCCAAGAATCTTTTAGAACCCCTTGTAAATATACAATGCCATTTAACTACATTGGTCAGTCATGATTAAAAACAAAGAAAGATGTACTCAGTGTAAAAGTTATGTTAGTATAATTCATTTTTTCTGTAATTCTTTTTTAATAAATGCATCAAATGTATTAATATCTTACAGTATAGATCTAGGCCACTTGCCACAGTGTGATGATTAGTAGGTTAGCTTTGCAGTTCAATTCTCATAAGTTATGTCAGTATTGTGTCTTGCTTGGGCTAAGCTTAGTAAATAGCTTAATCTCATATCAGATTAAGCTAAGCTGAGTAAACATCCATCTATACAAATCTATTTGTTATAATGTTCCAGAGTTTAGGTTTTTATCCTCTTGGAAGCCAATTCCAACGAAATAATGAAGCACATTCTTTATTTCTAATGGTGAAGAAATACATACAATTTTGAGATATGTCATTCTCATTCCAAGAGCTTTTTGAATTTTTAAATTCATTTCGTTTTTCTTACAACTGATCCATTTTCCAACCTTTTTCAGGTGATCATTATAAAATCATCTGTGTTACATTTATTGTGAATAGGTTAGTTTGATTAGTATATTCCCCCACACTTTTCTGTTTGGTACTATATTTGTTTTTCAATCCCAAGAAAAAGAAACTTGGCTTCTTTTTCTGTTGTGCACTTGAACAGAGCCATAGAATAAATAAAGTCCAGTAATTTGGACAACTTTTGTTGAAAAATACATTTATGCTTTACAGAGTTCTTTAAATAGTTGTTTAAATAAACTGAAATTTAGCAAAAAAAAAAAAAAATTTAATGGAACAATTATTCAGTGCATCTGCTTTTTTATGTAAGTTTTTTAACACTGCTGCAACTGTGGTCATATGGCATTTACATTACCTGCTATCACTGTGTGTGTGTCTGTCTGTGCGTGCACACACAAATTTTCAAAACTGATAAATGTTGATCCCCTAGCATATGTATTAGAAACTAACTACTGCGTAGTGCTATTTTGAAACAAGATATATAGTAGCATACAATACAACCTGTAATGGATTTTTATTATATTGTGTTGGGGGGGGGGGCATGTAGCTTCTTCTGTACTGCAAATTATCCAGTCAAGCCCAAATTGTGAAGTGCCCATGTGAAATCATCGTCAGTATCTTTATAGTTATTTATTTCCAAGAAATTTTGTATTTTCCCTTAAAACAGGCAACAATGCAGCAGTGAAAGTGTTAATGAATATATGTCGATAAAATAGCTTTGTTCAGCATTTCCCAATCTGACGCAGGACTAAAACGGTGATGCATTCAATAAAAATTGAGCATATTTTACAGTTGTCTGTAAGATTAGTCTACTATGCACTGCTTGCTGGAAGTTTTAGCTTAATCTAACCTACGTCTAAAATAATGATACACTTGAGAAGATCAAATCAAGAGAGCCATGTATTTAGTTTGCTTTACTAATCATCACTTGATATCAAGAAGCCCATCTGAAGTTGTGGAGGGAGTGGACAAACATTTTTATCCTGTTTTCACTTCAGCTATTCTGCATAATTTTAGGGTTTTCCCATTTGAATTTGCTTATGATTTATAATTCTCAATGATTGAATAAGCTCCTTGAGGGTTCCACTCTATAAAATAACCATAGTAATTCCCCTCTTGTTTCCATTAAATTTCAACAAAATATTACAATAACAATATTATCATTATTTAAAGAAGAGGGTACAAGTAAAGAGATTCAAAATTGACAAAGTTTTCCATTTCACTAAAGTAGATGTTAAAGACATGAGAGTATTATTGCTCTATTTTCCCTTTTTCTTTTCCCTAAAACCAAACCATGCTTTTAATATCTTTTCTTCCATCTAACATCACAATCAAACAGGAATGGCCCATTTTTTATTCGAGGTAATGACGGGATGTAACATAGGCACTAATTTATGAACAAGCAGAATTATATTAGGTTGGTGCAAAAATAATGATGTATTTTTTTTTTTTAACGTCAAAAAACGACATTATTTTTGCACCAACCTAATAATAGAATACTCATATTAGATAAAAATGTTACATTTGATTGTAAATATTTACTGAGAGTGGCACAAGACCAAATGGTGGATGGAGTTGTAGGAAGATTATATTGCACCAATCTTTCAAGTAAAGAGGGCCTGTTTGCTCTAAAAATCAGTTTTGAAAATCCTGGTTTTTGGATATTAACACTGATACCAGTGGGGAATACCAACTAACTCAGCCATAAGATATATATTTGATTGTAAACATCTTACAGGAGTTGATAGACACATTAATTACTGACAGATAATGTAATTGTTACAGTAGGTATTTACCCATCTCCCCACAGTGACTTGATGTGAAATAAGGTTGCATTTAATATGGAGCACCCAAGCTCATACACCTAGGCCAGGCCCCAAAATTGCCCAGTCTATGCAACTGTTGGTTGTGCTGGCATCAATATTACTACCGATCTCCTCTCTTTAGTTCAATGAGGTGGGGTACTGCTGTGAGCAGCTGTTCTCTGGGACTGGACACCACTCAGTATTTTTCCCCAGCTGTGTTCTGTCCATGGGTAGAGACACAACTCAGTTGCACTCTGCCTGATGACATTCTATTACCTGTGCCAGGTAAATAGTAATTGTTATAGTATGAAATAATATAGACAATAAATATAGCTTTGGGGAAAGTCTCACCTATATGAGCAAGATTATTAGGTCATCTTTTGCATAGGTAAGATTTAACTCAATTGCACATGGTAGCTAACAACTTTGGAGGATTTTGTCATTTTCCTTGGACCTGTATTTGATTTCCACAGATCTGCTTAAGATTTATCAGATTATGTGACTGCAATCACATGTTAATTGAAAGTTTGTTTTCTCCAGCAAAATGCATTGACACAACCTAGATCTTTATTATGCCTGAATTACTAACTGAAATAAAGTTTTGAAATCTGCTACCTTGGTACTAAAATCTAAACATAATAACCAGAAATTGTGATTTATACATCTTTACATGTGAAAATTATGAGTTCAAATATAAATGATAATAGTAGTCATCATGAAAATGAGCAAAACTTTCCAATTTAATTTAATAACTAGCTCAGTACATGTCACTTCAGACAGCAAGATGATCAAATTTCAGATCTAAATTAATTGTCTATTTAAAATACTCCATTTAGAGAGCTAGCCTAGAAGCTGCTCTTCAGGCAGACCTAGGCTAGCTCCTATGGAGGGCCTTTGGACTTTTACCTTCAGCTTCCTATATACATAAAAGTTATAAGAATTTAGACAATAAAATTATTTTATCTTTATCTGATACCTTAATTCAGCATAATCTTTCTTCGTATATGCAACTGATCTCTATAGTTTACGTTTATTTTGAGCACAATTTTTCTTTTCTTTTCAAATCACCATTCTTTATGATCCCTTCACATAAAGTTACTCTTAAAATACATTAGGGAATCTGAACTGTATAATATTTCAGATATGTCACAGTACAGGTGCTAGAAAAAGAAAAAAAACATATAGTGTCCCGCTTAAGTTTTAGTTACAGTTTAATTAGACGATATCAATTGTGACGAAAAGTAAAGTTAAACATTAAAGAATTGTTTTTTAAACCTTTCACTCTTTTCGATATTTAAATTTAACTTTAAATGAGTCATTTATTTAATTTTTAATCGCGTGTAACTATAGTAGTTACTACCTGTTACTTCAGATTGGTTACGATTCACCAAGAATGAAAAATGAACGGACCGACAAACATACACTGCGCTTTATAGAGAAGGCGATATATTCAGTTTAAGTAGAGAAGTCATTAAGATGGTTTCAAAGATCTGCATACTTTGGCTTATACTTTTTTTCCTGTTACTGAGGAGTTGTCAGGCAGAAAGAGAAATTAGCCCTCGAAATAGAGAGATGCCTGTTGCATTTTCATTCAAATTGTGTGTGTATCTATGTTTGTGTGAGCACATGTATATTTTAAATTGATAACAGCTTTAAAATATTTCTACAAAAAACAAAATCTTTGAAAATAACAACTTTTACCAAATAATTTCTGAAAAGTTCAATAAATCTTATTTGATATCTACTTCAATGAAATGGAAAACTTTGTCAATTTTTAATCTTTTCACTTGTACCCTCTTATTTAAATAATGACCTTGTTCCTCGTCTCGAACTTTATGAATTTATTGCTCAGCCCAAGTGTTCTATAGTTAATAGACTCTCCCACCTATAGTAGGAGTAGTAGGAGTCGCTCAGGAGTTGGTCGGTCAGTCGATGTCGGACGACCGTTAGTCGGATACTAATGTATCAGCAACCATGACTAGATTTCTCTGCATCATACCTATTATATGAAGTTCCTGACGTTTTGTACGTCGAACCTATTTTAGGACCGACTTAGTACAAATACAAGCCTCCACTGTGAAATCACTCCATAACACCAAGGCAAGGATTGTCCAGCCTATATGGGAGGGCACTGTATTATTCCAGTGTCTTATTTGAAACCCAGTCAAACTGTGTGTGTGTGTGTGTGTTTCTCCATGTTTTTTTTTGTCTGGTACTCTTTAAATTGTTTCTCAACCTTTACACCTTTGAAGTGGTAAAGAGTTTACCTTGTACTGTAAAGTAAGTGGCACAAGCATATGTAAGTCACCTGTGTTATACATCATGACGGTCGTCTTTGAGTATAGAATCCAGAGGTTAGCAGTGAATATCTTGAAGACAGTAGGAAAGTGTTGATCACGTTAGCAGTGGATATTTTGATAAAAGTAGCAGAGCATAGTTCGTCCTTCTGTGTCTCTTCGCCTAACAAACTGGACTGGACATTCGGGTAGAGTGACCAAAATGACCGCCTTTATACACGACAGATTGAATGTTGTACGTCTTCTGATTGGTTAACCTTCTAGTGGTGGACTATAAAGTGAGTCCAGGCATTTGGACTAACTCACAAAATTGAGTTCAGTCAGTAATATGCCATATGTGATGCGCATTTAGGCGATCATGTATCTTTTGATACATGACTGACAAGGCAGATTTTTTCTCGCAGTAGGTTGTCATTTCTTTCTGCAGTAGACCAGTTGCCATCCAAGATTACAGAACTTGGTTTATCCTGCTATTTACCCATAGCTGGAGGGGGAAGAAGAGGATTCATACCTTTCCCAAAGGTATCAGCACATAAGTGAATGTAATGGATTCAACTGAAATTCAAACTTGGCTCTTTCGATTCCTCAATCCGAGCTGCTATCCATTACTCCACCGTAATCAAAAAATACCTTTATCCTTTCTCTTAATAATAATGATTTGTATGATAAAACTGTTTTTGTTACGTTTGAAGCATGTTTTCGTCACATTATCATCATTTAGTTTTTTCATGGAGGTATCCACATCAAAATCATGACAGAAAACACTGGGTGAAAAAGTGATAAACAAGAGTTTTGAAAACTTTTGCATGTCGAGTGAATTTACTTGATTGTCTAGAATTGTGGCCCTGTGCCTGACTAAGCTGAGTAAATATAATTAGGAAACATTCAGCTTACAAGATACCTTATATTTGTTTGGTGAAATTCTAAAGTGGTCATTATATGATGAATTATTCAGACAACTTCAATGGTAAGTTCTTCAGCCGTCTCCATGTTTTGTATCTGGTACTCTTCAAATTGTTTCTCAACTTATTACATCTTTGAAGTGATAAAGAGTTAAGCTGATACTCGGGACAGTTTAATCTTTATCTCAGTATAGCACCAAACAAATTTTTGCTGCTTAGATCAGTGATGAGATGGAAGTTGAGAAAAAAAATTATAATATTTCTGGTTACAGCATACATGTGACAAAGACCAGTGTTCATCAACCAAAATAAAATGATGGAAACGGGTGAAGATACTAGTCCTCAAATGCTGCTTAAAATCTGTGAAATAAAAGGAGGTAGTCATCAGGTCAATCATTTAGTATGTTACATAAGTAAAATATTCAGTCGGCATTTAGAGTGGTTAGTGGTTATCTAAGCAGCTGCAATCTAAATTGGATGACCATTTCAGTAAGTCATTCACTTCATTATCGTTTGGTTCTAATCGTGCACTTGAGTTCTTTAGAGCTGCATTCATCTGATCTACAAAATATAGACAAATTTTATGTTAGAATAAATGAAATGCATAAAAACAGTTTCAAAAATAACTTGTATGGCCATGGAACAATGGTTAGCAAGCTTGTCTTGCAAACAATTACTCCTATAGTATGTTGTGATGGTCAGTATCCTAGGTTTGAAATCTATTGACGGAGAATTCATCTTGTTATTTGACAAATGAGAGCAGGTGGCAAAGTTGACTTAGTCCAACAAACATTTAATTTAATTTTTATATATTTTCTTTACAAAAACTTGTGCATTTTTTAATCCCCGTCATAATATATAAAAAAAAATCATTTTGTCATTAAAATAAGATAAAGACAAGTAAAGGGAATGGCAAGAAGATCAAATTAAGTTTTATAGGAAACAAAAAAAAGGTTTAACCATAATTTTAATGATTATGGCCAGCGGCTAAAAAGGATAAGACATAAAGGCTTACCAGCAAGAAATTAGAAATACGTCAAAATAACTTCAGTCAGGAGTTGCTGGGTTTTTTGTGGCATAGTTTACAAGTCAGGTCAGTCAGTGAATTGGTAGTAAACAGACAGCTCGTAAACAGATTTCTACAACAACTGACTTCACCAGGCAACTCACTTAGTTTTAGTGCCACCCAATGAATACAAATATGCGCAGAAGAAAGACCTCCACTTGTAAGATCATTTGACCACATCAAAGACTTCTTTGAAGGCTTCTATCCAAATAATGCAGAACTTAGAGAAATTTAATTCATGAAAATAGATTCTCTTAACTGTGTGTATTTTATAATAAAAATGAAAAGGATTCCTCTCCATAGAGCAGTGGCTAGTGACTTTTGTAGACAATTACTATAATACTGAATATAATCCCCGCTGGGTACCTGTCATTCTTTCCTTTCAGCTATTCTGTTCTGTCCATGCATTAAGGTGTTAATATATTTTGGATATATTAATGCCTATAATGGGGAAATGAAAACTTGGAATAATCTGTATTGCAAAGAACCTCTATTATCAGGTCATCCCATAAGTTCTGTCCGAATTTTACCTTTTTTTAAAATGAACGAAATTTAAAGAGTATTTTATAATGTCTAATGGAGTTGAACATTATTTTTATGTTTAGATGCATTTAAACTGATCAAATTTTATTTCAGAGAACAATAAAATTAAATTTTGTTTGATTAAAACCCTGCTAACATGGAAGTACCCAAGAATCATTTGAGGCACATAATGTTTTATGAGTTCAAGAAAGGAAACTCAGTAGCCAAAGCGGCTAGAAACATACACTCGGAGAGGAATGCGTGAATGAAAGAACTTGCAGATGGTTTGCAAAATTTACAGGTGGAGATTTCACCCTTGAAGATGAAGATTGAACTGGACGTCCAGTTGAGTTTGATGAAAAGCTTCTTGAAGCAGCCCTTGAAGAAAATCCTGCTTTATCAGTTGAGGAATTGGCAGTGGTTCTCAGTTCAAACCATACAACTGTTCATTGTCATCCTCAACAACTTGGAAAAGTTCCTAAACTTGGAAAATGGGTGCCTCATGAATTGTCTGAAAACAACCTCAAATCCCGAGTTGACATCTGCTCTTCTCTCCATACTCGCCAACTTGTTTCACCTTTTTTGGATAGACTTGTGACTGGCGATGAAAAATGGATCTTTTATCGAAATGTTAAGCGTCGTAGACAGTGGCTTGGTAAAGGGAAAGGACCCCAGCCACAGCCAAGAAGGGAACTTCATGGGCAAAACATCCTTCTTTCAATCTGGTGGGATCACCAAGGAATAATCCACTTACCACCTCATGCAACAATTAATGCTCAAATATACTGTCAGCAATTAGAGTGTTTGAACCAAGTTTTGAGGAAAAAAAGACCTGCTCTAGTGAATTGAAAAGAGGTGATGTTTCATCAGGACAATGTGTGACCCCACACAGCAAGAATCACGTCACAAAAGATCGAAGAACTTGGTTGGGAGAAAATTCCTAATTCACCTTATTTTCCCGATCTTGCTCCTTCAGACTACCATTTGTTTCGTAGCTTACAGAATCATTTGGAAGAAACAGCTTTTGTAACACAGGAAAAACTGACATTTGTGAGTTCTTCGAATCAAAGCCAAAAGAATTTTACAGTAATGGAATTAGTAAGCTTGTTAATAGATGGAAGGAAGTCATAGATAATCAGAGAAAATACATTGTTGATTGAATCTGTAATTAAATGTAACATTTGGTCACTTGTTTTCTTTATTCAAAATTCGAACAGAACTTATGGGATGACCTGATACAACAGATGTATTTGCTTTTTGTTTAGCTAAACTTACTATGGTGCAAGGCCATAAGTTTGAGGCACACAGTGAGGATCAAACTTGTTAAGCTATTTGGTCTGCAAGATGAGCTTAGTAACCATCATACTATATAAGTGACCTACATGTCTTTAAGACTTAATATTTTAAACTTTGAATATTTCATCAACTAAATTAGTTCCAATTAATGTTGAAATCATAATTCATAATTACCTGACAAACTGTGCAAATAAAGTTTTTTCATTTTTCTTAGATTTGTTAAACGTTCTTTTTTATTGTCCTTTATCTTGCTCTGTTTAAAATTACCATACATTAAAATGGACAACCTAGAAGGAAAGAAAATGAGGAGCAGTCAGAAAGAGGAGAGACAGATGAAAAATGGTGCATTGAATATATTTAGATCTAATACACTTCATTACAGTAAAGATTTTACATCTTTAAGTTGTAAAGTAATTTAGTTGAGCATATATCATTGTTTAAAAACAGCCAAGAGACAAGAATGAATTAAAAGAAAATTGGCTTAGAGACTGCAATAAAGTTCATGGATTAAGGAAATATATATATATATATATGCACACAGACAAGGTGTGTAAAAAATATATACACACTTTTATATTGTATAATATCATCCTTGTTCACTGGACCTCGCCCTTTTAGATTAGAATGCAGCCAAATACCTATCGAAATGTTGGTTGCTGCTGGTGATTTCATTGCGTTGCATTGTCAGCAATATCTGGATCATAATAGACATCAATTTGAAAACGTGATGACAAAATCTAAAGAGCATATATTTATAATAAATTCTGTCTTCATATGCATTATTTAAATTAGATATAATGGGTTCTAGTTGCTTGAATTATCTCTTGAGAAACTTTCAAAATGTATATACATTTTTAGACACCATATATATATATATATATATATATATATATATATATATATATATATATATATAAACACACACACACACACACACACACACACACACACGAGAGGAGGCATGGTGGAGTAATGGATAGCAGCTTGGATTGAGGAATTGGAGAGCCGAGTTCGAATTCCAGTCAAATCTATTACATTCACTTACGTGCTAATACCCTTGGGAAAGGTGTGAATCCTCTTCTGTTCCCTCCAGCTATGGGTAAATAGCAGCACAGACTGGCTTCTATAGCCTTGGATGGCAACTAGTCTAGGAGAAGGACAACTCTGAATTCAAAACCTGCAGAGGGTCGTTTGGGGAGCTTGTGGCACTTAGTGCACCAGGTTTCTGTATTCGGCCCGTCAAAAAGTGTGGATGGTCCTGCACAAAACCTTCACCACTATAATCAAATCTCATGTGCTGTTGTCAGGCTGTCGGTTTCCTGGCAACTGATCTGCTTGACCCTCACATGTCGAATTCAATGGGAGAGTCAAGTATATATATATATATATATATATATATATATATATATAAAACAATGACAAACATTGTTTTAAAAGAAAGAAAACATTGATTCTAGAAGAGAAAGCCTAAAGGCAACAGTCTTTGCAATACCAATACCTTGCCAGTTGTCTATTATAAAACTTAGATATATATATATATATATATATATATATATATATATATATATATTGTAGAGGAGTTATAACTTTTGAGTAAATAGTAATAAACCTCCTAACACTTATATATACAAAAGTACTCATAAAAATGAGAAACAGCAAGATGTGGAAACAATAGAACAAGTATTATTTATTATCTGGTTGTTATTTGATGTTTGGTAATATGGGAAATAATAATACTGAGTAAAATTGTGAGTTTGGGGTCAAATGAAGATCAATTAGATTCAGACTATTATTTTTTAGTGGCAGTGTATTTTGGCTCAGACCTTCTGAGGCTGACCTTTGAGGTCAGATGGTAGACAAAATAGGGAAGTCGATTTTCATTAGCTGAGTCGAACATGGGAATGAGATATAGATTAAGGTTTTATGGGAGTTGCTGTTTTGGACGTCAAGCTAACTAGACATACCAGATTGAATTTGTACAAACCCCCTCCCCTCAGTGGGGAAGGGTCTTTTGAGAGTTGATACACATCAAAGGAAATGGACATGTGAGATTTTCATGTTTGAAAGTGACTGCCTAATAGGGGTTGTAATAACCCCCACTTGAGAAGATGTATCTGTCAGCATAGTTAATAAAATGATAGTTAAGTTAAAAGTTCTCTTTTTTGATGTTTTTCATTTCTGAACACAAAGAACATTTTGTGACACTGACCAAGAGAAGAAGAGAAATTGAATTAAAATGGCCAGCAATTGCCAGCCAGATGAGACCAACCAAAACACGCACCCTCAATGAAGGGAATACAACATATGGATTGGAATCCAAAAGAAGGATAAGATAAAGAATAAGTAAAGTGCATACAGTCTTTCTAGTATGTTTTTATAGATATGTGTAATGAGTCCAGATAAAAATTTTACAGCTGGAAAATACAATAAGTGTTTGGGGTTTTCTTACCTGGAATTTTTGTTGAGTGGTAAGAAATAAATGTTACTATTATGGCCTGAAAAGAGTAAAGGAGCCGACATTTTCATTGATACACATGTTGATGGCCTGTCTGTGTTGACTGCTTGTCTGATAGTGAGAATGTCACATGTTTGTGTGTTGGCCTACACCAATCATATATGGGAGAGTCGAGAGACTATATATATATATATATATATATATATGTGATTTTCATTTCTTTGCAGAAGAGGATCATCTATTCACTTGGTAGCTTTTTTTTGTGTTTTTCATTCAGAATTTTATTATATCCATAATTTTTACCTGAGCTAATGCCCTGCTATGTGCTTGTAATTGATTCCTAAGGCCTACTTCACTTTTACAACCTCTCTTACACATGTGGCAAACAGAAAGTTTGCTTGTGTTACCCATGTTGGAAACTTTCCTGTCCCTGTGAGCAATCATGTGATGTGCAAATCCAGCAACAGACTTACAAACCTTGTCACAAAATTTGCACAAGTAACCTGCAGGTCTTCCTGGTAGGGTTGCATTCACAGGAATTTGCACCTGACCTTTCTGGTGTGATCTCACATGATGGACAAAACCAGCCACCAAAAAGGGTGACTTTTGCACAAATACTGCAAGTATGTTGGTGTCCTAATACCTCGGCAACAGATTCTATTTCTTCCTTTCTAATGCTGTGCTTTTTGTTGGAATGCTCAATTCTCTTCTCAAAATTATTGTGGTATTTCCAAATCAACCTTCTCCAGCCAAATCTATCTACAATAATAACTTCCCAGTCTTCAACAGTAATGCTATAGGCATTGGAGGATCTGGATAGAGGTAGTACCTTTAATGCTTGGTATGCTACACTTTCAGGTAGATGGGAATATATATATATATATATATATATATATATATATATATATATATATATATATATCCATGTGAGTGTGATATGCACACAACATATATATATATATATTTAAATAGGAATGGCTTAATTCACTTGAATGTGTCATTTATAACAATAATAGAGATTTCAAATGTGAAATGTACATCACTAATCAGAGTGCTTAATGTAGTTAACGTTGGTAATCACCTAATCAATATTTTAATTTTCTGTGGATACTTGGCAAAACTATTCTCAGAATAAAGATGTGTCTTATATTTTGAAAAATATGGTAATTTTGATTGGTTACTAGCATATTTTCTTGTTTCTTTGTTGATATATTTGTGATTGATGATAAAATCATAAATTAGAATTGCAATTCACTTCTTTTTAAGCCAAGAAACCATAACAAGGGAGATAATTAGTCATTGTAGGTAACATCAAATCATTTCATTTAAATAAAGAAAGCATAATCTTAAAAAGAGAACATACTCTTCTTGCTGTTCTGGTGAAATTTGCTCTGATAGTTTTTCCAGTTTTTGTCCAGTGTGCATTTCATACAATTTGGAATTTTTCTTTAAACTTTCAAGATCTAAAAAAAAAAAAGAATCAGTAAAAAGAAATTATTTTTGAAGAAAAAGTTTTACATCTTCAACTCAGAAGTATTTTAGAACTAACTTTTTCAATATTTCCTTAGTAATTTACATTATTTATATTCAAATTATTGTTCTCGTCTTTGTTATTGCTATCACAGTCTTTCAACTGTTGTGCTCTCCAGCTTTCGTCGGGTGTATATCAATCTGGGTAACTTCTGAACTGAACCATTTATTTAATCTAGACTCTTCTCATTCCACTGCCCATCTCTTTGGATATTGTCTAGTTCCCATTTTTAGTACTGCTCAGTTATTGCCCACCCATTTCTATTGGGTTCAAATACACACCTACCTGGCCCAGACATTGAGCTCACAATTACTGTCTCCAAAGTCACAAACCAAAATTTTAATCCACTAGATCCCTTAAGCCCCCGATTATGAGAGATAGTGAAAATACAAAATTTACTAAAAGCTACCACGGACAGGTAATTGTGGAGAGCTACGATCAACCACATCCTGAACAGACATGGCAAAAAGAAGAAGCTGTTAAACAACAAAATGGTTTATTAAGCTTAGTGGTGGTACAAGATCACAAATATGGAGCATTTAGTGAGAATCACTGTAGTTTGAATGAAAGGAAGAAGAAAGAAGTGGAATGTTGTTTACCTCATGGTGGGGGAGAAGAAGCAGTGACAGGTAATTTCTTTTATAGAGAGACATTATGGTACACTGAGTAAAAAAAAAACTATGCTAAGGAAGAAAAGAAACTATAAAACTCAATCAAAAATATAGTAGGTGATTTTGTTTCATTTTGGTGAACTTGGTGAAGCAACATACACGTGGGAGAGGAAAAAAAGGGACGTACAAGAAAGGTTGCAAGAGATGCTGAGGAGGAAGGAGATTTGAGAATAAGGAAGGATGAGAGAGATCCTGGGAGATGCAGAGGAGATTTGAACCACTAAGTCCCATTTACTTCGCATTGATACACCCACACTTGGTTTCTTTTATATATATATATATATATATATATATATATATATATAGCTTTCAAACCACAAGTACATAACAAGATAACCTATAAAGTGTTTGTGCAGAGGCCAAGATAATGTACATATTTTGTATTTATCCTCAGTTCATATTGTAATGGAATCAAACTAATATTTGAATTTGTTTTATTATTCTCTATACCATAAAATGATTTGGAACAGAAGTTTTAGTTTCAACTAAAATAAAAGTCATTTACATTATTCAAACTGTTATCCTCATCTTCATTACCATATTCACAATGTTTCAGTCATTGTACGCCCCAGCCTTGTTCAGATGATTTGAATTTCAAACTGAACCCTTTATTTCCATGGATCTGTGAATAAAAGCATTGATTAGATCAAGTGACTAGACCCAAAGACTGTGAGTTTACTACCAGGCAACAGCAGTGTTGAACCAAAACTTAGAGAGTTGAGTTGAAGGGAAATAACTGAGACATCCAGAGGAGGCATGTCACGTGGAACTAGAATAATTTACCCCAGCGGACAAAATAAAGGGTTTGGTTCGAAATTCCAATCACCTGAGGAAGGCCAGAGCATACAATGGCCAAAATGTGAATATGGCAATGAACATGAGGATAACAGTCCAAATGATGTAAATAATCATAATAACTCATCTCAGAGATATAGAGAGATATTAAAATAAAAGTCATTTTTAAAACTATTCTAACCCTGACACTTATTTCTTTCATTCATGGCTTCCAGCACTTTGATCTTCTAAGAGATTTTGATAGTGAATTTAATAACCTCCCCACCACACATGCACATATATATATATATATATAAAACATTTTTTTTTGTTTACTACAACTATAAAACTTAGTTGGTTTTCTTGTCATTCCATTTGCTTTTCTTTATCTTATTTCTTTTGTTGCACACATGACACTATTACTTATAATAAATATACATTTTCTCCTCATTTTCTCTTGCGTTTCCGGCATGCAACAATCTTCAGGTACTGAAAATGAATTTTCAATCAGTACCTGAATGAAGATTGCTGTGTGCATAAAACTCAGACTTGTGTCAAATGGTGAGGAAAAAAATGTATATTTATTATTAATATCTTTATATATATATATATATATATATATATATAATTATTTATTTAAAAATGATTCCAACTCGCTACATAAGAGGTCTCATGTTTCAAAACAAGAGCCGAAAACTTCAAAATAATATTTGAATTAACTTGAGTTAAAGTAGGCTCTGTTCCATCTTCAAGCGAAATTTCATTTATGCTCTACTTTCGTATCGAGCACTATTTTTTAAAAATAATTACAAAAATACTAAGGAACTTTGGATTATTTACCAAACCAGTTTCTTTCCTATTTTCTACAATATTTTCACATATATATATATATATATATATATATATATATATTGAGAGAAAGAGAAATATTGTATTTGATAGGGAATAAACCAAATGATCATGGCTAGCAAATTCATCTCACAGGTCATAGATAGTGATTGCAGTCCTATGCCACATGAAACTAAGCTTTGAAATAAGACGTGTCTAAATATAGGTATATATAAAATATTAATTTCAGATAAAATCTTTAAATAGTAAAGTGCATTTTCATTGAGCATATATTATTGTCTAGTTTTACATAAATAACACTACTTCAATTGAGAACATATTTGTGAATGGCAGGAGAATGGATTGGAATAGACTCTACAAATAAAGACCATGTTTTACAATGATCACTTTCATTAGAAATGCTACAGAGTAGCAGAGAGCAAGATAGAATGCCTCGGTACTGAAAACCCATTCCAGACAGAGCTAAATTTATTTATATCATTGACTTTTATTCTCATTTGTGTTGTTATTATCACAGGGTGGAGACTATGAAATCAGGTATTGTTGATCATGTGTGGAGGGAAAAGCTAGAGTTTATCAACTCCTGTCGAATGAAGTCAGAATAATAAAGAGTAACACTGGTAAAGAGGGAGATTAAAAGAATCAGCACACATGCTGGTTCTGATAACCACATCAGTAGGCCAAGCATAGAAATGAATATTATATAGGGCCTTTGATCAGGAAAAGGACAGGCATTAGGTTGTAAGAATTATTTTAAATATGAGACTGGATCAGTTAATTTGGTTTTGGTTGTGGTACTAATGTTTTGATTGCTTGCCTTGTTATTTTTTTGTATTTATAAACTAAAATCATTTGCACATGTGGCTTTCATTATATATATAAAACTAGTCTGACAAGCCTTCATTATCGATTCCCCTCATCCAAGACAACATGGGGTGTTGCTAACTTGATTTTGTTTGGCCTGACTAGCAACTCACTTGGCTTGAGACTTCATTTGAGACTTTACTTTTCTGAGACCTGTTGATATGGCAAAATGTGACCTTCCATTGTTTTTTATCCTTTATTAGGAAAGTTAGAGTTAAATTTCTGCTCCCAATGCACACGTTGTTTGATCTTTGCCTTGTTAAGTTCTTCTTTTCAACATAGCAGCAACTCCTGAAAACCACAATTTCTTTAATTTTAGGTTGGTAGTAGCAGGGAGATAGTTAAGTTCACTAAAGTTTAAGGATCCAAAATTACACCATCTATAGGTCACTGATCTAGTGGATAGCGATTTTCCAAGCGTAGCTTAGATGTGGCACAAGGTCGAAATTAGGGGGCACCCAGTGAGGATCGAACTCACTACTCGGTCGTAATTGTTCTAGCGAGCCAAGCTTGCTAACCATTACACCGCCTTGAGGAGCCCCAGTGATTTTTCAAGCGTAGCTTGGATGTGGCACAAGGCCGAAAGTAAGGGGCACCCAGTGAGGATCGAACTCACTACACATTCGTAATTGTTCTAGCGAGACAAGCTTGCTAACCATTACACCACCTCAAGGTGCCCTCAATACCGATTTTCTAAGTATAGCTTAGATGCAGCACAAGTCCGAAAGTATGGGGTACCCAGTGAGGATCGAACTCACTACTCAGTCGTAATTGTTCTAGCAAGACAACTTTCTAACCATTACACCACGTCGAGGTGCCCACACTGATCTAGTGGATAAGTGTTGGTTAAATGCTGCAATTTACTTAGTGGTAGTGAGTTCAATCAGTGTCAAGAGCACATATCCACACACAACAAATCCTTGGATCAGGCAGTGTAATCCATATATTCATTAGAATGAGCAGAAATTGCATCATAAGGACAAATTAACCAAAGACAAAATAATAGAAAAATTAAGAACAGTCTACTCCTATGAATTTGATAAAGGGTTTTGCTTGAATTTCTGAGACCATTACCAAATAAAACAGAAGGGTATAATGGTCCAAACAGTGTGACTATAGCAACCAAGATGAAGGTAACAGTTTTCATAAATCAGTGTATAATTAAAAGAATAAATATGTGACCAAAATAAATATAAGTAAAACTTACAAGAATTTTCTAAGTCTGCTTTTGCTTTACAAGTTGCAATATCTGACCAGGTGAAGTGATAATCTTCAAAAGAGACTTTGTTAAAGTTACGACGTGTTTTCTGTGTTACTTGCATGTTTTCTGTGCCTTGATTCAAAACAGGAATCTGCTTCAAAGACTTGTATTCATCTTCAATGTCAGGATTAAGGCCAACTGAAAGTGAGAAAAAGAAAATTGTAAGTACCACAAATTGCAGTGTACAAGTCAAGTTTTCAAGCCTAAAATATCTTTCCAAAGCTAGGGGTTCGACTTAATGGCAGGTATAAAATGAAGTTGTAAGCATGTGGGCCACACCTCATAATAATTACTGTACACCATCTGCAGCATGCTGCCACATATATAACCCACTAAAACTTGTGTTTAGTGAACATATTTGGCATATTTAACACAGAAAATATAAAATAATAAAATAGTAACACCAATTCTGTATTTTATTAACAACTACTGCACACATCATGTTCAACAGTTGATACACTAAGACTGAAGCACTATTTAACTCAGGTGGCCATTCAGACAACTAGCTATTGTATGTGTGTCATTTACGCAATTTCATGATAGTAATGACTAATATTTTATCAGAGTTGATGTTGACTTTAATGTATTTGTCAGTAGACCTGACAAATTTTAAATGTTTGCAAAGTTATCCTGATACAATGCATATAAAACTATATTAGGTATAGTGTCTATATATACAGGTAAGTGGTGTGACCTTGTGTAGTTTTGGTACAGGTTATCGAATACTGTAGCCTAACTTTATTTACTGGTAGGCCTAAGTTTTGAGCCACTGGTAGCCTACTGTATGTTTGTTCGACCTATATGACTGTTATAGGTCTAACCTAGAATTTTGAGCTAAAAATTTTGAGGTCAACTGTATGCCACAATTTATATTAATGCATCCTTTTCAAGTTTCTTTCAATAAAGAAATAATTTTTCCCTTGAACTTGTAATAAACTGACACTGATATAATTATCATTAAATTCTGTTTATAAAATAGAAATTTTTATTTGATTTCATAGAAAATAAATTAAAGTAATATAAGTAATCCTAATTAAATTCTAGATTCATACACAAGAATTTTCACATATTGGGTCACCGTATAAGTATTGGGTTACCAAAAAAGTTTTTTTAAAAAAAAATGTATGACAAACATTTTCACACCACAATAACTGCAAGTCATTTTTTTTATCATTTCATGCCAAAGAAGGCGATGAAACTACTAAGATGCAAGGTGATACTAAGACTTAAGGAAACTGAGAAAATGTTACTGAAGAGTAAGGACAATAATAAGTAAAACCAATTTTTTTAATCATATATGACTGATACAGAATCTCTTGCCAAAACAAAATTTCAGTCTTGCATATTTATAAGTCTATCATACATCTATGCTTTCAACATTGCTGTCACATCTGGTCTGCAACTTCTGCTATGTATTTAGAGATTCTTGATAAAATACAAAGAAGAATCTGCAATGTTATTGGCCCTGACCTGACATCTCAGCTTCAGTCATTTTCCCACTGTAGTATTGTAGCTTCTTTATACCTTTCCTATAACTTTCATGGTAAATGTTCTGATGAACTTTTCTCTATGGTATGAAAAAACAACAATTTAAAAGTCATTGGGATTGGATTTTTAAATTGTTGTTTTTTATTCCTCTCCCACACAGACAAAAATTTTACATGTGAGAACTAATTAGGACTTCATAGAGACTTTGTCGTATTAAGATGGCTGTAGTAAAAATGGTAAGTAAGAATGTATTATTTTGGTGTAAGGAACACTGTGGTAGGTTTGGGTCAGTAATTGTGGCTAGTTAGGTTTAATTATAAGACAAAAGACCAGCCTTCCCCCCACTTTTGGCCTTGTGCCACATTTTTGCATTTTGACAAAATAAATATTACTTTCCTCTATAGTACCTAGACTTCATGAATTTAAGCGCAGTACTAGATTGGTGGCAAGATTTCATCATTTTACAGTTGAAATGGCAAGATGTAACTTGTGGGAACGTAATGACCATATGGTTGTACATCTTGGAACAAAGAGGAGAAAGACAGTAAGGCAGGAAATGTTTGCTTTTTATAGACTTCAGCAGTGCCACCTAGCGGTGTTTTTCAAACCCAAGTCAGGTAATATCATATTTCCAGTTCCTTTACTCCTAGCATCATGGGAAAATATATTTCTTTTTTTTTATTCTTCATTATTATTATTTTACTTACCAATTTTATTTCATTTTCCCACAAGATTTCCAACAAACCTAAACTTGACTTTAATTCATTACTTTTCACAAAACAAAAATCATAGTGGAATTTTTCATTGATCAAATTTAACAACAGAAGATGTAAGGTTCTGCCACAAATTTTGTAAGGAAGTCTACTTTAAATCAGGGGTTTTCAAACTGTGGTCCGCAGACCACAGGGGGTCCACAAGGACAAGATAGGGGGTCCGTGGACAGCAAAGACTTTTTTATGGGAGACGTGCAACTTATAAGCACTTATAAGTAACTTATAGGCCGATCATGAAATAAATTGATTCAATAAACTATTTCATATATTTGATATCCTAATATAATTTGTATCTTAAATTGATAAAGATAATGCATTCTATTCATGCAGAGAAGGAACCAAAGGATTTGAATTTTGGATCTATTTTGCAATTTCCGGCTTTCTCATTGGCTGTTAGGCGTCACGTGTGCAAATCTTCAAACGGGAGACATTTTGCGAGTAGAAGTGCAAGGCTGTTGGATGAGTAAGCAAGTAAGCTCTGAATTTTTTATTAGTATATTGTTTTCATAGCAATTAACAGTAAGCGTTCCATGTTGTCTACAGCCACTGAAAGAGTCAATACAGTATTTCGAGTTCTTTTTAACAATACGCACACAGTTGAAACCAGATAGGCCTTTTTAGTATTGTTACATTTTGAGTTTGTTGTAAACTTCAGGCATTTTAGAATCAATTTAATTAAGGAGGATATGTGAATGAAGTATATGATACCACTATTCTAGGCATGGTCATTTATAAGTATAAGTAAAATCAGCTTTAAAATAATTTGTAAATATAGGGTTGTCAGATCATTTTTTCCAAACATAGCGATACTGCTTATTCATCCTGTATTTATTAAACAAATTCACAAAAGAAAAGCATAAAAGTCATACAAAATAGTCGCCATTTTACTGATGGATAAATATAATTTAAAGTTTAAATTATACTTATTCAGAAAAAAACTTACGCTCAATTTGTTGGCTGTGTCTTACACAATCAGCAATAATCTGCCTGTAAGCATGGGGTGATTCTATATACATGTCTTTTGCTTGCTTATTTAAGATGTTCCTTTCTAGTACAGGATGGCAGAGAAGATCCTAGAAGTAAGAAGTAGAATTTGTACCATTATAAGGGATGCATAAAACATACATGAATGAAATGATTGATGAATTTAAAAGCTAAATTCAAAGTTTTACAAAACCTCTTCCCACAAAACATATTTCATAAGTCACAAGTTATTCAGACTGATATTCTCATCTTTGTTTACAGAAACTGAAGTGCCAAGAATATATAAATCTTCCTTTCAACTGAATAACAACAGTTGCCTGATGTGGTATAAAGTTTTTGTTTGGGTATTTTTTATCTAGGCATGTTACAAAGGGCTTTCCATGGCCAAGTTTGTTGAATGAAGTCTGCAACATGTCCCATACATTCTCAGTGGGGTTTCAATCTGATGAATGTGGGGATGAGTCAATGGTGATGGTAATATTAGCTTTTTTTTTATAAGGAAACATTCAGTATGTATTGACTGAGCAGCCAGTACTGCTATTGGTTGAAATTCATAAAAAGAAAATTCTTAAGACAATTTTTTAGAAAAATAGCTTTCTCAAATCCAGCAACTGTTATCATTCTTTCCAGTATCAATGGAGGTTTCCTTCGTAACCTTTTGTTTAAAGTAGTGTGGAATGTTGACATCTTGATTACATCATCAGTTTCTATTCAAGTATCTGAGAGTCAGCCAAGTGTTCCTAGAACCAGTTTCATATCACCATGCACGACAGGTTATCTTGTAGGAATAAACCATCAGCACCAGGAAACACTTGAGCATAAAGAGATACAAATTATGTGCAACATGTCTCACCTGGCATGAAAGATTCCAGATTTTAGAGGCCCTTGCATACTCCAAAAAATATACACCACACCATTACAGAGCAATTTACATTCTGGTGATGGGCTGGATTAATAACCTTATGCTGTCCCTTCCACATAAAAACTTGACTGCTCAAATGAACTAGAAATGTGACTTGTCAGACCAAGTAACATGGTGCTTGTTTTCCAGAGTGCAATGCTGATGATCCCAAGCCAGGCACAGTAAGTGATGCCATGGCATTAATAATGATACCTTTGTTGGTTGGTACTACCAAATCTTATGGAATACAGTGAGTGCTCTACAGCAGGGGTGGCCAACCTTTTGATTCCATGCACCAATATTTTGTACGATTAATTTAAATGCGCCACACAAACATTCACTTCCTTTCAGTACATGTTGTAATATGGACATATTTTAAGGTTATAATAAAATCTATTTATTTGAAAAATATATGCTTATGACCAGGGGTGTATCCAGGAGTTTTGAAAAGGGGGGGGCATCAATCAATGCTTTGTCTTTTTTTTTTGGCTTAGTTTCTTTTCATCAAAAGGATGCAATGCACCACTTGTAAGCATCCGATGCGCCACTTATGCTGCATGTGCCACAGGTTCGCCATCCTTGTTCTACAGTATGTTGACCAGTGCCTTAGCATTAAAGTGGGATGTAATTTGATAAAATGTGAAACTACTCAAATATTGATATTAGGAACAGGACCCTCTTCTAAAATGATAAAAATCAATATTTTTCAAATCTGACAAATGCTATACCTTGAAGAATATCTAATGAACACTAATCTATAAAAATTGTTTCCTCTAAATGTTTTCCCTATTTTTTTTTAAAGGTCGACCAATTTACTTAAGTGGTGCCTAAAATGGCTGTCTTCAGTAAGTGGTTACTATCCTTGCTAGTTGCTAGTTGCCCTTTTTCTGTATCATCTGTGTACACCTTCAGTTTTCACACACTCCTGAATATCTCTAAAATTCATATATTCCTGCTATATCCTTGCTACTAGAGAAAAATCTAGTACAATTACTACCTTGGTGATAGCATACTCAATGTTTTGGACTTCAACAATCAATCATTCTTTGGTCAAATGTTGTTAAATCTTGTCCACAGCCCATGATTACCATTGCTACATGACTTTACCTATATGTTACCAATTTATTATTACAGTACTTTAATTTGAAAAATTTCATTAAAGATATTTTCTATTTTCATCCCATATTCAAGTTACTGAGGAAAGCATACTATTGTAATAGAATTTTTTTGTAATTAGAGAATATCTTTTCATATCTGAAGTAAAAAAAAAATGTTCCTAGCCATTCCCATTGGGCATAGCTTTCAACCTAATGAAATTATTATTTATGTACAAATTGTTACTAATTTTTTTTGTCCCAAAATTAAGTCTTAAATACCTGACTTATACAGGAGTACATTATACAGTAATCCATAATTTTTATGCTTTGGTTAAAAAATTACATAGTTGTAATTTAGTTAATTTAACTAAGATGAAGCAAATACAAACCTGAATATCAGATAGTACTTTTAGAATGCTACGAGAAGTTTCCCATCTTTTTGAGTTTAATAAATCAAGTCCTATATATCCAGAGACTGGATCAACTGAAAAGTAAAAAAAGAAGCTATAAGAAATTAAATCACATTAAAAAAAAAACTGACTAATATAAGAATTGAAAAAAAGTATAGGTTCACAATAAGGACTTCTTAAGTAGAAAATCTTGCTTATTTTTCTAATGAATGAGGTAAAAGTGCCAACAAATTTCTTCTCAATGTTCAACATACAATTTCTTAAAAAATTTCATTACCTCCTGTGATTTCTTATATAAAGAATGCATGATCTGATTTTGATCTAATTCCTGTCAGATTTTTACAATGTTATATGCCTCTAATTGTGTGTCACACACTAAATGAAGCCTTGTTTTCCTCTATTTTAATGTTTTTTGCCATAAAAGTTTTACACTTAAAAGAAATTTGATTTTCAGACACACTGGTAACAAAGCTTTTTATACCTAATCTAACAGCAGAGGGTTTAGCATATTTCTTTTCAGATTTTAAATCCAGATTTTGTTTTTTTACATTATCCTGCTTTAGTCCAAAACAACAGACTTTCAACCAAGCTGCAGCTTTTAAGTATACACTTTACTGTACTCAAAATGATGCCCATTAACTAGGAGACACTTTGGTATGCATCATATTCTTCTACTTTCAACATAAACACTATTCTAGCAAGTAACAAAAAAGATTAAAGATCTTACCATTTGGGTGAAATGGAACAGTGTAAAAAAATACTTCAGGAGGCATTTCATTATATTGTTCCCCAAACTTCAGAATTAAAATAAATATCCCACCTGCAGCAAAAGAAAAATAAAATGCAGTTAATTTAAAAGAATGGGTGATTTTTATTACTTTTAAATCAAATATTTTTCTGATGACTGTGTTGTGCTAGATATGAAACATTGACCTCATTTAAAGTGAATGAAACATAGAACAACATAAATATTAATTGTTTAATTTTTCCATATCGACATTTGCCTTGATATAGCCCCCCCAGAGGAAGAAACATGCCGACTAAAATAAGTTTTCCTTTTGTCTTTATTCATTTGAGTTGAACTCACTTAAAACAATGAAAATTAAATTGAAAATTTTCTTTGTATTTTTATTACATTTAATAAGGCAGCAGTCACTTTAAAGTTTATACTGTTAGAGTAAACTGCGGATTCTGTTATCAACCTTTCTAAGGATGTCTCTAAAAAAAGGGATAATTTAATACTCCCTTTATTTTTTCTGCTGTATATTCAATTGGTAAAGAAACTTGTTACGTTGTAGATCTCTCGTATCATTCTCCTTTTCTATATATTTCTTCAACTCGTTACAATATGTTGACTTACCACTGAAACCTATAGGCACAACTCAACATACTCATCTTATTTTTTAAAGTTAATCTGATGTACAATTGACTTTGACTGTATAACAGTCACAAAAGGAACTAATCCACTTTATCAAAAATATTGATAAACTGTCAAATGATTTTTGTACTTATAAAAGTTGATTTACCTGATTTTTTTTTTTTTTTCTTTTATTATCTAAAAAGTCTCATGTTTTCTCGAAAATAAATTTTCATTCATTCATTACAAAACAATGAAACAGAAATGAATTTTGTTGCTTCAAACAACTACCTATTTTGTGGCTGAAATGTTATATATCTCTGACCATTGCCAAATGTTAAGTGTCTCTTATGTTTTAGCAATCAAATGGTTTTTGGCATACACTGAATTAACCTCTTTAGATTACTTTATCTAGCCACTTATTTTTTTCCATAAAAATAAATAAAAAATGACATATAACTCAAATACTATGCCCAATAAAACTTAGTATTTGTAAACATTTGTGACTAATATATAAAAAAAAAATAAATAAAATGAGTTTCTTAACTTCTTTGCCTATGAGAAATCTTATATTGGAAATAAAATAAAAACTAGTGTCTAAAATGCAGTATAATTTCTTTCATTTAACAAGTATTTCTTTTTGGTGAAGGTCAATACAGCACAATTTTCCAACTTCATTTGGCCTTGTGCCATACTAAGCTAGACTGTGTACTACATATATCTTACACATAAAAATTTGTCTCATATATAGCAGAAATATTGACTAAAAACTGTTGGCAAAATCCTAGTTTATTATTCACATATATTTGACTTTAAAGGTTTAGCCAAAGTGTTAGGCTTAAAACTGGATGTAGCATTATTTAATTTGAAGTAGGTTATATTTGTAGTGGATGTGCAGGTGATGTAATGAATACCATCTCAAAATGAGAAATTGGTGACCTGAGTTCAAATCACAGTTGCGTTCATTACTTTCACTCATGTGCAAATACCCTTGGAAAAGGCATGAATCCAGCTATGGGTTAAAGCAGGGCAGACTGGAATCTCTATCTGTGGTTGGCAACCAGTCTAGGAAAGGGACAACTCTGAATTAAAAACTGTAACAATTGCCCATGGTCCCTGATCCTCAGCAATTAGGATGGGAAGAAGCATAATATTTGCAATGCAAATTAAGATTTTACCAAATTTGTTAATGTAAATCTAAATGATGTGGTTTAGTGATAGTTAAATAAAATCAAAGGTTGAAGAAGAAAAATGGAAAAAATACCTTCCCAAATTGATCCTTGCTTTCCTTTTATTTTTACTGTCCATTCATATACGTCATCAGGAGAAATTAAATCAATTTCAATTCCCTTGAAAATGTGAAAAGAAAAATCCAGTGATAAGGAAAATATTTGATTCCACCTATTAGAGATTAAATTTCAAAGATACAAAAGCAACAAAATAAAAAAACAAACAGAATGAATAAACTGAAGCGAGCTTATATAACAACAGAGGAGAGAAATGTATAGTACAGCAAAAATGGATAGGCCCACAGTATTAAAATCCATGATTGTCAGCATTAACCAAAATGAAGAGGAAGAGAGCAGCAGGATTAGATGAGATTGTAATAGAGATGTTAACATTCTTAGACTATTTTGAGACTGATAATGAAATATACAATAGTGGTAAAATACAAGAAGACACCAGTAAAATCAATATTTATAGAAAACAAAACAAAAAAAAAAAAAAAAAAAAAAAAAAAAACAGCTACCAATGAATGTGAACTCCACTGGAAAATCAGCTCAAGGAATCATTAGTATTTTAATGAAAAGAGTTTGTAAAAGAATTAGACCAGAATTAATATTGTGGCTTTGTTCAAAACACTGGAACAAGAAATGCAATTTATATGATCAGAATGCTATCAAAGTAAGCAATCTGTGCAGAAAGATCTATACCTCTGTTTCATAGATGACAAGAAGATGAGATACTTTTTGAGATACTTTTGAGATAAAGTCCAAAGAACAGTCTGTAATATTACGAATCCTGACTTGGCATCTTGGCTTCAATCACTTTTCTCTCGCTGTAACATAGCTCCCCTGTGTCTTTTAAATATTTGTATAAATATTTTCATAGTAATTGTACTGATGAGCTTTTCTTCTTGGCACCTAAGAATTATGAATTTAAAAATTGTGCTTGTAGGTTGACAACTAGGTTTCAACATTATATTGTTAAAATTAACTAGATGTAATAGTAAATTTTATTTTAATAGTTTCTTCTCTTGTATTTGTCACCTGTGGAACTCTCTTTTGGCCTTTTACTTTCCTGTCAACTACAATCTTCAAAAATTTAAACACAACCTCAATCACCTGAATCCTGTTCTTTTATTGTTCTTTCTCCTCACTAATGTTTTCTCATTTTCTTTCAGTCTCAATAATCCCTTCCATCTTAGTGACATTTTAACCTTGCTATATAGTCTTCTATATGACAGTGAATGCTGGACAATTTAATCACAGATGGAAAAAAAAATAAAGCAGTAGAGACAAGGTTTGTTGTGGGTATTATGCTTTTCTTAGCTAAAGCTTTTAAAGGTAACTCCCTAATCTACATTGAAACAAAGACACATTGTTATACTGCCTGAAAGTAATGAGTGATGTCTGCTGCTCCCATTAATCCCAATAGTTACAGAAAGCAGATTTGGAGAGAAAGAGAGAGAAAAGCAAATCATGCAAGACTGGGTGCAACCAGTAAATAAAACCAAACCATCGATACAGAAAAAGAATTCATAACAAACAATAAGAAAGAAATATACAAGTGTAGGTGATGTATAAAATGTCTGTACCTGAAATGTACAATTGTACGAGTCTTTTCGGGATTATGAAATATGTCTTGGTTGTGAAGAATGCATTTTAGGAGATGTTAACATAACGTTTTTCTGCAATGAGAAACTGTTAAAAAAAATCACCTAGTCACCAATGTCCAGAGAGATAAAAAAAGAGAAAGGAAGGTCTATCTGCTCCTTTTTATATGCTCATATGAGTGATTCCCATACATTCTGCAATAGCTTAATGTAATGTCTGTTTTTGATCATAGAAATAAGCATGGCATGCAGAATTTAATTTTCAATGAACTCCACAGGTTCTATCAATGAATGTTGAGAGTAGAATGGATAGAACTTGTAAAAAACAAGAAGTTTTAAGGAGAATATGAATTCCAAGGTAACAGCTGCTAACAATCAAAGAGACAGCTGAATTTTTTTTTGTTGCACATAATGGGGAAAGAAGGCTTAGAGAATTTAACATCCACAAAGCAATATTTAAGACAAGAGAATCAAGAGGAAAGAGGGAGTAACCTATTTAACGAGTTTAAGTAAATGGAAAGCAGAACAAGGATCACAAAGACAGTGATGGTAAAGGTGGAAGAAGGACTTACAGCAGGAAGTTGTGGAGAGCTACGATTACCCATGTCCTGAAGGGATATGGCAATAAAAAAACAAGACTAAAATGAATTCTTTTTATAAGTTATATTTGTTTATGAATTTTATTTTTATGAAGGCCACTTCAGTGTTACAAAAGTTACATTTGTTTTGGCATCTTGTCATTAAAAAATTGATTCCCACTGAGTGCCTCATACTTGTAGCTTTGTGTGAGAACTAAACTATGCTTTGTAAATAATGAGCACCTCAAGGTGGGGTTAAGATGATTGACCTATAGGATCTAGACCCTATATTGTCTCAAAACATAGGCTCCAAATTAAATTACACAACTAACATAATTTGACTTGTTCAAAAATATCACATGGAATGTCATCGACTATGTCTGCATATCTGACCTTAATTTGACTTGATCAAAGGTACAGTTGTGTCAAAATTTTAAAACATTTTCTGAAGCCTATCCTGTGACTTATGTTGCTTATATAAACAACAAACTATTAAGAAACAGAGAATGGGGAAAAATCATCCGAAAAAGCTACACACTATGCGACGACATTCATCATAAAATAACTTTCAAGTGAAGTCCAGACTATAAATTAAAAATCCTTTTTAACATAACTGCAGTCTATTTTCTTCATTCAATGCAAGCTAAACTCACATCGGCAAACTATGAAACGACAGACACTCAAATGTCAAACACAACGTAAGTTACACCCACACACACTTTTCCCACAAACTTTGAACTGTTTATTTTGAATACAAACAATTATATTGAACTGAATTTTTCAAAATTCACACAAATTACCCTACAACTTGCAGTTTATAAAACTGGAATATTACCTTGTAGTGCCACGCCTACATTTTCTCCAATTCTAATTGGTCAATAAATACATACTTAAAAATAACAGGACAATTTATCTATCGCATTCCACCATAGTAAATTTGTTCCTACACTTTGTTCAAAACAAGCTTTGCTACAAAATCACTGATTGGTCCATTTTCTGTCCAATAGGATATTTTTCATGTATATTCAAAAATGTACTATAGCATCTCTTTTTGGAGCCACTCCAGATAGTATAAATATTGGATGCATTCCAAAAAACCAGTAGTAGTAATTTCAGAACCACAGTCGAGCTACCCAGAGACAATAGTTCTCATTTACTCGCTCGTGTATTTCA
This sequence comes from Acanthosepion lycidas, assembly GCA_963932145.1. Taxonomy (NCBI): domain Eukaryota; kingdom Metazoa; phylum Mollusca; class Cephalopoda; order Sepiida; family Sepiidae; genus Acanthosepion; species Acanthosepion lycidas. Next base: position 78,953,736 of record OZ010580.1, on the reverse strand, counting down.
TCCTACTCACTCCGCACGTACATACACACTACAGAACTTTATGTGACACACCACTAGTTCTCAGTGGACACACCAAGTTAAATCAACTTTGTAAGTTGCAACAACTGAACAATTTTCTGAAAGAAATATTCTATTTTCAACACTGAACTCTGAACATTTTTCTCAGACAAATCTTCTATAAGACATTTCCTTACAATCAAGGGGAAGCTACTTTTTTCTCCCTTTTTCACTCATATTGCAACTACTTTGTATTATAGTTGAATTTAATATACATATTTCTTCGTTAAACAAAATTGGTTCTCATTGTTCTTTTTCCTTGATGTTTTAAGTATTATGTATGAATGTTGATTACCTTCTCAACACACAGCCGTATTATCTATTTGACCCATTCAACATTGGTGACCACAACACTCGAGAAGCAGTACATTCTATAATTGATCAACCCGACGTACTAATCAGCACTTTACAATACAATTGGTAACCCCGACGTAGGAATTACAACCTTACACAAAAACAACATTCATAACTATTGTTTTGTACATTTGTTATATAAAAATCTATTTATCTGTACAATTTCTTTTCCCTGAATTTTCTTGTTTCTTCTTGTTGTTAGTTATTATTTTGTAGCATTGTGTCTCTAATATGAAATAGTGAGGGCAATTGACCCCCATAGACCATAGCTACTAAGTAGCAAACTCCATCTTTACTGGGAGCCCCATACGTGTTCATGAGCTTGTGCCAGACTAAGCTATTGCTTCATGAAAGGCATATTTGCTTTTAACTAGTTTTTTTCTTTATTACCATAATTCATAATGAAAAACAGTTTGTTTGTTTTTTTATCTTAAATTAAAATAGTAACATTTTTTCATTCTCTTTTTAAAGATTAAATTCTAACACCTCCCTTAAGGGATTTTGAAATCATTTATCCACACGAACGCACACACAAGATTTGACACAAGCTCGAGTTTAAAAGTGATGTTTCGATAGCTCAAGAAATTCAAAAGAAAATAAAACTTGTAAAAAAAAAGCGTTACCTCATACGGCTTCTCTTTTAAATCTTCAAAGTCCCTTTGAATCAGGAGATTTGCTCGGGATAACATTATTTCCTGCAAGTAACTTAAAAAATAAGTGAAATATTCTGATTTTACACAATGTTTAGAGTAAAAATTGGTTAATTTTTTAACAATTAAGAAAGACACACGTTTTGCTAAACTGTACTATGATTGCGGCGGCCATGTTTACCATAGTAACGGATCATCAAATTTCCGTGAATGTTCGGTTATATCCGGAATTATGAAGCGAATTGTGTGTCTGCTTTCTTTGTTTCTCTCAATTCTTTCAAAGTTTCAACCTACCTGTTGATCTATTTCAGTATTAGTGTCTCTACCTATCTTAATAGCTGACAGTGTTACAATATATTCCAACGGCGCCAACTGTCAGTATTCAACCCCAGGTAAAAATATGGTGTTTAAATGTGTCCCTCGACTACTAAATATGCCAAATAAAAACAGTAAACTAAAAGTTAAACAGTAAAAAAAAAACTAAACACTAAGTGCTGGAGTAATAAGTTTGTGCTTTCTGAATGATCATGATTTTTTAATTTCTTTGGGAAAATAAGGTTTTTAACGTTTTAGGTAGTTTTACTTTTTTTTAACTTAATGTTAAACTGGACCTTTTTACTTTGTGTCCATTTATGTATTGTAAACTCGAGTTTATTTTTTTCGTTTTAGTCCATTTTTAGTTAGTAGTATGAAAGTCTAAAAGAAGTTCTATTTTTTATGTAACTAAAACTCATTTTGTGGTATTACGAAAACCTTAAATTCCCAACCCTAGGTTTAACAATCAATTTAAATAAACTGTTTTTCTTTTTTGGCTTCCATACTTTAAAATGACCCATAGTTACATAAAGAAGGGCACAAGATCAGCGTTCAGTTTCGCAGTACTGTAAATTAAACAATCAAGACTATAACGTTGTTCAGACTGGCATTGTACGCACACACACACACACACACACACATATTTGGAAAATTTTATTGGTGGTACAAAAGTAAAACTTTATAACCGCCATAAAAAGACAAAAGTAAAACTTTTAAAAAAAATATATTATCAGACATGATAGAAAATTAAAAGAAAAAACTAAAAAAAAAAGCTAACTGGTTTCGAACCTCGATTAACAGAGCTAAATCGAGGTTAACATATGCATAAATTATCAATAAAATGGTGTAGTGCCACGCTTACATTTCTTCAATTTTGATTGGTCGATAAATACATACTAAAAATAATAGGACAATTTATCGATCGCATTTCACCATACTGAATTTTTTCCTACACTTTGCTCACAAACAAGTTTTGCTATAAAATCACTGATTGGTTCATTTTTCGTCCAATCGATTATTTTTCGTGTACATTCAAAAATATATCCCGCGTTTGTGCTGGGAGCCACCCTAAGTAATATAAATATTGGATGCATTAAAAAAACCCAGTAGTAGTAATAGTTCCAGCACCACAGTAGAGTACATCCGGAGACAATAGATCTCAACTACTCACTCGTGTTATTCATCCTACTCACTCCGCACGTACATACACACAGATACAGAACTTTATTTAATACACCACCAGTTCTCTGTGGAAATACCAAGTTAAATCAACTCTGTAAGTTGCAACACAACTGAACAATGTCCTAAAAGAAATATTCTATTTCAACAGTGAACTCTGAACTTTATACTCAGACAAATCTTCCTTAAAACATTTCCTTACAGTTGAAGGGAAGCTACTTTTTTCTCCCTATCCACTCATATTACAACTACTTTGTATTATTGTTGAATTTTAATATATATATATTTATTCGTTAAAACAAATTGGTTCTTCATTGTTTTTCCTTGATATTTTAAATATTATGTATGAATGTTAAATGCCTTCTCAACACGCAGCCACATTTATCTATTTAAACACTTCAACATTGGTGACTACAACACTCAAGAAAGCAAGCATTCTACAATGGAATGGGAAATGCGAAGAAAAATAAATAAAAAGAAACCACTTGGAGTTAAAGTACAAAATCCTCCTGCTTGCACAGAGGAGGTTTCATAGATTGAATGTATATATACATTGAAGTGGTTGTGAAATGACAATAACACTCTTCATCCCCTCCCTTCCAATTTGGAAGACTGAAGAAAAAGAATGAAGAGAATTTGTGAGCCTATGTGAAATTTTCTTTAGGCCAAAGGAAACCTTCCCATCACAGAAATTAGTCGGTCAGCAGAGAAAGAGAAGAAAAGAAAGTAGCGAGCCTATGCGAAATTCTTTTTTTATATAAAATGAGGGGAAAATTAAATTAAAGAGAAGAATATTTGAAGTCATGTGAAAGGTTCCGTTTCAGTTACTCACAACCAGCATTGAAGTACTTGCAAGTGTAAAATTATTCGTCAGTTATATTCTCAGCCTTTAACCGGCCGCGGCACTTCAAAGAATGTTTTTTCGACAATTCAAGAAAGCTAAGTATTTCAAACTATCCCTCTTCATCCACTTTTGAACGTATGCAAACCATGTGAATAAATTCCTTATCTTGTTTTATTAAAATTACCCGTGTGTTTCCGTATTATCCTTTATTAATCTTCTTGGCGTGGGTAAATCAACTGTTTATTTTAACCCCTAATTCTCACGCCACTATACTGTATTTCAACTCTCCACTTTAGAGCAATTTTACTAGTTTTCAATTTAAAATTTCACACCAGTTTGTTCAGACGGTATAGCCGACAGGAATCACTTTTCCGAGTGCACCAGTGTGATAATTCTAATCGCAACAGAGACCTATTTGTGGCTGCTCGAAAGTCTTTGCTGATAGAATGAAGTTCAGTATAGCTTCTAACAAGTTTGGTTCATGTAATTACTGGCAGCATTATAATAGTGTGTTAAATAAGAGCAAGTATTATCCCTCCTCTTTTCACTCAATATGAGGTGTTAGCATTTGCTGATAAAGCAGAATGTTTTGCTCGTAAATTCTCTTTAAATTCTAATCTTGACTCATCTGGAATATATTTGTCTGACTTTCCTCTTAGAAGTGAGTTTCTATTGAGTGATATGCATATAACTATATCCATGTTTTCTGCTCTCATTTCTAAACTGGATACTCACAAAGCACGTAGTCGATGGTATCCCTGCAATAGCCCTTAAGAAATGTGATCCTGAATTGTTTCCTGTTCTCTCTAAACTCTACAATAAATGTCTTGCTGCTCCTTGCTTTCCTGCTTGTTGGAAATCAGCGACTGTAGTTCCAGAACTCCAACGAACCATCTGGTCCTTCTAACTATCGGCCTATTAACCTTCTACCGCTTTTTGGGAAATAACTAGAAGCTCTAATTAACTCTGAATTGGTTAAGCATCTCACATCGTAGGACCTTCTTTCAGATAAGTAATATGGCTTCTCTAGTTCGACTGTTGATGTTTTAACGATTAATGCCGAAAGAGTTTATCAAGCTTTAGATAAGAATAGTGAAGCTCGAGCTTGTAGCGGACTGTGGGGTGATGAGTATGTATTGTAGAAGAACACACGTGAGTTAAAATTTCCCGCTAGCCGGTCCAACTACATGAGAAAGTTGGACTTTAAGTCCAAACAAAACAAACAAGACCGATAAATATATGTAAACAAATATATGTATTAACAACAAGTACAAGTTACAAGTACATGGACAGTTACATTGTGTGTGTGTGGTGAATATTATGTGTGTGTGTTGTGGTGAGTGTTCGTACGTACGTGTATTGTTCTTAGCGTGTTCCCAGAATTTGTGAAACGTTGTATCTGTGAGAGCTCACATCTGCGAGGTGGTATAAGGCTGAAGGCTTGGGGAAAAAGAGGAAGAGGCGAAGGGTCAGCCAGTATTTATAGCCAGGGGAGAGAGCGACCCCTGGTGAAGAGTTAAGGAGCTGAGGAGGAGCTAACTCCGACAAGCTGTTTATTTGGATACCTCGGGGGCATTTGACAGAGTCTGGCATACTGGTCTTCTTAACAAGTTTAAAGTTTATGGTATTCTGGACAAATTTTTTAACTTATTCAATCTTTCTCATCAAATCGCGAAATGAAGTTTTTCTTTAATAGCCACTCTTCTAGATCTTTCTCCATAAATGCAGGTATCTCCCAAGTCTCTATGCTTGGACCTACGTTGTTTCTAATTTTCATAAAAGACCTTCCTGATATTATCAGTTCTCAACTCTGTATCTATACTGATGACATAATTATTTACTCTCGTCTTAATAGTAAATCTGATCAGTTCGATAAGGTCAAATTGGCAGCTGATCTAAAAAATGACCTACAGTCTGTTGCTGAATGGGACAGGGAGAGGCTTGGTAATTTTAACACCTCAAAAACGTAACTGTTCTCTTTTAATCATCTGAAAGAACCGTTTTTACTTTCCATCAGTATGATAATCTCTAGGAGAGTGACTCATTGCGCCATCTCGGACTAACGTTTTCAGCTGACATGAAGTAGAATAAAGTATATTGAATCAATCGCTCAGTCTTCAGCTAAGAAAGTTGATTCACTATGTCGTGCTAAACAATTTTTCTCGCCAGAATCTATTTTAAATATATATAAGTCTACCATTCGTCCTTGCTTTGAATATTGCTGCCATATCTGGTTTGGTGCTCCTGTTATATATTTAGAGATTCTTAATAAAATCCAAAGAAGAATCTGCAATATTATTGGTCCTGACCTGGCATCTCGGTTTCACTTCCTTTCCCAACGCCGTAACGTAGCTTATCTATGCCTTTTCTATAAATATTTTCATGGTAATTGTTCTGATGAACATGAGACTTTATGAATTTAAGCACTAGGTTGTTGGCAAGGTCTCATCATTTTACATTTGAAACAGCTAGATGTAACCGTAACTTCTATGCTAACAGTTTCTTCTATCACAATTCTCGCTTGTGAAACTCCTGCTTCCAATCAACTTCGATCTTCAAAAATTTAAATGCAGTCTTTATCATCTGTCTTTTTGTTTTTTTATTGTCTTCTCTTCTTAATAGTAGTTTTTCTCATATTCTCTAACACAATTACATATCTATATACATATTGTTAAAACATACCACACTTTAAACATGCCAAAAAGATTCCAAATACATCACCATTTAAATCAATATGTCTATTGGTTAGAAATTAATATCACCTAGTGCAATATTTGACCAATCAGAGAAAACTAAAAACAATTTTTTACGAGCCCACTTTCGGGAAAAATGTCTTATAAAACCCACAGATTTCGACTTTAAAGAAGAGACCAAGCCGTTCAAACCGCAGAGATACGTGACTGTCTCCACGTCATGGCTATTTTTAGCGTTTTCTGATAGTAAAAAAAAAATTTAAAAAAAAAAAACTGATGAAAGAAACATGTTAGCAACTTCAGGTGAATCATCTCCACCGACAACTGTATGACCGGTCAATCGGCGACTTCAAACATAAAAAAATCGGCGACTTCAAACATAAAAAAATCGGCGACTTCAAACATAAAAAAATCGGCGACTCCAACATAAAAAAATAAAAAAACAAAAACAACCAATTAATTTTTGCTAACGATAAAAGTATTTTTTCAACCAGTTTTGTTTTGTGAATCAACTATTTATTAGACGTCTTGTCTATACCACAGCGATTTCTGTGAACCAAATACACGAAGACTTTTGAACTCAAAAAAAAAAAAAAAAAAAAAAAAAATCAGCTTACAGCAACATCATATTGAAATACCAGTTCTCGTAAGATCACCGAAGTTAAGCAGCTTCGAGCCTGGTCAGTATCTAGATGGTTGTCTGAGAATAGCAGGTGCTGTAAGTTTTTAGATCTACGGGTGGTGTTATGGATAATCTTTCAGAATTGTTAATAATTGGAGAGCCAAGTTTCAATTTCAATTGAGTTCCTTATATTCACCCACTTACGCGCAAATAACATTGAGAAAGGTATGAATCCACCTTTCCTCTCCCCAGTTATAGGTTAATTAATAAAACTTGTATCACTAAAACCATTATTATAACCACCACCAAAATAAAAAATTAAAAAAATTGGGTCCAAAATATTTAGATTTTGGTATTAAATTACCCATAGAGGTTGATGTCGCTAAACAAAACAACCAGACAATTAAAGACTATTTTAACTTTTTCAGATTCATGTATATATTTGCAAAGCCAAATTATTTATTTAACAGACATATCCATGTTTTCTTTGTTTTTATATTATTATTGATTGAAATTCGGACATCTGGATTGTTAATATGAAAAACTTAATTAAATTTCCTACAGGTTCCCTAGAAATAGCTAATAGTGGAGGGGATTTCTTTCCAATCTCATCATATTCTTTTGAATGAAGACCAGGCTTTGGTATGGTCTGTTATGTTCATTTAATGTACACCATGATCTCTTTTTTACATTTCAGTTTCACGTTGTTGTAAAGTATCCACTTTGAAGCGTTTGTCTCAATTTACTTAAAAATGAAATATTTTTGTTATATTTAAACATTGAAATACAGTGTCATATTTATTTTCGCTAAACTTGTGGAAGCTACATATCCTAAATGACTAACATAATGAAGCTGGTGAAAATGATTTTCATTGTTGGTTATCTCTTAACATTGATTATTTTCAAGTAATGCTTCAATCAGCACCAATCCCACCTAATCTGTCTGACATTGGAACAGTGTTCAACAAGTAATCTTTAGGCTGAAATTTTTAAACCTCTTTTGGCACGTTCACTGTTTCATAGTGTTATTCTTTTATGTGTCTTCAGAATGTAGTCGATCATGGTCCTCCACCTCCTTCTGTCCCTTGTAGCTCTTAATGAGTTTTAACTTTTTGTTATTTCACCCAGATCCTGTTTTGCCATCCACTTGCTCAAGCCCATTGAATATGTCACGTGTTGCCTTCCTCTGTCCCTCTTTTCGTCTCTCCGCCCTGTGAGTATTAGATTTTCTAAGCCCTTCTTCCTTATTACATGTTCCAGAAATTTTAACTGCCCCTTCCTGATGTTATGTATAAGTTTCTTTTTTGTTTCCATTCTCTTCAAAACCGTGTCGTTACTCACATGTTCGGCCCATGGAATCCTTAACATCTTTCTGTAGAACCACATTTCTCTTAGTTGGAGTCTCTTTTTTTATCTTTGAGGAGATTGTCCAATATTCGCTGACATACAGGAGGACAGATATCGCGTAACAGTTCAGTACTCTTTTCTTTGTTTCCAACGAAACTTTTCTGTCTCTTAATACTCTGCTTAGCTTTTTGGAATACGTCTTTGGCCATCTCAGTACGTCTTCGGATCTCAGTGTCGCACTTTCCGTCTGCTGTTAAAACACTTCCCACATATTTAAATTTCTGTACCTGCTTGGTATGTCCGACCTGTAATTTGCATTTTGGGCTCATCTTTATTTCTGATAACCCTGTATTCTGTCTTCTAGTTTATGCATAGTCCCTTCTTCTCGCTCTCCTTCGCTACATTCTGTAGGAAGTTTTGTAGTTTCCTTTCCGTGTCCTGCTATCAGTACTGTGTCATCTGCATATCTTATATTGTTAAGATTGTGGCCGCTAATGATGAATCCTGGTAGGATTTCTAGTTCTTTCACTATAAGTTGAATAAGTCCGGTGAGAAGACACATCCTTGCCTTACACCCGCTTTCTATTTTTGTATATCTGCTGAACTCATTTTTTATCCGCATGCAGGCCGTTTGCTACCAGTAGAAAATTTTGATTATTCTAAATGTCTTTCTCGAATATGTCAAGGTTGCTGAGCAGCTCTAGTGCATCTTTGTTGCGTACTTTGTCGAACGCCTTTGCGTAGTCTATAAAACACAGGTACATGAGCATGAATATTGCGTTCCTTGTTCCGGTGTCTTTGACGAATCCACACTGTTCTTGTCCTATCTCTGGCCCGATTCTGCTGCGCGCTCTATTCATCAGAATTCGGATGATGAGTTTTGGTTAAAAAATTGCACATATTGTTTTCCTTTTACAATTTTTGTATTGGAAGTATATTTTTACCTTTCTTAAGATTTAAAAATACAATATGCGAGAAATATTACGTATTTTATCTTCAATGTTAGAATCAGTAAACAAAAATACATCAATTTTATTTTTGACTATTTAAAAAGAAATAAAAATCTATAACCAAAGCGATTTTTAACAACTAAAAACTACAAGTACTTCTCGCAACAAACACAAAAAATGAAGAACGTTTTTTGGCCAATTCAAATAGTTTTCAGAAAATTATAAACTGCATAAAACTGTTATTTTCCTTTTTTTCTGTTTCTTAAGAGTTGGATGGAGGTGACTGTCAGAAAAGACATATTCGTCGACATGAAAGGATTTAAAAAATCGAATAAATAACTATATAAGAAGAATAAACTCAGTAAGTATCTGGCTACCACCTTACGTAAGGTTGGCGCCACGACCAAAAAATTAAAGCTTCCGCTATTTTAAAAGATCAAAGGAATAAAAAAAATGCAATAATTTATTACTAAAAAACTCAAGGTAGCAAACCTTTTTATTTTTCTTTTGTTTCCATCCCTTTCCACTCACTCGCTTTTCGTTTCGTTTTTCTCAAGCTTTTTTTACTTAACCTCTTCTTTTTCGCCTCTTATTCTTGTAGTGAATAAAAATCTAAGAATTTTGAATGAACAATTCAGTTACAGTTCCTTTAAAACAGAAATTTCGTAAATACTTAAGTTTTTAAAATATTTCGGGAACATGTTTTGTCGGAGTAGTAAAGAAAGATTATTAAAACTAAAAGAAAGTTTTATCTGAATACCTACCTATATTTTATTGTTTTGTAACTGAAGGAACTTACAGAAATTTCGTCCCAAATCGGCAATTATCGGTCATTTAAATGAGGTGCCTTATTTATGACGTCACAAAGTAACAGTGATTGGATCATGTTTTTGGAGTTTTCGTAATGATCGGTTTGAAGTTTGACTCGACTGAAAATATGACTTCTTTTGACCGAAGTGTTCATTATTTCAGTAAAAGTGTATCAAAAAGTCTATATTGCCGTTCGCAAGTAGAAATTCCATCTAGGAACAAAAGGTAAGTTTAACTGCTTCAAAGAACATCCAATTTTCTACCAACCATCTGCTCCAAAGAATAATCATTTTTTTAAAATCAAAATAATGACAATAATTCAAAGAAATTTGACTAAATTTGAAGACCTACATCTTTCATTTTCATGATAAAGCATTTTTCATAATTTAAAGAAGCTAAGCAAAAAAAAAAAAAAAGTGTATCATCTTCGTGTTTTGTTTTGGTAAGGTGACTTTTTAAATTTTTAAGGGTTTCAATTCAATGTAACTTTTATCATGAATTCCAGAATGAACGGAATTTCCTTGATTGAAATGAACATTTCAACAAATTCGTTTTGTCGCTGTATTCTTTTTCATAACGGTAATTTCCTCTTAAAACTTTCTTTAGAATTTTTTTTAATCAACTGTCAATACTGAAAATGAAATGTCTTTCTTCTGAAACATTTCCTTTTTTTTTTTTCTTTAGCATATTAAAAACTGATCTCGAGCGAAAAATTATTCGCCGGGACATCAATATTACGTAATAATTCTTAATTTCGATTATTTGCTCAATGTTTACTTAGTGTAAGTTCTTATTGAGACTTTTAAACTTTTACTTAGGAAGTACTATCAATTTTTGTTTTACTATTCTTTGTAGTTTAGCTTGTATTGTTTGTAAGTAATTGTTATTGTCAGAAATAAAGAAGCACTTTTTAATTTTTTTTTTTTTTTTTTTTTTTTTTTTTTAACTGAATGTCAAGCGCTTTACTGTTTCTTTTGTGTCCGGTTTGTTTTTTTTTTGTTCTTTATCTAAAAAAAAAAAAAAAAAAAAAAAAAAAACCCTTTTCGGAACTTTTCTACAAGTATTAGTAAAGAATCGAAAAACTGCATTTCGAACGGCATGACACAAAATCGGATTGTACACTTATTTTTATTTGTATGAAGTTTAAATTTGGACCGAAAATCAGTTCTCTTATCCCATAGTTTCTTTCTTGCAGTTGAACATTTCGTGTAACGAAAGTTCAAGTCCGTTGAACACACACACACAAAAAAAAAAAAAAAAATGGTCGATACTAAAAGCTTCCAGGTACTAAAAGATACTAAATTTTAACGTATTTAGAAAAATTCGGTAATTTCGACAAGGTAGGAAAATTCGGTAGCTATGATGAATTAAAAAAGTCGACTTGTGAAAGTTACCGAATTTTTCGGTCACCAATTGGAACATTTGTCTACAAAAATACTTTAAATCTCAGCATAAAGCTATTTATTTCGGCATGTCATGACTTTTTATTGCCACAAATTGGTTGCGAAAATGTTTTATTCGATTTTGATGAAGAAACGCAATTTAGGCGTGCTATCTCCTCTTTTCTAGACTTACATTTTATTCAAGACTTCTAAGAATCCATTGTCTAAGATGTCTTAATAATGAAGACATGCGTATGAAAAACATAAAAGGACGTTTTCTGACTATCAAATGAAAGGTCAACTGAAGACTCGCGGAAATTATGCAAATTTAGCCAATCATTCTCATACTTTGAAATAATTATCGAACACTTAAGAATTGCTACAATTGGAATTATTGCAGTTTTATTTTACTATTCGGATCAGATTTTCAGGAAAGCAACAACTGTTTGAAATAAAAATAAAAAATAGGTGATTTACATTCTCCAAGGAGTCCTATTAAAACACATTTGGTTTGGAGGATAGAAGTTAATTTTTTTAAATTCCATGAAATTAAGTGTGTAAGATGTGTGTGTTGGGGGGGGGATTTTTTTTCTAAAAATAATTTAAAAAATAAATTTATTCTTTTGTGACTAAGTCCTGAAAGTTCCATAAAATTTCGGCAATTGATTTTTGCAAGAGTTTCCAAATGTTATAATTTTACCGGAGAAAAAGGCACCGAACTTGTTAGAAAGGAGGAAAAAAAAATTAAAAAATACTCTGCTCTTAAGAATAAAATGTTGACGATAAAACTTTAAGTTTGGGGCCTTTTTTCATCATGATATGCTGTCTTATCGAAAAAGTAGAAGTAGACTTGTCTTTTTTGCCTATCAGACTGTTAGTGTTACAGTACTGTTAGCTAACGTTGTTTGGATCTTAGGAGGTTGTCAGTCGGTCGTAGATGAAACGACCTTTTGAGCTGAACGAATATGGTCATAAGGAGAAAAGGGGATTTGTAGAATAAACAGGAAACACCTGTTTATATAGTAACAAAAACGATGTGTTTATTTCGAAAATGTCGCATGTTTCATTCGGCGCTACTGTGGTTTTCCCAAATATGGCTGTTCGGTCAGTTCTCATGATTAGCGTTCGTTGGTTCAGTAATAATAAATAAAGTCAGGGAACTGTAGTGTCGAGCCTGTAACCAAAACTGGCTTCCAGTTCTTAAGTTGAAAAATCTTAATCTTCTCTTTGCTTTGCATAAAGGTAGTTTAGTTGCTGGTTAAGGCGTCACTACAGTTGCGTACTTCCATCATCACCCCCTCCCACGTGGGAAACCGGGATGCATAGTGGAAATCAACACGATTTTGGCGGTTCTGTCTGAATGTTTTAAGCTTTACTTTTTTACCATAAGATCGTTTCTATTTCTTTTGATTATATATGCCTTGCATTAATCTACTATGCCAAAAATAAGTAATATGCAGAGAAATCTTTCATGGTTGTCAAAACAAAAAACAAAAAAAACTAAAGGCTTTCCGTGTCTTTTGAAATCTAGCTTTTGTAGACAATTATTTTCCAATTTCTATTCTTCTATGGCAAAGCTATTACTAGGCACTCATTTCTTTTTTCTGAGCTGTGGTTAAAAAAACAAAAAAAAAAAAAAAACACTTTTCTGAGTGAAGAAATTTATTTCCGCTTTTATAAACATACAGTTTCACTCTCAATGAAGGGATTTAGTGACGTTTTGTTCTTACCTTTGTCAAAAGTGCATCCATTTTCTTTTCTTTTTTTTTTTTTTTTTTTTTTTTTTTTTTTTTTTTTCTCAACAAAAAATGTTTTTCTAGTAGTTGAATATATAAAATGAAGCTTATTATTACCAGTCTGGATGTAAAGTACATTATTGTGAGTTAATTTATTTCGGATTTTTACCATAGGGTTGCCAGATTAAAAAAAAACAGAAATATGGAACACTCTTAAAATCTTTTTCTCTCGCATACATACATGCAAACCTACACGCCCAGATCAACTGGGTTGGTGCATAATTATCAGCCATTTTTTTTTATTTTTTTATTTTATTTTATTTTTTTTTTTTTAAACAATATTTATCAAAGAAGCATAACAATTCAACAATAACATTTTTAAATGATTATTCCGGAGCGTATAATTATCGACACTCACTTTTATAACTTCGAAATAAAATTATTATTAAAAAAAAAAGTTAACAAAACGGCAATTTTATTAACAAATAACTCTTACAAAAACGCCTGATAATTATGCACCAACCCAATAAAACTAAAAAGGAAAGACATAAGTTAAAAATATAAAGCAATGATTTTAAAGGAAAATAAGCATAAAATCACTTGAAAATATTTATTTAAATACAGACAACAGAGAAATAATAAACAAGTTGTTTTTTTTTGTCACGTGTAAACTTCTAACACTAGTTTTCTTGTTGCATTTGTTATTTTCATCAAGAAAATCCGAGAAAAAGTATAATTACTTATAAAATTACAAACAAGAATCATAAGTAGTAAAAAAAAAATATTTTTATTAAATTTGTAAATGTGGGACATTTGGGGTGTTCATGAAAAATCGGTGGACAAAATTATCCAATACAAGACAACATGTCTACTCCAGTAAGTGATGTCTGGCAAACCTAATTTATCAAATTATTTGTAGTCTTTTTAATTTTAACAGTTTGGCTTTGAAGTGATATTTAATTAGCACATTCGTCACCAGATTTATCTTGGGATTACATTTTGAAAGATTTTTTTTCTTTATTTTTTTTTTATATATATTTTATTTTTTTATTTTTTTTTTAAATTATTGGTATTTAAAGGTTTTAAATTTGTATATATTTTAATAACTCTTTTCTAACTTTAACTATCAGTTAAATTTTTTTACTATTAATAAATCTTTACATCTGCAGGAATTTTTTCTGTATCCCTCAAATTTATTATCAAAGTACTTTCAAGTAAACTTGTATTCTGGAAATACAGACATGCCAAACTTGATAGGATAGCAGTATGGAAAAGTGGTACCAACGTACCTTGTCATGAAATTGTCCAGACCTATATTAGTTGTTCTTCAGCATCTGGTGAGTCCATGTGGATACTAGATGAGCTAATGACAACACAGTGAATTATCAATTTGAATGGAACCTGATGCTTGGTGCCAGACAGGATATTTGAAATCCTTAAATTGTATTTTATCACATGTGTACCAGGAATACCTGATGGAAAACATTGCTGCCCACTGTTGAGAGCACAACATTGGCTGACCATGGATCTTTTAGTGATTGGGACTAAACATATCTAATGGACAAGTGACTCTGGCTCCAGTCAAATCTACGTTCAATACACCACGTTCAATACACCACTTTCATGGTTTCGCTTATTGGAGGACTGGCATCACCTTATGTGGTCAAATGTTACAATTCCTGTTGTTTCAGGTGGTGGTAGAGTTTGGGTGTGGTATAGGCGATGTGAAGCTATGGACACCAGATGTCAACATTGGGACATGCAGGCTGCTGCTGATTCCATAATGGTGTGGGATGTGTTCATGTTATATGGGTAGGGTCTACTGGTCCACTTAAATGCATCATTAATCAGTATGTAACTGCTATATTGCACTGCTTCCTGGCCATTTGCACTTGTTCATTAACTCCATTTACCACAACAACGATGTTATTCCAGCAGGATAATACATCTTGTTACCACTCGAGTTGCCCAGGATTGGTTTGAGGAGCATATTGAAGACTTTTGATGTTGTACTCACTTTATTTACCCACCCTAATTGAGCATTTATCGGATTTAGTAGAGAGGTTTGTTTGCACCAAAGTTTCTTCCAGAGTTCTTTGAAACACTTTTGGAATTGATGCCATGTTGAGTTTCTGAACTTCACCTATTCCATGATTTTTGGCATGTCCGTATATATTACATGTTTATCAAGTGTTCAAATATTTTCTTCCTGCTTTAATTTCAATTGTGAAATAGAAGGTAACTTTTTTTTTTTTTTTTTTTTTGTCATAAGCAAATTGGCTAACAATAATAAAAAAAAAAATTTAGCATTTGTTATATATAGGTGTTATGTTGATAAGTTTAATATCAGTATCACCAATGCTAAAAAAAAAGAAAATCAACTAATTTTTTTTTATTGACAGTTAAAATATATAACTATTAAGAGTCTGTTAAGCTTTAGATAAGAATGATGATTGGGTGGTTGCTTTGGAGATCTCAAAGGCATTTGACAGGATTTGGTATATTGGTCTTTCTCCCAAGTTGAAAGATTATGGTATTTATGGACAAATTTTTGAACGGATTCAGTTTTTATTATTGAATTGCAAAATGAAAGCCATCTTGAATATGGCTACTCTTCTAGATTGTTTTGCAACAATGCAGGTATCCCCCCCCGACATTGTTTTTAATTTTCATCAACCTTTCTGATATCAGTTCTCAAGTCTGTATCTATACTGATGACATAACTATTTACTCCTATTCTAGTAGTAGGTATGCTCAGTTTGATAAGGTCAAATTGATAGCTGATCTCAAAAATCACTTACAATCTGTGGCTTGTTATTTTATGTCTCCAAAATGAAACTGCTCACTTTTAATCCTCTAAGAGTCCTTTTTGCCTTCCATCAACATGGCTGATGCTAACCTCCAGGAGAGTAATTCATTAAACCATGTTGGGCTAACATTTTCTGCTGGCATGAAATGGAAAAAATTGTATTGAATCAATTGCTAGGTCTGCTAAGAAAGTTTGTTCAGTGTGTCATGCTAGACAGTTCTTCTTGCCAGAATCTATCTTGCATGTTCATAAGTCTGCCATTTGTCCCTGCATTGAATATTGCTGCTATATCTGGTCTGGTGCTTCTGCTATATATTTAGAGATTTTTTTGATAAAATCCAAAGAATCTACAATTTTATTGGCCCTGACTTGGCATTTCTGCTTCAGCAACATTTCCATTGTTGTAACATAATGTCCCTGTGCTTTTTCAATAAATACTTAGTTAATTGTTCTGAATTTCTATAGTACCTAGTCTTTATGAATTTAAGTGCAGCAACAGATTGGCAACAGTCTCATCCTTTTACATTTGAAATGGCCAGATGTAACCATAAGTTCTATGCTAACAGATTCTTCCATTGCACTTCTCGCTTGTGAAACCCTCTTCTGGCTTCTTGCTTCCCAGTCAACTTTGATCTTCAAAAATGAAATTGTTAATCATTATCTTCTGTCTCAATTCTTGTTCTTTTACTGTTCTCTTTACTTAAGCTATTTTTTTCCTTCTCATATTCAGTAACCCCTTGCATCTTAGTGGTTTTATTCACTTGTTTGGAATGAAATGATTAAAAAAAAAAATGTATATCTTAAATACTTTGTCAGTTAGTTGCTGATCACAAGTTATATTTTTCATCTTGTTCAAGTTTATTTTTTTTCTTTCACAGATTAAAAGAACTACTTTTCACAGAGCGTCCTCAAAATAAGTGTCTGTCTAAAACGAGAGAGAATCGGTCATCTAGAAGCTGTGAAGAAAAGTCTCACAAATTGGTTGACAATGTTACTGTATCTTCTAATGCAACATTATCTATCATAAATTCTTCCTCTGTTTCCTGTTGTTCAAAAACTAATGTTAAAGTCAATAGAAGAAAATCAACCAATCCCTGTAAAAGTGCATCCAGATTTGATCCTAATTTTCGAGGTGTTCTATTTCTGTTGCAGACTAAAATAATTAATGGGGATTCTGAATTAATTATTAAACCTTTACTCAAGTAAGTTAATTTTACTTTTACACCGAACTTTTCTCTTTCAAGTTTGAAAATATTGCATTTGGAATTTGCTCCACTGGAGAAATAGGCAGTTATCTCAGCTTGCAATGAAAGCTCCAGAAAATGTGGCTACTAGAAAGCTTAACTTAGTACTAATTGGTTTGAAAGATCTAATTTTTATTTTTATTTTTTTTTTTTTTATTTTTATTTTTTTTTTTTTTTTTTTATTTTTATTTATTTTTTTTTTTTTTTATTTTTTTTTTTTTATTTTTTTTTATTTTTTTTTATTTTTTTTTATTTTTTTTTATTTTTATTTTTTTATTTTTTATTTTTTTTTTTTTTTTTTTTTATTTTTTTATTTTTTTTTTATTTATTTATTTTTTTTTTATTTATTTTTTTATTTTTTTTTTATTTATTTTTTTTATTTTTTCATATCATGGCTCTCTACAGATCCTTTTTTTTATTTTAACTTTGGTAGCTAATCTCAAAAATTTCCTGTTACCTGGGGCAAGGAGTGACTTATTTAATGCCCTCAAAACAAAACTGATCACTTTTAATGATGAGAGCCCATCAGCATGGCTGATGTTAACCTCCAGGAGTGATTCATTATGCCCTCTCGGGCTAACATTTTCCACTGACATGAAATGGAATCAATTTCTAGGTCTTCTAGGAAAGTCTGACTGTCATACAAGACATATTTTCTTGCCAGAATCTCTTACATATTCATAAGTCTACCATTTGCATCCAGGCATTGAAT
Source organism: Acanthosepion lycidas (assembly GCA_963932145.1). NCBI lineage: Eukaryota > Metazoa > Mollusca > Cephalopoda > Sepiida > Sepiidae > Acanthosepion > Acanthosepion lycidas. The sequence continues at coordinate 78,936,032 of OZ010580.1, read as the reverse complement.
ATTGCTGTTATATCTGGTCTGGTACTTCTGCTATATATTTAGGGATTTTTGATAAAATCCCAAGAATCTGCAATTTTATTGGTCCTGACTTGGCATTCCTGCTTCAGTCACTTTTCCACTTTTGTAACATAGCTTCCTTGTGCCTTTTCAATAAATACTTTTATGTTAATTGTTCTGCTTAACTTTCCTCTATGGTACCTAGACTTTATTAATTTAAATGCTCTACTAGATTGGCAACACTTATAATTTTACAGTTGAAATGCTGTTATATGCTGTTCTTTTTCTCCAACCCCATAGCTGGGGTTAGAGAAAAAATGGTGGGTTCACGCTTTCTCAAGTGTATAGTGTATTAGTGCAAAGTGAACACAAAAAAAAAAAACCTAGGCCAGAACTTGAAGTTAGTTTACTGGTTTCACTTTCCACACATAATAGTTACATTGCCCACATGTCTCTCTGTCATGTTCATCATGAATAAATATAGTAAGAAAATGGTGGTTAAATCTAGCAATCATACACTGAAAAGAAAAATATGTATTAAATGTGATTGGCCTGCAGGCTAAAAGACTTTACCAGACCAAGGATTGTATTTTTTTCAAAATGGCATAATCTAAATTCTTTTCTTTCAGAAATTACAAAGTAAAAAAACGTTTGCAACACCGTAGCCGTAGTAATGGTTACCATTCAGACTCTCCTAGTGAATCTGATTTGGATAATTCACCAAAAGCTAATTCTAAACATTCTCGCATTGAAACTTATGAAACTCACAGTGAGTATTTTTGTTTGATGTTCAGATGTATTATTTTCATTATTCCATAGATGTTTAGTACAAGTATCTTTTTGCTTTTGATGTTCCTGAAACATTTCAGCTGTTATGTTCTTTAAATGTCTTTAGCATTTTGATGGCAATAAATTAATTTTTCTAGTCTCTTTTAGAAGTTCTATTAGCATAAACCCAGCACATTTTTATTTATTTTTTTTAAGTAAATTTTAAAAGTAACAATTTGTAAAGATAACTGAATATCATACACTTGAGGAAGTCTTGAACATATCTACTGAAATATTTTCATAGAAACACCTGTAGATTAAAAAAAAGATTCAACATTGAGAGTGGTCTCTGCTCTTCCTCCTTTCTTTCTTGGTCAAGGGATTTGTTTCTTTGGGTACATTCCATCATAGTAGTGCACCAGAGTTTGTCAACAGCATAAATGAGCATCTTCAGCTCTTACAGTGCCAGTTTCACTCCACCTTTTATCGGGTCTTGTATTTGAAGTGAATCTCCTGGTTTTAACAGTTGCAATTCTCTTGGAATCTGTCATAATAGTGTTTTTGTTTTGGCCCTCTTGATTTCTTTCTTTGTAGCCTACACTCTTGCTTTGATTGGTTAGCACTGGGAGATTGTCTTAATTTTCTCACCCTTAGCATTTCTGAATGTGAGGATCCTTGTTCACTCGGTGTAGTGAGATGGATTAATAATCCTAACGATGGATCTTTATATTTTCAGAGGATATTTTTGATCGTTCTTATGTTTTGTTTTTTTCCAAACCAGTCCATGTGACAACATTGCCCCTTTTTGAAGTTCCATGCAGCTGTGAATTGCATGTATTATACTGCCAAAAAACATAGGCTAGAGAATACTTCCTCAGCAACTTCCAATTGGCTCAAGCTATGTTGCATTGCTTTGATCACAGCGTCACTCGTCTGTGTTGGTATCTGGTAGAGATCTGGATAGTTTGAGTGGCTATCCACTGTTATGTAATCGTTATTACCATGTCTACACAAGTCTATTGCTACTTTTTGTCATGGTTGTTGTTATTTGATGGCTAATAAGGAGCTGTTTTGATTGTGCATCTCTCAGTAATGAATGAATCACAATTTTGGACAATCCCCTCAATATCTGTTTATTCATGGGCCAAAAAAGGTTTCTTTGGCCTGGTGTTTACATTTTTCTTGACCTTGATGGCCTGCATGTATCTTAAAGATATTAGCTTGTAATTGTGCTGGGATTATGTTTCCCTTTTTAACATTGTTGTGGAACAGTGTCAAGTCCATTCTGTGGTGAAGATAAAGTTGTGCTTCAGTTTTGCAATATTTTATTGTTTCTGGTCAGCTGTACCTTTTTATGTAATTTTAGCATTTGCAATGATACTGTCTTTCATTTTATTTTCCTTCATTTTTTTTTTTTTTTTTTTTTTTTTTGTCCATGATTGGTGCATATCAGTGGTTTGTGATCAGTTTCAAGTTGCATTGGTCTTCCATATATGTATTGATGGAAGTGTTCACAAGCAAACCTTTCTATTGGAGCATATGTTTTGTATCTCCATTATTGCACAGGATGCATATGAGACAGGCAACCATTGGTCTCCATATTGCTGTTTCAATATGGTGCCCAATCCTTTTTATTTGCATCACATATCAAGCACTTTTTTTTTTTTTTTTTTTTTTTACTGTATGTAAATGTGATTTTGAGTCGGTTCCCCCCAAATAACTATGTTGTCCATGGAGATTTCTACATATCCTCAAACATGTTCTGTATCATTCTATGGTATATTTCAGGAGCTGATGATATTCCAAATGGTAATCTTTGGTAGCTGTATCTGTTGTGATGGTGCATCTTCGTCAAGTTGGAGCTGCCAGAATCCTTTTGGAGAGTCCAACATGGAAAATATTTTTGCCCCCAACATTCTCGCAATTACCTCTTCACGTGTTGGTAGTTTGAAATGTTTGCAGAGGATTGCTTTATTCAGCTTTCTTGGGGTCCATGCAGATTCTTAGTTTTCCATTTGGTTTGTATATGAAATGCATCACACTCACCCATTCTGTCAGCTGAGTTATATATATATATATATATATATATATATATAACTCCTGCTTGCTCCATTCTGTCAAGTTCCCTTTTGACTTTATCAAACATGGTGAATAGAATTTTCTGCATGTCTCAATAACAGGTACTGTATTGTGTGCGAGTTTTATGTATATTTGTCCCAGCAGACGTCTTATTTGCGTAAACAACTCTCCATAGGCAGATAAGTTATTATTGTCCCACTTTTGGATAGTGTTTACATGCCTAATTAGGTTCAGCTTATCACCCGTGTCTTTCCTTAGTATTAGTTGGACATTTCTTGGCATTATTATAAAGCCTAGTTTGTGTAATGAACCTTTTCTTTTGAGGGTAATGTCGGCTTTTCGCATAATTGATACTCTGTCACCTGTGTACGATGTCAGCTGTATTGTCAGCTTTATCTTTGGTTTTCTTTTATCTTTTTGTAATATGACATCAGTAAAATGTTGACATTGCTATCAGTGTCAGTTTTCAGTGGGACTGTTAATCCTAATGTAAAGTTCACCATCTACAGTGTGTCGTTAGAGCTAGTCACATGTGCTTCCTCCATCCTGTCTACAACAAAGTGATTGTAGCAGTCATCTTCGCAGTCTTCATCGCTTCTCCGTACCAGTTGTGACTTGTTGATGTAGTGTTTGTTTTTCTTTCCTTGGCACATTCTTTTAAAATGTCCAATGTTTTGGCAATTTCTACATGTCTGTCCCTTAGCAGGACATGCACTGTCCACGTGGTGATAGCTGCATCATCAGCATTCTTTTGTTTTTATCTTGTTGTACATGCTCTTTTTTTTCTCTTGGTCATTTCTGTGGTCATCTTTTAAAAAAATTCTTTCTCTGCAGGTATCCCCGCTTTGACCTTATACTGTGTACATCTATGTCCACTTGTGTTTTTTAATTTCATTATTTTTACTGAGTCCTATTGTATTCAGGTCTGGGTCAGCCAGGTCTCTCAATTTTGAGTTTGTCCTTTCACCCCATATACCCAATATTATTTGGTCACGTATCATACTGTCTTTTTCTTGTTCTAAGCTGCATTTTCTAGCTTGTGAATTAATGTCCATTAAGAAAGACAGGAATGTTTCTCCTTTATGGTTTCTGTTGATGTATTGTTCGTGGGCTAAGTCTTTTTTACTCTCTAAACTTTGAGACCTTGCAAATCAAAGCACTGTAGCTACCTTTTCCATATCTGTGAATGACAATTCATTGTATACTTCAATTGCCTTTTCACTTGCCTGTGTAAGAAGAATGCGCATTTCATGCTGTTGGGCTTAAACTTTTTTTTTTCTGATGCCACGAGGTATAATTTGAATTTCTGGAACCAGGTCTTGAACTTTTCTTTGTTGCCTGTCCAGGATATTTGTGTTGGCGGTTGTAAAAGGTCCATGCTGATTCTCCACTTCTGACACCATGGAATATATTGGGACAAGGCTGAAATCGGGAATTGAGAGAGTATACATGGTGTCTGCTTCATGCTTTTATTAGCTGTGTTTACATTTCTGAACTGACTGCTGTGATGAAAAAGAGGCTGAAACCGTGTTTCTATTTCTGGAATGATATCAGTGAAGTGTTCTATAAGGGGAGATAACTTATAACTATTACGTTGATAAACCTTAAATAAAAACAAATCGATCAAATCTTGTTGCTGTCTTCATTTTTATAAATTTATTGCATTTTCTAAAAAAAAAAATTTTTAGATTAATTGTCCTTGTGTATTTCTGTCAGAAAACTTTGGAATTAATGCAATTATTTGTGTGTATTTGTCTTAACAAGTTCAGTTCAGCTTTTTTGTAAATGGTTTAATTTTTTCTCTTTTCTCAGTGAAAGCATGCGAATCCTGTGACACAAGAAAAACTCCATTATGGCGAGATGCTGAAGATGGAACTCCATTATGCAATGCTTGTGGTATAAGGTGAGTGAAATCTTAAGACACTAAAAATTGACTACCTGAGTACAGACATTAGATTCAAGGCTCCAAAATTATACCTACTGGATTGTCCATGAGACACATGGTTTAATGAATTAAAGCAGTAATTAAAAGTATGTTTTCTTGACAGTCGGAAGCTCACTCCATGGGTTTGGTAGAGCATTAAAGCTATATACTATGGTTCATTAAAAGAAGCAAACAATCAACACAAAGGTACATAGGTGAGAGAAAATTAACTGAAAGAGGAATGAGAACAATGTACTGAATTGAATAAAGGATTTATTTCAAAATTCAGAGATGAGCTGTGCTTGCACATCTGAACTGACTGCCATCCATAATGAAAAAGAGGCTGAAACCTCGTTTCTGTTTCTGGAGTGATATCAGTGAAGAGTTCTAATAAGGGGAGATAACAAGTATGAAACGCTTTAAAAAGTCTAGAGTGTAAAACAACCAAAATGTTAGTACAACAATCAAGATTAGCATGCTTGTCTACATAGAAAGGCATGTAATAATTCCAACCTAAATTGTTAAGTTTAAGCATAGTAACATGAGATTGTTGCTATAATAAGTGTGACCAATAATAAAAATAAATGTATGCAAATGTAGTAACTATTATTGGGATAGAAGTTGTATTTTCAAAGTAAATGTTCAGATGTGTACCATTCAATAGTTCCACAAGTTTAGAACCTTACAGCAAAGATGCACCATACCACTTCCATCAAATCACACTCTCATTTTCTTTGTGCCCCAAATCTAAGAAGAAAATTCTATTCAACTTTTTCCAAAGAACTGTCACTTTATGGAAGACTCTTGCATGGGTGCATCACTGAACTCTTTAAACTTGACCTCTTCAAGTCAAGGGTCAATTGTTTTCTTTCCTGTCTCTCATTATCTTTACTTCCTACCACCTATTTCATTCATGTCACACATTTCATTCAAAATTATCATTTTGATTGTAATCCTCTACCTTAAGTGGCTTTTGAGCCATGTATTGAAATTTAGTATTATGGAAAAAGATTGATTAAACAGTAAGGTCTCTATTAGAATGTAATGAACATATGCTAGTTTATGATTCTGATAATGTTTATTATGGTTGGTTAGTTTCAAATCCTACATTAGATATTTGGGCCCTACTTTGACATAGGCTTTATGGCCATATTACATTGAAATACCACTTCTCATACAATCACCAAAATTAAGCAACATTGAGCCTTGTCAGCACCTAGATGGATGATTGCTTCGGAATTTGGGATGTGTTATTTGGAGAGCCAAGTTCCAATTCTAATCGGGTTCATTATATTTTCTCGTGTGAAAATACCTTTGGGAAAGGTATAAATCCAGCTATGGGTTAGTGAGTAAGGGTTGTTGTGTGAGTAAGATTTGTTGTCTAAAATATTTCTGGCTTTAAATAACTTGCAAAAGGTTAAGCCATAAAAAAACTAATCAATTTACCTTGGCATAAACATTATTCCAAACCCGTAAGCTAGTTGATAGCTTATTTTAAAAGAATGTGATTTTAAAAAAAAAAAAAAAAAAAAAAAAATAACAATCTTTTAATTTTGTTTCTTTGTAAACAGATACAAGAAATACAGAATTCGATGCAGCAAATGTTGGCATATTCCTAAGAAAGATGACAAAACCTATCCAAAGTGTGTTCGTTGTAATTCAATGCTTCGACTCGCCATGGGACGGAAAGTCTGAAATTGGAGACTTAGAAAGAAAATTTCTGTTAGTTATTCTATTTTTTATTTTATTTTTTTGTTGCGAGGAAAGGCTTCCTCAAAGATTTGCTGTTTACTTGTCAAAGTATCAGAAATAATTATTTTAAAATGACATGAAAAAAAAACAAACTTGGTCATATTTTTTGCATAACAAATATAAAAACAGATTTTATATACATCATCTCTTGTTGTTTAGAGGGAACAAAACAATTGATGGTGCAGAATAAGGTTGGGTTAGGATATAATTTTTTTTCTTTTTTTATCCTGCTCAAGCTTTTTTTAAAAAGAAAAAAGTGGTGTTAACAATTTTTGCAACCACCCTGAATTTTATTTTTAGTTACAAGTTTAGGGCTATTGTCCTGTGTTTTTATTTTTTTCTCTATTCTTGGATTCTTTTGCTACTTAAAGAATTTTATTTACTCACATGAAATATTTGAAAAGATCCAAGATTTTATAATTTTTGGTTATGGGATTTAAAATGTGGAAACAACAAAAATTAACAAAATTACGAATTTTTAATTTTTTAAAAATTTATTTTCTTTTGCTTCCTCAAAGTTGCAAAGTGGACTGTATGAGGTGGCGTTTTTCTTCATACAACCTTTTAAAACACTTAGCATGCAGTTATTTCTGCTGTTTCCATTGTGAGTAACATTATTAATATATTTATATTTAATCTGTAAATCTATCCTTGTTACGTCTTTATTTTCTGCCTAGATGTCATACTGTTTCTTTAACTTTAGAAGTTGTATTGCAGTTGTTCCATAAGAACTATATTCAGTTAACTTTTTGCTGGAAATATAACAGATGTTCCTGGACGCCTCCTTCTCAAAAATTTATAAAAAAACTTAATATCTGCTGTATCTGTTCATCATTTTCGGATTTTAAATTTGGTTAAGGTGTACAATATTATAGCAGCAAACAAATGAAATTTAATCAACCTCTGCCACTCTAGACAAAAATACTTAACTGAATATGCCAGCAAGTTATTAGAAATGAAACCTAAAGCTCAAAGGATTGATCAGAATTTCACTCATTACAAATCAAAAGTTGAAAGAAAAAAAAATTCTGTTTAAATCTTGAACATGTTTGTGTCCTCTCTCTCTCTCTCTCTATATATATATATATATATATATATATATATATATATGTGTGTGTGTGTGTATATACATCCCATATTTTTTTTTTATCTGTAACTTTTTGCTGTACTATTTATCTCTCATAAAATGTTCATGGCAAGTGTCTTTATGATAACAGTGAATTGTTAAAAGATGTTTATGAAGCTGAAAGAGTGAAATAGCCAATTACGTCAAAGCAGTATACAACAATGTAGTAATTGGAAAAATACTTTTAAACACTCGTTCATACATAAAAAAAAAAAATACCAGTTTCACATGCTGTCATTTTTGATAGGTTGGTTAAGCTAGTTTATGTAAAAATAACTGATACTTATGTTTGCTTATTGTTTCTATTTGCTAGCAGTAGATGTTAACACTTGTACACCCATAAAATATGTTAAGTCCAATAAACAAAGCTGATGATATTTGGTTTAGATCTCCTTTGTACATGAACAATGTTACTTCCCTTGATCACCTTGTAAGTTCTCAGAAGAATTGGGCAAGATTAAAAGGAAAACAAATTTTTCACACATCTGCATTCACATATCTTCTTGTGGACTTTGGGCTTATGGCCATATCATATTGAAACGCTGGTTCTTGTACAATCACCAAAGTAACCATCTGGTCAGTACATAGATGGCTGATCACTTGGGGATACCATCTGCTGTAAGCTTTGATGTGCATTGGGTGTGATGGATAGTGGCTTGGAATTGGAAATCAGAACCAAGTTCCAATACCAGTCATGTTCATTATATTTGCTAGTACACAAATAACCTTGGGAAAGGTATGAATCCACCTCTTCTCTCTCCAGCTATGGGTTAATTAGTAGGATGTGTATGAGTAAATCATTATCTACAAAAAATTTTAACACTCTAAAAATGTTTTCTGGCTTTAAATAAGCTGCAGAAGGTTGTTATAAGTCATAAGAAACGAATCAATCTTTTGAGGACTTGTTTGGCTGAAGATTTCAAGACTTTGATACACACTTTCCTTCCATGATGTGTTTTGTTGAAGACGTAGGAGCAAATTATTCACAACTTTTATGATTGTGTTTAAATTGTAAATCTATGTATTATCATAGAACTGTATTGTTTCATCTTAATCTATTTGTTTATAAGCAAGTGATATTTTTTTTTATTTTTTATTTATGTACAATTTTAAACTTTGTTTATACAGTGTAACCTGGATATAAGATAGATTTTCTCTGGTCCCAAATTAGAGCCATACTTACCTAAACAAAATGGACAAAACCCGGATATAAGAGACTTCTCCGGTCCCGACAACTCTCTTATATCTGGGTTACACTGTATATTATTGTACATATTAAATCTCATAGTTCAGTTGGTTCTTTTTTTTTTTTTTTTTTTTTTTTAATACATCATCTTGTGCTCTAATATTTGTTATAGAAAAAATTGTTTAAGCAAAATCTATTGAGTGGTTAAAAGATTATTAGGAATTCTGGGCTGAAAGTAACTGGAAAGTTCTCAGCTAAATCCACTCTGACAAAACATATGAATGTTTTCTCTTGAATGACTTTTTTTCTGTGACCATTCATATAAAATGTTTTTAAGTATATAATTTACTATTTTTCAATTTCCTCATCTAAAGTGGACAATCTTTAGATTGTACCAAAAGTGATAAATTCTGTCATTTAATTTTTATTCTAATTATAGCTTAAAAAGAAAGAGGATAATTGCAATAATACATGGGGAAGGTGGAAATAAAGATTTCACTATTTTTCATTATTTGATACATTTTCAAATTTAAATGTTTTTGAAAAGTGTTTTTATTTGTTGATATATTCGATGACATAACTCCAGTTCTTATAATTGGAAGACATTTTTTCTTAAAGCCTCCCTCTCATTTTCTTTTTTTGAAGGAAATTTCTTTACATAAAAATGTATTGTGATTTATTTTTATTTTTTTGTAATGATTTTACATTTTACTTTACTAAGAAATGTTAATGAATATTATCTCCCGAATTTTACTTTTTCTCTTTTCTACTCTTGATGAGATTTCTTTTCTAGCAGGAAGATACTTTTTATGCAATTTTAGCAAAGATTTGCTATTTAATTTTTTTTTTATCTTTTTCTACTGAATTTGTAACTTTCTGAAAAATAAAACAAAGAATAATTTCTTTTTGTCTTTTGTCTTACTTCTAAGGATTTTTACCATCTCATGTTTAACACTTCACCTACTCAGAATTTTCTTTTTAGAGAATAGGGTGGTGTTTTTTTTTTTTTCTAATGTACTTGATTAACTAACCTTGTCTATTAAATGTTTCTTATAGCCATAGATAATTGAAACACTAATTCTTGGGCAATTACTGAAGTTAAGTAACAGTGAGCATGGTCAGTACTCAAATGTGTGACTACTTGGAATACCAGCTGCTGTAAGCTTGCATGTGATGTAATGGATAACAACTCAGCATTGTTAATCAAAGAGCTGAGTTTTAATTCCAGTCTGGTTTGTTATTCATTTATGTACAACTATCCTTTGGAATCCACCTCTTCTCCCCCAGCTATGGGTTAATTAGTTGTATCAAATCATTATAAAAATATTTTGACTTTAAATAACCGGCAAAAGGTTGATAATGTATAAATATCAATCCATCTTAAATTCCTGTAGCTTAAAAAAAATAATACTTAAACAGTATTTGATTTAAAAAAAAAAAAAAAAAAAAAAAATTCTAAGAATGATGCAAATAATTGTTGTAATGATAAAACCAACCACTTTTTTTAATCTATTTATTAATCGCATAAATGTTTTTTTTTCACTTTTTAACCATTTATATTCTTACTAGAAATAATCTGAAAATTTAAAGGTTTTCCAATTTGAAAATTCTGAATTTTAAGTAAACATTGAATAATGAGCTCATGGCAATAAAATATCTGCAGAAATTCCCCTCTCATCATTAATATTTGACCTTACAGCTTTAACAATATATTGTAATACCAAATATGAATATTTTAAGCAGTAAATGGGTACAAATAATTTTAGACCATTTTCTTGCTTTCCAGAAAAAGTTTGAATATAAATTGTCCAATGTCTGAGGATGATACAAATTTAATTGCCCATTTGGAGACTGTCCCTAATAATAAAAATAACCAACATTCATTAGTTATGCAACCACTACCTTATCATATTAACATGCCATTTATCTAATAATAGTTTAATTAAATTGCATAAAACCAACCAACAAGATAAAACTGGCAAATCCTTACCAATAACACAAAAATACGAGATTGCATAAACTTTTTTTTTAAAAAAAAAAAAAAAAAGCATTTTTTACCCCAACCACCACACCAATAAATTACATGATAATGTAGACTGTCATATGTAGATGTGGTACTTTTAAAAATTTGTACCACATTTGAAGATACAATAGTAGAAAATCTATGAAACTGGCAAAGCACAAAAAATTTTAATGTTGAGCCAAATGTACTCCAATATTGGACAGACATGTTTAAAATTTCACCAGAAACCAAGAAAAACAAAGTCCTTAATGAACTTTCGTTGGTCTTTTAACCAACAATATAAATTAAAATTTGCTATCCAAATACATCCAAAATTATAAGCAAGACACATGTCAAGTAAAGACATCCACCGAATTTGGGAACATTGTTTATTTAATGAATACCTCCATTAATACTTAGGCACTGAAGGACACTAAGGGAGCATTGACAATCACTGGAAGCAGGTTTTGCCAATTTCTTATCCAGTGATCTATATAATAAGGCCCAGATGTTTTCATGTCTGCAGACTTCAACCCAAACATTTTGCTCCAGCCATGTTCAGGTCACTTACAGTATGGTATGGAGCGTTGTCTTGCTTGAAATATGTGCTGTTCTTGAACATCTGGAAAAGATTGGGTGGGGAATTCCTTCTGTAAATCGGTTGAAATGTATATTTCAGCCCTAATGTTGCCAGTGCATTCTGTCATGGTCAAGTGACCACTGCTCCAAATTGCTCCCCCAGACCATCAGAAACACTGTTTTTGTTAGTTACTTGCAGCTAGTTCTTGGAAAACTCTTGACTGGGTGTTTTCTTCGGATCCAGATACGTTCATTGGCAGAAAATTTGGCAAATGATGATTGGTCCAAGATTATACCTTGACAAAAGTGTAAATTCTTCTTGGACATAGCTATGAGCCCATTCTTTTTTTTTTTTTTTTTTTTTTTTTTTTTTATGTTGCAGTGAGCAAAGGCTGGATTCTAGCAGCCTTCTCCTGATAGCAAATGCCATGGCTGTTCTGTAACTTGCATCAGTAGCTGACATGACCATAGTATGTAGAAACACTGCTTAACTTTAGTGATCATATAGAAACCAATGTTGAGCCTGGTCACTATCTAGATAGGGGATTGCTTGGAAATGCCAGGTGCTGTAAGCTTGGATGTGATATAATGGATAATGACTTGGAATTGTTAATTGGAAAGTTAAGTTCTAATTTCAGTTGGGTTTGTTATATATCAGTTTTGCATAAATACCCTTGGAAAGCTATGAATCCACCTCCTATCCTCCCGACTATGGGTTAATTAATAAAACTTGTCTAATTAAATCATTATATCCCCCCAAATTCTTATATCCTAAAATTATTTTCTGGCTTTAAATAAACTGAAAACAGTTCATAAGCCATAGAAAATGAATTAATCAATCACATCAGCAGCGGTTATGTCCCAAACCTTCTCTCGGGTTGCTCTCCACAGGCCATTGAACAGCCCAGTGACACCTGTCTGGGGGTGCAGGTTGCACAGAATGAGGTGATACTTGTGCTTTTCTGCAGTTCTACACTGACTCTCCAACAATTATGACCTCTTAAAAAACCCCGAAAAAAACTGGTTAGTTCTACTGACCCTCTTACTCTAGGTATTGTTACGCAGAGTAAAACCATTAATTAACTATAGATTAGACCCTGTATGACATTGGTGCCTCATGAAATGGAAAAATGACAACTTTTGACATGTCTGTATATATCTCCCAATAAAGATTTGCCCAAATTCTAAACTGGTTTACCAGCACATTTCATCAGTTAACTATCCTTACCTTTAGTTGTGACTGATTTCTGATAGACACTTTTGTAGGACTCAGATAGATGAGAAAAGCCAAATTTATATATTTTTTTTTTTTTTTTTTTGATTGTACTGAACTTCCTAATTTATTTGAAAAACTGCTTGTTCTCTCCAGACAATCTCTGGTCACATTAACTGAAAATCTTAACAAATATATAAAAGAATCTGTCTCTGATTCTGTTTGCATATCTCTTCAAAATGTGGTTAATCATGACTCTCCACAGCTTCCATTTTTTTGTTGTTGCTTTCAGTAATACTTTCTCCTTTATGATCCCTCTCTCTTTGTGGTGTGTAGGGAAGTCATAACTCTGAATAAATAATAAAAATGTGGAAACAACAAGATAATTATTATTTATTATCTGGTTGTTATGTGGTGTTGGAGAAACAAGAGATAGTAATACAGAGTAAAATTGTGAGTTTGGGGGGTCAATGTAGCTCAAATATGGATCGGAATCTGAAAGAAGTATAAGATAAAGAATAAGCAATATCTTTCTAGCATGTTTTTTTTTTATTTTTTATAGATGTGTATAATGAGTGTCCAGATAATTTAGTTGGAAAAATGTATCTGGGGTTTGCTTACCACAAGTTTTTGTTGAGTGCTAAAAGATAAATGTTACTATTATGGCCCGAAAAGGAAAAAGAGAAAAAAATTTTCATTGATGCATGTGTTGACAATCTGTCGATGTGAACTGCTTGTCTGATATTGAAAATGTCACATGTTTATATGTATACAGGAGAAAAGTGGGGTTGATTTTTATTGGTTTAGAATGAGTAAATTAATGATAATTATAATTGTTATAATTATTTTTGTCACTATAATTTTTATTTACTTTTTAATGGACATGACACTGTGACAGTATAATTAATTTATCATTTATGCATTTCTTTATAGACACAACAGATACTTGTTCCTCTATCCATTTGCTTAAATGTATCAATTTGCTTACTCTTAGCTTTTCTTGCCTGGTGTGTCCTGTGAGCGATAAATTCTTCAAGTTTTCTTTTCTCATTATGTATCACTAAAAATTCCAACTCTTTCTGATAGTTATCAACAATTTCTTTGTAGTTCCTTTTCTCCTTAGAATTTCCTCATTAGTAATCTTTTCTATACCGTATTGTTTTAATTAATCCAATTAAATTGGACTCAAATTGGATATGGGGTGGGTGGGCATAGGTTTTAAAACCATATGATTCGATGCTTTGATGTTTATTCTGGTTATTATTAAAGAAATGTGCTCTCCATCTCATATTCGCTATGAAGGATTCTATTTTCTTCAGTAAAATTAATTCGTATAAGTGTCAGTCAGGTAATGGTATATTTTTAAATGAGTAACCTACATCTACTCGTTCCATAATGGTTAATTTTGTAAAGTGCTCAATAGGGTAATCTAGAGCTAAAATTATATAAATAGTGGTGTTCGTTTGGAAAAACCTTAGGTATTTTGGCATGTAATTGAACAAACCAATGCCGCCCAAGGAAAAATGAGAAATAAAAACAGAAAGAACTAAGACCATGAAATTGAGGCAAAAACAATCGTCCAGAATTCAAGCTCAGAAAAAAACCTCCAAAACAAGTAAAAGCAACTAAGTAAAGTGCTCAATACACTAAGTAGAGCAAACGTAATAAAAACCTAGAGCCAGGTAACCCTTTGTTTAATAATGAAACAAACACAGCACCACCTTATCCTCTTATGTATGGAAGGTCAAACAAGACGATAATAAAGACCCCATTTTGAAATGGGAAATATTAAAAAAATGTAACTGGATGCAGGTGATAAATTTTGTTCACTATGCAGAGGAAAAGTTAGCTATTGCTAGGTATAAAGAACCCAATAATTTATTAAATCTAAAATCTGAAATCCAGTGTAGGTGAAACCTAGGTAGGTTTACCTAGCTCTTTAGGTTTATATATATATATATATATATATATATATATATATATATATATATATATATAGTTATTTATTTAAAAATGTGATTCCAACATGCTACATAAGAGTTCTCATGTTTCAAAACAAGAGCTGAAAACTTCAATATAATTATTTGAATTAAATTGAATTAAAGTACTAATATATATATATATATATATATATATATATATATATATATATATATATATATATATATATATATATATATATATATATTTTATTTTATGTGCATGCCTGCTGTACCTGTTTCCTTCAGTTTTTCAATTGCTGCACATTTCCTATTTAGACATTTCTCCTTAACCTACTTCTACTTTTCATGGTTTTGCTTAGCCTTATATACACTGCTATTTCTTGGCATTATTTGTTGTTTCTCCTTTGTTAGGTTGATTTATTTTACTTGTCATCCATTTTTTTTTTCTTCTCTTTCCTTTTTCAGAACAACTTCTTTTATTAATTTTTCCTTTAAGGTATTCCACTTTGATTTCTTGATATGTTCCAAAGCTTGGCACCTTTTCTTAACTGCAATTGTATATCCATGTTTACAAATAGTCACTGGAATGTATTATGGTTTAGGCATTGATTTGGGTTTCTTTCATTTTTGATAATTTTGCTTCTGAATACATCAACAGGAATATTGTTTAAATAACTTTTATTCCTTAACTCAGTCCTGAATTTACTCAGATAATTCAATCAACAATTCACTTATACATTTTTGCATGAACAAAATATATAAGTGAATATGGTATTATTGTATTATGCAGTGAAATAAAGCAGACTTTATTCTTTTTCATTGAATCATATCTAAACACTATTTTATTATAAAACATACTCTTGAGTTTTGCTATTATTTATTTTCATTTTACAGCTGCTCGTATACTTTTCTGTTTAGGTGAATGCCATCAGTTTCCATTGCAAAGAATAATTACGGTAACAGGTATAGTTTATTTACATATTTTGTTCATGTACAGTAGACTTGGTAAATCCTAAATTATTCATAGTATTGTTTTTTTTTTGTTTGTTTTTTTTACATGAATAGGAATTAGCTTTAGAATTAATTTAAAAAAGAAAATAAGTCAGCATGTTCCCTCAGTAATGTCTGAATTTATGATCAGGAAGAATATAAAAAATTTCTTTTAATTAGAATTCTTTCATTACCATAGGCTCTGTTATTATCAATATCTGTCCAATAGTTCACAAATATTAAAATAGCAAATACCATTTTAGTAAATGTATTTTGCATTCTGGGTATGACGATAAACTACATCCAGCAGCAAGATCTCTGATTGGGAAGTTTTGAGAAGCCTGGAACTACCTCTTAATTGTTGTTGTTCCCAGGCCCACCCTGATCTGGCATGGTAGTACCTATTAGGGTCCCAGCTATGGACAAATAGTTAATTTCCAAACTGGGGTTCAAAGCACTATGAAATAATAAAAATAGTTTTTTATAATAAAAATACCAGCAATACTTTTTTGAAAAAAAAAAAATTACCAGCAATACATTTAACTCTTGACAAAATCCCTCTTTACAAAAATATGTCAAGGAAACCTGATCTACAAACTCATTCCTTGCAAATACATATTCTATTCATACGAACCTCTTCTAAAAATCTTGTCGGCATTAATTAACCCATTAAGATTGACATGCTGTAAAACAAAATAAACCAATACACCAAATTAAACATGTTTTGGTTTAAGGAAAACATTGTATGAAGGGATGCTGAAAAGATTTTAGCTTGACCCACTTTCCAAAATAAGGCCAAACCTCAGATTCCTGTTTGCCACGATTCTCTTCCAAGGTCTTCTTGGTTGAATTGAGAATTTTTCAGCACCCCTTCATAGAAATGCTAGTTTCCACCTTTTCATTTACTTTCAGAACACGCTTGTCAAAATGGTTCCATAACACTCCACACATTGACTTCTTTGTAACATATCTCATCAGCAGAAAGCATACTGAAAACACCGGTTCTCATTTGATCACCAAAGTTAAGCAGCATTGAGCTTGGACAGTACTTAGATGGGGAACTGCTTGGAAACACCAGGTACTGTAAGTAACTTCCTACAATTTGAAATATATTTTGGCTTTATTGATTTGTTTTCTATTGCTTATCAATTCATTACAGGTTATTTAAAGCCAGGAAATATTTTTAGATTGTAAGAATTTTTTTTTAGATAATACTAATTTAGTAATACAAGTTTATTAATTAACTCATAGTGGTGGGCGGAAGAGGTGGATTCAAACATTTCCTAAGGATATTTGTGCATAAGTGGATATAATGAACTCAATTGGAATTGGGACTTGGCAATTCCAAGCCATTATCCATTACACCACCTGCAGATTTAAGCTTACAGTACTTGGTATTCCTAAGGGGTTACTCATCTAGGTACTAACTAGGCTCAACATTGCTTAACTTCGGTGATTGTATGGGCATTGGTGTTTTAACATGATGTGGCCATAAGCCATTTTGGCTTTAAATAACCCACAAAGGGTTGATAAACTGTAAAAAAAAAAGCAAATCAATCTTGTCAGCTGAAATCACAAATTCTGAACTTTTCAAACTAATTTTCATCTTTTTTAGCACAGTTATACTGATTAATTGGTTTTTACACTTTGTCATCTTTTTTTATTACGTCACAAAGATTTCATTTCATTCCTAGCTTAACAATAACTTACCTGACACAGGAGTTAACCATTAGCCAATGAGGCTTTACTGATTTATGGTTAATGTCCCTTTGCTGTAAGTGGACATATGATTCTCCTCATTTTAGATGGGAGAAATTGCTCAGCTTCGGGGATTCCAACTCTGCAGCAGTACCTTCCTCATCACACTAAAGAGGTTGAGTCAGTGTAATACTGATGCCAGCAGGGGCTGGTCAAAAATCAGTTTTCGCCTTTGGCCCATATGCATAAGTATGTGTATGGCACTCCCCACAATAAAACAACCTTGTGTCACATCCGGCCTTGGTGGGGAGGCCGGATAAATATACCTGGCTTAAGAATCATCAGTTATCTTAGAATTAATTTAAATAATATTGTTTTTTCTATATTTTTTTCATCATTCTTTATTGAGAATAATGAAATTAACAATTAATCAGTGCAACCCTAATTTCTCTTCCATAAATAATGTGAATATTTTGAGTTGTTTCTGCAGCATTATTGGTTTTTCTAAACTTGTAAAGACAGCTGCGATTAGCATGTGTTTATTGTAGCGGGTGGTAGAAATAACCAACAATAAGTATCCATGCAAATGACTTTCCTATACTTAAACTGAGCACAAGATAGTTCCTGAGTTCATTTGTGGGCTTTCTGGAGTAGCAAGCATACTCACAGTATTTTTTGTATTAGTTCGAAGCTCTTGTTCAAAATTCACAGCATTTGGGCATTTTGTTAACTCGATTAAAAAAAAAAAAAAAAAAAAAAAAAAAAAAAAAAAAACAGCAAAAAGCTTGGTATGGCACAAACCAAGGTAGGAAATAGAAAACTTGTGTCTTGCCAGTCTTTCAAGTGAAAAAAGACATACTGATTGCTTTTAAGATCTTGACTTTTTCTCAAACACAGATAACTAATGAAAAAAATACAATTATCTAACCAATGCAAGTCACCAGAGTGTTTTGATTTTAGGAACTGGCCTTTAATGCACTCTGTAGGAGACTATTTTAGCCAAGCAAAATGTTAGTCTTGCCAATGCAAGTTGAATTTCTTGGTTGAATTTGAATTTCTTGGTTGTGTAGTCATATCCTTCTATGGAAACACCTAAAACAATCTTGACTGAAATTGAGAGCCAGGCTACTGCAAATTCAAATATATAAAACACTATATTTTGAGGGGATTCCATGTCCAGTAAAAGTGGACATAACATTTATAAATGATGCAGATTAAGTCAGGGTAGCTGTGAGTGATAGGGTATTTATCTACACACTCACTCATGTAGGATGAGAGTCCAAAAATAGTCCAGTCTTATTGGCACTTCCTTTTCTGGAGATTACTCAGGCACCAGGTAATAACCTTACCTCCTCCCAAGGAGAGATATTGCTTGGAGAGACAGGACATAACATGCTTTTTTCAGGCCAAAAAGACCAAGATGCTAAGACATTTATTTATGTGTATTTTAACACTCAGCTTGGGGTGTGACTGGTTTCCAGACTGGAAAAAGACATCAAATTTTTTTTGTATGATTTAAAAAAGATTTTCTTGACCAATATTGTGATAGAGTGAAATAGTGTCAAGCGCTTGGAATGTGTTCAAACAAATATGGTTAGCAGACTAAAATTAAGAAAGATTGCATTTTTGTGTCTTCTTTCAAGTGGAACTGGCTATTTACAAAACTGGGTCGTGATCGAACTCCTTACTGCGAGGCATGTTCGCAAGCTACTGCTCCATACTTATTTATTCCGTTTCTCTTTATCTCTCCCTTTAAGAAACTTTTGTTGGTTGCCTCCCTTGCTTGGCAATCACGTTGTCGCTTTGATTCACCAACGCAATCGTTTTCTTTTGGACTATTAATTGGTTCTGCTATTTAATAACAACCACTTTTGTAATTTCACCGTTCAAGGTAAGAATTATATTGATGGTGATATTGGTACTTTCTCAATATTCAATTTATTGTTCTTGTTGATTTTAAAAATATTTTTACAATATCGACACACCTTTTTTTACGATCGGACCAAAGGAAAAAAAAAACATTATTAAAATCTGGTATTTAATAATTTTTACTAGACACAAAATCATTATCTTCCATTTTAAACGTTCAATAATTGTAATTGAAATTTCGAGTTTTTTTTATTATTAAATTATAAAAGTTGTATTTTATCACTATTTAATTCTCAAAAATATTTCACAAAAAAAAAAAAAAAAAAATGCGTGCTAAGCTTTTAGTTTTTTTTAGTTTGATCAAACAAAAACTGCTTTTTAAAACTATTGATTTCATTACAGTAAAGTCGGGTACTTTTAAAAGCAATCCCCTGAGTGAAAAGGAAACGATAACCTAAAAGATAATATTGAACCCATTTTTAATTTGTTTTAAGTTAGAAGTAAAAAAAAACACATCAAAATTGCTCTTTATGAACATGAAATGATTGTCTTCATTGTGTTACGAGTGGCCATGATTGACATAACTTGCCGGCTTAATTAATGTCTGATAAGTAATATTTTAAATTTTTTTCTGGTTTTTAAATTCGTAACCGTCTCAGAATTTGTATAAATATTTATACTGTGGCCATAATTTACAAAAAAAAGTCTGCCTTTAAGATTCAAATTCAAATTATTTTCCTATTCAAAATTACTAATTTTTTTATGCTTTTTAAAAAAAAAAAAAAAAAAAAAAAAAAAATTGATCCTGTTCTTTTGTCTATCTCAGTGTGAATAATTACACACCACTTTTTTAATTTTTTTTTTTTTTTATTTTTTAAATGAAAATGGGCTTAAACTTAAAGAATGTTCCCTATTATTTGGACATCCATACTTTGTTGTGCTAAAAGACCTAGTGGGGGGGGGGATATTTCCAACATATTAGATTACTTTTCTTCACTTTGTTTCAGGGTGGGATACTTTTGGTTTTCGTTTCTTTCTTATCATTCCTATTCAAGGCTTTCTATATGCAACTTTTTTTTATTAAAAAAAAAAAAAAAAACGAAACAAAAGAAATCTAGATTTTTGTTGATTACCAACCATCTCTAATCAATTGTTGGTAATCAACAAAAAAGATCTTAAAAAAAAAAAAAAATTTCGGACGAGGAAAGTGTGTCCACTCCAGGTTACAATTTTTTTTTTTTTTTAACTCTGAACGTTTCTCCATTAATAATCTCTTTTTAACCATTTTTTTTTTTCCTGAAAAGATTTCTATTAAAGCGCTTTTTCTTACTTTTATTTCCTTGATTCAAATAAATAAACGTGCTTTTTTTAACACTAACAGTTAAAATTGCTGAATGTGAAATCTGTTTTTTTTTTTGTAATGCGTGTCGTGTTCGTTTTTTCTTTCAAATCTCTCTCTCTCTCTCTCATCCTACGTACTCTTTTTGTCCCATTTACCATTTTTATGTTTTGAAATTCTCAAATTTCTCTTAGATCAACTTGCGGCTTGCCTTTTTGATTTTTAAAAGAAACAAAAAAAAATTAAAGTGGTTAAATTCTCCTTCATAATTTGAAGTCCCTAGGAAATCCTAAAGGTATAACTTTTAAAATTACTTGTGTTTTCCAAAACATGGACCTGGGTCAAAGTATAATTTTATTTTGACACTACCAAAATCATACGTAACCTTAACCTATGATCAGTGTGTTTAGTTTATTAATTTTTTTTTTTTTTTCTTTAAAAAAAAAAAAAAAACCGTAAAATGTTCAGGCAGTCGTCGCAGATAATTTTTTAAGCTCATAAAACGAGGTTTTCTTCTTAACCGAGATATTTTCAATATGCCAGGTGCTTTGCATCAGATCAGAATCAGATCAGATGTATATAGCGAGGTGCAAAATTATCCGTACGGTAAAAATAAAAATAAATTTCACTTAATTCACGACACAAGTGCCTAATTCACTTTTCAAATAACAAACTTTTATTTTTATTCAAAAAAAAAAAAAAATAAAATAAAATTATCGTAGACTTCAGCGGTTAAGTTAAACGGCGTAGTCGTAGTGGTTTTTTTTTTTTTTTTTTTTTTTTTTTGGTTGGTCAATAAAAGAAAACGTTTTCTCTTGCTAGTAACTAATTAAAAGTAATGTTAATTAATTCCATTTCAGTTTTTTTTTTTATATCCACGCCTGGCATATTCCATATTATTATTTCAAAAGCAAACCGCTCCAACTCTTAAATTTAAAGTTCTTACCACAATTTTCTATTGGGTTTGGGTTCGTCTAATTGCAGACCAAGCAGGGACATTTTTCTTTTTTAATCAATTTATCACCAAACCAAGGTGATAATGCCAATAAGAAGCAAGGGGCTGGGAGTGAAAAAGACTGAGAAGACTTTTAGTTTTTAGAAGGAACCAGAAAAACCGAATCCTAAATAGGAAACAAGGGATAAACCTCTCTAATCCTGTTCAAAAGACAGGGGAGGTATATGAACTGGGCGAGAGGTGAACCTATCTACTCCAGTTGAAAAAAAATAAATAAATAGTAAATAAAACTGTCCAATTTTGCCTGAAATATCACAGTATTACTATTATTGTATTATCACTGTTGTTTGTTTCTTTTTTTTCCCCCTCATGGTTCCGACTATATTAGTACCATTTCCAGTTCCTCTATTATTCTCATCTTTTACACTAAATAGTGTTCATAGGTTATCTATATTTTCCCAACATCCATTGAGCGAAGTTCTGATAAAACAGTTTTTGTCTATTCATTCCATAAAACCGAGTTTCCAAAATCACTTTCTCCAAGCATGCACGTCCAAATTCCAATTAAAATCTTGCGATGATAACTTGAGCAAAGGTGTTTTTCTTGGATGTACCTACTGAGACCACATTGTTTATTGAGCACCCTGCTTACTGTACAATGTGACTATGGTTTAGAAAATCAGAAACAGTCTCTTTCAGTACAATTTCAGAGTTTTCCTTGCATTCACAATCTTTCTTTGCAATCTTAGAGTTTTACAATCCCTTTCAGGAAGAGTTCCAACGATTTTTGTCTCTGATTATTTTTCCATGATGTATTGTGTTGTGCTTTCACTTGGGTGCTGAAAATTGTTTATCTGCTGATCCAAGAGTCCTGCATGAATTCTAAATGTTTAAAAATATAGCCCCCCCCCCCGTTACAGAAAATCTGCTCTGAATCCTAAAATAAAAAATGCAATAAAACTAAGACATTATTTAATTAGAAAAGCTTTTAATTGCTTTTATGAATAAAATATAGTATGGACACTATATTTATTTAAGAATCTTTTTCATTGAATAATGAATTTTTACAAGAAATATTTTTAAAATTTTATTTAGAATAATTTATAAATTGTTAAAATTCTGTATTAATTTGTAGCAGTTAAATGATATTGTTACTAAATTAAAATCTGTTTACCAATCATAAACAGAAAAGCTCAATGCCATTCAGCAATCCGCCAGTATTTTAAAAAGAATTTGAATTTATTTTATTTTTATATGTCGATAAACATGTCAGTTTTTGTAAATACAGATGTCCATACACAACATTAGAAAGCGTGGTAACTATAGTAAATTTAAAATTTATTGGTAATTTTTAAAGATTTCCTCAACAAACATCTTTGTAAGTAAGGCTAACTTTATAAGCAAATTACCAAAAAATTCAATAAAATATTAAATTACTTAGAATATTTTCTTAAATTTTTAAGATTACTGGGTAGTTTTAAAAAAAATGATACATTAAAAGTGTTTGTTTTATTTTTTAAGTAATTTTTATAGTTATCAGGTTGACAAATCTGTCAACACCTCATAAAAACACCCATCTCTGTTTTTAAAAAAAAAAAAAAATTCTGTGATACTTTTAAATTAAAAGTAATATTTGTTTCAATTCAGACTTATTAAACATTAAATTGGCTAATTTTTCCTCAGTGTTTAATTTTATTTTTGAAAGATTATTTTACTAAAGAGAATTTTTGTGTTGACAGATTTGTCAATATAGACGATTTTATACATTTTACTGATAATCATAAAAATGATTCCAATCAATTTAAATTTGGTTTGAAATATAGCAAAGTATTTGCTTATTGAAAATATGAAATTGAATCTATTAGCTTGGAATTAAGACTAAAATAAAAGCTTCAAGAAAGTTTTTAATTTTTTTAATTCATCTTATATATTTTATAAATTTCATAAATAAAATTGGTGGGGCAGAACTGTGTATGCCAAAAAAAATTATCTTATTATTAAGATAATTTTTTTGGCATACACAGTTTTATTTAATCAATTTTTAATGTTTATAATGTTATTGTATTAGTTTCTGAAATGAATTTTAAGTATTTGTTTGATGCCTAAGATCATTGTCTAACTTCATTTCAAAGTTTTATATGTATATTATTTCAAAGGAAATTTATTGTATCTTTAGAGATAATTTTATGCCTCACTGTATCTTGAAATTGCATTAAAAAAAGAAAAAAGAAGCATAATTGAAACCATGTGTGAATAAAATAGGATTTTACAAAATTAGTTTTTCTTACTTCTAAGCAAATGGTTGAAGATGTTTTAATGCTTACCAAAAATATATTTTCTCTCCAATGATATAGATTATAAGTTCCTTTTTTATATGCATATATATATATATATATATATATATATATAAATATATATATATACACACAAAGTATATGATTGGTGTATACGGAATAAATTCCAATAACCAACAATTACTATTCTTAAGAGTGCTCAATACAGAGTAGAGCAGATATAATTATTTATTTAAAAATTATAACATAAATATGTTATGAAATCACTACAAAAATAGCCATTTTGTTTTGAAACAAAATAGCTATTTTTGTAGTGATTTTATAACTTGTTATAATTTTATATAGTGTGTGTGTGTATGTATGTGTATATATATATATATATATATATATATATATATATATATATATATATATATAATTACTCGATCATGGATTAAATAATACTAGACTGAATTTTCTATCCTTGGTTGGCAACTAGTCTAGGACAAGGAAAACTTTAAATTCAAAACCATAGATAAGGTAGAGGAATAATTCCACTGTCTTTCCCAAGAAACTTTGACAATTTCCAGGTAATAAAGAAACATCTGTGGAAAGCCATGATTGCCTCCATCCTGAGGGAACATGGCATAAAGATAATAAACAAATGTTGAATTAAATAGAATTTTAGCAGTTTATTTCAAAACGTATTTTCAATCAGATTTTTACAAGCAAGACTGCATGAAGCATCTTTTAATTTTCATTATTTTCTCATCAAAATCCTTCTCTCTCTCTCTCTCTCTGTGTTACACTGTTTTTATTTTATTAGTATCTGGTAATTTTAGTTGAGTCTGGTGATACTTAGCAAATTCTCAGTTTGAGCTATATTTCATGCTTAAAATATAACCTTGATGCATTAGAAATTTCAGTTATTTTCTGTATGTTGAGAATGGGAGGTTAACATTTAGTTTGAAAAATAAATCTTGCTTAATAGAAGTACTTTAGACAAACTTCTTGCTGATAATTAAGAAAAAGAGAAAGTATTCCTTTCCTTACTGCAGGTGATAATATCACTAACATGCAAGGGTTTACTGGAAGTGAAAGAGAATATAAAAACTAAGTAGAACAAGAAACAAGGGATAAAGCTATATTCCTGTTCAAAAGATGGGGTGGGGAAGAGTATGAACTGGGTGTTCTTGATAATATTTGTTTGATATTGATCTGGAAAAAAACAAAATTAAAAGCAATTTAAATTTATTTTTATTTAAGTTTTTATTAAATTTTTAAAATTTTTTTTTTTTTTTTTTTAATAGGGGTGTCAAGGAAGCTGCAGCACAATGTTTGAAGGTTGGGATTGGAATGAAATTCTGGCCAAGCTTGTGAGATGGGCAGCCACCAGTCCGTGGGAATTCATTTATTATGTCCTACTTTGTTTGTCTCCATTTTTCTTTATCAGTGCCATCCTTGCATGGCAGCTGGCCAAGCAGATTGAACAAAAGGAGAAAAAGAAGAAAAAAGGAAGCAAAAAGGATGCAAATATTGCAAAGACCCGAAGACAAAAAAATGACTGAAACAGCAAAATGGTTATACGATGAGAAAAATGTTAAATGGGATGGGGAGGATGTAATCAGTAAAAGTAAAAAAAAAAAAAAAAAAAAAAATGAAAATCAAGCTTGATTATAATACCCAAAACAAAAAATTTAAAATTTTCTCTGCTCCATTAAATGGTTGGAACCACTTTGAAATTAATTTGTAAATATGGTTTGGTATATAAAAAGTGGAACATCCATAATGTCTATAAAATTTAATGAATTTTTATAGACAAATGTTCTTACTCTTTCTTTCATTTTTACATTGATTGGTGTGTTTCTTGGACCATCAGCAGGTGATTTGCTGTCACATTTTGTATCCAAAATAATCAAACTTGGATTTATTGAAGCAATTTAAATAAGGATCCAGTAAAGTTTTTGCATTGGAAGAAGAAATATTCCTCTTTCTTTGCACCAATAAAAGAAATGACAGAATATAGCCATCATTATGTGATCTGAGGAAAGGATATTAAAGAATGCAAATCCAAACAATATGAAGGACAAGAATAATCCAAATGACTGAAAAAAAAAAAAAAAAAATAATCTGGTTCCTTTGCGAAAATTTAAAAAGATGTAGGTGGTATTTCATAATACTTAATATAATCAAATTTAAAGGAGTTAGGAGGTATTTCCAGGTGAAGAAAAAAAAACATACTCTTGATTTCATTATTGTTTTCACAGCAGAGTTGAGAATATTTGTGGTCAATATTTACATAACCAGGGTTTGATATCTCCCTATTTAGAATCTGATAAGACTCTTTGAATGTTAAAATATTCTGCTTGTTTGTTGTTTTAATATTAGGTTGGTGCAAAAATGACGTAATAATGTCGTTTTTTGACGTATTTTTTAACGTCAAAAAACGACATTATTACGTCATTATTTTTTCACCAACCTAATAGTTCCCAATCAGAAACTAATGCCTACATCATGCATCACTTAAATGATCAGTCAATAAGGTGGCATCTTTTATGAGATGTTAGTACTTTAATTATGAGTGATAAGATTCTGAAGTTTTTTTTTTTTTTTTTTTTTTTTTTTTTTTTTGTAAGATAAAAATCAAACCTTTTAGCTTTTCAAGTTTTGGAATTATAAGAGAGGAATTGGTCTTGTAAAATTAATATTGACTTTTCTTCTTTAAAATAACATGGCAGCATCTATAGCATGATCCCAACAATTTTACAAAGAGACAAACAACAAAAAAAAAAAAAGTGATCAACACAGTTGGGTTTAATTTGGCTGATGTGCAGATGAAAAGCTAAATAAATATTTTCTTAACTGTTAGCACATTCAAAATTTTGTTAAAAAAACACTTTGTGAACTAATTTCTGTTTTTTGGTTGTGAATCTATTCTCTATGTCTGAAGTAAAAGTCAGAAGTAAATTATTATTTTAGATCTTTAATCAATTTGATATAAAATTTTCATAGACAAGAGTAAACTTTGAAAATGAAACCCAAAACATGCTTGATTAACAAATATGGTTGGTTAAATATCTTAGTAATTACTGTACTATCAAATTTTAAGCACAATTCTAAATTAGCATCTAAGATCAGGAGACTAAATGCAATTCATGGACTGTTGTCAGGTTTTTCAATGAGGTTACAGTTAATTACAGATCTTCATCTAAAATATTCACTCAAGGAACTTGCATATACCTGTTATCTTTTTTTTATTGCTTCTGTTAAGTAATTCTTCATTTAATTAAGACAAATTCCTCACCCATCAGGTCTGAAATCTTCAACTTGTAATGCTTTTTCTTTTTCATACATTGATTATACTCTAACCTCTTCAACATCTTTTCAATCATAAGCTAGATTCCGCCAAAAATCATCTAAACAAGGAAAATGTGCACATCTTTAAGCAATTTAGTCTGCAATAATTACTGAGTGAAGTGATATTTATAAAATAAAAAATATCACTTTTTTTTTCTGTACTTTGTTGCTATAACATTCTAAGTTTTCTTCACTCATCAGCTGCAGTGATTTTAAGTAAAAAAAAAAAAAAAAAAAAAAAAAAAAAAAAAAAGAAGAAATGTGGTACATTTTTCTGCTGTTTAAAGACTAAGTGTTACATCTAAAATCTGGTTTTATTTAATGTCTTGTTTATGATGAAATGACAAGTAATGAAAAAAAAGATAAGGTGTGGGGAGAAAAGAAAGTACTCTTAGTTGCAAAAGGTGATGGACACTCCACCTGAATTTATATTCTACCAAATTGTGGAACTTTTTTTTTTTTTTTATTTATTTCCGAACCATGAACCATTCTGGTTTCCAATATAAAATGTTTTTCATTTTTTCATTTTAATCAACCTTGCTTGAAATTACTGGTGGTGGGGTTGGTGATGGGAGATCAATAGATAATTGATATAATGTTTGGCAAATTGATAATGTGGATTTCTATCTGGATTTTTGGGATAAGGAGTTATTATTTAAATAAGGACTATTGTCCTCATTTATGTTATCATAACAGTTTGGCTGTTGTATACTCTGGTGTTGATCAGATGTACTTGGATCTACATACTCGGGGGTACAATGCCCAAAACATAACCACCACCAACAAAGATGAGGTCAATAGTGCACACGTAAATAATGATAATGTGGAGCTCTGTTGAGGCATTTGTGTTTAATGCTTACCACCCACCTCACTTAAAAAACAAAAAAAAACATTGTTTAGTTTAGCACAAGGCCAGAAGTGTAGGGGCAATCAGTGATGATCAAACTCACTATTAATGGTCACCAAGACTAGCTTTTTCAAAACAAAAAACAAACAAAACATTGCATAGATTGTAGGGATGAATATTCAAATTGCAAAATGTCTCATGTCCGGAATTTTTTAATGTCTCACAACAAAAAATATTGCTGTAAATCCTACCAAAGTGTAAAATGTTCCAAGTGTTTGTCTCTCTCAGGAATGAATTCCAATATTGCTCACAATAAGTTGACTTTATTCATCTTCTGATTTTATGAATTTTTCACTTGATATTTCCCTGTTCTTAAAGTAAGAGTTTTGATGGCTTTTACCTTGAACTAAATTCCAGTTTATATATAAGAAAAATATAATTAAAAATTGTTTAACTTTATTAAAAGTATTTTTTCTGTCAATATGTGTTGGTGTTATTTATTTGAATTCATTTGTCCAAGATATCAGATTGGATGAATTTCAATGTTTTGATGGTAAACTACTTTACCAAGTTACATTCTTTACTCAAACCAAAGTTTGCATGTGCAAAAAGAAAATACATTCTTTATGCTTTTAACTATTTTTTTTTTTTTTTTTTTTTTCTTTTCAAAGTATATTTTGTAGCCTGTTTTTGTTTTCAGAATGTGTATTGTCATGTACTAAAACTATACTTTAATGGACCTATTTAAAAAAAAAAAAATCTCCAAATACTGTAAAGACATGAGTAAAATGTCTTTACACTGTCCCAACTGCAATTTGAACAGACTATAATTTCTACTGAATTTTGTAATAGAATATTAAAAAAAAAAAAAAAAAAAAATGCCATGTTTGTTAAAGTCAAATGTGTAAGTCCTATAATAAATGAAATGTCAGGCATTTCTGAGTAATGATGTTTTATTGAAAATTATGAAATTTAGCACTTATGAAACAAATACAAGTTTGAATCTTCAATATATATTTTTCATACACTAGACTATTTTGGCTACCCTTATTTATGGTAGTTTAGATTTTACAAAATGGTGGAAAAGGTGTTTTTTTTTTTTTTTTTTTGCTGGTTAAAGAACAAAGGTATCAAATATTCCTCTAACAGATTAGATGTTTAGATCTAGATAAATGTCAGTTTTGTTTTTTAAAAGAGGAAGGGAATTAAAAATGAATATGTTCAAACAATATCTTGAAAATGAAGATTTCAGGAACAAAATTTCTTAAAACTCGGTAAATAAAAATTTTTTTTTTATCAGAAATTGGCCAGAAAGGAAACAGCCCAAAGTAAAATCTGAAGGTAAGAAAAAGTCAGTGATAAAATGGAACAATGAATTAGGACAAAATAAAAGCTGCCAAAATCTGATTTGGCACATTTTATGGTAAGTTCAATGTGTAATGCTTTACAGTTTTGTAAATTTCATTGAGCCACTTTACTTTAATCACATTCTATGTTAGGCCTTCTTCTAGCTGATTAATTTGTCTATTGTTAACAGGTACTTTTTAAATGTATATAAATAAATAAAGGGCAGTTGTTTGTGTACATGTCTGGCTAAAACTATAAAGTAAATGTATATACTCTGTATCACCCAAGCCAGATTTTGTATATATAAAAAAAAAAAAAAATTACCATCATATGATTTGTATTTATAAAGATATTTTAAAATTAGAATGCATTTGAAATTCTCAGAATTAAAAAGTAAAAATGAATGGTAATAATTATTCTTGTTCATTTTTTACCTTTAATTCTGCTGTTACTTTCACAATGCTAGACATGTATTTTTTAAATTTCTATTCTCTTGAATTTTTCACTTCTATAGTAAATAATATAACTTAAATGAATATTTAAAACAACAAAGTAAATTTAAAAAAAAATATTAAATACAATTATTTTGCAAAAAAGTTTAATATTTCTTTATTCAATATTCGAGTGTGTGTATCTGGCTACAATATAAATATACAGACTCGGTACCACCATAAAGGTCAGTTACGTGTGTGTATTACCGACTTAATATTTTTCAGCCATCTTATGGAAAATAATTTTTTATTCAATGTTTAAAACAAACTCCATTTTTTTTTTTTTTTTTTTTTTTGTAACTAACAAAGTAAATAATTTTAAATTAAGTTTTATTAAAGCAAAAAACTATAGTGAACTTTTTTTTTTAAAATGTACTTAAATTCGTATAAGTTGATTGTTACAATCAACATTGTATTGATATTTGTTTCTGCTAATTTTTATTTGAAAAGAAAAAAATCTTTAGTTAAATACAAATATAACTTGTAATTTAAACATAATTGCTTTTCAAAACTAAATTCTCAATAGTATTTACATTAGTCGAACTATTGTCACAATGTTTCGGACATTGTGGCGACAAAGATGAGGACAATAGTCCGACTAATGTAAATACTGTACATAATACCTCATCTCAGAAATATAGACAGACTCTAAATTCTCAATGTATCTTGCTTCTACTCTGTCAAAATAGTGATTATGTTCGTTTATTGAGAAATGTTTGCTTTTTTTAATGTAATGTTTAAAAGTAAAGCTTTACTTAAAAAAATCTAAATTCTCCTCCAATAAATAATTATTTTTCGAAGAAGTAAGGTGTGCTATAGTTTTTGCTTGAAAGTTAAATGTTTAAATATATCTTAAGATATATTTACTTTTTTTATTAATAATAATTTGAAAAAAAGGTTAATGAATTTTTATCTAAGTTTGATTTGTTTGAAAACAACATTAACAGAGTATTTATGTTAGTATTTAAATTGAAAAATGAAGTGTCTTTTTGAATAAAAAAATATAGGGATGCTCAGCTCCCTCCACCTCCCTGAGCATGGTATTGGTAGTGTGGTATTTTCCTAAATTTAGATATTTTGTAACAAAACAAATCTGTGTCTGCAATCAGATTGTCAGACAGATTTCTGCTAAGCCATAAGAATCGAGTTCTGGACTAACTGAAGATGTCAAACAGATTTTTCTTTCAAAGTGCATTTGCTAATGATGCTCTGAAGCATTGTCTGAAAAAGGTTGCTAATCAAAAATCCAATTCATTAACAAAGAAAATATGAAATTCTACAAAAGTTAGCTCTAAATGATTAACAGTTTATAATAAAGTTATAAATCAAATCAACTTTTTATTGGAGTTTTAATAAGTGATGTATGACTTTTAGGGGCAGATACTTACATTTATTTCTGTGATACAGTGGAGGCCATCACTATTTTTTCTTTTAAAGGATTTGTCAGCAGTATAAAAACTACTGGTTAAATATTCAATTGAGAACTTTAGTCAAAAGGCATTAAAAATTGATTAGATTGATATTCTCTGGTCAACTCTTATTGTAATAAATGACACAGGAAATTTTATGAAAGCTATTCTACTTGTCTTCCCAGTGTGTAACAAATGTTTAATCATTTTATTAACTTTTGTGTATGTCTACCTATGATTTTGAAGAGATTTTTTTCAAGCTTAAAATGTTGATTTGTAATCTATTGTATATATTTTGTAAATCTTTGAGTGCAAGAATGTGAATTTAAGCTTCACCCAGTACTCAGCCCAAACATCATAAAACACCTTTGTAAAACTCATTTCAAAATTTTTCAGCGACAGTTTTCACTTGGTCTTGACAAACATTTTGAACTGATTTTTGTTTCCATCATAGAAATTAAGTCACATGCTACCAACAACCTGACTTATGGCTAAGATAGTTGCATATTTCTCACTCTTGTCAGAGATTGGTATTCAAGCCCAGGTAAAAAAAAACATCATATGCTTAGTTTCAAAACCAGTGGAATAGAGATGCAGCAGCATCTTTTTTTTTTTTTTTTTTTTAAATCCTTATTTGAAACTGATTCATGGCTGGAATAGTTATATATTTCCTACTGATACCAGTGATTGGTGTCAGACTCAGATAAAGCCAGGATTTGAATGCTGATTTTTCAGGATCTGTAGGCAAATATTCTCTATTAGAAAGATTGGCACAACAAAATCTTACTTGGCCTTGGGTTGGACAAAGTAAAGATAGAAAGTTATATCACAAGATTATTATAGAATTTCATAATACAAACAAGAAAAAATGATTTAAATTACATAAACTTTTTCAAGAAGACACTCATTTTCATTTTGTAGATATTAATCAAATTTATCTTAATCTGGTACAAAGTCAAATACAGTTGTAAGATGCTCGGTTAGAGCCTGCATTTGAAACATTTCACATTTTTTTAAACTGTAGTCACTCAATTTAGCATTAAACTGATGCAACAGTCTTAATCAAGAGTCATTCCATATCAATTCAACCAATCAAATGTAACCCCCCAAAAATAGATTTTGTTCATTTTTATGTATGTTGTAGATCTTACAGTCATTAGAAAATGCTGAAAATTCCTAACCGTTCTCAAGATATCACAAGTTGAAATTTTGATGAATCAGCATTTTCCGTCAACAGTCTCACAAAAACCCTTATATCTTCTGATCCACTGGCCAGAAATTAATGAAATTTCATACCTTTATAGATTCTTCGTCACGGAATCCAAAACAGGAATTAACCAAAATGTAGAGATTAGCAGTTTTCTGATTAAAAAAAAAAAAAAATTCTTAGGTGGTTGACCACATTGAAAATATCTTTAGCCCCTAAAAGTAGCAAAGGTGGCACAACATTTGAAAACTATGAATTTGGGGAATAAATCCTAATAAGTTTTATTAACTGTCTCTCAAATCTACCAATTCTAGACATTTTAATATTTCTTCTCAAAAATTCTGATTCATGGTAATGTTGCAATTATGATCTTCTAATATTGACTCATTTTGCTAAAGATGAAGACCATAGATAACAAAATATGGGAAAAACATTACATAGTGTTTGGGGAATTTTTTTCCTAAGTTTAAATACTCTCTCTCTCTCTTATTATTTATATTTTTATGGGTGTTTGAATATGCACTGCAAAAAACCCCAAAAAACGTAAATTATAATTAGCATTCAACTCATCCAATTTCCTTCCACACTTTGATCATAAATCTGTGTGACCACACAAAATTCTAATATCACATTCCAAATCAGTATTGATAATTGTCAAGATTAACTTGCTCAGTTGAGAACAAGGGCAAATGAATTAAAGAAAGTTGTGCCACATCACTCTCAAAACTAGATAGAAACTCTTGCCCTTGAAAATAAGCATTTAAAATTTGGGCTTTGATCAGAGTTTGAATACTGATCTCTGGCAATGGTAGGAATTATATAACTATTTCAATTTCAAGATATTTCATGATCTGAGCCTAAGTACTGCTTCTTCAATATATTTCAACTGCAAATAAATTGTAACTTGTTTCTATATTATAATTTCTTGCCTACTATCTTACAAGGATAAATTTGCTAGTATTAAGCAATACTAGTCCAAAAATAGAGTTGAAGACAGAGATTTTAGATTCTAGAAAAAAATCTTAGTTAAAGTTACGTTATATATGTACACATCTAAATTTATTGACATATAAATGGGAGAAAATGATATACATTTTTATATAACAGAACAATGGTAGAAAAATTAATGACAAAGTGGAAAGATATTTTTGTGTAATGCGTTTCGTACTTTATTTTTTCCCCACTTTGTAATTAATTTTACAAAACATAAATTTTGAACCAAACTGAGCATAGAATTTAATCTCTATATGGGAGACAGTTCTCAAAATAAATATTTCTTAATATTTAAGACTTCCAAGCTATTTCCAAAACATTGGCAATTCCAATATTAATTCAAACTCCTGCTAAAAGGAATCAACTAAAAATACCCAAGAGAGTGAGTATCTCTGTCAACATCACTGTCACTAAAATCTGAAAGAAAATCAATATACATAGATATGATGCAGGGGAGGTATCTGCATAAGTTTTAATTTTTCTATATATTTTTAACTACTATCCTAATATGAAATATCTCTCAACTGAAAAGATATTATAGATCCATCATACATTTTAATCAGTTGCTCATGGCCCACCCTTTCATAAAATGTCAAAATAAAAATGATATTAATAATAATAAAAAGTATCAAAAACTCAACCTACCTCTTTACTATTTGTGGACCTATAATAAAGGTTAACCATTGCCTGTTGAATAATTTTGGAATATATGAACACTAAATAAAAACAGCGAAAAAGAAAATTTTATTAATATTCTATTATTAGCTAAAATAATTTCATACAATATTTAATATGCAGAATTAATTTTTTATGTACATTGATTAGAATAATATGAAAGAACAAAAATATTCATAGAAAGGAAAAACATCTTTTACTTTTGTGCATTTTGATTGTGTTATGAATGGCTAGAGTTTGTAAACTTATTTTTCTTTCTTTTTTTTTTTTTTCTTCTTCATATTTTTGATGCTGCAACCAAAAGTTACCTTTCTTTTCATGTTGGAATTTCATTTTTCATCTTTCTTTTTGCCTGGGATAATTTCATATTCTGGATATTCTGGAAATTTAGCTGTGTAAAGATAAAAAAGGATTATTTTAATCAGAATAGCAACAAAAAGACTTTCTTCTTCCATTGTGAACTCTTATTGAGTTCATATGATCCAGCAGTATTTGTACGTCTTTCTGGTGAAGCTAAAGTATGACAGTGTCATCCATGTATCTTGGTCATACAGTTGGCTTTAGTGGTGAAATTTTAAAATTTCCTCAAAATATTGCATGTAGATGTTCATCATCTTTGGTGACAACCAGATGATATCACATGAGCAGTAGAATGAGACTAGTCTACCCCTGTAAGTAATCTACAATAAATGGTTCAGTTCAGAATTCCTTGCAGGTCATCCAGATTGATATTCACCTGACGAAGGCCAGAGGGGACAATGGCTGAAATGTTGTGATAGCAACAAAGATGAGAAGATTATTCTGGATATAAATAGTGTAAATAAAGAAGTAGGTATCAAATAAAATTTGAAGAAGCATCTTATGCCACTCAGATGATTTATTATATTTAATCTATATAACAAATAACAAAATATCCAATAAAGCATATTTGGAAAGAAAAATGTATACAAATACACATTGTACTGAATGATTTCTAAAGAAGTCATAAACTTTTTATTCATTAATCCAACAGATTTTATTGGCAAAGTTCTTTGTAGTTGACTTGTCTAATGACAGTTCCCTCTGCCCAGAGGGATGCAAGTTCGAATCCTGCCAGAGAGCACATATTTTTCTTTAATAAGATTTTTTGAATATTCAGGCTAGTAGATGAAAAAAAAAAAAAAAAAACATAAATAGCCTCTTGTGTCTTAATGGCATTCTCACATTGTTTGGGTGAATTGATTAAAAAAAACTATATAGATGCAATTTAAATACATTTTATATTAATTTGTGATGATAATTAAAATATAGATGTGAAGTAAACAAGGATTAGGATTTTAGTTTTTAAAAAAACAACTTCAGTAAATTTCAGATGGCGTAATTCAAGGGAAGTCACTATTTTTATCTTAGTAATTAAAAACATCTGTAAAAAGTGATTTCATACAAACTACTTTAATCATGGCGTACAAAATAGCGGCATTTAATATATATTTTTTCCCCAATTATTATTTTTATACGGAGTCGGTCTTTTTACCTCATGGCGGCGTCAGTGTAAGGGAGACAACTCTAGTATAACTAAAAGACTGCAGAAAAAAAAAGAAAAATCACTTGACATAATCATGTGATTGATTTGATTTTTTTTTTTTTTTTTTTTTTACAGCATATCAACTCTTTGTTTGTTATGGAGATAAAGATTCTCTCCAGATAGAAGTTCCACTATTTAACCCATAGTTTTGGGAAGAAGCGATGGATTCATACGTTTCTCAAGGGTATTTGCATATAAATGAATATAATGAACCCAAGTGGAATTCGATCTCAGCTCTCAAATTTCTCATTCCGAGCTTGTTATTAACATGCAGTGTACTGTAGCACACAGCATATTAAATATCATAAAACAAGTTATTTCATTAATTAGGTACACAGTGGTATCATCTATCATGATCTATTCTGTATCAGGAGTTAATATGTTAAAACACATAGAATAACAACATTTCATTTCCACTGATTAAAAAAAACAAAAAAACACTTATCACTGACTAATTATTAAAAGAGTCATCCTACTGAAAGACTAAATCCTCTAGTAATTATTTTCATATACTTGCATATAAAAGCTGTTCCAAACAGCAGTGATTAGAAGTGATAGAGTTTGGTTCGTTTAATGGCCAATCAACTCCTTATGGCTCATTTAATGCTGAAATTTAATTTCTTTTTTTTGGGGGGGGGGAGTTTTGGTAATTTTTTTTCTCCAAAAATGTATTTTCTTTTCTCTTCCTTTTCCAATAATGTATTGCTGGTAATTTTTTTTGACTATTGGGGGTTCACTATTTGTCTATAGCTGGGATCCTAACAGATGCCTCTACCCTGGGTCAGGATGGACCAGGAAACAACAGCAATTAGGAAGTGGTTCCACACCCCTTAAAACCTTGGAATCAGAACGGGTAGTTTATTGTTATACCCAGGGCAAGACAGTCTTTGATTACAGATGCTTGCATAATTATTATTCAACAAATTAAAAAAAACAAAAAACATAAAGCTGGTATCTTTAAACATAAAATAATAATATATTCCATATATACTTATATCTATGGAATATATTAATCTTGGTTTTAGGATATTTTGAAGGTCAGCAGGGCAGTGGTAAACAGGGAGTAACCTACCTAATGAACTTGTGTAAATTGATGGCAGAACAGGGAGTTGGAGGGATGGTAAAACGACAAACATTTCTAAGAGTTATAGGGGATAGGAAGTTGAGGAGAATCACGATCGTCCATGTCATGAAGGGGCAAGATTGCATAGAAGAAGGGGATACTTGTACATAAGTTAATCTTGTTTCAGTTCATGATTTTTTATCATTATCTACCATGAGTATCTTAATGTAAAGGTAACAAATGATACATGAAGCATTGCATTTTAAAGCATAGAAAAGATTCTTAGGAAACTTTTCTTAAACATGTCCCATGTCCTCTGAACTGAGAGTCTGTGAGCATAAGGCACTGAGCACCAAAATCAAAATGTTTACCAGCTATCATACTTGAGATAGAAACATTTTAGTTGAAATATTAATGTACTTTGAAAAAAAATACTTGATACTCATGTAATTTAAAGCAAATATTGGATTGCAAACATTATTATATGCTAATAGTTTTTCTATTGAGACTGAGGAATATTTTTTTTGGTAATCCTTCACATAAGTGGCATGAAATAATCTGTCATATTATATCCTTAAATGTCTTTAAAAAGTTAAATGGTTATAAATGTTCTTTGTTTAAAATAATTTTGTTTTATTCATCAATTTCATTCCATTTCATATCATGTGGTAGACCAGGTGCCCCACATTCAATTGCTGAACGAAAGGAATTATTAATGTAAAATGTATATACCTCGATCTTATTGATTTTACACTGTTTGGGGAATAGCAGTTTATTTTATGCCATTAAGTGAAGGATTACCATTTTTTCATATCTGAAGATAAAAGTTGTTTTTGACCCTTCTCATTGTACATTGTTTCTTAATGAAATTATTACCAATATGTAGGCTAAAATGTCAATTTTGTCTTAAAAGATCAACCCACACAATTATAATTGCAAATCAAAGTAACTATCTGTCTATATTTCTGAGATGAGGTATTGTAACTATTTACACTATTTACATTGTTCAGATTGTTATCCTAATATTTGTTATTATATTCACTAAGTTTTGGTAGTTGTACACTCCTGCCTTCCTCAAGTGATTGGAATTTCAGACCACAACCTTTATTTCATCCACTGGGGTAGATTACTAAAGGGAAATAACTGAAACTGAGATATCCAAAAAAAGCATGGCATGTAGAACAATCTACCCTGGTGGACGAAATAAAGGGTTTGATTCAAAATTCCAATCACCTGAAGAAGGCCAGAACATACAGTGACCAAAATGTCAGGAATATGACAAACAGTTCAAACAATTTAAATTGTGTAAATAGTCAAAGGAACTAATAAATATTTATAAGACTGCATTCTTGGAACATCCTGCAAAGTGTAAAAAAAAAAAAAATTATATACATCTTTGAACAGATAAAATCATTGTCCAACATGGATTTACATGCCTGCACTAAGATGGAGTGTCAAAAGAACATTTTCTTTTTCTTTTTTAACTACTTTCACTCTTTGGCAATGTTTGTTTTAAAAAGTGATAATTGGAGTAAAACCTAAACATGATGAAAGTGAATTTATACATTTTTTGTGCTCTTGTGAATTTACAACAAAAATAATAAATACTATTTCTTTATTGAATTGTTTGGGCTTTGTATTTAGTGAACATTAGTAAAAATAAATAATAATGGTCTGTTAATGTTATCTTTTCAGATTAGACATTGAAAGATACAAATGTAACAAAAGAATTATGTACATAGGCAAGAAGAAGAAAAAGAACAAAAAGATTATCACCACTTCAAGTAATGCCATGACTATTATAGTCACTTCAGCATTGGAAGAAACAATGCAAATAAAACATTTCATAGAAATGATTAAAATAAATGATAAGTATCATATTAAAGAGCATAGATATTTCTCTAATTTATTTCACAAATAGAGACCTACAAAATACACTATAGACCTAAAGTTTGGGGGCCACCTTCTGGATTTAATAATTAGTAAGTGTCATGGCTTCTTTGGCTTAATTAACTCATATTAAGCTAGGATGATGAAACTATTTAACTCATTAGTGCATAGCATCCAATTTTTTAGAGAACAACATTACCTAAAATTTAAAATCTGCCAACCCTATGATTACTATTAGCCTGCAAAGTAGATTAGGCAAAAAGAGCTAAAATTTTAAGGAAACTTAATGCAATAATGGATTATTATTATTATCATTAAATATTCACTAAAACTATTCAGGTAGAAAAAGCCCTTCTGTTTTGAAGTGAGAGAGTTTTGAAAAAGGCATGAAACCTTCAATTTTTAGATGACTCTTTGAAATCCAGAGAGTGTCCTCAAACTTTTGGCCTGTAGTGTACATTTTCTGGTGCCAGTGAAAAAGACAGAATTTTACTTACTGGACGTGTCAGCTGTAGTATCATCAAGGAAATCCTTTTTCACCTTTTCTTCTTCAGATCCTTCAGCCAATTTCTGAGAAAAAAAAAGAAGTCAAATACCATTACTATTCTCATTACACAATAATTCTTTTAGACTTGTTTAATCAGACTGGTTGCTTTCATCATAATGTTCCTACCATTGTACCTTTATGCTTTCCTCAAGAATGTCCTGTTTAGTGACCATCACATTTGATAGGACCCTACATTGTGTCCAAGATGTGTACTTTTGTCATACCTTGCTTTGCCGTATTCAACATCCTTTTTACAGATTTCAGACTTTGTAATGGTCACTTTCTTCCACGTGTTGCTACTTAGCTTTCTCCAATGAGACAATATACTTCTGTACAACTTCATCCATAGAGAAAAGTGACAGTTGCAATGTCTAAAATCCCTATAGCCATAACATCAAGAGATGAGAATAATATATCTACTGGATGAAATAAAAGTTAAAATATTCTCTGATGTTTACAAGATAGGACATCCATCTGAACAAATAAAATGGTTAAAAAGTTGACAACCAAGATGAGGGCATTTATTATGGCAGCTTCCAATTCTTAGTAAATGGAAAGGTTTGACATGTTCATGACACTGGCCACTAACCACAATGACTCAGAGAAATGTCAGGTTCTTGAAAGTATTAGGTTGTTGCAAAAATAATTTCGTTTTCTCACATAGTAACATATGTTAGAAAACGAAATTATCTTTGCACCAACCTAATAGTTAAGTATAATTGGCTAATAAGCTGGACTTGGAAATCATTAGTAGTGAATTTGATCTTCACTAGGTGCCTCTTGTGACCTTGTGCCAAATCTAAGCTACTCTCAGTCAACAGCAACATAAACACAGAGATCAATAAATATAGACTGATATCAATAGATATGACTAGACTGATATAAGTATAAATAAGCTGAAGTAGATCTAAGCATGTTAGATATATATTAGAATTATAGGGTTGTTATTTATTACTAATTTAAAAAGAAAAAATATGAGGGAAAAAGTTTTGTTTTTTTATGTATTTATTCATTTTTTTTTAAGGCTATGATTAAATTGTTCCCAAATCAAGTAGAAGAAAAAAAACAAACAAAAAAATAAGAAAAGGAAAGCATACCTTTAACTTTTCTTCAGCTTCCTTTGCTCGTTTCAATGTCCTCTGCATTATGGCATAGTTTCGAGCAATTTCCTACAAAAATAAAAAAAATTCTGAAAATTACTTCAGTGCTGTTATTTTTTTTTGTTTTAAATTTAGGAAAAAAAGCATGTGATCCATAAGTTTACACAGATTTTGGTATTTTATAGAATTAAAACAAACTTGGTTCATTCTAACAATATAAAAGAGGACAAAAAGTTTTTTTTCTACCCTAAAATTACTAGTTTAATGAATTAACCCCTTTCCCTCATTAATCCTTATAGGCTCAATCTCATTGATAATGGGTTCAATCAAAACTTCTCATGTAATGATTTTTGACCAGATAATTTTCTATATCCTTAAACATTACACATAAGTTAGAAGCCCTTGAAAAACCAGTTTATAACAAATCCTTTAAAAGAGGATGAACTTTGTTGAGTGGCTACCAGCATTTACTGATTTATTATGAAGAAATTGTCTAAATATCTATCTTGGAGCTATTTGTCAGATTAAAACAATTCTGGAAAATTCCTACTATTAATAATTAATCTATTATAATATTAATTTGTCTGTCTGTCTATAAGTTACTAGTGACCCCTGTCGTGTTAATCCAATTATCACACACCATGTTTAGGTCATTGGATTCACAGAGGATTTCCACTGGATTGGTTGATATCTCTCAGCCACTGGTCTTACATTACAAGTGTGGTTGCTGTCATTTAAAGGTAATTGATGGTATTTGCCATTGTGGCTATTTGGAATCTTTGAAGAATTCTTTGAGTTGTTCTGGAATGGCTGGAAAGAACATTATTGAAAAATATTGAACATGAAAAATTAAGATCTGACAGCTGTTGATATTATGTAACAGTTTTTAAAATTCAAAATATTTTAAACCTAGTCTTTATTTACTTGGATGCTTGAGGCAGTCACATATCAATACAATGTTTAACTATTATTCTTGTCATCTGTAGACTAGTAGTATGGAAGAAGAAATGGATAAAATTCAGTTGAGTCTAAGTTTATTCAATTGTTTAATCCTTACTGATGCTGTTCCTGAATCTTGTTTATAGATTCTATCCATCACTTTTGAATCATTCCTTTATTAATGTCTAATCAATCTAACTTTGAACATTCTATTAAATTCTTCATTGCCTCAACCTTTGCAAAGGTATTTCCATGCACTGACAAAGGGTACTGTTCTGTTATCTGTCTATAAGATTCAAATTTCATTTTTGCTGTCACTTTGAGTTTAATTTCAAGTGGCAATGATAGCTATAATTCAGGAAAAGAATTTTAAAATAAACGACAATTTTCATTGTGAAACTTTAAAAATCCAGCTTAGAGGGAAAAAAAAATATAATTTTGCAATCTCAGTGATTTATTTACATTCAATAATATTCAACCTTTACAACCATTCAATAATGACCAGTGAGACTTTGTATATATTCTTTTTTTGTTTTTTTAACAAAAAAGACTGATTGCCCCTCCTTGACAAATAAAGCTTTAGTCTCTTACACAATAGATGGGGATACTTAACACTATACAAGTAAATAGTTTTGATATTATACTCAAAAACATTTGGGTGTCTATCAAATGTTTTACAATGTAATCATCAGAATATCAAAAATAAATTAAGTTACCTCTTCTGTAGGAGCAGTGTCTCTTTTTTTTCGTAGCCAAGCTGAAAAAGCAAATTTTAAATTTAAAAGAATTCTGGGTGAAAAAAATCACAAATAAAACTAATTTTATCAAAATCATTTGTAACTTCTTGTTTGGTTCAGGTTGAATTTGCAGTTTAAACTCATTTCTATAATGTCTTTGACTAGCAATAACTTTGAAATGGTGAATATATCTTTGAAAATCTTGGATATTATCTCTGAATTACATGTGGGCAGGATTATGGTTATTGATATGGAAAGTAGAATCAGTGAGTTGAATTCTAATTCCAGCCTATTCTGTTGAATTCACTTTTGCACAAATGCCCTTGGGAGTCTGCTATTTGACCCCTATTTCCCAAGCTATGGGTTAAATAGCAGGGTAAACTGAGATATCTAGATTTGAATGACAGCCAGTTTAGGAGAACTACAACTCTGAATTCAAAATCATAGTGTTGGCAACAGGAAACCATTCTGCTATCTTTCATAAGAATGCATACCAATTCAAAGATAAAGTAAAATAAATCTATAGAAAGGCATGATCCTGACACCGCATAAAAAATGTTATCTCTGAAAATGTACTAAAATTATTAAATTATCCATCCATTGTAATGTTCTACTTTATTTATAAATACAGCCAAGGTATAATTTTATTTTAAACATTTCTATTATATTATCTATTTTAAATTAAAAATAATGACTTATAGTTATTGTAACATGTTTTAAACTATTAAGTTGGTATAGGTTATGATGTTTTGTTCTTTGGAAACAGCAAATGTTTTATTAACATTTAGACTAATGTCGTCGTCGTCTTTGTTGTTATAACATTTTGGGCATTGTGTCTTTTGACCTTCTTTTGTCTGTGAATATAAGGGAATTTCGAGCTGAACTGTCTATTTAATCTACAGTAGTATATTGTACACATTTTGCTGTCTGTATGTAGGGATATCTTGTCTCGTTCTTATTTAGTACTGATTAGTTATTACTTAACATTTCCACTGAGTCTAAGTCCATACTGACTGAATTCACAATTACTAAGTCACCAAATTCATGAAGTAATGCTATTATATATATATATATATATATATATATATATATATATATAAAAAGTAAGACTTTAATTTAATTAAATTCGAAGCTTTTAGTTTCCATTTTTGAAACATGGTTAGAACTGTGTAGCATAAAAAACTATATTTTAAATCAATTAACTTATAATATATATATATATATATATATATATATATATATATATATATATATATATATATATATGCAAATTTTGTTGAAAAATGACTGACAAGGTGTTGTGGTTGAGCTTTTTATATAATTACTCATGTGTTTGTATAATATTTTTCTTTTCAGGACATAATTTAAAAATACATACTCGTTAAATATAACAGCATCATCCACATGTACAAAAAATCTAAAAATAATGGAAGCATTATTAATAAAAAAGAAAATGCCAATACTCAATAATATCATCTAGGAATATGGTCACAATGTGCGGACTGTGTTTGGAAAACAAAACAAATTTCCTATAACTCTAGATACATACATAAAACAATGCATACATTCAGTTAAAAATAAAACAAAATTCATCCTTGATATTGACTAAAAGTCTAGCTGAAAG
The DNA here is from genome assembly GCA_963932145.1 of Acanthosepion lycidas. NCBI lineage: Eukaryota > Metazoa > Mollusca > Cephalopoda > Sepiida > Sepiidae > Acanthosepion > Acanthosepion lycidas. Next base: position 78,892,549 of record OZ010580.1, on the reverse strand, counting down.
CACTTAGAAAACATTTGGGCAATTTTTATATAATTTATGTCCTAAAAAGCAAAAATTATATGAACACATAAAAAACTCAAACACCAGACCTTGTCAGTCATTTTCAATGAAATTTGCATAAAAGAGGGATTGCTGCCCAAATACACTATATATATATATATATATATATATATATATATATATATGGTTGGATAGATGTGAGTTTGTGACCCTGGGTTTCACGCTTTTGCGATCGTCAGACAAACTTGGGTCACAAACTCACATCTATCCAACCAAATATGTTAGCTCTATCTCTGATATTGAGCGCATTCTAATAAGTACCGCGCATATAATATATAAATAATATTTATTTATATTTATATACACACACACACACACACACACATATTTTGAACAATAAAAAAATTAAGAAATTAAAATCTTTAGACACACTGGATTAATATTCTTTCTTTTTTTTTATTATTATTCCATTTAGATTCCTCGACTAGTTTCGACCAAAATGGCCATCATCGGGAGGAGAAATATTTCTGCTTGCTGCTAGCACTAAACTACAGAAATGAATGTCTTGATGGAGAAAATGAACTTTTGTCTGTAGTTTTCATTTGTTTTTTTTATTTTTTTAGCTTTTTAACATGAATCTTTTAACATTCCTTGTGTTGGTCAAACAGTCTCTTTTAAGTTGTTATTTGAGATAAGAGCTGGATAGATACATGCTGCTATGAATTCTCTGGTCAGTTTGGCAGTTTTATTGGGCCTGGTGAGGGGATGTGTCTCTGTTTAGTGTTTGTGTGTGTGTCATTTGGTTCTTAGGGAGTGAGTGAGTATGATATGTGTAAGCGTGTGTATTGCTGTGGGTGTGTGTTATCATTTGGCTCATTAGGGAGTGAGTGAGTATGATGTGTGTATATTCGTGTGGGTGAGTGTATAAGTGTGAGGCCTCCACACCTCCGTAAGCATGTCTGTCTTGTGTGGGTGAGAAATGTGGGTAGGTTTTGATTTGTTGAGTTATATATTCGTACTACTATCTATATATTGTTAAATTTATGGTTTAGCCCGGCTGGATATTTTGTTTTTAGACGTTGTATCCACTTATTTTCATGGGACTCTAAAATCTTTCTAATGTTATCTGCTCTGAACTTTTCTATTCTCTCAATTATAGTGAATTTGGCATGGGTTTTGAAATCATGTTTTTCCAGGCGGAAATGTTGTTCTACAGGTAATAATTTTTCATGGGGTGTCGACTTAATTCGTTTACGATAATTGTTAATTCTGTAGTGAAAGGGCCATTCAGATTTTCCTACATATTGTTTCTGGCATAGTGTGCATTCTAGGAGGTAAATTATGTTATGACTTCTACAGTTAGAATTGTGGTAGATTTTGAAAGTAGATTTAGTGATTGAGCTAGTGAATGAATTTGTGTTTTTAATATGGTTGCAACATAAACTTCTTTTGTTGTTGCATGGTTGGGAAAATCCTGTTGTTTTTGTTCTTAGTTTATTACGGATTACCTTGTCCCCTGAAATGTGGTTACTACCTATGATTTCTTTTAGGTTCTTAGGTCTACGATATGCAAGAAGGCCGGGTTCCTTAAACAGTTTTTTTAGGTCTGGTTTGAGATGTAGTATTTCCCAGCGATGTTTGATTATTTGGTTTAGTGGAGGCAGAGTGGGATTGAAAGTGGTTACTAGAGGGATGTGGCTAGATTTATTTTTAATCTTGTACATTAGGGTGTCTTCTCTAGGTGTGGAAATTGCTTTATTTATTTGTTCCCTGATTAGGTGTTGTTTATAGCCACGTGTTGCGAATTGATGCTCCAGATTTTCAATGTGTTTATTTAATTCTTCATTGTTGGAACATATCCTTCTGATTCTAAGTGCTTGTGAATAGGGAAGGTTCTCTTTGAGGTGTTTAGGGTAGGAAGACTTAAAGTGTAGATAGTTGTGGGTGTCGGTGATTTTAGTGTGTAGTGTCGTTTGTAGTTTCCTGTTTTCATCTATGTAAATGCGGGTGTCTAAAAATGTTACTGATGTTGTGGATTTTTCATAGTCAAACTTAATTGAGTCGTGCACTGTGTTTAGGGTCATAAGGAATTGGGTAAGTTTGTCATCACTACCCGTGTATACAAAGAATATATCATCGATATATCTTGGATAGAATACGCAGTTGCTACCAATGATTGGATAGATATGGGTCTCCACAAATTTTCCCATGAATATTGTAGCATATGATGGAGCTGCAATGGTGCCCATGGCACAACCTCTTATTTGAAGGTAGTGTGCTCCATTGAAGTTGAAAGTATTCAATGTAAGGACATGCTCCATGAGTTTTATGATGACTTCTGTGGGGGGTTCTTGTTTTCTTCTTTTAGTAAGTGCTTCCTGAAGGGCGGTTAGCCCTTCGATGTTTTTAATGTTTGAATAGAGTGACCTAACGTCCATAGTCACTAGAGTAGCATTCTCTGGTACTGTTTGTATGTGATTAATTTTGTTCAGTAGATCTGTTGTGTCTCTGATGTAGGATTTTACTTCCTTAGCTAGCGGTTGTATGTAATGGTCTATGTATTTGGAAATTTTTGTTGTGTGGCAGTTGAACGATGAAATAACCGGCCTTCCTGGGTTGTTGCTTTTGTGTATTTTAGGAAGGAGATAGAAACGAGCAGGTGTAATGTTTGTGGGTGTAAGTGCTGTGTATGTTTCCTTGTCGATTAGATTGTTGCGAAGCATTATGTTTAGTGAGCTAGTTAATTCTTTTTGGTATTCTGGAAGGGGATCTGTAGGTATGCTTTTATAGGTTTCTTTGTTGGCTAGCTGTTTGTTGGCCTCTTTAATGTATTCTTTGATTCCCCAGATCACTGTGGCACCCCCTTTGTCAGCCTGTGTTATGATTAGGTCATCTCTATGTGTCAGCGTATCGAGGGCTATACGTTTTTCTTCAGTAATATTGTCACATGGCAGCTTACGTGCTGTTATTTTCTTTATGTCATTTGCTACAGCTAGTTCAAATGTCTGTATAGTAATGTCTGTGTTTTGTGGGGTGTAGGTAGTGTCCTTCTCTTTTAATGTCTCAAGTATGGAAGGTGTATGATCATTTTCCCCGTAGTGGATTTTTAACCGTATTCTTCTGAAGAAGGATTTCAGGTCCTTTGCCAAGGTGTCTTTATCAAACCTTGGGGGACTAGGGCAAAAGCTTAGTCCTTTATTTAATACCCTGAATGTATTGAGTGAAAATTTATTGTTACTCAAATTTATAACTCTTCCGTATGGGTCAAGTTTGAATTTGCAAGCATGGCGAAGTTCTTTTGTAAAAGCTCGAAAGCTTGCATCATATCTCCTATTAGGGATGCTATACCCCCATCCAGGTGTCCTGGTTGGGGGCTTATTTTGTTTTTTTTTAAGGTTGAGTGTGTTTGTTGTTGATTGTCTACTAGGGGCTAATCTAGGTGGTTTGGGATGTCTAATGGGGTTATGCGTTCTGTAGAAGGGCTGCTGTGATTTGGTTTGTGTATGTTTGTACGGCACCCTAAGGATGTCCGCGTAAGTTAGTGGTTTGTTTTGTGTGTGTGTTTGTTTTGAGGTTCTAGCTATCGTTGATGGTGGTGGTGTTGTTATTGTTGGTTAAGTTTTTAAACATTTCATCCCAAGCAAGGCAATAAAGCCAGTAAGACAAAATGGGTTACTGAATGTGAAAGAATATGACAAAGGAGAATAATAAAAGAACAGGATTTAGGAAGACAAAAGATAACAATTTACACTGCTTTTAAATTTTTGAAAATCAAAATTGACTAGAATGCATGAGGTCAGGAGAGAGTTCCACAAGTTAGAAGTGCGAGAGTGCCAATTAAGTCAGCCAGTTATGTTCCATGCATGATACATGCTTAGGCAATCGTGTATCTTTTGATACATGACTGATGAGACAGATTTTTTTCCCCGCAGTAGGTTCCCATTTCTTTCTGCAGTAGACCAGTTGTGATCCAAGGCTATAGAACCTGGTCTGTCCTGCTATTTACCTATAGCTGGGGGGAGAAGAAGAGGATTCATACCTTTCCCAAGGGTATTAGCATGTAAGTGAATGTAATGGATCTGATTTCTCAATCGGGGCCACTATCCATTGCGCCACCATCTGCTAATAGAGTACTATAGGATACAAATCCTATATCATTCCAACAAATGACTAAAAAACGCAAAGTAGATTTGCACACCCGAAAATCGGATCAAAACGATTAAAAACAGATTTCGCAATAAGGTGTGAAATTAATTTTCTGACCAATGAAAGGAGGCGATTTGCTAAACCAAAAAAAAGATAACGTGTGAAAAAAAAGTCAACAATAAATACGGAGTTTCAAGTCAGTCGCCCGGTCAGAAGGGCGCAGAAATCACAGAAGACTGACAGTAAATTTCATCACTAATTCAACCCGACACTAAGAGCCGAAAGTGGGTTAGGAAAGAACAACAACAACAACAAATTTACAACTGACTCCAAAACAATTCATAAGTACATTTTCCTTTTATCTTTTTATTCCTAATTCACACTCTCTTTTTCAACTTAAATTGATCGCCCTTTTTCCTTTACAACTATACAAAAACAAAAGAAACAGACATTATTCTGCTACTCTGTTGAAAGACAGCAAACACAGACATTTTTGTCAAAATCACATTTTGCTTAAACTAACTAAAACATTAATCCTTTTTTTACCCTATTCACAAGATAATAAATATACAATGTCCTATTTTCTTTCAAACGTTCCTTATCGTGTTGTTTCTTCTTGAAATTTGCATTGTAATTTTGTGGGCAGGGTATCCCGTATTAAATTCTCCTTTAATCCGGGTACGCTGAACCCCAGAGTACTGTGCTTAAATTTGTAAAATCAAGTTATCAAAGAGGAAAGTTCATTTGAACAATTACCACGAAAACATTTATAGAAAAGGCACAGGGAAGCTATATTATGGTGGTGGGAAAGTGACTGAAGCCGAGATGTCAAGTTAGGATCAATAAAATCAAAAAAAGTTTTGTTTTTATGATCTTTTCAAAACTATCATCTTGCTGCTTGAATTTTTTTCATGTTTTGTCTTTAGCGTGTCATATAAAATAGTTTTGAACACTTAAGATATGTAGAATTCAATAATTTTCATTTAAAGTAGCTTATATTTCTCCGATGAGTAGGATTTTACCCAAGTTAATAATCCAGATGATAGATTACTCTTTATAAGGAAACAGCTTTCTACTGTTTTAGTTTTACAAACAGCAATGGAACAATTGTTATTTTACCTTCCCATTCCACTGGGACATCAGGGGCAACAAATTGATCTCCATGGTCAGTCTCAACCCATCGGGCTCCTTTCAAGTTTCTTGTAGGATCTAAAAAAATATATTTAGGAAATTATGCATAAAATTATTTCTATTTTATACGACAAAAAAGGCATATATTTTGTGATTTGTATTCATAAGTAATCAACAAAAATTTTCTTTGTATAAGGTAATGGTGCTTCAGCTTATTGTTAGAAATATGTTTAATTTAAAATGGTGCATATTCATTTTTATGAGTGGTAAACCACTTAATAAAATTATTAGGTTGGTGCAAAAATAATGACGTAATAATGTCGTTTTTTGACGTAAAAAAAAAGTCAAAAAACGACATTATTACGTCATTATTTTTGCACCAACCTAATACATGTACTTGATTTCCATTACACTCAATGCAACCATAATAAGCAGATTGCGCACACAAATTTATAAGATTTTTATCACAAAAAAAAAGAAAAAAAAGAAAAGAAAATAGCTGACTGGTATATTTCTGAAGGATAACACTTTTAAAGGCAAGCAGTCTTTGTAATCGAAGTGCTTGAACATTAACACTAACAGCAACAAATAAAATTATATGTTCAACTTATCTTTTCTGAGTTTGAGTTTTGCAGAAGGCATCCATTCATGAGAAAAGGCTTGAAAATGAAATTTAATTCATTTACAGAAATCATATATTTTTATGACATTTAAAAAATATATATGATTTTTGTAATTAAATTCAATTTTACTATTAAAACCCCTGATGAATGGATTATAGTGTGTTGGTTTCTTCTAAGGTTTCTACGAGAAAATAAAAGGTACATGCACAAAATAACAGACTGATTGATTTGCAATGCAAGCTAACATTTACATTTTACAACAAAATAACAAAAGGAAAGTTTAAGAGCTTTTTTTTTTTTTTTTTTTTTAGAAATAAATTGCATGCACAACGAAAATTCTTAATTAATGTATTTTGTTTTTGAGTGTGACTTGCCTGTGTAGGTGTGTTTGTATGGGAAGCGTCTTAGACAGCTCTTTTTCCTTTAGTGTGAAAAGTTGATGGCGCACACTTTGAAAGGAGGGAAAACAGGAAAAAAAAGAGTTACTTAAGGATTCGCCTGTTTTTATACACTCAGGGCTGTTGCTGATAATATGTTTTAAGGTACTACAGATATTATATATCTGCAAAAAAGTATTAGGTTGGTGCAAAAATAATGTTGTTTTCTCACATATGTGAGAAAACGACATTATTTTTGCACCAATCTAAAACTATGTCAGGAAAGATAAGTCATTAGATTGAATATTTATTTGATTATTTGTTGTCATATACGCACACACAGTAATAAAATGATTATATAATAATAAGCCTGCACAATTAAAATATGCAAAAGGCCATATTGCTTGCAGAAAATTAGCTGCGGGCTGCAGAATTAAATCTTTAGAGTAATTTTTAGAGTAAATTAATTACTGAATTGAAAAAAAATCACACAAAAATGCACAGAAAAAATAAAAATTTTAGCGATTTTTATTGAGTGACTGAACTGAATGCAATCTAATTTAACTGACCTTATATCGAATAAACTTACGACCGGTTTTGAATAAGTAATTGCATGTATGTGTCTCAAAAAAATTTAACAAATAAATTTTATAAAAATATGATTTCTTTCAGTCGTCTCTATGAAAGTTAAAACGAAGAGCGACCTTCTGACATTGAAGCTGATAATTTCGCAAAATTTATTCATTTCAATTTCACTTGTGCATTTTGCCTAAATTTCAAACTTTAATATACTTTTTCATACAAACTTTGCAGCAAGACTAATGGAGGAATATTCTACATGAGGAAATTAATTTATTTTAATTTTAGTCGCGATAAAACTAAAAAAGTATCTCCGTCGATTTTTTACGCACAAAGTTACCTAACCTTACAAAAAAAACACTTAGTTTTTTTACCTGCAAATTTTTCGTAGTATGTATTTCCCAGATGATCTCTGCCAACAACTTCAGTTTTTTGTTTGAAGCTTCCAAGGGAATTTTTGAAAATATTCCATAACCAACCAAAAATATGTCTACCGTTCATTATTTATTTTGTTGACATACGACAAACACATGCTTGCTTCCGATCATTTCAGTTTATTTGTTTCCACCGGTTGTATTTTGTAATTTATGAGTTACTTCCCTTTAAAAAAAAAATGACTTTCTCCAATCACCATCAGCTTTATCGGTTCTGAAGAGAATAATAGTAGATAACTGACTAATCCTTGTTGCGGACACTCACTCAAGCACAATGGTGTTTCTTCAACACCCAACCTGTGCTTGATACTGCAACTATCCTGAGCAGATTGCTTTATGGCAGTCCTTTTGCATTTTTGCTGGACTTTGTGCCATGTTTTAAAGAGGAATTTTTTCCAACTACACCGTTACTTTTATAGGGTATTCCCTGATCTGTCGTCATTTCTGCTTGGGATATTCCGAGAGAATTCCCAATATAAGACAACAAATGTCATATGTTCTCTACCATCACCGTGTTTCTAGATTTAAAAAAAAAAAAAAAAAAAAAATGCCTTAAAAACTCGAAATTCAATTTCTTTGGTAGGATTTTATTTAAAAAATATACACAATGTAAAATTTTCTTCTCTAAAACGAAAAGTAAGAACGCGCAGTAGATTAAAAAAAAAATAATGTCAATGTTTGTAATAGTCCGTGGAAGAAACTCCAGAAATTGGTCAATAAATTGATTACTCAGCCAACTTATTGTAGTTATTATGTCAGAGCCGGTTTCTTGCCCCCCCCCAACCCAACATCTATGATACACCCCCTCCCCACACACTCAATTTTCATAAAGTTGTATTCAAAATACAAATTTTATTGTAACCTATGTACAATAATATAAAAAATTTATTTTACTATAAAAATGTTATCCTTGTAAATGTATAAACGTCTAGGTTGTTTTTTTTTAATACATGTTCTTTGGAAGAAATGTATTTTTATGAAGGCCAGACCGTTTGTGTAAAAATTGTTAAATTTTTAAGACCTTTTTGGCTCAGCGGTTAAAACCTGCCAATTTTTTTGAAGGATCTATTTCCAGTGTATAGAAACTTATTTTTTCATATATACTGACCAATCAGAGATGTGGTCACAAGCTCTAACAACATCCTGAATAGTGAGGCAGGTGTGAGCCTAATTTTTTAAATAAATAGAGCTCAGGTCTCAGAGATGGAGAAGATTTTTGACAGTAAAGGGACAAGGCAGCTCAACATCAAAGTAGACATTTGACATGAAGAAGAGAATGTTGTGAGAGACAAAAAGTCCTTGATTAATAAAAAAACTAATTATAGATATTCATGAGAATTAAAAACAGTCATGTGACCTGATGGGAACTGCACAAGACATCATTAGGCACCTAAATTAAACAGCCTCTTCAGTTCTGGGAAGCCAAATTAGTAAGTCATGTTCTTGATGCCAATTCAAACAGATAAGTGCAAAAATTTCATATTGTTTTTTTGGTACATGATCTTTTGTAAGTAACTATATGCAGGTTAGTATTAACAATTCCAAATATATAAAGTGTAGGGTCAGTCTGTCTGAATTAAAAGTAAAAAATTAAAATCCAAGTGATGTGCTTAACAATTACAACATAACACAAAGAAATGATTTAAAATAATCATATATTTATGTACACATTAACATTTGTTTTTATCTGATAAACATTGTGTTTGTTCTGGTTGATAAAATTTTCCATTTGTTAAAGGGTAGTTCATAAAGTCATATGCTTTGGTCAATATAAAGTGTGTATATGTGTGTGTATGTGTGTCTGAAGCACATTTTAATGGAGTGCATGCGTGTGGCTGCTGACTGAATATGTGTCTGTATGGGTGAATTAGTAGAAGCATTGTGATGTGAGTGCTAATACATGAAATCTGATTATGGTGCTTCCAAATGAAAATGGACATACAGATAGATGACCAGATTTACTTGACATATATATATAACACAATACAAAAAAACAAAAACAAAATGGAACAATCTGACTGTTCAAATGATAACAATTAAGACACTGGAATTTATGCAAGCTAACATTACCAGTTGGTTCACAATTATTGAATCTCAATTCTATCTGAGAAATGTAAATTCACAAACCACAAAGTCTTACAATGTTATTGTGTCTCTACCTCTGGAAATATTGGCGAAAATACCCAGCAACACTTTGGATACTCACAACTACAATGAACACATGAACAAACAAAATCAGAACTACTAGATAAATTAATGACTACCTCCATTATTACAGGTTGACTATCAATTTACTTTCAGGAAATATTGTCAATTGCAACAAGATTAGAGATAAGCAACAACATAGTTTTACAGAAATTTTTCGAGGCATTACCACACCAGTTTCAATAGCACCTGTGTTAGCAATGAAAAAAGATTTAAACCTGACCAGACTGGGACAATTGGTGGATGAATTAATGCCTTCAATACAAGGCACTGCTGAAATAAGCATGTGTAACCACATTCTGACAAAAGAAATGCCTACTAAAACCTCAGCAATACTGTATGGTCTCAAACCTTTTCAAAAGGGACAATTACAGAAATTATGTAGGGCACACATATACTATGCAGATGTTCATGTAAACACTGGTTCAAATGGCCACACAAAAAAAGAGACTTGATATAACAGCCAAGTTCATGTCCATCCTCACCAGCAACAAACAAAGTGGGGGAAACTAATTGGGCAAATGATGACTTCCCTCCTGAATTCACCATTATTGTAGCTACCATCAATGTTGGAGACAAAAATAAAAAATTTCCTTCATAATAATTATCAGTGCTAGCTTATCTATCATGCCGCATAGCCAAATTAAGAGTTTATCAACAGAATCAATGCTAGTCTACCTTATGGCAGCTACTGGTTCTGATATACACTGCTACAAGCAAATTAAAGCCGAGAAAAGCCTACCGACTCTTTGACAATCTTTTCTGTGGAAGTTTTTTGTAGCAGACACTCAATACCCACTACTAGGATTTGACTTCCTAAACAATTTTGGTTTACGAATAGATTGCCAACAGAGAACGATCATCAATCCCAAATATTGTGTTCAAAAAAATTGAAAACATTCAACGACTCTATCAACTTAGTCATAAATAATAATATGCCTGATTTAATTAAAGGCTTTATAAAAATATATCCCAACATTATATCCCCACATACCAACCCAACAAGCACATATGTAGGAGTATACCATAGAATTGATACAGTCCTGCTCTTACTTTTGCCAAGGCTAGATATCTATCAAAAGAAAAAACCCAGACAGTAAAGAGGGAATTTTCAAAATTGCAAAGCAATGGTGTCATCCTACCTTCTGACAGTGAATGGACCAGCCCCCTACATGTTGTTAAAAAGCCAGATGGCCTTTTTCAGATGCTGTGGTGATTACTACACATTAAACAGCATTACAAAAAAAGTGATAAATACTCCATCCTGAACATTAACTCAATTGCTAATAAACAAAGCAACAAAACAAGATTTAGCAAAATCGGCCTGGTATCAGCAAACTATCAAATCAAAATGTACCCAGATGATATAAACAAAAAAACAGCACTTATTTCTCCTCTTGGATTGCACGAATACAAATTTGGACTAAAGAATGCAGCATCAACTTTTCAAAGATACATGAACAAGACTTTCAACATGTTGACTGTGTATTTACATACATTGATGATATTCTTATTTTCATGCAATGATTCTTCATCACACATAAAAGATATTGAAATTGTTATAAAAATCTTACTTGACAATAATCTAAAAATTTCAATAGCAAAGTCAACATTTGATGTGACATCAGTCAATTTTGTGGGTTAGCTCTGATGGTATTAGACCTACACAAAATAATATTAGTGCATGACAGAATTTCCCCCACCTAAGGACAGTAAAACATTTATTACATAGACATTTAAACAAATCAAATAGTTTTTACAAAAAAAGCTTGCTCCAAAATTTCCTTATGTGCACCTTTTTATTAACAAGGCAAGACAACAGATTAAAATAATAATTATAGGCTCTTAAAAAGATATACAATACAAACTGCCAACAATGGAAAAAACTTGAGATGGTAATAAAAAAATTAAATATGGTTGAAAATACTCTTTAAAAAAAGTTGCACCCACCTAATTGAAAGACAAAAAAAATAAAAAAAAATAAAAGAAGAGCAATTTGGTAAATTCACTGGGACTTTTAACAATTTTTTTCTTCTTTAGAACACAGTTTTATTTACAGGTTTCACTTCTTTTTTCCATTTGCTTCTTCTGTGAGAAACATCGCAGCTCATCCACAGGTGACTGCCAAAAATATCTTTTGCTTCTGGAACCTTATTTTTATGCCTTCAGGAGAAAATTTTCATGTTTCTTCATCTTCTGAATTATTTGAAATTTTTGTTAACATTCAGTCAAAAATTTTAATACCTGGTTGAAATTTTCTTCACTTTCTGAAATCATCTAATGACCTGTTTTCTTATATATTCTCCAAAGAGGCTCCAAATAGATCTTAACTTTTAAATTTATGTCAGTGGAAGCAACCCTCAAGATTGGTCAATAAGTACAAAGTATATATTTTTCAAACTTAAAAACAAAATTTGAGACAGTCTGCCTTATTTCTGGCAGTTCTTTTTGAGTCAATACTAAATTTAGAAACTTTAACAGAGAAATGCATCACATCAAATTTTTTTTTATTAACCATCTGGCTTTCTTTTAAATACACTTCTCTCAAAAGTAAGTGTAAAAGACAAACCTACACTATTAAAATATTATTCATTTACACTTTTTTTTTAATTAATTATTATTTTTAATTATTTTATATTATTTACTAATAAAATCTTTTTGGCAATCTTTAAACTTCATGCTCATAAAAAAAATATTGTGTCAAAAGGAACGTTTTTCCCTTGACACCATTATTATTATGTCCTGGGTAAGATGATAAAGTACATTTGCATCATGGGTAAGACAATAAACTACATCCAACAGTTTGGAGTTTTTGAGGAGCATGGAAACACCTTTTAATTGCTGGTGTTCCCAGGATCACCCTGACCTGTGGTGGGAGCACCTGTTAGGATTCCAGCTATGGGCAAATAGTTAACCCCCAAACTGGTGTCAAAATGCTATGAAAGTGTAAAAATAGGTTTTAATACCAATAATATATTTTTGGAAAAAATTATTACCAGCAATAGATTTTGGAAAAAAAATACCAGCAATACATTTTTGAAGGAAAAAATTATTATCAGCAATAGATTTTGGAAAAAAAATACCAGCAATACATTTTTGAAGGAAAAAATTATTATCAGCAATAGATTTTGGAAAAAAAATACCAGCAATACATTTTTGAAGGAAAAAATTATTATCAGCAATAGATTTTGGAAAAAAAATACCAGCAATACATTTTTGAAGGAAAAAATTATTATCAGCAATAGATTTTGGAAAAAAAATACCAGCAATACATTTTTGAAGGAAAAAATTATTATCAGCAATAGATTTTGAAAAAAAATACCAGCAATACATTTTTGAAGGAAAAAATTATTATCAGCAATACCAGCAGTACATTTTTTGAAAAAAATATTATCGGCAATAAAATAAAAAAAATTATTGTGTTGTGTAAAGACTGTTTTCTTCATGTGAGTATAATTGCTTTTTGGATATATTTACACATTTAAGGATATATTGTGCTGTAACAATATAATCATCTGTATTTCTTCTGAATCTTCTTTCAGTTAGGTGTGCGTGGTGGGTGGGTGGGTGGAGAAGATTGTTGGATCTCAGGAAAAGGGCTCACCACTGATAAATAAACAACTCTGAGAAATAGAAATAATGTCCTTATGGTCCCAAGTTGTGAGGTGTATACTGTATTGTTGGTAAAAGCCCAAACAAATTTTACAGTGAAGAATGCAATTCTTGTCAGGCCAGGGAATTAATTTTATCTGAATTTCTACAAAATTTATATATCTTAACACTTTTCATATGTGATTTTATTTGTTTTTTCAAAATTTTAAATAACTAGACAAAATATTTTATTGTTTATTTGCATGTATGAGTAGGAAAACTTTGTGTACATTATTTACATTATTCAGACTATTGTCCTTATCTTTGTCACCATATTTATTACATTTCAGCTGTTGTACGCTCCAGCCTTCTTCAGGTGGTTGGAATGTCGAACTGAACCCTTTATTTCACTCACTGGGGTAGACTGTTCTAGTTCCACATGCCATGTTTAATGAATATCAGTTATCTCCTGTTAATTTCCCTCCGGAAGTTCTCCACTGCGTTAACCAGGTATTGAACTCACACTCTTTGGGTCCTGTCACTGGATCTAACCAACGCCTTTATCCACTGTGCCATGTGTCCTTGAGGAGAAAATAAAGTCATTAGTTAGATCCAGTGACAGGACCCAATACAGACCAAAAACTTCTTATCCTTTACTTATAAAATTTTAACAGTGCATTTCTTATAAGATTTTGTATAATCATAGCAATTTTCAAGTATTTCAGTATAATACTTTAGAATTTATTACAGTAAATGCATACAAAATCTTTACAAAGTGATTTCTCAAAATTTTGAAATTTTGGGACAATAGTTCTTATAACTTTTTTTTAATATTGAAGTTCTTTCCATGTTTCATCTTTTAAATTTGCTTCCTTCTTTCCCTTTCTTGTTAATATAATTTTTTTTTTTATTTCTGATTAGTGTCAATGTTAGTCTTTCCTAAAAAAGGAGTTATAAAAAGACCTTACCTCATGGCAAGTGCAAGCAGAGACCAAGACAAAGGGTGTAAATATTTAAGTGGCAACCAGAAATGAACACTGGCCATAAAACAATTGTAACCTAAAAAATACACACACCAATACACACAAAAAGTTTAAATATAAATTGTATGAAAATATCATACAATTTATTATGCTTTTCATGTTATTTGTGTATGATTTTTTTACTGTCAAGTGTGCTTTTATCTCCATGAACACAAGGCTGATTTATCCTGCTATGAGGTGAGTGAATCCCCATCACCATTTTGGTGACTTCCAACATGCAACAACCTATTCACCCACAGGATACAAAACTGTAGTTATGAACTTTCAGGAATATGAATGAGAAAGATGTACTTAAAGGCAGCATACAACCTTGCTTAATCAACAGTACTGTTTGTAGCTGAGTCAGTTAAAGCATGTCTACAAAGAGGGGATGCATGTTTGAATCCTGCTGGAGAGCACATTACAAATTGCATTATTAACATGCAGTCTATTTTCCTCATATTTTGGGGGGACTGAGAAAATCAAATAAAATCAATAAATAAAATAATAACAAAGAATAAAAAATAAATAAATTTATTTTCCCATGATGCAATTTTATAAAGCATCCGGAAAGAGTTTCTGGTCACATATGTGATTTTATAACTCCACTTCTGGAAAGGACAGAATCTTTCTCTTTCCACTTTCCAACAAGACTGTTTGGACATGTTTTCAGCAGCGCTACTCATGAAGTAGAGATTTGGGCATCTGAAGTGTGAAGCTGACTTGGGCTTGACCATCTTTACCTGTTCTTATCCTTACTTCCCGTAAATTATTTCTGAACCAAAATGGAAAATGGGAATATTCAAGAGAGGTTTAACATAAAAGAAATAAACGTCCATAACAGAAACTCAGTTTTTTTGTATGCTTCCTCTATCTTTTTTGTTCATATATTGAACATGCACCTTCACCTACAAAAAATACACACAAAACCCACAAGCTTGTTAACATCCACAAATAACACATTCTAATTGATGTGATATGTTTAAGATAAATCTTTCTTCCATAGCAACCTCCTGTTACACCTGTATGGGGTAATAAAAAAAAGATAAAGTATACATGGTGTCGTGGTTTAAAAAAAAAAATACTGCAGTAAAAGAGACATTAGCACAATGTGGACGTTCCAGTGAGGTGTTTCTGCAATTTTTCCTATAAATATTTTCATGGTAATTGTTCTGACAAGATTTCCTCTTTGGTACTAAGACTTTATGAATTTAAGAGAACTGTAGGAAAATGAAATAAAACCAATAAAGAAAATAATAATAAAGAATAAAAAAACCTAAATTTTCCCATGATGCAAGTAATGGAAACTGGAAAGGGTCTTTGCTCACATGCATGATTTTATGACCACCACTTCCAGAAAGAACAGAATCTTTTTCTTTCCAATTTTTACCAACATTGTTCGGCTGTGTGTTAGCAGCCCTACTCGTGAAGTAGAGGTTTGGTTTTCCCAACTCAGAGCAAAGCTAACTTGAGCTTGACCAGCTGTACACATTTGTATCCTTACTTCACATAACTTATTTTAGAACCAAAAAGAAAAATGACAAGAGACATTTAACTGTTTCATTACCGTCAACAAAAAAGGTATAAACATCCGTAGCAGAAACTCAAGCTTTTTTGTATGTTGCCTCTATCTTCTTTGCTTATATATTGAACCTGAACCGTCATTTAAAAAATACACACAAAACCCATAACCTTACTAACATCCACAGGACAATAGACATATGTAAATAATGTAAATAATGATAACTCTTCATCTGAGAAATTCAGGCAAAAATTATCAAATTCATTGACAATGATTTCTGGTTTCTCATGTGAAGTCCAGTAACTGATGATGTGATGGCAATGTTATTACCCTATTTCATGGTAGGCAATGAAAACTCTACAGTGTGTTGACTGATGGGTTGAGCAGCCCTAGCACTAAATTGGAATGTGATTTGATGCAATGTTCACCTTTGTTGGGTGATTAACATCTTTGCTAGTCATTGACAGTTTCATTCTTGGATTTTGCTGCTGATGTCTATCCAGAATACCTGAGATAAACCTTGAGTCATCTCAGTGATTGCTACATCTTTCTGGTTCCAACAGTCATTCTGCAGTCAAATGAAGTTAAATCCTGTCACCAACCCATACTACCACAGCTACATTACCTCTTTACCTATTACATCATACCTATGCTATCTGACTGTCTATTTCTACAAGTGAGGAGGTGGGAGGTGAAAACATTGATGCCATTATACGTTTGCACTCTCTACTCAAAACACCATATATTTATATCCTATGCATCAATATTTGCATTATGACATTTAAATTGAATGTTTATAAACTATTATTGAAGTAATGGATAGTGGCTTGGATTGAGGAATTGGAGAGCTGAGTTTGAATTCTGGTCAGGTTTGTTACATTCACTTACATGCAAATACCTTTGGGAAAGGTATGAATTCAACACTTCTCCCCAGTTATGGGTAAGTGGCTGGACAGACTGGTTCCTATAGCCTTGGGTGGCAACCAGTCTAAGAGAAGGACAATTCTGAATTTTTAACCTTCAACTATGGGTAAATGGCAGAGCAGACTAGACTCTTAAGCCTTGGTTAGCAATCAGTCTAGGAGAATAAAAAAACTCTGAATTGAAAACTGTATCTATCCCTGGTGAAGCACATACTATGTAGTTAATGAAAGGATCATAGAGTTTACAATGACTCTGTGATCTCGACTGTGATTGATTGATAAGCTATTATGTTTTCAATCAAGAAAATCAATATTATTAAAGGTATTTACAATTTAATACAAATTCAAAAGTCAATAATATTAAACAGAATGTAAATCTGATGGCAAAAATGATAAAATTTTGAGTCTGTGAATCTTTGTTTCCACATAAACTGAACAAAGTAATCATCCATCATATCATATAATATTTTCATTCATTGATTTCCACTTTATGCCAACTCTGGTTGATTATGGAAGTACACAACTCAGGGGTGGGGGTGGGGCTAAAATATAATAGCGCCAAAACACCTAGCATACGGCTGTTTCCAATTTTCTGGCACTTCAGTTTATACTCATAAATTTTACTAGAATATATTTTAGGGTGTTCTAAAATCAAGAAGTGGCTTGAAAATCATTTTTCTGTGGTAATGATAAAAAAAGCCTTTATTTTGTAAACTCTTTTGATGACTCTTGGGATAACCTATAATTATTTAGTCAACATATACAAGATCAGGTTATCCCCTATTCATTTACTCAAGAGATTTGTTTAAGGGAAAAGGAATTCATGTAGAGTTTGTTGTGACACTGCTCCTAGTTTGACTAGAAGCAGTGGTAAACAAAATATAAATATAGTCTCGATGAAATTCATTCCATTTATTTAAATTAAGACTATATTTTATATTTTGGCTTTTATATAACTGAGTAAGAAAGAAGAGAAAATACACTAATATGCATGTAAAAGAAAGAAGTCATTAAAAGTTAGGAATTGTGTGTTTGATACATATGTGCACATGTCTGTTTGTGTGTGATTAAGGAGAAAGCTATCCCCCCCATGTCCAGAGGAAAAAGATTCTGGTAGTGTCACTTCTACTGCAGGCTACAAGGAAAAAGAGAAAAGAGAGGGAAGACAGGAAGTGTGCCATTTTTATAGATTCTTAATATCATCACCTAGCGACATTTTGGTGAAATTAAATGGAGATAACCCACAAGTTTAGCTTGTGTTT
This sequence comes from Acanthosepion lycidas, assembly GCA_963932145.1. Taxonomy (NCBI): domain Eukaryota; kingdom Metazoa; phylum Mollusca; class Cephalopoda; order Sepiida; family Sepiidae; genus Acanthosepion; species Acanthosepion lycidas. The sequence continues at coordinate 78,874,734 of OZ010580.1, read as the reverse complement.
ATTTTTGTTGTTGGTGGAAATATTTTTGCTTTGAACCAATGTAGGTAACATTTTCCACCTTTTCTCCAAAATTGATTTCTGGTGAAAAATAGCCTTGGAAAAAGTAGAACCTTTTATTCGGTTTGGTCTTGTTTGCAGAGCTTGAGATTTCCCACCCTAGAAAACTTATTCCAGTCATGTTAAGAAGGAAAATTTGATAAAACATGTCGCTTCTTATGAGTTTTAATGATGAAATATCAAAATAATTATACATTATTTGGACTATTGTCCTCATCATTGTCGCCATATTTATTACAACGTTTTGGCCGTTGTACGCTCCAGCCTTCTTCAGGTGATTGGAATGTCGAACTGAACCCTTTATTTCGCTCACTGGGGTAGACTGTTCTAGTTCCACGTGCCATGTTTAATGCATGTCAGTTATCAGTTATCTCCTGTTAATTTTCCCTCTGAAAGTTCTCTACTGCCTTAACTGGGTATTGAACTCACATTCTTTGGGTCCTGTCACTGGATCTAACCAACGCCTTTATCCACTGTGCCATAATTACCTGGAAGATATGATATAAAACACTATATATCAAATTAATAGTTGGTTACTTAAAATGGTCATTGGAAGACAAAACTCCTCTGTTACAAATTTTGTCCTTTGAACTTTGAATTGACTTCTTCAGACTAATAGTGGCTTTATCAATGGAGTTTTGTCGATACACAGAGGGAGAAGAAATACAACAAGCATTGTAAAATCTTGTTTTAATCATTCTAGTTCAAGCAAAGCAATAAAGCTACGAAGAAACAAGGAGTTACTGAGTGTGAAAGCGCATGAGAAAATAAAAACATTATTAAGGAGAGAGCAATAAAAGAACAGGAATTAAGAAGACAGAAGATAATTGAAATTGCATTTAAATTTTTGAAGATCAAACTTGACTGGGAAGCAAGAATCCAGAAGAAAATTCCACAGGTGAGAAATGTGAAAGAAGAAACTGTTAGTTCAGAACTTACGGTTACATTTAGCCATTTTAACTGCCAAATGAGACCTATCTACCAATCTAGTACTACACTTAAATTCATAAAGTTTAGGTACCATAGAGGAATGTTCATCTGAACCAATTACCATGATGAATATGTATAAAAAAAAAACACAGTTTTCAGCTAGTTATTAAATAGTGATTTCATGCAAACTATTTTACTGATGGTGTACAAAATAATGATATTTAAATTTTTTTCCCTTATTATTCTTGCTCTGTTTTTACATGGCATTGGACTTTTTGGGCGCTCCTGGAGTCGTTAGTGGAAGGGAGACAACTCTAGCAAACTTAAAAGCCTGCAGAAAACTGAAAGAAAAAATCACTTAACATATACAGTAATTTGATTGATTGATTTTATTTTTTTTTACAGGTTATCAAGTCTTTGTAGATTATGGAGATAACAAAGATTTTTCCAGATAGAAGTTCCACTATTTAACCCATAGCTGGGGTAAAGAAGAGATGGATTCATACTTTTCTCAAGGGAATTCGCACGTAAATGAATGTAATAAACTTGACTGGAATTGCCACTATCCAATACATCACCTGCATATCCAACATATATTTCATTAGTCCTGACCTGGCATCTTGGCTTCAGTCACTTTCCCATCATCATAATTTAGCTTCCATGTATGTTTTCTATAAATACTTTCATGATAATTGTCCTGATGAACTTTCCTCTGTGCTACCTAGACTTTATGTTCAGTACTAGATTGGCAGGTAGGTCTCATCATTTTACAGTTGAAATAGCTAGATGTAACTATAAATTCTGTGCTAACTGTTTCTTTTGTAACAATTCTTGCTTGTGGAACTCTCTTTTGGTCTCTTGCTTTCCAATCAAGTTTGATCTTCAAAAATTTTCATGCTATGTCAATTATCTTCTGTCTTGTTAATTTCTGTTCTTTTATTGTTCTCACCCCTTAATAATGTTTTTCTTATATACTTTCACACACAGTAACCTCTTGCATCTGAGTGGCTTTATTGCCTTGCTTGGGGTGAAATGATTATATATATAATATATATATATATATATATATATATATATATATATATATATATGTGTGTGTGTGTATGTGTGTATATATATATATATATATATATGTGTATATATATATATATATATATATATATGTGTGTGTGTGTGTGTGTGTATATATATATGTGTATGTGTGTGTGTGTATATGTGTATATATATATATATATATATATATATATATATATGTGTGTGTGTGTGTGTGTATATATATATGTGTATGTGTGTGTGTGTATATATATATATATATATATATATATATATATATATATATATATGTGTGTGTGTGTGTATGTGTGTGTAATAAGCTATTTACCAGGATCTATACCTTAGAATAATAAAAATATTTAATAGTTGATAAAAGCAACAAAAAAAAAACAAAAAAAAACAGAAAATATTCTGACAGAAATGTTGAATGATATTACTTTTACATTTCAGCTGGTGGAGTAGATCCATGGTGCAATGAGATCTGGTGATAAACATCTGACACTGAAGAAAGTAATGCAGTCAAAAAAATCAATGGTAATTGTTTGTATATAGGCCTTATATGCAGAAAGAGTCTATAGGTCTCATTCCAGAAAATAAGTACAAGCAAAAGAAATAAAAAAAATTGCATATTTAAAATCAAAATCAAAAAAATGCTTACAATAAGATAATATGCCTAAAAGCAAAATAAAATCATTTTACAAGGGAATCAGATAAAAAAATATACACTCAGCATTCTTTAACTCTATCAAGAAAAATGTCAAGTTGATGTTAAAACTTGCTGCAAAACATAATTGATTTATTAGGTTGGTGCAAAAATAATGACGTAACAATGTCGTTTTTTGACGTATTTTTTAACGTCAAAAACGACATTATTACGTCATTATTTTTGCACCAACCTAATATTTAAGATGGAATGATCTATTATGACATGTCTCTAATTTGTATTTAGATACATTGTATTTATTTTCAATTTTTCTAGTTGTATTGTTCATTTATATTGCATATGATCCTTTATTATACATAATTCATTTATAATAAAATTTGTATTTTATACGAATACTACCTGGAATAATAGAGTGGGAGCCCCTGTACAGGAGATTTAGGGATGAGGACATATGTGAGACACTTGCACCAGCCCTGGTAACTGACTTGCCATACAAGTGGAACTTCCATTCTTAATCAACCTCACTATTCTCTACTACTAATATGTTTATACTTATATTTGAACTAATCACAAGAAATAATCTGAAATTACTTTTAGTATAGTATTAACATAAGGTACTTTCTAAACTACATGTATATGAGGGGAGGCTGTCTTCTTGAATTTTAAGGAAGATTTTTATTTAATATTTTGAACATTACAAATCTTTTTAAAAGAATATTCATAATATTTTTTACTAAAGAAAAAATTATAGAATTCACAACTCATAGAAGATTTCATATACAAAAATTCATAGAAGATTTCATATACAAAAATTCATAATTAAAATTCAATTTTGTTATCTGTATTTTATGTGTATGCAAGGAGGCATGGTGAAGTAATGGATAGCAGTTCGGATTGTGAAATCAGAGAGCTGAGTTTGAATTCCAGTCAGATCCATTACATTCACTTATGGGCTAATACCCTTGGGAAAGGGTATGAATCCTCTTCTTCTTCCCCCATCCCCTGGCTTTGGGCAAATAGCAGGACAGACTGGGTTTCTATAGCCTTTGATGGCAACTGGTCTAGAAACTGGTCTAGACTGGTCAGAAAGAAATGGCAACATACTATGGGAAAAAAATCTGTCTCGTCAGTCATGTATCTTTCGATACATAATCGCCTAAGTGTGTATCACGCATGGCATATAACTGACTGAATATAGAATGTGCTGAAAATATTACTATCTTAGCAGGATGCCGTAAAGCTACAAGTAGTGATGGGGCCAAATCAAATGCTAAAAGGTGTGGGCAACTTTCAGAAGGTAATGTTTGGGAAAAAAAAAAGAAAAAATAAGAAAGAAAAAACAGAAGTTCTCTGATTTCTTTTGAAAATTTATGGCACTAATGATTTTAGACAAAGGATATCACTTGATAACATTGTTATAGATTGAGGTCAAGAGGAAAATTATCTTTCACACCTCATTGTATCTGCTAAATATACCAAAGTCAATTCAAAGAACACACTCTCTTTTTATATTCATATATAAGGTTCAGAGTTGTATTGTGATAAAAAAATATATCTTTATCAACTAATTTAACTATAAAAGTAATTTACCTAAATATTATTGCAAACAGGGCAAGTTTTTTATTTTGTTTATATAATCACAATTCTGAAATCTTTAAATGGTACATTTCGTTTTGAAATGAATTGTAAAATACAAGTTTTAAATTTTAAACTCTTTATATCCAGGTAAGGATGTACATGTAGTGTAGCTGCCATCAGGATGGAGAGTGGGATTGGTGAGCTGATTTAAAATTTTGGTCAATGCTGTTGTGTTCACTTTTGCACAAATACCATTAAGAACCATTCTTCTCCCCACTTGATATTGGTTAAATATTAGGTTGGTGCAAAAATAATGTCGTTTTTTGACGATTTTTTTGATTATCGTTCACCCATTTATCCAACTTTTTTGACTTCCCTATTTGCTTTAAATGGCAAACAACTGTTAAGTGGTCGACCTCGAGTTCAACAGCAACTTCTCGTGGGGTTTTGCGAGGATCGGCTTCAATTAAGGCTTTCAAATGTTCGTTATCAACCGCAGTCGGCTGTCCGCGACCGTCTTCATCTTTGAGGCTCTTGTCACCATTGCGAAATTTCTTGAACCACCGTTGTGTCACACGTTCGTTAGTGGTTCCTGGGCCAAACGCATCATTGATATAACAAGCTGTCTCGGCAGCTTTTCGGCCTAGTTTGAACTGGAACAAGAAAATCATGCTGTCGAAAAGCCTGCAAAAAAATGAATGAAGAGATTGAGAACGGTAACGAATTACACGATTCAATAGAGCGAAAAACACACTTCAAAATTATATATAATATGGCTATATATATCAATGAATTAATTCAGAAATCATATATAAAAGTAACATATGTGAGAAAACGACATTATTTTTGCACCAACCTAATAGCAGAGTAGACTGGGTTCTCCCACCTTGGATGAATTCCAAGACAATGGAGGAACCATTCCACTATTTTCCCCAAGGCAATTTGCAGATAATAAAGAAAAAGAATTTGTTGAGAGCTATGATCATTTGTATCTTGATAGGACATGGTATTTAAAAGAGATATACAGACAGCTGTCATGCTTCAGAGGTGAACATATGCTCCTTTTGTTGAATGTTGCTATTTGAAACAGTGTATCTTCATGAGGCTGGATGGTCAGTTTGGAGAATTCCTGTGAATGCTGGATGTAGCAGATTGGTAGTATGTTTATGTTGGCAAAAATGGTCAAATGAACATTCTTACACCCGTAGACTAGATTTGGGATAGCCATATTATACAGGTGCTTGGCAACATTAACACTTTGTAAGGGCAGCACTAGCAGACCACACAATGTCCACAGCACTGATCAAAGTAAATGTAGTCACAGGATAGCAATTGTTAACATGAATGATTGGGAATTGCTTACTTGCAGCAGGACTAAAAGCATGCATGCTTCCACTAGACTTCCATTTATACCACAGCATATGGGCTCAATCACTTGCATCATTGAGGTGGAAAGTATTCATTGAGTTTCTTCATTTTGCCAATTTTCTTGAGATGGCCTGATATCATTGAAATACTGTTACCCATTATCTGAGACATTTCTCTGACACTTTGATGTGGGTTTTGTTCACATTTTCAGGTGTTGATTGTCAATTGCAGATGGATGTCTTCTACCACCTTGATCTTCAAGACTCATATCCACACTGCAGAATTTCAGAAACAAGCACCATACTGTTCAGCCACAAGTGGATCCTTCATCTCATGCTGTGTTAATGTTGGCAGCAGTTTAAGAAGCATTATGACCAAGATTGAACTCATGTAAAAAAGTAAATGCATCTCTTCTTGTTTCATGTTCAAGATGAGGAGTATATAATGTTTTAAGTTAAATTCTGAAAGAGATTAGTATAAAATTAACAAAGAGGATACTTTAATCGTTAGGAATGAATAACATATTTTTGTGCAACTATTATAATAATATATTAAATCACAAAAGATTTAATCAAAAATTGGACATTATTTTCTGAACAACCTGCTAGCCAAAATTGATGCATTGTTAGGCCAGCAGAACACACAGCATAGATCAATATGGACTATTGATTACTTGCAGCACAACTACAGGCATGGCACAGTGGATAAAGGTGTTGGTTAGATCCAGTGACAGGACCCAAAGAGTGTGAGTTCAATACCCGGTTAAGGCAGTGGAGAACTTTCAGAGGGAAAATTAGCAGGAGATAACTGATAACTGACATCCATCAAACATGCCACATGGAACTAGAACAGTCTACCCCAGTGAGCAAAATAAAGGGTTCATTTTGAAATTCCAACCACCTGAAGAAGGCCGGAGTGTACAACGGCCGAAACGTTGTGATAAATATGGCAACAAAGATGAGGAAAATAGTCCGAATAATGTAAATAATGGTTGTTGGATGTTTCTGTTTTTTTTTTGTGTTTGTTTTAGTGAACGAAAAAATTATTTACAAGTGTAAGTCTATCATTAAAAGCTAATATTAAGCATGAGAAAGTGATATTGGTTTAAAACTTATCTATGGTTTTCATTCCTGGAGTTGCTCAAATCCATGTGCTCTCTTAGTAAGAGGTTGATAGAAAGAGAGTAAGATTCTAAATTTCCTACTAGTAGGGTAGTTTCCTTTTTACTAGGGAATCATGGGAAAATTTTTTTTAATTTCTTATGATTGTGAGATCACTACAGTTGCTTGTGTGTGCAATGTAGACTTGGAGAGCAAAGTCTTCAAGAGTGTATTTTCTCATGATACACAGGCCCAACTCCTCGCACTATGGTGTACAATTATATTTGCTAGCTTTTGGTATTAGTAGAAGGAATATTGAACAATGCCATGCATATCTAGAACCTTGTTCAATCTATTCTGCAGTCATTCCTACAAGAAGGCAATGTGGTGTCTACTCACATGATGCCTGGGTTAATCAATAAGCTCTGCAAAATGTTTGATAACTTTCCTACTTGACACAATTACCAGACCTGTCTGCAAGTGAACAAGACACCTGAGTTAGTCCAGCTACAATTAATGTTCCACCATCATCAAGCAATGCCTGATTTTCCATCTATCACAATGAATAGGTATTCTCTCCTTGCCTTGAACACCTATTGGGATTTAACTTCACTCCAGACCTCAGGTGGAACTCGTATATATGATGCATTAATAAAAATGCTGGAAAAATGGTCAGTCTCCCCTACCGCACCAGTAAGTATCCAACTCCTCCTTCTTTGCTCTACTTTTACAAGAGTTAGATCAGGGTGAAAATGAAGTACTTCTGCTATTTTGGGGCTGGTGCTGCCCAGTCTTCACTTCCCTGTTTTGATAGTCAAAAAGCATCTATGCGGCTTTGTGGTGACAGATGAAACATTGCAAGCCTCTTGCTACTCCATCATAGTGATAATTCCATGGAAAATGTTAAAATGAGCTACATTCTTTAGTTCCTCCAATTCTACCCTTCCCAGTTAAGACACACCATGCAGCAAACCACCCCCATTTCTCTTTATGTAAGGAGTAAGTTCCACTTGGATAGCTTCTTTCCAGGAATTATTGCTTTATGGAACTGAATCTCAGGAGGATGCTTTTTTGACCATTGTAGCTTTAGCTTTATGGACTCTCTTCTGGCTTCTTGCTTCCCTTTCAACTTTTGATCTTCAAAAATTTAAATTTAATGTTAATTGTTATCTAATGTTTTCTTCAAATTTGTTCTTTTCTTGTTCTCTCTCTTTAATAGTGTTTTTTCTTTCTTATATTCTCTAACACTCAGTAACTCCTTGCATTTTAGTGGCTTTAATTCCTTGCTTGGGGTGAAATGACTAAAAAATGTCTATGATTAAACATTATCTTTCTGATATATCTGCATAAACTGCACTGCTTATTACAGTGGTTCCAAAATTTTTTTCTCTGAGTTGCATTTTTAAAATGAAAATTTGCTTGCGCATCACCAAATTTTATATGATAAAAAGTACATTTAAAAATAGAAGGGAGATAACTGTGGATTCGAAATCAGAACATTATCATTAATAACTCTGTCTCCTTCAATTTGTGGAACCTAGTTACTATGTTCTTAATACTTGATATAATGCAAAAATATCAGTGATAAAATCAGTCAATAATTATTTATAACCATTTATACTGGGACTCATGCAAGTAATCCATAATAATATTTTAAATTTTGAAATCATATTTTTGGCATATGAATTTTTAAAAACTGTTTCTAAATGATAAGTTTCAAAATAAGAATTGTAAATTTTTGTCTTTCAATCATTCCACTTCACCTGTGAGGTATGCCATACTGTTTGAGAACCACTGCTTTGTTCTTACTGTTCACACATCAAACCACTTCCAGTAGTCCTCTACCTTGAGTGGGCTTTGTCCTTTGTATGGGGTGAACATTAGTAAAAAAAAAAAAAAAAAAAAGTAAAAAGAAAACAGTGCAAAAGAGATGGAATAATATATCACAGGCTAGTGTTCACCATCTAAATGATTGTATGCATATGAGAGTGCAGACTGTGTTGAAACCAAACGAGAATGTACAATGTTTTAATATAGATGCTAAGTACTAACAGTCAGTTAAGTGCCATACGTGATACATGCTTGGGTGATCATGTATCTTTTGATACATGATTGACGAGGCAGATTTTTTTTTCCTGCAGTAGGTAGACTGGTTGCCAACCAAGGTTAAAGAACCCAGTCTGTCTTGCTATTCAGCCCATTGTTGAGGACAGGGGTGGGAGAGATGGATTCATACCTTTCCTAGGATAGTGCATAAGTAAATCTAGCAAATTTGACTGAAATTCAAACTTGGCTTTCTGAGTTCTCACTCTGAGCTGATATCCATTACACCACAATGCACATCCAGCTGATTTTGAAACTTGTGCATACATTGTTCTGTATATGTGTTATGGCGTTATTTCACAGTGGAGGCTTGTATTTGTACTAAGTCGGTCCTAAAATAGGTTCGACGTACAAAACGTTAGGAACTTCATATAATAGGTATGATGCAGAGTAATCTAGTTGTGGTCGCTGACAGTTTAGTATTCAACTAACTGTCGTCTGACATTGACTGACTGACCATCTCTCTGAGCGACTCTTACTACTCCTACTTATTATAGGTGGGAGAGTCTATTAACTTTAGAATAGGTGTGTTCCACTATAACAATATATGATCATTTATTATGATCATTGTTGTAGACCATCTTTCCAGATAAAGTCATCTAGTTCCCATAGTATGTGTAAATGGTTCATGTGTAGCTGATTAAACCATTACGGAAAAGACGCACTTTTCTGCAAGTAGGGTATCTGAAAAAATCTTAGATGATAGCAATCCAAGATCATTTATTTATTAAGCTGCTTGACCTGGGTGATTAATTTTGAATAAATTGAAGCATATGTTCAGAGTGGTGCCATTTTGTTTTCTATCAGTGTAATTAAAATCTCTTGAGGAAACTGTTCTTTATCTCACTGGCTTTGACATAAATTATGACTCACTTTTATTTCATGTTTTTACTGGCTTTAAATTAGTTTGCTACATAACATTCAAGCTGATTTATTTACTGTCAACCTGTAACCAGGTCCAGCACATATCACCCTCAAACCCCCAACCAGGGAAGGGCAAACTTGATTAGGGGGCCCCAGGCAGTGCTTTGTTTCCCTCGATCTTATCAACATTTGCTTTTTTCTACCTACATTTATATATGTTACAAATTAAACTAAGCACAACTGACTGTTAAAGGATTATATATGTTTGCACATTTTGATGTAATTCTGGGATTTTTTTCCCCCCCCCAAATCTGGGAATTTGTTTTGCTCATATTAAGTCTCGTAAAAAAACACTATAAAAAATTCACTATTTTTCAAGCATAATGTTGAATGTGTCAAAATTATTCAACTTTTTAACAAGAAAAATCTCAAGTTGATGTTAAAAATTGCTGCAAAACATAGTTGATATATTTAAGATGGAATGATCTATTATGGCATGTCTTTAATTTGTATTTATTTTCAATTTTTCTAGTTGAATTGTTCACCTATATTGCACATGATCTATTATTGTACATAATTAGGTTTCAATAAAATTTATATTTTATCTGAATACTACCTTATGAAAATTGAGATATAGTGGAGTCGGGGAGGCATATCATAAATTCAGAATGGAGGCCTATATCATAGATTTGGAGGGGTTAAGAGATCCCTTGGACCAGCCCTGTCTGCCACCTTAAACCTGTAAGATAGCCTGAAAGGAAGGGGAGGCAGTAAATCCTAACGATCTGCCAGTAGTCCTCTCAGGTTTCTTTCTTTTTCCTACTGCTGGTCCATACGAGAGACAACATGGTAATTATTAGCTCCTTATTATCATGTCCTGAAATTCTTTCTCTTGATACACCATGTGTACATTTCTCTTGAAATATGGTAATTGCTGTCATCATTTATTCATTTCTTTGAAATGTATTTTGTTTGTTCACGTCCTTTGTATTATGTTGTTTATTTGTTTCTAGTTTGTCTATCTTAAATAAAAGGATAACATGAGTATGAAGGGTGGACCTTATTTCTTGAAAGCAGTGAAAAATCATGTGAGAAAAATATACATGTGTATGAGCTTTATCACATAGTAGTAGGAGAGGTTTTTATTGTGTGGTAGCTTTGGCTCTTGCTGTTAATATTGAATTCTTTGTATCTATGTAGTTGTCTTTTGTTGTCAACATTAGGCTTCAGTAGGTATGGGCTTTCTGCAAGTGCCTAGCCAAAATGAGCGAGACAGGTAAATGTGGTAGTTTGGATGAGCCTTCTGCTATGGAGTAGAATTGATATAATGTTGGAGTGGCTCCGAAACAAACTTTTGGTTGAATATGTGTGGCTTTTCTGATTGGTTCAAAAACATTTTTATACTGTTTTAATTTTTCTTTTTCCTCTTGGAAGTGGATGTGCAGAGCCAACCTAACATTGAGCCAGTTTGTGTCATTTGAATGGTGGCTGTTGAGGTGAACATTTACATTTTCTTTGAACAGGTGTGTAGCGGACGGTGGCAGTGTAGATATAATGAACACATGTGGGTTAAAATTTCCTGCTAGCCGGTCCAGCTACATGAGAATGTTGGACTTTAATTAAGTCCAAAGAAAACAAACAAGACCGATAATGATATACAAACAAATATATGTATTAACAAGTTACAAGCACATGAACAGTTACATTGAGTTTGTGTGGTGAATATTATGGTGAGTGTTTGTACATACATGTATTGGTATTGTTCTTAGTGTATTCACAGAATTTGGGAAACACTGTATTGATGAGAGCTCACATATTGGTATTAGCTGAAATGAAGAAAGAAGAGAAAAGAATTACCTCACCACTATGCGAAGTGGTTACAGCTCAAGGCGTGAGGGGAAAAGATAGATCAAGGCAAAAGGTCACTCAGTATTTATAGCCAGGGGAGAAAGACCCCTGGTGAAGGATTAAGGAACTAAGGAGGAGATAACTCCGATAGATGTGTAAGATGAAAGGTGATTGGAGGAATCGTTTTATGCTTGGAAAAAAATTGAACCTTAACACTTTGAAACCAAGCAGCCGGTATGTGAAAGTGCATATAGCCGGGTGGCCGGTATACTGATTAGTCATGGATAGATGGAAAATAGATGAACAGCAGGTACCCAGGGTGGGAGATTCATACTCATTAGAGGAGGTCAGGGTTCAAAGGGTTAACTTAAATGTTGCTATATACTGTAATTCCTTTGATTACTTTTTCCAAGCAAAAACATACCAATAGTGGGGCACCCACTGAATATTGAACCCACTTACACTTGTAAAATAACTTGCAAGATATTTGCTAAATATTCATTAAAGTAGGTTGTATGCATACACACAGAGCGGTAAATTTAATATTTGTAAAAAATAAAATATTGATGTGGTATAGAAACATTAAAATCAGTAATTGATAGAAAAATACGCACAAAAAATTGTTATACATTTATATATACAAATTACAATCAATGGGAAAGGAATTTTCTTGTTGGGTGTTACTGTTCTACTGTGTCCTTGAGCTAGCTGCTAGAAACTTAATTGTAGATTATTAACAAAAAAAAATATTAAGATCTTTATGCGAGAAAAAAAAATGTTTTACTCACTATCACTATCACTGTTACTATCACTATCAGTAAAAAAAACAATAAACTAAGAATAAAAAAAAAATTACCCAGCAGACTTTGGTCTTAAACTTCGCTTCTGTAGCGTAAATACTTCCGGTCACGTGACGCACATTCGCGATTTTTCATTTACAGTCGATGCATTAATGTAAGCAGAAGATGTCGCTCAATTCGTCTCACTATAACAACGGCGTATTAGTATATGCTGGTGAAAGGTAAGTTTTTAATAACAATAACAGCACAAATAAAATACCTATTTCATGAATTATCGTCAAATATTCAGCTGGCAAGCAGAATTTATTTTTAGTTGTTTAAGTGTAATAAAAAAATCTATATCAAAATGACACCATTTATGATTTATTTATGTTTCTAAAAAAAAACAACCCTTTTTTTTAGCCAACAACTGTTTTAAAACTGATGATGACGATGCTTAATTGCCTATTTTTGTCATAATTAAAAGAAAACGTTTAATTCTAGATTGTTCTATCTATGACTTAAACGTTATTAAGTCTGCGTAGTTTAAATTGATAAGGTTAGCCCACACCCTTCTTTTTTAACTAGTCACTGACAATATCGAAAGAAAAAAAAATATTTCGACATTAATTTTATTTAATTCATCTTGGGTTTGATTGACAGTGAAACAATTTAAATATGTTTGTAACTTTTCCCTCTTTTCGAACTTAAAACGAATTTAGCATTGTTTTGAAGGGAATGTTTTTTTAAACAGGATATTTTTTATCGTTAAAATGTAAACAAACCCTTGTTATGTTTCATTTCGGAATAAGCTTTTTAAGATTGCATTGAATTTTAATGAATATTGTTCGAAATAAGTTTATGGAATCTTGAAAATAGTTTTAGATTTTGATAAGATACATTTTTGAAACAAAGGAACAGATTTAATTTTTTATAGGATTTATATTTGTGTGTGTGTACGTTAAAAATGAACAGTGAAGTGAGATTTTTTTTTTTTTTTATAAAAATCTGTGAATCATTTATTTATTTTAATGACATAATTCTCCTTGATATGGGATTGATAGATACAAGTGACATGAAATTTAATTGATATTAATAATTATTTATCTGTGCGGGGAAAGTTCTCGACCGGATTCACTTCTCTCCCAAAATATGCACCAAAACATGAAAGTTTTTTGTGCACTTTTCGTGTTACTGTTTTTGCCAAATGTTAATCAGTATCGAATCGTTTTAAAATGTATTTGTAAAAAGGAACAAAAAAAAAAACTTTTCATTTTAATTATTTTTCCTTTGTCTACTTTTTTACACTGTGACTAAAACAATGATGAATTGATAAAAAATAGACTTCTTGTCGCAACAAACGTTTTTCCAAAATTGGTATTAACAAAAAATCCGTTCAAATTTTAGATGGAGTTTTTGTTAATTCTTAGACTCTTAAATTCTTCATCTCCATTTAATTAGAAATAATAATTTATTGGTAATTTAAATTAACGAACACTTGGACACTAACGCTTTTTACTAATTTTCACTGTGTATTCTTTATTATTATTCGCCGTAAACGGTAAAAACTATCAACAAACCTTAAAAATATTTTAAATTTATGATCATTTCTGCTGTTTTTTATCTTTTAAATAAAAATGATTAATACTTTGTACGTTGATATATCGTGTTCAACTCTTAACCGCTAATAATTAGCGAGAACAACTAAAATACAAATTTTTAAAAAAATCGCTTAATATCGTTACGTTAAGTAAAATTTAAAATTTTAAATGTACATCTAAAAAAAAATGTAACATCTTATAAATGTTTAACAATATTTTAAATTTTGAAATAAGCTTTAATAAATTTTAAAATTTAAAGCTAAAAACAAAAAAAACAGAAAATGAACTAAAATATTTATCATTTAAAGTGTTAGTATTTTTTCTTTTTCATTTTGTGAATTCTGTTTTTATTTCTCACCTAATTTGCAACATTTAAAAAAAAAATCAATGTCGTAGTCGATTCGTGATCGAGTAAAATAAAAAAAAAACACCCAACAGAACACTCATAAACAGCGAAAAAGGGACATTTTAGGAAGGATTTTCATTAAAAACAATCCTAAAAAATAAAAAAGATACTTAATTTTAAAACTAAAACGTACATTTGCTCACCACATGATTCGAAAATCGAAAGTAAATGATTTTTCTTAGTTTTTCGCAGTAGTCTATGATGTAACCGGAGGGAGTTGTAATTTTTATTGTTAATGTTTGTTTCATATCAGATGTCGTATTTCTGGATTTATCTATAAAAACCATAAATTAGTTATAAAAAAAGTTGGAAAGTTTGGCTTTTGGATCATTGTACATGGAAGTTTTAAATATTTAAGTGAGAGCGTTATTAATTTTTTTTTGTTTAGTGTTCATTTCATTTTCATTCTAAAAATATTTTAGAAACATGTCAGCATTATTTTAAAAACGTTTTATTTTCATTTTTCTAAAATAGATTTTAATCTTTTATTCACTATTAGTATTTATTGTACAACAGCTGCATTGTATTTTTTTATTTTTATATTTGATGCACCTTCCCTGAAATGGTTTTTAGTTTTAAACTACTAAAAAACCTTTCTACTTGAATTTCACAGCAACGGTGTGGAAACAACTACAAAAAAAAAAAAAAAATTTAAATAAATAAAAAATAAAAACGCACTTTTTCGTACATTTCTTTAAGTAAAAATTGTAAAAATTTTTTGCATTGTTTTTATTTCATTTATTTTTTTTTTTAGCATTGTTAAAAGTAAAACACGTACTGTCAGCTGACTATTTAAAATGGTTGACTTAAAAATGGTCACAATAATTATTCATGTCTCCATTCATATTCTTTTCATTTTTCAATCTATTCATTGTTAAATGCTAGATATAGAAATTGTCGCAGTGAAGAAAGATTTGTTTTTATTATTCACTGTGAAAATGCTGTAATTATTCAGTTTATTTTCTGCTGAAAGTGAAATGAAAAAATTGGTTCCTTACAGCGTTTTTTTTCACTTTTAGTTTTAATTTTTTTTTAAATTAAAATTGTTTCGCCCCAAGTAATTTTATTACATGTACCGAAGGCCAACTTTTTGATTTTATAGAATTTATAAACTGATATTTGGAGATCACATTCATAATCTATTGTGAAAATAAGCGTTAAAAAGTTACTCTGTTACGTAAATCTGCATATTTGCTTATGTAATTGTAATGTGATTAAACACTAGATTCCTTATTTCTCAATTTATCTAAAATTGTTGTCATTGATTTTTGGATTGTTTAGTCTTCTTATCAGCCCATCAGTAAGCATGAAGACGATTCGAAAGGAAACTAGGTAGAATAAAATTACGCATTACGGAACGTGACGCTTTTATTGGCGCTATTTGATTTTGGGATAAAGTAGCCTCCCTTTAATTTAATTGAATGGCTGTGTCTTAGTTAATGGAATTATTTTATCATTTCTGCTATTGTTTACCATTTAAATGTTTTTGTTAACAGTCTGAAGAATGCTAACTCCTCTATCAGCCATCTGTTGCAGGTGATGACAATAGCTTACTTTACTAAAAGCTATTATTATTTCTCGCATGACATTTCTATGAATAACTATTATTACTGAATGCTTGTTTCTGAATGACGTCTGATAATCCCTGCTGACTGATATTGATTATTAAATTTTCTATTTAAATACCCCCAACACCCCATTAAGATTTCACCTGTAACGTTTTCAAAATAACTGCAATGTGCACATTTCTTTTTCTTTGGACTATGAGACTGAAGTGAAACTTGTATATATATGCAGGTGATATAATAGATGGTGGCTCAGAATGTGAAATTGAAGAGCTGAGTTTGAATTACTGCTGAGTTTGTTAAATTCACTTATACACAAATACCCTTGAGAAAAGTATGAATTCATCTCATCCTAGCTATGAGTTAGGGCAAACTGGGTTCTTTAGCTTTGGTTGGCAATCCGTCTAGAACAACAAATTTGAATTAAAAAATTGGAGACCTTGTAGCACACTATATACACCAGTTCTATGCTGGTTCTGCATAAACCTTCAACACTATAGTCAACTCATGAGTGTGGACAGTCTGGCTGTTCAATTCTGAGCTGCTGAACCCTTATACCTTCAACACACACAGAGATATTTTTGAAAGAAAAGATATATGAAAAATTGGAAAAGTTTTGGTGCTGCTTTGGCTTGTTATCTACAAGCAAAAAATATGTACACTACAAATTTTATTTTGGAATGATATCTACATCGTAAAACAGGTGCTATGTTGGTGTGTTATCTTTACCTTGTAGATAACAAGCCAAAGTAGCACCATGTTATACAGTGTGGATATCATTCTAAATTAAAATTTGTATGGTGTAGACATTTTAGCTGATGTACATGCTGTTTATTGGTAGAATATAAATAAGATAATTTTTTTAATGTTTTAATTACATTTTCTTTGTTATAATATCTATCTATCTATCTATCTATCTATCTATCTATCTATCTATCTATCTATCTATCTATCTATCTATATATATATATATATATATATATATATATATATATATATATATAATTTTACTATCTAGATATCATTCCAAAATGAAATTTGTACAGTACATATATTTTTTACTTGTAGATAACAATCTAAAGTAGCACAAAAGTTTATATATATATAGCATCTCAACTCTGGAGTTTGTTAGACAAACCCTTTTGTAAATGTTCTGTCCCCATTCGGAAGGTGGTTTCAGCAATTGATACAAACAGTTTAATTTTGCCAAGTGAAAAAGTTTAATAATTTGTTCTTTTGTATAATAATTTTCAAAGTAGAAGTTTGTAAAAATAAATTTAAAATTTCATATGTGTTGGATGCAGAGTTTAAAAAAATTATTTTTTCCATTTAAAATGCAAATTTTTACTTATTTCTTTTGTAGTGTTACTAGTAGTTCTGAGTTTGCTTTTCTTCTTTTTAGGATATTGATTTATTGCGATGGTGTACAAATGTCTTTTGAAGGTGGCAACTTGCCAACCGGTAATAAAAAAGGCAGGATTTACCTGACCAGTCACAGAGTAAGTATAACAATGCTTTATAGTATACATTTTGACTCTTTGATTATGATGATTGCATTCAATGAAATCTTGACTAAAGTTGCCTGTGTTGTATCTGCAGTTCTTCTCTTGTAAATAGTTTAATATACTGATTTGGAAAAGAAAATTAATTTAAAAAGCTCATTTTATTCTGGGTTTTGACCATTCATCAGAAAAAAAAAACTAACCATTGATCTAGCTGGATGTTAAAATAGAATATGCGAAAAGCAGCTGGATGATAAAGTAAGAAATCTTTTAACATAGTTTTCACATATTCCATTTTTATATTCATGTATATGGATTTTTGTAAAAAAAAAAATAAAAAAAATATAAATGAAATAAAAATAAAAAGTATGAAAATAATTTTAAGTTGAGCCAATAGAACCATTCCCCATGAACTGGAAATTTTTAATAGAAAATTGATTATTTTGTTTATTATATTAAGAATTATCTCCTTTGTCTACTTTTCAAGCAAAGGAAAATGGTTAATTTATTTTATTTTTTTTTTGTTACTCATACTTCAACTGTTGAATGAGTTGTTTGTAAATTTGAGTAGACTTTCATTAATGGTATAATCAAAGTAATTCTGTGAACATTGTTTGCTTGTGTATTTGCCAGGAGTCATATAGAGAGAGTGGGTGAAAGAAAGATGTAAATTTATTATCGTGTAGGAAGAGAGGAGAGAAGGAAATGGTGTGTGTTTGTCTCAGATGGTGACCTAATTTAACATCAGGATTGTGGACATAAATGGTTACACCTCTCTCTCTCTCTTTTCACTTCTCTCTTTCCACCTCCAAGATTGTGTGCATGCTTATATTTCAGCTTTCTTTAAACAAAAATCAAAATTAAGACTTCAAAAAAGATATTTAAATATTTGCAATATGTTTTTAAAATTATGACGACAAGAACTGGAGGAACCCACAGGTTAGTATATTATGGATGTTGTAGTTAAAATTTACTTGTGGAAAGATGAAACTTGGGAGGTTGAATAAATGAAGGGCTCATTATCATGCCAGAAAGGTAGGAAAGATGAACATGTTGGATTGTAACAAGTCTTTGAAAAATTTAGTCTTAGAAAGCCAGATAGTATCTTGTACAATGGTCTGTAAATCTAGTGTCATGATTGATTAAACAATTCTTTCAATAGGAAAGTTACATACAATTGATAAAAAAACTAAGGTATTCTTGATCTTTGGTAATTCCAGTCATAATTCAGGTTATCTCATCTTGATATTGAAGTGACAAATAAATTTTATAGCAATACAAAGGTAACATGGAATCCCAGGACCCACCTTTTAAAAGCAATCTTGATTTAATATAACTTCTTTTTAAAGTTATTTGTATAATCAGGGACTAGTGTTGGGTCTTGTAAAGAGTGATAAAAAACAAATTATTGGCACTATCAGTCTAATAGCAACAATAATCAGTAGATTTGTACCATTGATTTAGTTACAAGAGAAAAAATAGTTATGAATTTTTTTTCTTGAGCTGAAGAAAAGGTACACGTTTTATTGTATCTGAGTTGGGCTGGTGGAAACATTGGCGTTCATAGGTTCAAGAGGAAAATGAAAGCAGTATTAAGCATCCTGTGTATGACAATGTTACATCCAGCAGTAAGGCCTCTGATCAGAAGGTTTTCAGGAGTGTGGAAGCACTTCTTAATTGCTGTTGTTACCAGGTTCACCCTGACTTGGGGTGGTAGCATCTGTAAGGGTCCTGACTATGGGCAAAATAATTAACCCCCAAGCTGGGATCAAAACACTTATGAAGGTATAAAAACTACTGCCTCAACAACTCTTGCTTTCCAGTCTCATCTGTTGTACCTGTCTCTAAGAACTCTGGAGACCCTTCTGACCCATCTAACTTAGGTGCCTCCACGAGATCGCTAAAAAAAGAGTAATAAAATTAAAATTAAGACTTTAAAGACGCCAAATTTGACGAAAACAAAATTTTATCGTCTAAATGTTTATTTTTAAGAGGAAAGATCAAAGTATTTTTGGGGTATTTTTTTATATATTCCTAGCACGTCCAAAATTTTCGTTAAAAATCTTTTTTTTTTTTTTTTTTTTTTTTGAGTCAGCAAAATTGACCATTTTTTTTTTTTTTACATTTTATAAAAAAAAAACTGGAAATCTCACTTTGAAATTCTTTTAAATATGAATTATCATTTTTTCAAAACTTATTTTAAGAAAATCAGAAATTATGTTTATTTATAATATTTTTGACCAAGCTTAACTTAGCTTCTGCGCCGAAAAGATGTAATTTGAAAATAAAACAAAGCAGGTCATAAACTTTCACGTCACTTGACAGGTGATGAATGACATATTGACGGATTCTGTGAGGCTAATTTGTTCTACGGAAGGAGAAAAGTGAAATAATTTACATTTAAGTGAACATATTATTTACCTCGTTATTTTTAAGGAAAACTTTCAGCGCTCTAATTTCTTTTTTTTCTTTTTTTTTGTACTTAGCTTTCACCTTTATGTTTACGATGCTGTATGGAAAATATATTCTAAAGAAATTAAAATAAGACTGTTAAGAGTGAGATTAAATTTCATATTTCATAAGAAAGGTATCTAATTAATTTATAGGTACCTTTCTTATGAAATTTTAACAGAAGTGTACATAAAATACTATAATTTTATGTACATTTACTACATTTTACTGTGTTATTTGTATTTCCATTCATTTTATTAATTTTGATATTTCATTTATGGAAAAATATCATAACTGAGATTAATATAAAAAAAAGATCATATAAATTTCATAAGATGATACTGATACTTGTAGGTACCCTTTTCAGTTGAAATTGAAAAATCAAATTAACTTCTCCACACGTGTTTTGCAAAAGTAAAGGCCTTATCAGCGGAGAACAATGCTTAACTCAAATAATGCAACTTTATTGTATTCTGGTTGGACTTCCGTACTTTATCATTACAACCCAATTATAAACACAAAATTACATTTCTTAATTACTGTGGATCTTCTGATCAGTCAAAATGATACAATTTACAACGCGCTAAAAAAAGATCTATCTCATAAGGACACTTAGGAAACCCGATGCGGCTTTTAACTAATTTTATAATATTTTAACAACTTAAATGTAAAAATCTATTATAATTAAGAAATAACAAATAATTGTATTAAAAATTCATTTTCCATCGAAAAATTTTTTGCTTTCAGAAAATATTGTCCATATTCATAAAAACAACTAAAAGCAAATAAAAGCATTTGAAATTAAATAATATCTTTGTTTTATTGAGTTTTGTATGTTATAATTCAGAGCTGATTTTCAGGTGGGGGGGGTCCAATTAAAAACAAAAAAAAACATGATTTGCATTTCTCAAAGCCTTGTGCTTTTAACTATTGTAATCACTAAACCCGATGTGATCGAATTTCTAGTGTTTTCATGAAATTAGTTATGGTGTGGGGAGGGGGATAACAAATATATAAAAAACATACTTGTCATGACTTTAATAAAAAAAAAACAATTTCGATCAGCAATTATTTCTATTTTTGCAAGATTTTCCAAATTAATGTGACATACCAAAAAACGTGCTAAAAATTGTCTGTTATTTTACTAGTTCCTGTGATACAAAGAAAAACAAGGATTTTTTAATCAAAATTTAGAATGTTCTAAAAAGAAGGAAAAATTTAAAAAAATTTTTTTAATTATTTTAAAAAAATTTTTCTGGTCTTTCCTCTTTTTGGTCTTTCCTCTTAAAAAAATTAGCACTTAGACGATAAAATTTTGTTTTCGGCAAGGTTGGCGTCTTTTTCATCAAGCTATGCTCTTTTTTTAGCGATTTCGTGGAGGTACCTAATCTAACTACTGTCCTATCAGTCTCCTATCACTCTTCAGCAAAGTCTTTGAAGCTTTAATCAACACCGAAGTGGTTAAGCACCTTACATCCCATGATCTGCTTTCTGACAAGCAGTATGGTTTCCGCTTTGCCCAATCTACTGCTGATGTGCTCATGGCCATAATTGAATTTGTTTACCAAGCACTTTACAATAACGGAGAAGCTTGAGCTGTGGTTCTAGATATCTCTAAAGTGTTTGATAGGGTTTGGCATGCCAGCCTTCTTTGTAAGCTTCAGGAATACAGAATTTGACTTAATACAATCATTCCTGTCAGACCATGTAATGAAGGTTGTCCTAAACGGATTCTCCTCCAGTTCCTTTCTCATGAATGTAGGTGTTCCCAAGGCTCTATCTTGGGTCCTACACTGTTTCTGATCTTCGTTAACGATCTTCCCAGTATCATCAGTTCCCAAGTAGGTATCTATGCAGATACCACTATTTATTTCTTCCTCAATAGCAAATCTGGTATCGCTGACAAAACGTACCTGGCTGTTGGTCTCAAAAAGGACCTCCAATCTGTTGTTGACTGGGACAAGAAATGGCTGGTAAATTTTAATGCCTCAAAAACAAAACTGATCTCTTTTACCCACCACATAGAACTCTCCTTGCCTCCCATTAGAATGTCCAATGCTCAACTCCATGAGAGCGCCTCTCTGTGCCTGCTTGGTCTCACACTGTCTGCTGACCTAAGATGGAACAAATACATTGAATCAATAACTTCATCTACCACAAGAAAAGTTGGTTCTATGTATCATGCCAGAAAGTTTTTTGCCTGAGTACATCCTTCAGATCTATAAATCAACTATTTGTCCTTGCATGGAATACTGCTGCCATATATAGTCTGGAGCCCCTGCTATTCATTTCAAGGTCCTTAACAAAATGAATATGCAATGTGATTGGTCCTGATCTCGCATCTCGTCTACGATCACTTTGTCACAAATGTGTCGTCGCTTCCCTGTGTCTTTTCTACAAATACTTTCATGGTAACTGCTCTGATGTGCTACTTTTGCTGGTTTCCAAACTGCATGAATTTAAATGTGCTACTAGGTTGGCATCTCAGTCCCGCCCTTTCACTGTCAAAATTTTTAAATGTAGCTGTCTCTTCTACTCCAATAGCTTCACGTCTCGCACTTCTGGTCTCTGGAACTCCCTTCCTCTTATTTGCTTCCCTGATAGCTATAATCTTCAATTATTCAAATGCAATGTCAATCGACATCTTCAGATGCCTTGATCTAATTCCCTGTCCTCCTCTTCATCCTTTCCTCTATCACGCCTCTTTACTCTTGCTCTCACTCTCTGTAACCCCTTGTGTGCTAGTGGCATGCTTGCCTGGCTTGGGGTGAAATGTTTAAAAAAAAATACTTTATCAGGTTTGTTGTAAGCTTTGTGATTTCCTGTCCATGTTCTGAGTGATTATAACATTGCATTACGAATAGAAAATTGCTGTTCCAATAAAGAGAATCATTAAAGAAAAAAATCAAATGAAATTCTTGTTGTTCTCTTATGCAAGGAAAAAATTTGTTCATGGTTTCTTGGTCATTTTATGATGATTATTGAGCATATTTATTAACAACGCTTGACTGCTTGTCCGTACTTGCTAACTGCCTTTTCCTTTTTCTTGTAAAACTGATTGCTTCTTTTCATGACAAGTTGTCTTTTTATAAAGTCATTAAGAAGATTGCCACAAGTTTCCTTTCCTTTTCAGATATTTAAAATATATTGTCTAGTTTTATCAAGAGTTAATTTTGTTTTCTTCTGATTGGAATGAAAATTGGCTAACATTGTTATCGAGGCACAGCAGTCATGGCAAACATTTTATTTTTCCTTTGATCTTTTTTATAATTGTGTTAAATGTTAAACAAAGATTCATCAGTTTTAAAGAAATCACAATAATTTAGATAAATGAAACAGATTAAATCAGTTTCTAGATGTGAGGGGCATAAATCTAATTGGAAGTCTATAACTAAAGTCAGGCAGGCAAAACAATGCAATAAACCATAATTTGGAAGAGTGAAACCAGCTGGCTTCAAATCTCAAAAATTGGCATAGAAAGGAAAGGTTTTACTGATATGGATTTTATTTTCCCTTCCCAAACTTTTGATTGCTTTATTTGATTCTATTTGTGAATTCAAATTCATTTAAATATTTGTCTAAATACTTCCTAGTTGAAGGGAAACTTAGCATTAATAATATTTCATTTTTATTATTACCTTATTCTGACAATGTTTCTGATTAATTACATGCCTTTATTCTATTTTTTAAAAGACGTCTGATGACAAAGTATGCAAATAAAACAATCCTAGAAATGAGCTTTGATAGATAAAAAATAAAATCAGTAGAGTAATAAGTGAAAGTTTCATTCTTGGCTAGTTTTTGAGATGTAAAGTCAACTGACTTCCTTTTCACAAATGCTGGTTTATTGAATTCATTATGAGATATAACACTTGTAGAGTTGAATAATCATCTGGTAGTAATAAGTATCACTTCTTTTTATTATAAGTGAAAATAAGCTGTTATTTATTTCTTCTGAAACTTAACTGTTGACCTGTAACTACTTATGCAATTTGACTAGTTTCATATTTTTAACATTAACATTCATTGCTTGCATTAATTTACTAATGGTATTGCTTAAAGAAGTCAAACTGAACAATTGGGTACAACATTAGTTAATTTTGAATAAGAAGAGCTAATATTATCTATGTCTTAAAACTTTAAATACATATACATAACAAAATTACCAGACTGCAAATAAATAATAATAAAAGAACTGTATTTGGTTGGAATAGTATAGTAAAAACAATTTAATGGGCCTGTGTACATTGTTTACCCAAGAATGGTTTGCTTATTAGATTTTAATTATGCTAACAGTTTTTCTCACACTTCTCACTGATGGAACTCCATCCTGACTCTATACTTTCCAGCCAACTTTAATCTGCAAAAATTTAAATGCGATGTCAATTGCTATCTACTGTCCTACTGATTACTCTTCTTTTGTTCTTGCTCTTTAGCAATGTTTCTCTTTCTAACTCTTCCACACCTAGTAACCTCTTGTCTTACTCTCCTGCTTGGGGTGAAATAAATTTAAAAAAAATGATATGGTATTAAAGGGAATAGCCTGGGCATGTGGAGGATTTACAGCCCTCAGATTCTTTGTTGAAATTTTCAAGATGAGCAATTCTTGTTATTATATGCTTTCCATTTGGAATAGTATACTCATCTTTGTTATACTCTCCATTATACTCTCCAGATTTTTAAGTATCTATTATCATACTTGTTAACCTTCTCAATTTTGAACATGATCATTTTTTCAATCCACAATACAATTAAGTGATATTTATGAAATGTTAACAATATTCATTCATTTACTAAGTTTATATATATATATATATATATATATATATATATATATATATATATATATATATATTTTGTATTTAGGCAGCATATTTTTATTCAAACAGGTTTGGTTAAATAATTTAGGCATCTTAAGTTTGTTTATTTTTGTTTTAATCCTTTTGAGTCCACAAATCAATTTCTTGATAGCTGTAGAAAATTAAGAAAAATACCAAAATTTTCTTTAAAAGAATTTTGATTTTCCTAAGTACTTTCAGTCTCATCTCATCACGTATGTACAAACACAGACAATTTTAATCCCTTGAAGATGGTCTCAGATGAGTACTTGGGATAATCAATTTATTTGAAAGAATATTTTGGTATTTATGTTGCGTTATTTGAGTTAAGCATTGTTCTCCGCTGTTAAGGCCTTTACTTTTGTGAAACACGTGTGGAGAAGTTAATTTGATTTTTCAATTTCAACTGAAAAGGGTACCTACAAGTATCAGTATCATCTTATGAAATTTATATGATCTTATTTTTATATTAATCTCAGTTATGACATTTTTCCATAAATGAAATATCAAAATTAATAATAAAATGAATGCAAATACAATTAACAGTAAAATGTAATAAATGTACATAAAATTATAGTATTTTATGTACAGTTCTGATAAAATTTCATAAGAAAGGTACCTATAAATTAATTTGAAATTTAATCTCACTCTTAACAGTCTTATTTTAATTTCTTTATAATATATTTTCCATAAAGCATCATAAACGTAAAGGTGAAAGCTAAGTACAAAAAAAAAAAAAATATTAGACTGCTGAAAGTTTTCATTAAAAATAACGAGGTAAATAATTTGTTCACTTAAATGTAAATTATTTCACTTTTCTCCTTCCATAGAACAAATTAGCCTCATGGAATTCGTAAATATGTCATTCATCACCTGTCAAGAGACCCGAAAGTTTATGACCTGCTTTGTTTTATTTTCAAATTACATCTTTTTGGCACAAAAGCTAAGTTAAGCTTGGTTCAAAATATTTTAAATAAACATTATAATTTCTGATTTTCTTAAAATAAGTTTTGAAAAAATGATAATTGATATTTAAAAGAATTTCAAAGTGAGATTTTCATTTTTTTTTTTTTAAACTAGATTTTTAACGAAAATTTCGGATGTGCTAGGAACGATTAAAAAATGGAAAAAAATACCCCAAAAATACTTTGATCTTTCCTCTTAATAATAAACATTTAGACGATAAAATTTTGTTTTCGTCAAGTTTGGCGTCTTTTTCCTCATGCTATACTCTTTTTTTTTTTAGCGATCTCATGGAGGTACCTATGGTAACTGGATTTTTGACAGTTGCCTTACTTGGTTTCTGTCTTTCAATATTCTACATCTGAAAAATAGTGTTTTTATTGCATTCACAAAAGCTTCTTGTGGTTTTGGCTAGGTGTAGTATCTGTTCTTATCAGCTTAATTTGATTCTCTCTCTCTCTCTCCACTTCTATCTTCCCTTTCTTTTTCTAATTTTCTCACTGAAACCAAATAGTACCTTTTCAATTTTTTTCCACATGATCAAAATGAAAGTCCATTATTTATAAGGTATTGGCAGTTTGAACTCACAGAGAAAGGGACAAGCACAATTATAAGATGCTTTTAAGTCAACCAAAACCTGAACTGGAACTATCTCTCTCTCTCCTTTTTTTTTTTTTTTTTTTTTTTTTTTTTTATATTGAAAAATTGTATTTGATTTCTTTCTGCTGTAAGAAAAAAAAAATAACAAAAAACTTTTCATGAAATTTCTCATCTTAATTCCATGTTATAATTTCAGGTGGTCTTCATCAGTAACAACCAAAATGATAATCTGCAGTCATTTAGCATGCCTTTCTTCACAATGAAAGAAGTTGAATTAGAACAACCAATTTTTGGGGCCAACTACATCAAGGGAGTGGTATTTGCAGAACAAGGAGGTAGCTTCTATTTTAGTTTTTGTATTCTTTGGTTCAGCTTCTTTTAATGATATGACTTGATGACAACCCATTAATTTGATTCAATATTTACTTACTTGCTCCAGATATGTATTACAGTGCAGATGTAAACATCTACTGATGCAAGGTGTCATCATATTTTTTTATTTACTACAGTGACTATCCCAATTTAGAATCCACAATAGTGAATGTAGAAAGTAATATTTTAATAAAAAAATTGTGATTGCAGCCTTATTGTATAACTAAGAACATAGGCTGGATAGGCTGTTTTTGTGTGTGTTTGTCTTATATACAGGGCGTACATAAAGTTCGTGTGCACTTTAAAAAAATTTATAACTTTATTTGTGATAGAAGTAAATCTATATTTTTTAAGGTTTTATTGAGATTTTATTTAAGTTTCCACATGTCCTCCATCATTAGTAATACAAAGGGTAATACGATTTTGCAATTCACAGAAAACATTTGCCAACTGATTTACAATAATGCCTGAAATCACATTAGTTATTTTAGCTTTCAAATCTTCTAATGAACTAGGTTTGGTTGCATACACAGTTGTTTTCACATGCTCCCATAAAAAAAGATCTAATAGTCAAATCTGGTGAACATGGAGGCCAATAAAATGGTCCACCCCTTCCGATCCACCTGTTAGGAAATTCCTGATTTAGAAACTCTCTAACACGCAGAGCAAATTGACAAGGAGCTCCATCTTGTTGAAACACTGTATTATCTTTTCAAGTTTAATTGTTCAAGCTGTGGAATAAAGTAATTCTGCAGCATATCTAAATAGCTGTTGCTGTTAATAGCACAATATTGAAAAAATATGGCTCTATGATCCGATTTTTTTTCCCAAAGCACACCACACATTAACTTTAAGAGAGTCTCTTTCATGTTCAACAGTTTCATTTGGGTTTTCAGTTCCCCAAATTTGGCAATTATGCCTGTCGACCTTGCCACTAATGTGAAATGTTGCTTCATCAGAGAACAGTAAACTACTCACAAATCCATCATCATTGCCAAATTTTGAACTGATGACAGAAAGTTAGCCATGCATAATAATCCTCTTCTAACAAATGTTGATGTAATTGAATTTTGTAAGCTTTCATGTGAAGTTTTGCCCACAGAATCTTATGCACACTAGACTTTGGGAGCCTGAGTTCTAATGATACACATCTTACAGACTTTCTTGGACTTGCTGTAAAGGATTTTTCTATGGATGCAACACTTTTGTCACTGATATATGGCCTTCCAGACTGTGACTTATCATGGACGGAGCCTGCCTCTTTAAATTTTTTCATCCATTTAGCAATAATGTTCCTATTAAGGTGGTTCTTTATTGTATTCATTTCTAAACTTTCTTTGTACAGCAATAGTAGATTTCAGTTCAACCAACCAAAAGGACAGTTTTTCCTCAGTTGAAGCCATGGATCAAATTGATTCTGGAAAAAAGAAAATATATTTTTACTTATCTAAAAATTGTTGCAAATTTTGTGGTAAGAATTATTCAATAACTATACTTAAAACTAGGTACATTAAACTTTATAACATTTTTACAGATTATTTCTATCGCAAATACAAATAAAGTTATAAATTTTTTAAAGTACACACAAACTTTATGAACATCCTGTTTATTTGTTTGTATGTTGTGCATGCACAGGTGTGTATCGATAGCCAAGCATATGTATACATGTATATGAAAAATAAAGATGGATTCCAATCAAGGTTGATTCTTAATCCAGGCATCTACATGTTTAGATCTTAAGTGACTGGGGGTGAGCACTTAACAGACAAAAGTTTGTTGCTGGAATTGGATTAAGAAATTAATTTTTTTTTTCATTTTATTTTAAATTTTTACTTTTTATCTGTGGACTAACTTAAGTTTATTATTTAAGATACTGAAGTAAGTATTAGGTTGGTGCAAAAATAATGACGTAATAATGTCGTTTTTTGACGTATTTTTAACGTCAAAAAAACGATATTATTACGTCATTATTTTTGCACCAACCTAATATAATGCTTACTTATTTTATCTCTAAGCAAACTTTTTTGGTGCAAAATTTACAAGTGTCATTAAGAACTTTATCACAAAGTTAATTTAAATTTAAAATTTTCAATATGCTATTGGTTTTTAACAATTACCATATTAAGTATAAAATAAATTTTGTATGAATAATTTTTCTTTAACATAACAGGTATTTTTTTTTTTTTTTTTTAAACAAATATGTTAACTTTTTATGTCCTTCATAAATAAATAGACATTAAAAATATAACATTTTTCACTGCAAAATTAATGAAAAATGACACTTATTGAAGAATTTATCACAAAGTTAATGGCAAAAATTAAATTCAATAAATTTCTTAATATTTTACAACTATTCTTAAAAATATACCATAAAAATGTAAAAGAAGACATTGTTTTGTCAATATCGTATTTCTCTTTTTTTTACATTTTTTTTTGAGATCATTTTAAATTTATATACTAGTAATATCTATTCTTATATCAGCGAAATAAGTATTTTCTTTATCTTCTGTGAAACATTGTACATGTAACAAAAATTGCAAATTTTGTAAAGATTATCAAAATTATTGTTTGAAATTTGCATTTTTTGTAAAATATTTTCAAACTTTGTTGATACACGATTTTACAAAATGTTGAAATTGTTTTCTGATTGTATTTTAAATTATATTTTCTGTAATCAATTGGTATAAACAAATTAATTCATTATTTTTGCAAGATCTCTTAAAAATGTCTCTAATTTATGTGGAATAAAATGATTTTTATGTGCATTTAAATATTTTATGGTAGAGGAGGTTATTTTTGTTTCTTTGTACATTTGCATTAAAAGGAACAAGTCAATAATTGTAAACTTTCCTTATGAATAGTTGCTAACTAACTAATTACTGGACATTACTGACAAGTTCCTTGCTAAGTTTTCTCCATAATTGTTATTTAGTAGTAATTTAGGTCTCCACATGTCCACCCCCAGTTGTGGACCCAAGTCACATGGTTGTCTTGGCTCCAACAAGTGTTTATCTTGGTGGATGTGGGAACACCTGTGTAAGAATCTATATATGTATACTATGTAGGTTTAAGTATGTACATACAAACAGATATAGATAAAACAAACAAGTGTATACAGACTCTCTTCAAATGTCAAGCCTGTAATTAATGTGATTTACAACAACGAACTTATCCTCGGAGATCCCCAGAACCACTCTCCTAACACATAATTTACTCTTTCTTTAGTTAAACTGGTGATGCCAATGAGAACATAAGCTAAGCTTTTTGCCAGAGAAATGTGTGTTTGATTAAAAAGTTTTTCACTTTCTCTCGGTATCTTCACTTTTGCTTTGCATAATATTATACATCTTACATACAAACATGAAGTAAAAATGCAGATTCTAACTATGAAATATGTTTGAAGAATTTGTTTACAGTTGGTAATCAAATACAATACTGTAAGGTGGAATAATGTTATCTCTATGGAGAGAGAGAGAGAGAAAAAGAAAAAAAAACAACTTGTAAACCAAATTTGATTTCTGGCTAAAGTTATGTATTCATTTTGCAGTAAATGTTCTAAGTAATGTTATGGGCGTGTGGCCAAGTGATTAGAACATTCCCTTTCTGACCATGAGACCCAGGTTCAAATCTCACCATGGTCGATTTGTTAGGAAGGAGACTTCCTGATGTTATTAGTCTGGAGGGGGCTATCTCAGCATGCATCAGCTTTGGAAAGTGCCTGAAATCCATACCACAGGTTGACCCAAGCCTTGTGAATGGAATTTGGTAGACAGTACCCTTAGGGGCCATTGATAGCTGTGTTAGTACAAAGTCACAAGTCATCATGACTGAGGGTTTGAGTGTGCTGGCCTTGGTCAGATTGTTGATCACGCCAGATAAAAAACTGTAACTAAGGTCTGCTCATTATAGTTGCAGTACAAACCAAAGGTTGGCTCTGTGGGTGTTGAACAAACACAAATGTGCCTGAACAAGCATCTGCAGGGATTGGCTAACCATACTAGTAGACGGTTATCCTCAAATACAAGTGGCCAGCTATAGATAGAATGTTCTAAGGAGTGGTATCACTCTACCTTTGTGCTCTCTTTCATTTACTAGATACACTAAAGGTTTTGTTACTAGCATTGTTGAATATATTTAGGCCAGGGATTATTTTTTGCTACTGTATTATGTAACTTAGTACTGTCCCATATTAAATGAAGAGATGATAATCTCTGCTAAGTAGCTCTTTGTTCTTGGGGTAGCATGAAGAACAAATCCTACATGGTACTCCAATGCTTAAATCATGATGACAAAAGACAAAACAATAATCTGATATTTGAAATTTTCTGTTTAGCAAATAATATTTATCTATGTTTTTTATTTTTTAAATTAATTCATAAAATCTCTTAATTTGTCTTGTGTTTGAGTGAGCATATTCATATCTGAAAAGTTATTTTTTTCTTTTTATAAATAAATAAAATTGATTGTGTGGTTCTGATAAACTCGTGTTACATTTCAATATATATTTATATTATCGTTAGACAAGCATTGACTATAGCTAATTGAATAGGTGTCATAGTACATACTGCACATATTTTACATTTTTGTTTCAGGTAAATGGTGTGGGCATGCTAAATTCAAGATGTCTTTTAACCATGGTGGTGCTATTGAGTTTGGTCAGGCTATGTTACAAGCTGGTAAAATAGGTGAGCATTCCAGAACATTATCAAGTGACTATAATTGATTTCTTTTTCAGATTTTAATATGTTCAGCCTTTCACAGTCAATCTGCTTGCTACTAAGCCAAAAGCCTGAAGAATTTTTTGAGGGAGTAACTTTTTTTTTTTTTTTTTTTATTAACCAAGAAATCTTGTCCTCTTGCTAGTTACTAACTTGTTAATTCATTGTTCAATGAAAAGTCACCACCACAATCATATTCCTTTTTCCTGTGACTTGCAACCATCAACAGACCCTGTCAAATATATTTTATTTCAGAAATATGACACATTTTCAACAACTAGTGTGCTTTTTTTTTTCTAATCCTTAACTTATTCACCACTCTTTTTATGTATGCGCAGAGTTACATTTATAAAAACAAAAGGCAACTAAAACAAATATATGTAAAAACTCAAGGGAGATTGATTCTCATTGTGTACAATGCCAAGATGTGGCAGATATTAACTTCTTCTGGTATAAAGAATTTAAAACAAGACTAATTTTAAGAAAGTCAACATTATTTACATTTGGATTAATGTCCTCATCTTTGTTATTATCACATTTTCGCTTTGTGCTCTCCAGCCTTCAAATGTCTGTCAATTCAGGTAACCGTAGGGGAATTTTGAAATGAACCCTTTATTCAATCTATGGGGAGAAATCGTTTTCTTTTCTTTGTCCAATTATAGGAATATTTTGTTCTTATTTAATACTACTCCATTATTGCTAACCCTGTTTCTATTGAGTCTAAGTCAACGATAAAACTGATAATCTATGATCAACATTATTAATCTTTTCAAGTGTACTTTACATTTATAAAGCAAGGTACATTGCTGTCTTTAATATTCAATATTTATAAAGGCTGTATTTATGTGGGTATTTAGCTTGGTATAAAGGCATAGTGAAGACTGAATCATCTCCACTAGTAAATGCTCTTCCAGACATACTTGAACACTATTGCAAATTTTTACTAATCTTAAGTAAGTTTGGTCCACGGTTATAATAGTTTGAGACCAAGAAAGGATTTAACTCATTACACTTTGTAAATGATCTGTAAGATATTCTGACTCAATAGTCTTTTCTTATGCAATATTTCTTTTTTTTCTTTAAAATATTTATGAACTTATCTTTTTTTTTTTTTTTATTAAATGAGACATTTTGAAATATATTCTGTCTTTGATGATAATTGTGAAAAAGTTATTAACATAGCCAACCATTGATCAGATGCACAAAATCTTTGACTGCCCATATAATGTTGGATACAAAGATATTTTTTTTTTTTATAAAAACAAATCTTTTTTTCAGCATTCTTTTGAATTAATTTTTAAACTCTTTCTCTGCAGTTTCTCGCTATCAAATGCCTCAGCCACCTCCATACACACCACCACAGGGACCATACTACCAACCACCACCTCCAGCCTATTCTGCACCTAGGTATGACTGGGTGCCATACCAAACATTCCCAAATGCACCTCCAGGTAAGTCTTATGTAATTTCTAAGGTGGGCGTAGTAAATCATAACAGCCGCATGTGTATGGAAGGCAACAAGATAATTTGATTTTTGTAAAATTTTGCAATTCCTTGTATAATGTTAAACATTTAGCAATGTCTACCTTTATCTTTTTCAATCCACCTACATTCTATGCAAAATCCACTCCTCTGGTTATAGAAAAACATCTTTCAAAATATGTAATTAGGAAATTGTAAGAATTATCAAGAAAGGAATACATTTGTTTACAATAATAAATTGACAATTTTAAATTTTCAATCAAATTCATAAATTATTCCTTTATTTGGCAGCAAGATAAATAGGATCTATTCTATTAAGCAATGTTTATAATAGAATGTGCGGGTTTTGTGATGGATATTGGTGCAGAAAGTGAAATTGACAAAAATTAAATTCTGGCCTAGTTCCTTGCATTTGCTTTTTATGCAAATGTCCTTGGGAAACGCATGACGCTGACTCTTCTATCCCTAACTAGGGGCTAAATAGCTAGGGAGACAGAGTTCTCTAGCTTTGGGTGGCAATAAGTGTAAGAAGAAAAACTCTGTATTCACAACCATGAAGAAGACAATAGGAAACTACTTCACTATCTTTCCCAAGAATGCATGGAAATTCACAAATAATAAGGAAATGGAATTTATGAAGAGTCATGATTGTATACACCCTGAAGAAATGTGGCATTTAAAAAATGGGGGGAAAATGGTTATACTGAAACCCAATACACACTTATAAAAAAAATTTTTTTTTTTTTGTAAATCTCAAGTTTTTGACCTGTGATGTAAACTATTGACTAATAAAATTGTATGGTCCTTATAAGATATTTAAGACTAAAGTAAGATTTTCAGTATTTGTTTGCTTCTTCAGAGTAAAAATAGTTTTAGATACACCTTTACAAAGATGTTTAGTAGTTTTATTTATTTTGTTTCAACTTGCACTCTACAGTCTGATATTTAAGGGATGTCTTTAGATCTCATGTTAGTGTTATTTCAAGAACAGGTGAGATTGGAATCTACTTTGTTGGTTCCTATTTTATAAGTATTAATGACTTCAAAGTGTCAGTTAACATTCTTCGTGATTACTTGTGTAGTTTTAAGACGTTTCTCTTTGTATAATTTTCTTTCACCTTGTCTCAGTAATAGCAAAGTATTGTTTATAGCTACCATCTGTCCTTGATAAATGTTTAAATTCTGAACATGTTACAAAAGCAGGCTGCAAGAAGAATTTTTTTTTTTTTTTTAGAAGTTTTTACTTCAAACAACAAATTGTTGATAAAATAATTAAATAGTTCATGTAAATACTCTTTTTCTTTTTTTAGTGGATTAGTAATTGAAACAAAGGAAGATATTGAATAAACTTTTATAGCAATATTGGTAAGGTAGAGATAAAATTGTCAGACAAAATGTAGAGAAAACGGCAATAGGTGTCTTTATTTTATATTGTATTTTGATTTTATAGGATTTATACAAATACATTTAAGAATTGTTTAAATAATTTTCAGTACTACTTGAAATATGTTAAGTTTATTTTAGTGCACTGTAAATAAGTAATATCCATTAGTTTATTTAGGTAAGACACATCAAGGCTACAAATTTTGGTCCCAAAAAGCAATTTTAAACAGATTGAATAAAATAACAGGAGTAAATAAAACTTACAATAAATTTTTAGATTATTTTTATTGGCTCAATCTCCAAAAAAAAAAAAAAAAAAGTTTTAGACTTCTGAAAGACATATCCCAGCTGTCATATAGTAGGAAACCAAATCAAGTAATACCAAAAACCCAACTCCAGTTGGGTGGTAGCACCTATTAACTTCCCAGCTAAGGACAAATAGTGTAACTCCACCAAACAAAACACTATGAAAGTATAAAAATACATTTTTATAGTAAAATTACTGACAATACATTTTATCTGGTGTAGTCAATTGTGTTCAAGATATATTTAGTTGAAGCCATTAAATTATGTTAAAAATATATAGGTTTTGTCATGAAGTAACCCAGTGATGTTGATATGTTGCTAAGCAAAATCAACCAAACAACTCCAGCTTATTCCTGTTTTTGAGGAGCCTTTCAGTAGGATATTCATCAACTGCATATGACACATTTAAAATAACTTCAATTATAATAATAAGTTAATTATATTTTATGACTCATGACTGATATATAAACCAACAAGATTGTGTCAATATGCTGAAATCTTATATAGACAGAAGTGGCATTCAAACAAGTTGTTCATCCTGTAAATACAGTTAGTCATCATCATCAGAGCTGTGAAAGTAGAGGCTATTTGATGTGGTGACAAATAAGGAATGGTTGGTAAAATCTCAAATACCAAAAGTCTCTCACTGTGACATTTTGAGTATGATGCATGACACACACCCATTGTCTGGCCACCTATGAGTAAAGAAAACTTGCAGTAAAATTTCCCATTATTTGTATTGACCATATTTCCAAAAATATGTTTCAGAATTATACTGATTGATTGCATAAGACATTTTTAAAACAACTTCTGCTAATCGGTACATGCTGACTATCATGTGTGCCTCAAGATTTTCTGAAGCTGTACCACTAAAACCAAAGTCATTGTTAAATCTCTGACCAAATTTTTTTACCCATTTTTTTTTTTTTTTTTTTTTTTTTTTAAGTCAGTTCAATCTGATCAATATATACACTGTATAGGCCTGTAATCAGGCATATACAATGTTTTATGAAAACGTTTCCTTTTTAAATTTTTAAACTCTTTTTTTTTTTTTTTTTCTCTTTAAGAGGGGAAATATTGTGTATTATAATGGGAGGACAAAATTAAAAGTGGAAAAAAAAGTGGCCTAGGCAGGCTGCTTTTTTTTTTTTTTTTTTTTTTTTTTTTAAGTGAATTATCTTGGACAAAACTAATCAGCTGGATTAAAAATCTGGTGAGATGAAATTATAAAAGCCATTTTTCTTTACTTATACAGGAATTTAAAAAACATTTTTGAAGACCCATGTTACTTGACTATTTTTGTTGTCTATCAAAGCTTTGTGCTACTTGTTACTCGACTCATTATTTTTCCTTTTGATATTACAAAATATAGTACAAACTTTAGGACAAACTGATTTAAAAAGTTGAATCTTTTTTTCACAGTTGAATCTACTCTGTAGCTATCTCTTGGAATAGATGTTCCATTTAATCAGAATTCACTGTATAATGTTCATTTAATCCAATTTATTATTAAATTTTCATATTCAAAATATGTTGGCATTTTTAATTTACATTTTTGAATTGAGAATCAGCCAAATTAAAAAAAAAATCTTGATTGTAAAGATAATTATTTTTACAAACTTATCTTGGATTTTCAGCATCTGAAGTCTTCATGGCTGAAGCACCCCCACCATACCCTGGAATTGATCCTAGCCTGACACCATATCCAAATAATCCTCCTCAAGGTATGTCTTGAGCTAGTAACTTTTCTGACATTTCATTTTTTGAGTTATCTGAATGTATTTTGAAGTTTAATTTTGAAATGCAGTGATTTTAAGATAAAAATAGTTATCACTTTACAGGGTTAACTCCCTTTAAATATTTCAAATTCTTTAACACTATCAGTACCAACGCTTTGTTTATTTTATTTACGTTTGTCTTCTGTTTGGTATAGGCCGAGAATAGAACAATTGGGATTCTCCAGAGACTCAATGTTATTTTTTATTAGATAATTTGATAAAATATTAAAATGGTTGAAAAATATTTAAAATATAGTCTACTTAAAAAAAAAAAAAAATGTAGGATCTTGTCTTCTACAATAACTTTACATTATTAAAGTGTTTAAGGAAAATTTATAATCTAGAGAGTATAATTTTCAGTTATTTTTAAATATCTTGAATTGTGTTGAATGTTACAGATTTTATTCTCAGAAGTAAGATTGAATTAGTTCATTAAAAAAAAAAAAATGCAGTGTGCTTTTCAAACTGCTTAGAAGCTTGAGCAGTGGATTACACTGCTTTTAAAGGTGTGATAAATGTTCTGTCTTAATTGATCATATGTAATAGAGAACATTGTACCTAAATAATAGATTCATTACATTATTTATATTTGCATTAATAGGTTTAGTCCTACTGTATATAGTTATAAATTTGGATGCATTATTTTTGACTGTTTTTTTTTTTTTCATTGTCTTTTTTTATGACAAATATTATTTTTCTTTGTTTATTGAGAATATTTCATCATATTAAGAAAATAAAATTAGCTTGTTTTTATTTGTCACTATCAATCGATACTAATGGTAAATCCATTCTTGTTATCTAGTTTACAAATCTTCAAAAGTGGCCATGGACCTTTGTTATTATTATATAAAAAAAAAGATTAATATTGGCAAGATAGAGAAAGCATTAACTGTATTTCAAAATTGCTGATGTTTTTCTTATGGAAGAAACTCACTTGAACTTATTTCTGTTATTTTAATTATGTGTGTGTGTGTTAAAGATGACATGCAGATTGGAATCCAACAGGATGATAAAATAAAGGAAAAGTATATCAATCTAACATGTTTCATTTTTATTAAAGCTTCATCAGAGATTGAGAGAAAACAAAAAGACAGAAACACTGGTATTTTCAATTATGTTTGCGTTAGTTCTCATTGGTCAGTCACATGTATTAAAACCATAGATAATTCTATGTGTATGTAGGTTTGTGAAGATTCTTCTATGTCTAAGTGGACATCAGATGATATTGTGTATCTGTGTCTGTCTAGTGGGAGTTCTGTCTTCACCTTTGTGTGGCCAACCCATGCAGCAGTGTGTCACAAGATTCTAATGTATGGCTGACTTCTTTAAGAATATATTCTTTGTATTAGATAGATACAAGTTAGATTCTTTAAGAATAGAGTCAAAGAAAAATGACAATGTAATGTTTCTAGCATGTGTTTATAGTTGGTAATAATGTTATTATGTTTTTATATTTATATATATATAAGATTTACCTGATGATCCTGAATCCTTAAAAAAGGATTTAGGTGAAATAAATTATCGTAATGGTACATTAAAGTGATTTGTTTTTCATTACATTATATATATATATATATATATATATATATATATATATATATATATATTAATATTAAAATGGGGAAATAGCAAAATCCGTAATAAACAGATCTAGTGAGTTTAAAAAGGAAAATATAGACTCACATGTCACCCAGTAAAGAAAGACAATGAATAAATAATTTATGAAACTGAATAAAAGATTTTGATAGTATAGTATTAATAATATTATAATATATTTAGGTTCTGTCAACTTTGGTATTGAGTCCTTGGTCGATTTATTTTAAAATTTTAGATTGTTTTAAGCTTCAGCTTTTGTTTCTATTATTTGTGTGTATACACATGCACATGGACACATATGATAAAATAAGAGAATGAATAGGAAACATATCAATCTAACATGTTTCACTTTTATTAAGGCTTCGTCAGAAGAATAAAAGTGAAATATGTTAGATTGATATATGTTCCCTATTCATTCTCTTATTTTATCATCCTGT
The DNA here is from genome assembly GCA_963932145.1 of Acanthosepion lycidas. NCBI lineage: Eukaryota > Metazoa > Mollusca > Cephalopoda > Sepiida > Sepiidae > Acanthosepion > Acanthosepion lycidas. Next base: position 78,836,392 of record OZ010580.1, on the reverse strand, counting down.
CGGATTCCAGTCCATATTTGATATACATATTCTCTCTTTCTCTATCTTTATATATATATAGTGTGCGTAACATATTTTTAGATATTTTTAAAATTGTTTTTTTTTTTTTTTAATTTATTTATTTTGTAGATGCCAAGGCTAGAGAAGCAGCTGCTAGTGCATACTACAATCCTGCAAACCCTCACTTGTTGTACATGCCCAGCCCCAACGAGCCTCCACCGCCCTACACAGAGGCTACAAAAAAAAGCAACTGAACCTGCATGAAACCTGACATGTGTCAGAATAGTCAACAAGTGGATGATGGACCTCCTAGAATTGTGTATAAAATGTGTATATTCTTTGTATTATTATTATTAATAATGATGATGATAATAATTATGCCATCAAAATTTAATGACATTGTTATTTTTGGTCAATACTTCATCTCTTTCATTTCCACCTGAATACCTTTTTGCTGCTTCTGCACTTCCATCTTATGCTCAGTTTCCACTACATATTGAATTTCAATGGTGGGGTTTTGCTGTTTTAGGTAATAATAATAATTATTGATGGATAATTAAAACAATTTCTATTTAATATTATTTTGGTTGTTAACAAATATATGTTTGTTACTAAAGTGATGCGCAATAATTAGTCTATCAAACCAATTTATCTATTTTTAAATTTTTCAATGGTATAATTTTGGATTATAGTTTTCTTTTTATAAGTTGATATCCATTAACTTTAGTGAAAATAAAGCTGAAGTGATTCTTGAAAACAGAGCCAATTATATTGCATAAATCTAGTTTTTGTTATTTTTAATTTCCTCAAATATTTAAAAAAAACAAAAAAAACATCAATCCAAAGTATTTATCTTTGGTGTCATATTCTTGCAAATGCAAATTACTGTGCCTAGTTTTGGAGTTCCTAAAGTTTCCAATATATTATTATTCATTTCAGTGTCTATTTGTAAATTTTATCTCTCGGCTTAGAACATTGTTAAATTTACATCTTGTTTTCTCCATATGAACTTTTCATATGAACACAAAGAGTTGAAATTATTTTTTTTCTTTTTCTAGGTTCCTTTTTTCTTAATTAGTTGCAAAAGCATTAAACATTTTTCCATTTTGGAAATCTCTAAAAATGTAAACAATATTTTTTTTTCATTTTCAACCTGGATATTTTTTTTTTTTTTTTTTTTTTTTTTTTTTTTGTAGAAATGACACCCCCAAAAAGTGAATTGTCAGTTCCTGTTTTAAATTTGTCATTTTGTATAAGATAATAGTTCTTGTAAGATTAGTAAATTGAAACTAAGATTTCTTAAAAGAAGAATGAGTTGTCAATTTCAGTTTTTCTTTCTTGTGATTCTAAAGACACTTTTAGTCGGTACCCAACATTGTTGTTCAGTATTGTTGATTAGATTTATTGTTTGATAGAAATGAAAAATTTTTTTTTGTCATATTTTAAAATTTTTTCTAATTACACAATCATTCCAGGGAAAGCGCACAAAAAATAATTTTTTACAGACAAATGTATGAAGGCATTAAATAAAAATTTGATTCTTTGCAATAATCCTAACTACATTTCCATTTAACCTTTCAACTTAAGAATTGTGGAGATTTTCTGTTTCTTACCCAGCTGCTTAACTGTTTTATTTAGTGTTTATTTTTTTGGAAGATGTTCTAAAATATTACCCATGATTCCTTATCTGCTTGGATTTAGAATTATATTGTTTATACAGGAAAATTACTTTTATTAACTGGATATCCTTGTAGATTGAACTTGGTTAAGTGAGTTTTGCTTCTTTTTTTTTTTTTTTTTTTTTTTTCTCTCAGTTTCCATTTTGGGTGTGATCTATAAAAGGAGTCAGTTTACTTTATTGTATGTTTATGATCAGCACTGCTGACACTGGTATCATATTTCTTCAACACTACTTCAACCGCACTCCTCATCCCAACCTCCCTGTCAACAAATTAAGGCTGCCATTTTCTTTGATTTTCACTGACTTTAAGTCTGGCTAAATGTAATTTGCCCTTTTTCAATTGATACATTCAGCAAAAAAAATTATACTGTACAGAATAAATTATTTAAAATGGACATTTGAAAACAATAAGTTGAAATAAAATGTGTTTTTTGAAAAACAAGGCATAAAAGTCAGATTTTTAAGATTATTGATAAAATTAAAGCAAGAAATACATTGTCTATTAAGCTTCGATCAGGGCTCAGGCCTACGCAGCCCAACTATCCATGTTAATTTTATTTTATTCTTTCTTTACTTTCTTTATTCTTTTTTCCTTCTTCTTTCTTTATTATGAATAATATCGACAAAATGTATTTTAGTCAATATTTTGAAGCACAGTTAAAAAAAAAAAAAAAAATCTTTGGATCGAGCTGAAGTCAAGAATGAAAATGATGCACTACAAAAGATTTTTGTTGTTTTGAAATAGATATACTTGAATGTTGACTCACTTTGCTCAGCCTGATCCCTGGAGTTAACACTAATATATATATATATATATATATATATATATATATATATATATATATAGGTTACACTAGGTAATTGGCTACAAATTATAAAGGAAAATGAAGATATTCAATAAGAAAAAAATCAGTATATTTTCAAAACCATTTCTGCACAGATTCAAGTGAGAGAAACAAAAAGGTTATTCAATAAAACTGCTCTTAGCTTCTATGTGTCCTTGATACTGATTGAACGCCTGAATCAGGTGGTTCTCATTCATGTTGGCTATCCTATCCATGATGGTGACCTTCAATGAGTCCTTGGTATTGTGGGGGGTCATTGTTGGCCTCACTCTTGATAACATTCCAGAATAGGGAACCTGTGGAGACAAATTGTGTGGGTTGACATGACCATGAAAATTCTTAGCCAAATCATTCCTAGAAATGTTGGAGGGAGCAAAGTCCTGCTGGAACATGTATGACCTCCACTGGGCTGTCTCCTTGATTCAGCATTTGACCACTGTGTCCAACACCTCAATATAAGTGGTAACATTTATCCTGAGGCCTTGCAGGAAGAAATCTGGTAGCATGACATATCCCTCATTTCTTACAACCTCAGGGAACCTCACAGATGATGTAAACTTGATGTGTATTACTATGGATGCCCATGTGTAGTCTATGCAGTGCCAAATGTCATTCATCCTGATCACCTTCTAGCCCGAGTTAATATTCCTCTCACTGGAGAGCAACCAGGCTATGCTGGGCTCCTCAGTGTGTTTGAACCTGTTCAGTAAGCACTTTGCATTTAAGTTCTTGTTGAACACAAACTATGCTGTCATTGTCACCTCAGAATTGTACCATGTCTATATACATCATATATCTGATAGTGGATACTACCAACTTGAACTGTTTGGTGATGGCCATCATTGCTGGTTTCATGGTTAATGAAGTCCCAATCTTGCAAGATGAATTTTGCTATTCTTATGACATCTGACCACTGACGATATTTCTGTCCCTTGACCATAGATGATCTGTCCTTGCCAGCTCATTCCTGACAAAAGACTTGACCACTTTCAAGAAGCTGGTTATCTCTCAGTTGCTCTGGTTGGCAGTTTGTTCCATGAGAAGTTATACTGTTTTATTTTCTATGACATATTGGAAGTTGCGATGTTAATGCTCTCAGTATGCGAAAGAAATAAGACACCTGACATATTACATTGTCTTGCAATTGTGGTCCACTAAAGGCATTCTATCAAATATCTGGCGAGCTATATATATATATATATATATATATATATATATATATATACATACATACACACACACTAAGATCAACACCAAACAGTGACAGTCTGTTTTTTGTTTAAACACAATCTTCAGACCATCATTGTATATAAACATGAAACAGACTGTTGCTGCTGGATGTTGACCTCAGTGTCCACTTCTATATTTACATACACTCTGACCCTGATATTGAGCACTTTAACCCATAAATGTAGCATACCTTAAAGCTATATTTTTATCATATATAGGATTAATAGAAATATAAAATTTGTCACTTAACTGATTGATGTTATATTGAGCACCTCTACTGCAGAGCTTTGTAGTTGAACCTTTATGTAATTGTTGATAGAGAGGGAGGGAACTCCTTTTTATCAATTAAAATTCTTGATAAATATAACTGGTTTATATTTAGCATAATGTAAATAGATTCTGTGGTTTTATGATTTGAATTATATATTTGACAAGAAAAAGACAGTTTCTTTCTGAATTTCTGGGATGAGGCTTTACTATTTACCTACAGTCTATTGTCTTCATTTTGTTGTTAGGTTACTCAGATCAGCAAGCAACTGAAGAAGGTTGAAGGGCACAACACCTGACACAAAAATGAAGTTAATTGTCTGTGTGTAAATAAATAAAGAACAAGAGAAATAGTATTTTAGCATTTGTAGGTGCTCAATTTAGTGCATTTCATTTACTGTCTGAGCAGCACAAGCAGCACTCTGAAGAAAGTTTTATTTTGTGCTATGATTTTTAAGAGATATCAGCAAATATAGTTCTCGCCATCTTGATGAAATTGAGCTTTCTGACAAATTTTATAGTAATGATCAGCTTTATTCTTCAATCTAAATTTTTTTCTCTGGGTGGTTGGGGATGGGGAAATTGTCATGGCATAATGAAAGGTGAGTCTCTCAACTAGTAAGTACAATGCTCGAATAATCTCCTCAAAACATGTAATTAAGTTGATTATAGAATAAGTTTTATTGATGGCTCTTGGTTATAGAGATAGTCATACAAAACTAAATAAAGATGTTCATCTCAATGATTCATTGAATAAAATTGCTTCTTTAGCTGATTATTGTAAAATCACATAGGATCAGTATGTGAATATCTTCATAAGTTTGTTTTTTTCTTCCTATTTTGTCATTGAGGTCCCGTTCATTGTTGCTAACTACACTGTTGTGGTCACATAAATAGATTTACATGCACAATGTTGTGTGCATGAAAACAATCAACTTAGCAAATGCAATCACAAAAGTAGTAACAAAATGTTACTAGTTCAATTGATTTAAAAATATCTCTTGCTCTTTCTCACTCTGAATTAAAACCGAATGATGAAATCAGTTAATTGCATGGATTCAATAAGTCTTTTAACATTTGATTTCTAATTAAAGTTACCATTTGGAAATATTTTCTAGATTTTTATTCTATCAAGTTTTATAGAATTTAAACTCTAGTAAGGGGAAAGAACAAAACAGTACTTGAATTAACCAATATTTCAGAGAGTTACACATTCTCAAACAAAATAAGCTTGAAGTTTAATGTTTATGCATTTGGCATGAGTTAAATTTTATTAAGGTGAGAGGTTCTGATCTGGTCTGAGTATTTTTCACTGGCTTAACTTTTTCTTTATTTAATAGAAAATAAAAAGCAATCTATATTAATTTCAAATGATTTCTGAAAATTCTATGAGAAACACTAGCTACTTTTTGTAAAAAAAAAAAAAAAAACTGAATTTTTTCTTTGAAAATATGTAGACGTTTTGATGAGTATTGTATTTAAACTCTTATTTTGCATTATTCAAATTATATTTTAAAAATAATTTTAATAATATACTATTCTCATTGAATTTTTGTTGCATGTAAATACTTTATAAATTTAGCTATTTTATTTAAAGTATCTATCAAAAATTTCTTTAATATGAATATGGTGACAGAATCCTATATTTTTGTTATATTTAAATAATTCCTTCTAATAATTTTTTTTCTATTAAACACTTTTATTAGACAAAATTTTTAAATGTGATTTTGGTTCTTGTTACTTTATCTTAATAGTTTACAATTTTCATTTAAATTAAATGTGATATACTTTTATAGAAATTAGTTCTATTTTTTTCTTCTAAAATTGAAATTTTAAATTTGAAAATATTTTGTACAGAGCACAATTTTAAAATATTCAACATGTTGATAAAATGAATTTAACTTATAAATTCAATGGTTGTTAAATGAAGTGGAATTAGTCAATGGTTTGGGAAATTGTTTCATCCCAACTGCCGGTTTCCAAAGAGATTTTTGTGCTCTTAATTTGTACTTTAAGATATCAAATAAATTTGTTATTAAATTAATTTTTTTTAAAAAAAAAAATACTTGTTTTTTTTTTTTTTTTTTTTTTTTTTGTTGCCTTTTATGCTAGTCTTATAACTAAAACTGATTGAAAGTCATCAGTTTCTGATCAACAAAGTTTTAATCTGGTCATTTCTGTATGTGACCAGTTAACTGTGATTGCTATTTATTAGGTTGGTGCAAAAATAATGTCGTCTTCTCACATATGTTACTATGTGAGAAAACGACATTATTTTTGCACCAACCTAATACAAAATATTTGCTAATTTCAGGGTATTTTATTGTTATTTTGTAATTTGTTGTAAATTTCTATAAAATTTTACCACTTCTTGGAACAGATTGAATCTGTTGGAGTATATTATCATTTTTTTTTTTTTTTTCATTACTCTGTCTTTGTATATATGTCATATAATGGACCAGTTTGGGAACATTTTTATATGCCAGTTATTACATTCTTGAAGTTAAGGTTAAATGGCATTTGTAACGAGTATATTTCATACATATTTGATAGAAAACATAACATTAAAACTTTGTATATATTACAGCATGAAAATGTTTAATTTGAAATATTTTATTATTTTTTTTTAGTATTTATTTTTTCATTTGAATTATAAAGCAATACCTTTTTAATTTTATAAGGTATCTAGTTATTTTAGGTTTACATTAAGTGTCATCAGTACATGTTGCTTGTAGAGTTAGCTCCCCACCTCCTATGATATATGATATGATATGCTATGTGTGTGCATTTTCCTCCCTAACACCACATTCATTAAAATCATGAGAAAAACCACTGTAGACCACTGACCATTTCTTTATTATAAACAGAAAGAAGAACAGTATTTACAATGTTGTTTGGAACCTTAAAAAAGCAAGAATCAAAAGGTCAGATGTTTTGGAAGATCATCTTCACACACATACACACACACACACTTTTAATCATTTCACCTCAAACAAGGTAAAAAAGCCAATAAGATGCAAGGAGTTACAGAGTTAGAGAATATGAAAGAAAACAAGGAGGAGAAAGAACATTAAAAAAATAGGAATTAAGAAAAAAGAAGATAATAATTTACATTGCATTTAAATGTCTGAAGGTCAAAGTTGTGTGGAAAGCAAGTAACCAGAAAAGTTCCACAAGCAAGAAGTGCAAGAGAAGAAACTTAGCATAAAACTTAATTACATCTAGCCATTTCAAGTGTAAAACAAGACTAGTACTGGGCTTAAATTCATAAATCTGTCAATGGTTTTGCTAGCATGCAATAAGGCATGATGAGCAAGTTTTTGAGCATACTGGCCTTGTTCAGTTACTTAATCACACCAGATTATGTACTCTCTCCCAGAAACTGCAACTAAGATCTACTCAGCAGTTGCAGTTTAAATCACAGGTTGATTCAGAAACAGCGACTAGCTCATTATCCAAGCCGATGGTTGTGCTTAGAAATCAGTAGACAGTCATTATATATAATGTATCTAAAGTTTTAAAATTATCTAAATTGTAATTGTTAAAAAATACAATTGTAACAATGTTTTAAATTGTGTAATTACAATTTTTAATAAAGATTCTTCCAATATAAGTTATCTCCCTTACATGGTGGTAAAACTTTTTGAATTAACTGAGTGCATTTCATACATACACACAACATTCATAATTGTCAAATACATTAATTCTTTGTCTTAGCCATTCACCCCTGAAGATGATCTTGGATGAGATTGAAAGTACTTGGGGAAAATAAAAACTATAAGAATAATTATGGCTTCTTTCTTAATCAGTTTTGTACCAACACTAAGAAATTGAACTGTGAACTTGAGAGGATTAAAATAAAAATAACTAGACATATGTCTAGATTATTTAACTAAATGCTTGAATGAAGATATGCTGCCTAAATATACATCTATCAACACACACACACACACACACACACACACACACATATATATATACACACACAGATTTGTGCATGGAAATAAATTTAATTTAAATGTTATTTTTTTAGTGGATACTCATATTTGAAATAGACGCCCCATTTTTATTTTCATTTCATGCACATTTGAGAAATCTTAAAGAAAATGTCTTCGCCAGTAGGGATTGAACCTGTATCTTTCTTTGGAGGAGAAGCCATCATTTGATCCAGCATGCTTTACCACTCCGCTACAGAGAGCATCCTATTTCAGCAAGGTTTTATTTCCCTTTTTCCCTTGCTGCACTGTAACACTCTGTAGCCGAGCAGTAGAGCCCACTAGATCAAACTGTGGTTTCTCTTACAAAGACCAATAGACGTAATACATACAGTTTAAAATAGAAATGGGGCATCTATTTCAAATATGAGTATCCACTAAATGATAACGCTTGAAGTAATAATGTCAGATTAAAAATAAATCCATTATTTCTTTATAATAGATTTACTATAGATTTACTATGCTTTTTTTAGTCTTGCAAAGAAATGACAACAGTAATGTAGCATTTGAACATTTTCTCTAATGAACTCATCTTTTTTTCATGGATTTTTAGTAATTACTTAAAAATTAAAACAACTCACAGATTCGAGTATCAGTGATTTGTATTGACATGTGGGATGGAGGAAAGCCCCCATAGAATGTTTGAGGTTTATTGGATGCCATATCTACTTGAGAAATCCCGAAGAATCCATTAACTAAAATACTGTGTTAAAAACAACAAAGACGAGGATACTGGTATGAATATTTCATAGAAGACTGAAGTTTCATCTCGTAATTTTAATACACTAACCAAAACGCAATAATAGAATCTTTTGAGGATATTAGTCTGAATATTACGGATAAGCTTTTCCATGTAACTAGCAAGAACTCTTTCTGCTATCACCTCTCTGCAACATGACACATGACTTTGGAACTCTTTTGACAGTCTTCACCCTCAGTTCTAACTATGCTTTAATATAAGCCTGCAAATGGAAATTTGTAACTTCTGACCAAGTAGCACTTGACCTCAAAAGGTTTAAGTTATGTATTATCCCATTTTGATCAAATAATTGACACCTTCGAAGATCTTACTTCATAGACTTTACTGCTGGTCATAAAAACAATACACTTCAGACGCAAATAAAATCATTTAGGGCCCACTTTGCGTGTTCTAAGCCAACTAGTTTTCGCAATAGCTATGTCAATTTCGAAAATATCTGTGGCGTGCACAAATAAAGGTAAGGGCTTTTGCATTAAATAGCAATTCTCATCTATGAATGGAAGGGCAACAACAAAATGGGAAAAGAACTTGACTTTTGCCAATCCCTGTTACGATATTTGCAAGCAGTGGGTAGAATAAATGAGTGACCCAGGAATGTGAAGGTTATATGTCAGCCCATTTCAGGAAATAAACATGGGAATACGTCTACATAAACCTCATCGAACCAATCTTCAGGAACACCAACATACAGATTGACTATTCTGGGTTCGGTTCGAAATTCGGAAAAATATCACCCGCAGAAGGCTGGAGCGTAAAACAGCTGAAACGTTATGAACGTGACAATAAAGATGAGGTCAACAGTACAAACAATGTAAATAGTATTTAAACGATAAAGTAACGGTTAATAAATTTGGTTCCCTCACAATCCCATGTAAAGTAAAGTCAATCTTGCAATGATTGCTTATTTGGACACACACCGCGCATAAACTTTATAGTACTCTTAAGTCATCATGTTTTGTGCAGCTCCATAACTGATGCCCACGATTGCCGGAACTTGTGCTAACGTGATTCGTCTTTCCTGATCAAGGCATTCACCCTCTGGATGTGTTCTCCTGTGCGCGATTTTGATGGGCGACCGGATCGGCTTTCTTCCGTTCCAGTTGTTCTTCCCGCTTTAAAGCGTTCCACATACACTTTTCATTGACTCATGGTGTGTGTGGGCCATACTTCGCTAACATCCGGCGATAATTTGACTCGCTCGACCCACAAAAAGCAAAACACGGCACGTTGATCCAGGATGATGCAATCGCTGAGTAGAGCGTCCATACGTCTGATCTCATTCTCTGCCACTCAACTAAATGATGAAATGCTAACCGTCATCCTAAACTCACGCGTAGTGTCGCGTGTTAGCATCTCGTTTTTGTTTTTACCACATAATTTCGAAATTGCCTTTATAAGCTCAGGCATAAATATACCTGTTGTAGAACAATTGTTAGCTAGTTTACCACCGATGATGGCATAGTGGGTCTCTTCTTGAAAGATTCCCCTATATTTTGTCTGTAACTGTATTAAGCTTAATAAATAGTGATTTTCGAAGCGTAGCTCAGATGTGGCACAAGGCCGAAAGTATGGGGCACCCAGTGAAGATCGAGCTCCCTACTCAATCGTAATTGTTCAAACGAGACAAGCTCACGTTGACTGCTGACCTGAGATGGAATAAATACATTGAGTCAATTGCTTCATCCACCGCAAGGAAAGTTGGCTCCCTGAGCCGCGCCACGAAATTTTTCTCCCCGGAATCGATCCTCCAGATCTACAAATCAACAATTCGCCCTTGCATGGAGTATTGCTGCCATATATGGTCTGGTGCCCCTTCTGTTTGCCTTGGGGTTCTTGATAGGCTCCAGAGGCGGATATGCAATGTAGTTGGCCCTGCTCTGTCGTCTCGTCTACGCACTGTCGCCTCCCTCTGTCTGTTCTACAAATACTTTCATGGAAATTGCTCCGAGGAGCTGCATTCGCTGGTTCCCAGTCGTCATGAGTTCAAGCGCCCTACGAGGCTGGCATCCCGCTCTCACCCCTTCACTGTCGAAACTCCTAAATGTAGCTGTCTCTTCTACTCCAATAGCTTCATGTCTCGCACCTCTCGCCTGTGGAACTCTCTTCCCTATTCCTGTTTCCCTGAGAGCTATAATCTCCAGCTATTCAAGTGTAATGTCAATCGACATCTCCAGTTGCCTTGATCTATCCACTATCCTCCTCCTCATCCTTTCTTCTATCACTCCTATCTGATCTTGCTCTAAATTTTCTGTAACCCCTTGCGTCCTAGTGGCTTCCCGCCTTGCTTGGGGTGAAATGCTTAAAAAAAACAAAAAAAAACTCAAGGTGCCCAGTGATTTTCTAAGCGTAACTTAGATGTGGCACAAGGCCGAAAGTACGGGACATCCGGTGAGGATCGAACTCACCATTCAGTTGTAATTGATCTAGTGAGACAAGCTTTCTGACCATTACATCACGTTGAGGTGTCCATTGTGCTTAATAAATATATTGGAAGCCTACGAAAGAGATAGTATGATCGTCTGACTATTTACTACGCTTAGTTCAGTCAGCAAAAAGTCAAAATACAAGGAAATTGAATAGAGAGGTTGTTTTGCATCGACGGGAAAAGCTTACTCTTGCCGCTTGAATAAACTGGAGTAAGAATTTTTTCAATTTACAAAAAGTTCGATATCTAAAATTTTATAAAAATTCCGATCGTTAATGGCTCTTTTCACACGCTTTTTTTTTTTTTTTAACCCAGCCGAGCAATGTTGTACGCTGTTTTAATAAAGGCGGATTCAAATAAAGAGCGTCGGGTAGGGGTAAGAGGGGGTTGATCTGACTCAAAACTTTACAAATTTTGATAAACGTACCTCATTTTCCATTAATTAATTCAAGAGACAAGATCCTTGTTTTTAAAATCAGCATTTGAACCATTAGCTTTCACCTGGAATCAAACACTGACCACTGGCGACAGTGAGAAATACGCAACTATCCTAACCACTTGAAGAACCGTTGTTTCTATCGTTCTTCGACCTTAAAATGTCATTAAATCGCGTTAATACGCTTCTATACATTACCTGGTCGCAAGTGAAATTTCGTATTTGTCTGATGAAACAGATTAGTAATTTAAACTATTGTATTATTAATTAGCAGCATGGCCCGGCGTTGCCTGTGCTTGATTCAAAAATCGTACGACTCATACACCAATCGCTATTACTTGACTTAAAATATTTTTACCCTTCCTTTCCTTTAAAGGAGTACCCTTTGCCGTGCTGATGTTGCTACATGCCTTACTTCTTGCCTATCTCACAACGCGAATTTTTTCTAAGCTCTATACTGCACATTAAATCTCTTACGAAAAAAGAACTAAACAAAATGAAGACAAAACGATCAGCTTTAAAAAAGGACTGTTAACATAGAACTTACGGTTACATCTATGTAACCGTAAGTTCTATGTTAACAGTTTCTTTTCTCGCACTTCTAGCTTGTGGAACTCGCTTTCGGCTTCTTGCATTCCAGTCAATTTTGAGCTTCAAAAATTTAAATGCAACATCAATTGTCACCTTCTGTTCTTTTATTATCCCCTCTCTTTAATAAGGTTTTTGTCGTAGATTCTTTTATCACAATCAATAATCATTTGTGCTTTAGTGGTTTTATTGCTTTCTTTGGGGTAAAATGATTAAAACATTCTTTCATTTTATTGCTATTGCTTTAATTATACTAGTAGTATTAGTAGTTTGAATTTCTTTTATGAAGTCTGACCAATTATTCTTAATTCTTGACTAATTTTCCTTTCATTTTTTTTCTGTTACATTATTTATACTAGTAGTATTAGCAGTAATGTTATTCAAAAACTGAATACCGAATCGTGCTTCACGCTGGTTACCAAGAGACGCGTCCCTCGGTTACACACCAGGCCGTGGTTGAAAAATTTGCTACTAGTAGGAAAAGGTCTAGTCTGCCTCTTAACCAACCAATAACAACAATTACAAAATCAAAACTTAAAAAATTATTTGAGTGGAAAATAAAACAAGTCCATGTCCAGTCATGATCAGATGATTTCATGGTTCCATTCCTTTTGGAAAAACGCAAGAAAGAAAATCTTGATGTTGTCTGTATGCAAGAGGTGCATCGAGTTGGTATTGACATCATTGCGCATTTGGGAGAATTTATTTTGAACTGGCCACAAGGTGAAAAGACAACATCATTACATATTGTAATAGACGATATCTAACACCAGTCAGAAAGACTAATGGCTGCCGACATTGTTGTTTGTGGCTGTAAGTTCCGAGTGATGTCAGCGTATTCCACAAAGGTGTTGTTTCAGAAAAAGAGAAATTCTATGCAGCGATAACGTAACTTTGTATATTAGAACCCACTTCCAGAAAACTGCGTTAAGTTGGATTTTAATTCTACCTCAAGTATTTTTGAACGAAACTGCTCCATTGATGCTAAATTTTTGTTATTCAAAAAGAATATTCTTAATACATGGTTCGACCATCCTATTAAACACTGCATCATGTGGCATAGCCCAAATAACGTAACAAAAATGATTATTGACTTCAGTATCTCACACTCTTGAATTAGGCAGTTTGTGACAGTTGTATGCAACTCCTACTTAGAATCTGATCACAGACGACTTGTAACAAAACTGACAACAGCAACCAACAAAATAGCTCGCTCCCGTTCACATAAGACACCCCCCCACACACACACAAACAGTCAGGTATGACATCCAGCCCTTAAAATAGAAGGATAATATTAGAACTCTGTAATAAACAAGAGTTTAAATTGATGTTAATAAATCTTGAACAAAACAACACAGAGGAGTCAAATAATGTTGTCTTATCTTCTTTAGCTGAGGCACATGAAACCATTTCAAGAATACCTACAAGGAAAAATAGACACCCGTGAAACGACAATCCTGAGTTTAAAAAATTGTTACAAGAAAGAAATAAACACAAGAGGAAGAACAATGGAAATGCGAAAAATGGAAATGCGAAACAGTTGACAAAATAAATAATTCTAGTTAAACCTTTGAGAAACAAATATCTCCGGGAAATTGGAAAAGGAATTAATGAAACCAAGCAGCATAGACAATGTATTAAATGTGGAGAAAAGTAAAAAAAATCACAACAACATTATACAATTAAAACCAACACAGAAGAAATGTCCTGGTTTAAAAAAAATTGAGTCACATTTCAACCCTGACCACACTAAACTAAAAATGCCAGCAGAAATGGAACATATACCAATATGTATCCAATCATTACAAAATCCGTCTCCAAACATAAACAATAAGGAACCTAGTGATGAGGGAACTATTAAAGCTATTAAAAAACTCAGGAATAATAACACATCACTTGACATTGAAACTGTACTTTTGAAAATAGTTTACTTAACTAGACTTGTCAGATCGAGACTTTCGTATGGATTTATGCATGGCGTCAAATCCGTACAGAGATATCAAAACGGTCTGCTGTACAAGACCGCTTTCTAAGATCAATAGTTGAAAATGGTTTTGAGCGAATGAAGCGACGGCTGGTAGTTTTGTTTTGAAGGTAATTGTTGCTGGTTAGTTCGATCCCCTCCAGGCTTCATATTGTTGTGACTCTGAACCAGGTTAAGCTGTTTTGTAAATATTTACTTGCAGGGCGGTATTTCTTTTATAAAGCTTTGCCAACAGTTTATAATTCTGGACTAGAATAAAATAAAATATGCATTTTTAAAAAAGTACTGATTAATTAACAATGATAAATCGATAAAAAAAATTTACCTCGCCTTCGTATTGGGCCAATCAAGTTTCCCGATACGAAGTTTCTATTCACGACGAGCAGCAACACGATATTATACGACGCCATCACTTAAAACTTTCTTTACAAGATGCCTGATTTATAGGGATCCTCTTCCCAAGTTGTGTCTCTCGATTGTGTTAACAGAATAAGGTCAGTGGTTACATCCTGACATTTACCGTAACATGCCGCTTTCTCCTTTGATACTGAATCAACGCAGCATTTTAAAAAGCATTTATGTGCAGATACACGATTTCTTTGTATGAGCAACTCGTTTATAAGCAACTGTACTCAAATTTGACTAAATTTTAAGTAATTCCACTACTAATGTCTGTGTGGCTTAAACAACTCAATAAATAAGTAAAGAAAAGAGAGAATGGAAAAGGTAAAATTAAACAAAGAATTACTATATAAGTTATTTTATACTCTATTCAAAAGTTCTACTACTTTAGTTACTCCGAAATGTATTTTTTCTATTTATACAAAAAAAAAAAAAAAAAAAAAAAAAAAAAAGCAAGTTTAAAAATTTAACTATCTGGGAAGTGTTTTAATAGGAGACGGAAAGTGTGATACTGAAATTCGAAGGCGCATTGGAATAGCCAAAAATGCATTCCAAAAGCTAAGCAAAGTATTAAGATATAGTAAAATATCAGTGTTCCTATATGGCAGTGAATCCTGGACAATTTCCTCAAAGATGAAGTGTAGACGAGGCAGCAGAAATGTAGCTCTACAGGAGGATGCTGAGGATACCATGAACCGAATATGTGAGCAACGACGAAGTTTTAGAGAAAATGGAAACGAAAAACGAAAAAGAAACTTATACTTAACATCAGGAAGAGCCAGTTGAAATTTCTAGGGCACATAATGAGAAAAGAGTGCTTGGAAAATTTGATACTCAAAGTAAGAGGGACAGAGAAACTGAGCTTGAGTAAATGAATGGCAGAACAAGGTTTAGGAGAAATAACAAAAAAAAAAAAAAAAATTATTAAGAGCTACAAAGGACAGGAAATTGTAGAGAGCCATGATCACCAACGTCCTGAAGAAGAAGAACGAGCATGTGTAAATGTATGGCAGAACAAATTTAAAGACAGATAACAAAAAAACAAAATTTATAAAGAGCTACAAAGGACAAGGAGTTGTGGAGAGCCATGATCGTTTACGCCCTGTAGGGAGTCGGTATATAGTGATTTCCTAACCGTAGCTAAGATTGGCATAAGGTCAAAAGTATGGGGAACCCAGCGAAGATAGAACTCACTACTTAGTCGTAATTGTTCTAGAGAAACAAGCTTGTTAATTACGTCAAGGTGCCCTGGAACACGGTACACAGAGGATACAAGGATAAAAAAACAATTTAAGCAAATATTTAAGCAACTTGTGCACTAATTCTTGAGCAAAAAATAAACAACTCGAGTACTGGTCAAAATGTCATTGTTGCATGGCCCTCTCATTCTGGGGTTTTCTTGGTCACTACGCCAATTAATACAATGCTGTATAGCCCCTTCTTCTGGGGTCGGGTTGGTCTTGGGGCGACGGTGTTAATTCACTCATATTGACGTTGCCTTCTCTCTCTCCCAGCCGGTGATCGCTAGTTGTTTTTTGTTCGGAGATAAAAGGAATTTTAACTATTTTATTCAACACATCGACGTGTACATTTCTAACTAGCCAGTGGGGTTGCTATCCCAACCCCACTGGAGAGCAAGTTTCCATACACGAAAGTACCATGTCTACATTGTATGACGTGTAAAACTCGACTCACTGAAATCCCTTTCTCTATCATCCCCACGCTAATTTTAGCCAATCATAATCGACTCCCTTTGTTTTCCTGTATCTCACCTCAAAGGTCAAAATGAGGAAGTCAAAACAGAAATACAATTCTCTAAAAAATATTAGTCTGCTAAACTATTATTTAATATTATGTCACTTATAAAACTAAAATCTTGTATTTAATAAACCTTGTTAAATCTGGTGCAGGCGTCGCTGTGGATCGCTGTGTGATCGAATATGGGATGAATACGTCTTAGAGCTGTTCTATGAGAGAGGATTCCGTAATCCATAAAAAAAAAAAAAACATGGACGGTCGTGTAATACTAAATCTAGTCATGATGAAGAGGAACAAAGCAACAGTACCAGATGAGATTCTAACAGGGACGCTTACAGATTTTTAGAACTGATAAGGTTACCGAAGTCTTATGAAATATATGACCATAGCAAAAGACCACAGTAGAACAGTATTTATAGAGCTGAACCCCCCCCCCCAACAACAATAAGAAAAACAACAGGCATAAATGAATAGAGACATCATCGAAAAATCAGGTTGATGAATCACATAATTAATCTAATCCCTAGAACTATCCAAATCCCCGTCTTACGAACATTTATCTTTATAATAATTTTCAAATAATTCAGCAGGCGATGTTATTTTATTTATGGTAACTAGATTTTGGGCGATTGCCTTACTCGGTTTCACTCGTTCGATACTGTATATATGAAATTTTTATGCGGTCGGCATAGCTTCTCGCCCTTTTGGCTGGGATGAATTTGTAGTATCTATCATCGGCGGATAAGCTACATTTCATCTCTTAGTTGTGTCTCTGTCTTCGGGCAGGATACAACTGAGTTGTGTCAGTACCTCCCTCATTGCACTAAAGAGGGGATGTCGATAGGCGTCGAATTTATCTTGTATCAATATTATGAACAAGACTGCACTTCTAAAATGATAAAAACAATCAATAATTTTTGATCCCGACAAGTGTCGCGGCTTAAGGAAGGTCTGACGAAAGCTAATCGAAAGCTAACAAATATATAAAAAAAAAGATAAAGAAGCTTATGGAGAGCCATAAACGCACACGTCCTGAAAGAACAGATGCGAGGCTAGTTTGCTAACGATTGCGGTAAAGTTGATTGTTTTGTATGTTTTTTTTTTAAAGCAACAAGTCAGTAATTGAACTTGGTTACACTACTGTGATATTAATTTACAACCATCTGTAGAGCACAAGCTAAGTAGATATTTATCAATCTCTTACATCGATGTATTAATGGAGAGTTCAGTAGAAATCAAACTGACCTTTTTTTTTAATCATTTCACCCCAAACGAGGTAATAAAGCTACTAAGACGCAAGGGACTAATATAAGAAAAAGGAAAAAAAAAAAAAAAAAAAAAAAACATTGTTAAGGAAAAAGAACAATAAAAGAACAAGAATTAAGAAGTCAAACGATAACGATTGACATTGCATTTAAATTTTAGAATATCAAAGTTGGCTGGAAAGCAAGAGGCCAGAAAAGTGTTCCACAAGGGAGAAGTGCGTGAACTTAGTATAGAACTTACAGTTACATCTGGCCATTTTACGATAAAACGATGAGACCTAGCCGCCAATCGAGTACTGTCCTTAGATTTGTAAAGAAGAGCTACCAAAGAGGAAAGCTCATCAAAACAATTACCATTTAAGTATTTATAGAAAAAGTATAGACAAGCAACGTTACAGTGATGGGAAAATGACTAGAACCAAGATATCGGATGAGGACCAATAATGTTGCAGATTCTTATTTGGGTTTTATCAAGAATCTCTAAATATAGAGATTTACCTATAATCCCGTATTATTCGAACTTTATCCTTTAATGACGGTGGTTATTAATAGGTAAAGAAAGAGATTATCGTATTGTATTTTCCTTTTTTTCATTATCATTTATTTCCAGTATTTTCACAAGGGGCATGTCACGCACCCAAGTATGGCGTGTTAGGGTTACAAGGAAGTCAGTTCAAAAATGCTTCTTTAAAAGTAACAGTCTATGAATTATTTTAATTGATGTCATTTCATCATTATTAATTATTGGCTTGTATTTATTTCATTTTATATCTGTTGCTTGTTATCGCAACTCTCAAATTTGTTATTCTACGACCGTTAAACATGCAGCGTAGTTCGGCAATAATGAAAAAAACTTCATTTTTGTGTTGTTGATGTTACCACAACGTTTCGACTACTCCATGCTAAGCTCTTCTTCTGGTGTATAATTCTCAAGGAAAGAGAGGAGCGGTTTATTTTTTAGGATAACTTCTTTTCGCCATTCTATAATCAGGGAAGGGAGGAAACTCTTTTCTTATAAATTGCATACCCAAGGAATGGATTGATCGAAACAATGAGGTAACAATATCAACATGACGAAATTCTGTATTTTGATCAAAGTTTGAAATCTTACTGACTTTTCTCAAGGTTATAGACGATTATTTTTACTCAATACTTTATTTGTTCCTGTATTACTCCATTATACTTTCGATGTACCTGTTAATATTTCTTCAACAAAGTGTTAAAGAGGACTTTTTCTATGTGTTGTGTCTCTTCAGGCGATCATGGCTCTCCGTTATTTCGTATCTCTTGTAGCTCTTGGCAGTTTTTCTCGCTTTGCTAGGGCACTCACCCACAGTTCCACCATCCATTAGCACAAACTCGTCAGTTAAGTCACTCGTTTCCTTCCCCTATATCTTTTGTCCTCAATATGCCCCATGAGACCCTCATTCTGTATCCAAGAAAATTCAGCTGTCTTTTCCTTATTTTGAGTAGAATTGCGCTTTCTGTTGCCATTTTTTAAAAAGACATCCATGTTGCTTTCATGGAATGTTCAGTATACTTCTGTAAACAATATTTCTGCTAAACCCAGTTTTCTCCTCATCTGTACGGAGATTGTCCAGAATTCACTGTCAGAGGATGGATAACACATAGCAATTCAACTCTATTTTCTTTTTACACTATTTACATTGTTCGGACTATTGCCCTAATCTTTATTGTCATGTTCACGACATTTCGGTCGTTGTACGCTCCAGCCTTCTCCAGTGTAAATAGTTACAATACCTCATCTCAGAAATATATAAAAAAAAACTATTTCTTTTGTTTCCAATGAATGTTTTTTTCCGTTTCTCAGCACGTTGCCTATCTTTTGAAATGTTTCTTTCACTAGTCCATTGTGTGTTTGGATTTCGATGTCGCTTTTTCCATCCCCTGTCAAAACACTTCCCAGATATTTGAACTTCTGCACCTGCTTGATGTTTATATCTCCAATTCGTAACTTATATCTTGGGGTTTTTCTTTTGCTGATGCCTATTTCTGTTTCCTGTTCTTCTCTTGCTGATGTTTCTTTCTGTTTCCTTGCAGTTAATGGTCAGTCCTCTTGCTGATGTTTCTTTCTGTTTCCTTGCAGTTAATGGTCAGTCCTCTTGCTGATGTTTCTTTCTGTTTCCTTGCAGTTAATGGTCAGTCCTCTTGCTGATGTTTCTTTCTGTTTCCTTCCAGTTAATGGTCAGTCCTCTTGCTGATGTTTCTTTTTGTTTCCTTGCAGTTAATGGTCAGTCCTCTTGCTGATGTTTCTTTTTGTTTCCTTGCAGTTAATGGTCAGTCCTCTTGCTGATGTTTCTTTCTGTTTCCTTGCAGTTAATGGTCAGTCCTCTTGCTGATGTTTCTTTCTGTTTCCTTCCAGTTAATGGTCAGTCCTCTTGCTGATGTTTCTTTTTGTTTCCTTGCAGTTAATGGTCAGTCCTCTTGCTGATGTTTCTTTTTGTTTCCTTGCAGTTAATGGTCAGTCCTCTTGCTGATGTTTCTTTCTGTTTCCTTGCAGTTAATGGTCAGTCCTCTTGCTGATGTTTCTTTTTGTTTCCTTGCAGTTAATGGTCAGTCCTCTTGCTGATGTTTCTTTTTGTTTCCTTGCAGTTAATGGTCAGTCCTCTTGCTGATGTTTCTTTCTGTTTCCTTGCAGTTAATGGTCAGTCCTCTTGCTGATGTTTCTTTTTGTTTCCTTGCAGTTAATGGTCAGTCCTCTTGCTGATGTTTCTTTTTGTTTCCTTGCAGTTAATGGTCAGTCCTCTTGCTGATGTTTCTTTCTGTTTCCTTGCAGTTAATGGTCAGTCCTCTTGCTGATGTTTCTTTTTGTTTCCTTGCAGTTAATGGTCAGTCCTCTTGCTGATGTTTCTTTTTGTTTCCTTGCAGTTAATGGTCAGTCCTCTTGCTGATGTTTCTTTCTGTTTCCTTGCAGTTAATGGTCAGTCCTCTTGCTGATGTTTCTTTTTGTTTCCTTGCAGTTAATGGTCAGTCCTCTTGCTGATGTTTCTTTTTGTTTCCTTGCAGTTAATGGTCAGTCCTCTTGCTGATGTTTCTTTCTGTTTCCTTGCAGTTAATGGTCAGTCCTCTTGCTGATGTTTCTTTCTGTTTCCTTGCAGTTAATGGTCAGTCCTCTTGCTGATGTTTCTTTCTGTTTCCTTGCAGTTAATGGTCAGTCCTCTTTTCTCGCTTTCCGCTACCACTCTATCTAGGAGGTCCTGTAGTTTTCTTTCCGAGTCGGCGATCAGCAATGTGTTAGCTGCGTATCTTAAAGATTATGCCCACCGATAATAAATATTGTTAGGGTCACCAGTTCCCTTAGGATAGCGTCACTGTAGAGGTTGAATAAACCTGAGAAGAAGTCTCACGTCCTTTTTATTTTTGTGTAGCTGCTTAATTAATTTTCTATTCATATGCAGGTCGTTCGGTCCTAGTATAAGTTCTGGATTATTCTAAAAGATTTTTCCAGATATACTGAGTTTGCCTAGCAGTTCAAATAGATTCTTGAGTCATACTTTGTCTAATGCTTTTGCATAATCTATAAAACAATTACACGTCCTTCTGTATTTGCATTTCTCTCTCTGATATCATTCTAATCATGAATATCGCATTTCTTGTTCCAGTGTCCTTGCTAAAGCCATAATGTTTAGTCCTCTTTCCGGTTTAATTCTGCTTCGCGATCTAGTCGTCAAGATTCGTATTATTAGTTTGGTTATTTTGAACCTAACATTTTCTGCATGATAAATACAAATCTAGAGACGAAAGGAGAAAGCGCAAAAATTAAAACCCTACAGAGGAAGAGTAATTTCATATTTAATGCGCGGAAAGTATTTTTTTTACATGATACAACAACCGACTTACTGAAGATGATTTAGAATAAAATTATTTTTAATACTCGTATACTTATAATTACTGTGTGTGTACTCAAAATACCTTTTTAAGTGAGAGTCCCTTGATTTTCTTTGGGGTTGGTTACACTCTTTGTCTGTCTTTGTATGGTATGAAATGCTGTATCTATTGGCACCAGATATTATCGTAGTAGCGGCTTCATTATATCGTACCTTGCCTCGGAGGCGTCTAACGATTTCTCACAGTTGGCTAGACCATTGGCGGGCTCTCTCATAAGGGTGGTAATTGGTTCATCTTAGCCAATTAACATCTTTGTTCCATATCCGTTAGGGCTGACGGCGAAGTTATAAATTGTCGATTCCTACGCTTTAGCACGTTCATTCATCTGCTCTTTTTTCATATATATATATATATATATATTTATTTTTTCATTTTATTATACTTTCTTACATTTTAATTTTTCTTATCATGAACCTTAAATTATTATTATTATTATTATTATTATTATTATTATTATTATTATTATTATTTCCGGTATATACTCATTTCTTTCCGGGCCCCAAACAGAGACCTAAGGTCAGAAATGGCATCATGATATTTTCCACTGACCATTTTTAAATAAATAAAAAAAAAACCTCACACATTTGACATATATAAAGCTCTTCGTAAGA
Source organism: Acanthosepion lycidas (assembly GCA_963932145.1). Classification (NCBI taxonomy): domain Eukaryota; kingdom Metazoa; phylum Mollusca; class Cephalopoda; order Sepiida; family Sepiidae; genus Acanthosepion; species Acanthosepion lycidas. Next base: position 78,814,236 of record OZ010580.1, on the reverse strand, counting down.
TGTGAGCTGTACTTGTGAGCACAATTTTTTGTATTTCTTTAAGTCATTGGCTACCAGGAATCCTTTTAATGAATCTATCGGAACCTTTTCCTATAAAACTGAGGGGGGGTCTAACTACAACTGGAATTGTTGATGTCCTCATGTGCCACATTTTTGAGATTTCTATTTCAAGATCCTTGTATTTTGATAGTCTTTTGAAGATCTTCAAAGATACATTACAGTCTACACGGACTGTCATGTCAATAAAAAAGGCATATTCAGCTTTTGTAGTTCCTGATCGCGATGTTTGGGCGATTTCCTTTGATTGTTCTGTCTGTGTGTATTTTAAAGTCCCATAAAATTGTTACAGCTCTTATGTCTGTAACCGGGTTTGGGTGGTGTTCATACTAATTTCTTGCAGTTTTCTTTCTGTAAAAGTTGAATATTTTCCAGTGCAGATATTGGCCCACTCTGTCATGCTGGGTTTTATGTTCAGTGGGTGCCAATATCGTGCAACCTGATACAAGATAATCAATTGTTTCTGGATATTTATCACAGAATCTGCATTTTGGTCTAACGCAATTTTTCAATATGTATGATGCTGTTTATTATTATTATTATTATTATTATTATTATTGTTATTGTTATTATTATTATTTTTTTTTCTTTGATTTCTGGCGTTTACACATTTCTATCCGGGTCCCGCCCAGGGACCTAAGGTTAGAAATGGCATCATGACACTTTCCACTGAAAAAAAAAAAAAAAAAAAAAAAAAAAGAAAGAAAGAAATTACATAGATAAAGCCCTTCGTAAAGTGTGGGCTGTACTTGTCAGAACAGTTTTTTGAATCTCCTTGAGGCATAGACTTCCAGGAATCCCTTCAATTAGTCTACTGCAGTTTTTCCAACCAGTCCTAGGGCTCCAACTACAACAGGGATTGTTGATGTTCCCATATGCCACATTTTCGAGATTTCTATTTCAAGGTCCTTTTATTTTGACATCTTTTTGAATATCTTCAAAGATACATTGCAGTCAGCAGGGACTGCCATATCAATAAGGAGGCACCGTTTTTGTTTGTGGTCTTTAATAACAATATCTGGGCGGTTGGCCTTGATTGTTCTGTCAGTGTGTATTGTGTAGTCCCATAGAATTGTAACTGGTCCTATGTCCGTAACCGGGTCTGGGTGGTGTTCATACCAGTTTCTTTCAGTTTCCTTCCCGTAGAAGTTGCAGATTTTCCAGTGCAGATATTGGCCCACTCTGTCATGTCGGGTTTTATATTCAGTGGGTGCCAACATCGTGCAACCTGATACAAGATGATCAATCGTTTCTGGATATTTATCACAGAATCTGCATTTTGGGCTGACACAATGTTTTGGTATATGTGCTTGATAATTCCTAGTTAGCAAGCATTGGTCCTGCGCAGCAAGGATAAAACCTTCAGTTTCCGCTTTCAACACTGCACTGTGTAGCCACTGATGGGTACGGGTTTTGTCTACATCAGCTTGTTTGGTACGGGCAGAGTATTGGCCATGAAGTGGTTTATCTTGCCATCGCTTCTGTATCTGGTCGGTTGCATTCGTCTTTGCTGTCTTTTTTAAGTATTTTGCGGTTTCAGCCGGCGTATTGTGCTGTAGTTGCATCTCTACGCCCATTTGAAACTCAATTTTGAATTTTTTGGATTCTTTCATTACGGAGTAAAGACGTTTACTACTTTCATGTTCCTTGACGCATACCATCATCCAGTCTTCTGTAGTTTCCAAGTATCTTTGGAGGCCAATTGTTGTAGTTTTGTAGGACAGTTCTAGTTGAACTAATCCTCTGCCTCCTTCGGATCTGGGCACATACAGACGATCAACATCAGCTTTCGGATGATGCATGCGATAGCAAGTGAGAAGCTTTCTCGTTTTGGCGTCCATTCGCTTAATTTCAGCTATGGTCCAGTTAAGGACATTAAAGCTGCATTGCACCACTGGGACAGCCAATGTGTTTATAGCTGATATTCTATTTTTTGAGTTTAGTTCAGTATTTAGTACCAGACGTACACGCCTGTAGTACTCTTTTCTTATTTTTTCCTTCATTTGGGGGTGTTGTATGCCATCTCCTTCGCTAATTCCTAGGTACTTATAAGCTTCATCATGCTCTAGTTCCCTAATCTTTGTGACAAAATCTAAATCTATTAAGGGTGTTTCTGTAATTCTACTTTTCTTGAATGTTACTTTTGCACATTTATCTAATCCGAAGTCCATATCTATGTCGTCACTGAAGTATTTTACAATATTGAGGAGGCCTTTCAACTCATTGTCGTCTTTGGCAAAGAGTTAGAGATCATCCATGTAGATTAGGTGATTGAATATTTTTTTATTTATTTTGTAACCATAGCTACTGTTGTTCAGTTCATGTGTAAGAGGAATTAAGGATAAACAAAACAGAAGGGGTGACAGAGAGTCTCCTTGAAAGATTCCACGTCGGATATTCAGACGGTTGGATATGGCAGTGCCCCCGGTGTGACTAAGGTATAGTTTGGTGTTCCACATTCCCATGCTGGGCTTAAGGAAATTTAATACCACAGGAGAGACTTTGTACATTTCCAAAGTCTTAAGGATCCAAGAATGTGGAACACTATTATTATTATTATTATTATTATTATTATTATTATTATTATTATTATTATATCATTTGATTTCTGTTGTATGCACATTTCCTTCCGGGCCCCATTCAGAGGCCTGAGGTTAGAAAAGGCATCATGACACTTTCCCTGAACATTTTTGCAAAAACAAAAAAATAAAAAACAAAACAAAACAAAAAACAAAACAAAAAAATCAAAAGCAAAAACAAACAAAAAACAAACAAAAACAAACAAACCCCAAAACAAAACAACTGAGGGGAAGTGAGTTAGTGAGTTACCTAACGAGCCTGTCTGAATGGATGGCAGAAAAGAGAAAAGGTGCTAAGGGTCACCAGGGATAGGAAGTTGCGGAGAGTCATGAGCGTCCACGCCCTAAAGAGATACGGCATATAGAAGTAGTAGTACATTATATGGTATATTTATATTCAAGAAAAATTTAAATGACAATGGGAAATAATCAAATAAATATAGAATAATTACTTTATTTGTTTTCAGAAATGTTTGAGGCGGCTGCTTTTCGTTTGTCCGTTACTTCTCCTCTTCTTCTTCCGTTCTGGGTATGACGATAAACTACATCCGCGTCCTGGGTAAGAAGATAAACTACGTCCAACAGCAAGGCTTCTGATCAGGAGGTTTTGAGGAGCGTAGAATCACCTCTTAATTGCTTGTGGTCCCAGGTCCACTCTGACCTGGGGTGGTAGCGCCTGTCAGCTATGGGTAAATAGTTAACCCCCAAACTGGGGTCAAAACACTAAGTGAAAAAATAAGTTTTAATTCCAGAAATACTTTGTCAAAATTATTACCAGTAATATATTATAACCAGCAATTTTTGAAAATATATTACCAGCTATACATTTTTTGAAAAATATTACCAGCGATACATTTTTTGAAAAATATTACCAGCGATACATTTTTTGAAAAATATTACCAGCTATACATTTTTTGAAAAATATTACCAGCGATACATTTTTGGAGAAAAAAATATTACCAGAAATAGATTTTTTAAGGAAGAAAAATATATTACTAGGAATACATTTTTGAAGGAAAATATTACCAGCAATAAAAATTGTCGGCATTAAATAAGTCATTGTGGTTGATATGCCGTAAAACAAACCAAACCAAACTAAACCTCCTCTTCTTCTTCAACTAAATATTTACCTTGCACTTAAATATGCTATGCACATATCGCGGAAACCTGGTGCAATTCTGAGTAAATATTCGGAATTATGGTACTCATTTTCGTGGAGTACAGAATCATTTTCTAGGTATTAGACAGAAGGTTTTTTGTTGCTCAGGTGTATGACGAAATATTTCCAGTCATGCGCCTGCGCATAATGCATAAGCCCTGACGTGTTAGAATTATTCTGAATATGGATTAAATATCTACATTTAGTCTAAAACAAATGTTTTTTTTTTTACCCCTGTAGAAAAATTTTTGTTGTTTAGGGTAATGACTCAATTCAACGAATTGAAGCAATTACAGAAATACATAACTGTTATATATGATAATAATTATCGGTTTTTCACGGTACCTGTTATTTTATTGCTCTAATGATGATGATTTTGATGGAAAAGACGACGATGATGATACAGAAGAAACAATGATGATTGAAATGATGATTATGATAATATTGATTGACAATTATGATATCGATAACGACAACAAAATGCTGATGATGAAATCGATTCCAATCGGTAATTAATCTGAGTGTGATCTTCGCGGTGACCCGCTGCTGATCAAATGCTTTGTCTTGTTCGGACAAGTCATGATATTTTTAGAGGGGAGACAGCAAAATTCTGAAATCAGGTTGACAGCAGACTGATCAAGAACAGATGGACGGTGAATGAAGAAAGAGATAAAGGATAACAGAAGATGGGAGATGTGTGTGTCAGTATGAAAGAGAGAGAGAGAGAGAGAGAGAGAGAAAAGGGCTTTAAGAAAAGGAGAGAGAGAGAAAAAGGAGGGTACGGAGAGAGTGAGAGAGGGAAAGAGAGAGAGAGGGAAAGAGAGAGAGAGAGAGGAACAGTGTAAAAGATATAGAGAAAGATCACAAGGAAAAAGGACAAGTAGAAATAGAGTGAATGAAAAACGTAGAGAAAAAGAGAAGGGTGAAATAAAAGAAGAGAGACAGGGCATAAAGAGAAAAAAATCTAGACTAAAGAGAGAGAGAGAAAGAGAGCCAGAGAGAGAGAGAGAGAGAGAGAGAGAGAGAGAAGGACAAGAAGAGAAAAAAGAGAAAAAGAGTGAGAGAGAAGGGATAATAATAGAGAAAACATTCAGATAGTGAAAAATAAGAAAGAAGAGCACAGAGGAAAATAGATACACACACACACAGACAGAGCAGGGTAGAGAGATGGAGATAAAGAAAGAGCGAATGGAGAAAAAAGACAGAGAGAGACAACGTCAAATAGTGAAAAAGAAGTGGATATAAAAATTGCGCGAGAGGAGCTAAGGAAAGAAAAACTGAGAAAGCAATAAAAGGAGAAGAGTCGAGAGTTAGAGAAAAATGATATTGAAAAAAGGGAGAGAGAAAAAAGTGAGCGAGAGACAAAGAGAGAGAGAGAGAACGCGAGAAAGAGAGAGAGAGAGAGAGAGAGAGAGAGAGAGAGTCGGTTTCTTGAATAGTCATGAAACACTGCCACCTAGCGGGCATCTTGGCAGGCCAGGTGGGGAGGGGGGTTAATCTCCACATATTGTTCTTGAGTTGGAGTGAATGTTAAAACAAGAATTATTTCAGTGACTGAATTCAGTATTTCATATTTCAAATAAAGCTTGACATTCTCAAGTTGTCTCCCAGGTCCGATGAAGTAACATTTTGGGTATGACGATAAACTACACCCAAGAACAATGCCTCTGATCAGGAGATTGGAGGTTTGGAGGAGCGTGGGACCACTTCTTAACTGCTGTTCTTTCCATGACCACCATGACCAGGTGTGGTAGCACCCGTTAGGGTCCCAGCTATGGGAAAATAGTTAACCACCAAACAAAAATCAACATTATATTTTTATAATAAAATGACCAACAATACATTTTTAACGCAAAATGACAATCAATGCAACACTAAAAAAATATAAATACATTTTCATAGTAAAATTACCAACAATACATTTTATCACCTACGAACTATATATCTAAAAAAAACATACCTTTACCCTGAAAGCATAAAATTATGTATAAAATATCTGTAATTGAAAGCATAAAATTAGGTTCAACATTAAATAACCCCAAATTAACCAACCAAAATGACCAACTATATATTTTATTTTGTAGTTGCAAGCATACAATTGCATACAAAATATATTTAGTTGAAGCCATAAAATTGTTTTAAAAATATTCAGATTTCGGAATTAAATTACCAATAGAGATTGATATCCCGCTAAACAAAATCAACCAAAATCCAGTGAAGTACAGAATATTTTTGAAAACGAAAACATTAATGAAGGAGAAATATTATTTTATGGATTTTCATTATATGAGGTCCTTATCGTCATCTTATGAGTTGTAGTGGTGTCAAGAGCATAAAAAAAAAAAAAAAAAAAAAAAAGGAAAAAAAGTGTATCCATTGTTTTAATAATAATAATGTTTTAAGAAAATATGCCGCCATATTTGATGGTGTGCAAAAACCAATATTAGATTTCATTTATCTGCTTTATAAGAGGAATTTACTCGATCGCCTGTAATAATTGTCACAAAAATATATAGGAGAAACCTTAAGGAATTTAAACAAAATATTAAATGAACACAAGAGGGATCTTTTACAAAGCCACACATTAAATACATTAGTTGCTCACCGTAATGAGACTGACCACAATTTTGATTTAAAAAATATTATTCTAATTAAAAGAGAAAACAATGTACTAAGACGTAAATGTATAGAAAGTTCTTTAATCACTAGATCATCTGCAGCAAATTTTTTGCATCCAAGTTCTTATAACGATTCGTCATTCTTGGCGAGACGTGGGATATTTAATAACAAAAGTGACGAAATCTAAATAAAATCGGCTAGATTATATACCCAAAAGATATTAAAAACAAAAAGAAAACAAAAATACATTTAAAGTTAAAATTCTCAGCGTCCTTTGTCCTTTATGCGCATGTGTAGTCGCATCAACGTAAACATGAATTTAGTCTGATGGAATCCTAAAGGCAATATATCGTTCGGGATGCGCGATGATGTAATGGATAGCGATTTGCAATGAGAAATCGGAGAGCTGAGTTCGAATTACAGTCGAGTTCACTTATGCGCAAATAGCCTTGGAAAAGATATGAATCCATCTCTTATTTCCTTCCTCCTTATATTGGTGAATAGCAAGACAGACTGGGCTTTGGTTAGCAACCAGTCAAAATCTGAGGCGTGTCGTTTGGAGACCTAGTTCCACACTATGTATACCACTTGTCGGTATTCGGCTTTTCCAAAAAGTGTTGTTGGTTATAAAGAAGCCGTCACTACTATCATCAAATTATATGTGCGGGTAGTTTGGCTGTTCGGTTCTAAGTGCTGAACTGCCGAACCCTCATACGTTGAAAACGATGGAAGTGTTAATTTAACTATATAGTTTAAAACTTGCTATATTTATAAGAGAAGAGAGTTCAGTATCGGTGATAAAACTTTAAAATGCATTCGCTTCACTTTTTCGTTCGCTTTTCTTTCAGTCCATATAGATCTTGTTTCTGCGATATTATTTACACTACATTAGGACTATTGTCCTCATCTCTGGTGACACAGTATTATGAGCTCAATCCCTGGGCCGAGCAATGTGTAAGGAAATCGAGTAGTGGAAAACGGGCGAGAAATAACTGAGCAGTACTAAAAATAAGAACTGGAATATCCATAGACAAAAGCAGTGGAACAAGAATAGTCTACGCCCGTAGATTGAATAAAGGGTTCATTTCTAAATTCTCTGTAGGTTACCCACTGCGATATACACCTGATGAAAGCCGGAGGGCACAGCGATCGAAACGTCGTGTTTGTTATTATTAAGAGGAAGGATCAAAGTATTTTTTGATTATTTAATTCAATTTTTTATTCCTTTTTAGAACATTTGAAATTTTGATTAAAAAACTTGTTTTTCATGCGTCAGCGGTTGTATCAACTTTTAGCATAACAAATTTTGACTTTTTTGAGGTGACAGAAAAATTAATTTGGAAATTCTTGCAAAAATGAAATAATTATCGGATTTTAATGAAAATTTCAGGACATTCACAAATGAATGAAATTATTTTTGAATTTTTTTCTTAGAAAATCTTGCTAAAAATATTTTTTTTCCATGTTTGTTTCATTTCTTACTTAATTTTATGAAAACGAGAAATTCAACGAGATAATTTTTAGTGACAATATTAAATAAAAGTAGAATTCTTTGAAGAATTTAAATCACCGAATTTTTTTTTTTTATTGCAAAATCGGACCTGGTCTTATCGAAAATCTGTTCTGGGTCGAAAAATAAAAAACGCAATGAAACTAAGACATTATTTAATTAGAAAAACTTTTAATTGCTTTTATAAATAATCTATATTAAAGACAATATTGTCTGAAGAAAAATATCTTTTCGACGAAAAATGAAGTTTTAAAAGATTTATTTTCATTTTTTTTACATTTTAAATTAAATAATTTATAAAGTTTTTAAAATTTTTTGAAATTAATTTTCAACGCGATAATTCTTAGAAAATAGTAGTGGACAGCAGACTATATAGTGTAGAATAGTGACAGCAAATTATATAGAGAATTAAAGGGTAAACTATATACAGAGTGCGTTGGATAAATTGTCGTCTAAATTACGCAAAAATGAAAAACCACTGACATCTCATTTTAACAGATATATTTACCAAAATTCCACAAAAATATCTTGAAATACTAAAGAGTAAATTTATTCAATACAATCGCCATTGGCTTCAACCACGGTCTCCAGACAGCTTCGGAATCTCCTGCAACTCTTCTGGATGGTCTCTTTGTTTAAGTTGGTGAATGCTGCCATAATCCTTGCTTTCAGTTCATCATTGGTCTTACAAAGAGTTTTGATGGTCTCTCGCAGAACCGTGCACCACACAATAAGCAAGGGAGTTGCAGTCTGGGGAATTAACTGGCCAGATGTAAAGGATGATGTAGTCGTAGAAATTGTCTGACAGCCATGAAAATATTTATAGGAAATATGTAGAGAACTAAGGTCATGGCGTTGGGAAAGTAACTGAGGTCGAGATGCCAAAATCAGGGCCGATAACATTTTAGGCCCTTTTTTGGATTCTGTCGAGAATCTAGAGCAGTGGTTTTCAAACTTTTTGCTGGAGCGGAACCACAAGGAAACATTCCAGTGGCCCGAGGAAACCCTGAAATAAATTAATTGTCGTATGCAAAAAGAAAAAGAAAAAAGGTTTCAATTATTAAAATAAAATAAAAATACTCATCTTCAGATTTATTTACAAAAAAATACAAAGTCAAACTGTAAAAATATTGTATTCGTACATATGCAATTTTAATCCTGCTTCTACGGTTATTACACATGTATTAAAAAACTTCTGTTTAAATGGATTACATTTATTTTCATTAAAAATACAATGAGAAACTTGAAACTGATGTTTCTTGCACAAATCTTTGGGTTGTGTTTTTGACAGACACACACGAAGTTCATCTTCCACACATATCTGCACAGGAGAATTAAAAATTACTGTCAATCATAGTACTTCTGTAACTTCTTGCGGAACCCCTGGGCTTTACTGGCGGAACGCTAGGGTTCCGCGGAACCCCTGGGCTTTACTGGCGGAACCCTAGCGTTCCGCCAGTAAAGCCCTGCTTAAAAACCACTGATCTAGAGATTTATAGTCGTAGCACCAGACCAGATATGATAGAAATATTTAATGAGCGTATGGATGGTTCCTCTGCTGGTGTGGTCTGATGCAAAATCTTGTTGCAAGAAATAGGGTCTTCTATCATCCTCTTGATTCAAAGATCATCAAGGCAGTTGATGTAATCCTCCATGTTGAGTCTGAGGCTTAGTGGAAAGATGGATGGAGGCATAAAGTTACTATCACTAGTGATCACTCGAAACGTTTACGTACT
>OZ010580.1:78607076-78799576 GCA_963932145.1 Acanthosepion lycidas | reverse complement strand
GCTAAGTATGAGTTTTCTATTTGTTTTCTCTAAAACTTTGTCGTTGCTCACATGTTCGGTCCATGGTATCCTCAGCATCCTTTTGTAGAACCACATTTTTGTTGCTTCAAGTCTCTTCTTTATCTTTGAGGAGATTGTCCAGCATTCACTGCCATATAAGAGGACTGATATTACGTAACAATTCAGTACTCTTTTCTTTCGTTCTGTTGCTTCAACTCTCTTTTTCATCTGTGAGGAGATTGTGCAGCATTCACTGCCATATAGGAGGACTGATATTACGTAACAATTCAATGCTCTTTTCTTTCTGTTTCAAGTCTTTTCTTCATCTGTGAAGAGGTTGTCCAGCATTCACTGCCATATACAAGGACCGATATGACGTAACAATTCAGTACTCTTTTCTTTCTTTCTGTTGCTTCAAGTCTCTTCTTCATCTGTGAGGAGATTGTGCAGCATTCACTGCCATATAGGAGGACTGATATTACGTAACAATTCAATACTCTTTTCTTTCGTTCTGTTGCTTCAACTCTCTTCATCATCTGTGAGGAGATTGTCCAGCATTCACTGCCATATAGGAGGACTGATATTACGTAACAATTCAGTACTCTTTTCTTTCGTTCTGTTGCTTCAACTCTCTTCATCATCTGTGAGGAGATTGTGCAGCATTCACTGCCATATAGGAGGACTGATATTACGTAACAATTCAATACTCTTTTCTTTCTGTTGCTTCAAGTCTTTTCTTCATCTGTGAAGAGGTTGTCCAGCATTCACTGCCATATAAAAAGACCGATATTACGTAACAATTCAGTACTCTTTTCCTTCTTTCTGTTGCTTCAAGTCTCTTCTTCATCTGTGAGGAGATTATGCAGCATTCACTGCCATATATGAGGACTGATATTACGTAACAATTCAATACTCTTTTCTTTCTGTTGCTTCAAGTCTCTTCTTCATCTGTGAGGAGATTGTCCATCATTCACTGCCATATAGGAGGACTGATATTACGTAACAATTCAATACTCTTTTCTTTCTTTCTGTTGCTTCAAGTCTCTTCTTCATCTGTGAAGAGATTGTGCAGCATTCACTGCCATATAGGAGGACTGATATTACGTAACAATTCAATACTCTTTTCTTTCTTTCTGTTGCTTCAACTCTCTTCATCATCTGTGAAGAGATTGTGCAGCATTCACTGCCATATAGGAGGACTGATATTACGTAACAATTCAGTACTCTTCTCGTTGTTTCTAAGGATTTTTTTCTATCTTTTAACACTATGCTTAACTTTTGGAATGCATCTTTAGCCATCCCAATGCGCCTTAGGATTTCACTGTCACACTTTCCGTCCTCTGTTAAAACACTTCCCAAATATTTAAATTGTTGTACTTGTTTATTTTTGCTACCTCCAATTTGTGATTTACATGATTTCCTTTAACACTCCAAATCAATGAAGGTCAGGTATTATGAGGGATGTCTAGTGTAGCCTCAGGCCACATTATTATTAGGTTGTTGCAAAAATAATGTCGGTTTTGATGTTTTTTTTAACGTCAAAAACCGACATTATTTTTGCACCAACCTAATAATAATAATTTAAACTTTTATTTATCTTATTTTTATTGCTTTTATTGCAATTCTCACGCCATTATTCTACGACCATTAAATAAGCAGCATGGTTCTGAAATAAACTTTGCATACTTTATTTTTAGAAGCTTGTCTTTCCGAGTCAGTGCCGTTACCAGTTTGTTCACAGATACCTTTCCGGGAGAAATCAATCAAATAAAACAGACATTTATATTTCTTAAATCTCAGGTCATTGCTACGGCCGCTGATTGTTTATTATTTACACTCGTAGTATTGATGATAAGATAAGGTAAGGAAACAAATAGGAAACGTTTATAGATCTAACATGTTTCGCTGTTAGCAAAGCTTCATCAGAGAATGAAATGTGGAAGAGAAAAAGAAAATTCTGTTATTTTAAAAAAAATTTGTGTTGTTTTTTATTCGATGAAGCTTTAAAAGAAACGAAACATGTTAGATTTAAAAACGTTTCTTATTTTTTGTTTATCCTATCATTCTGTCGGATTCTAATCCATATTTGCTATCAATTCAACTCATAGTATTATTAGGTTGGTGCAAAAGAATGACGTAATAATGTCGTTTTTTGACGTATTTTTTAACGTCAAAAAAGACATTATTACGTCATTATTTTTGCACCAACTTAATATATGTAGCAACCTACGAATTTCTTTGAGGAAGCCGTATTATTATTATTATTATTATTATTATTATTATTATTAAGTAAAGATAAGGAATAAAAGTTCAAATCTCTTAGATTAATCTTTTTGACACTCAAACTGATATGAGTCTACGTTTTTGACACTCTTGTTAAGAGAGAATAGGTCTACGTTTTTGACACTATTGCTAACTAGACAGAGGTTTACCTTTTTGCCACACTTGCTAAACGGACATAATTCTACCTTTTTGATCTTCTTGATAGCCAGGCATAGGTTTACGTTTTTGACACTTTTTCTAACCGGATATATGTTTAATTTTTTCACCCTTTCTAACAGGTATTAGGTTTACCTTTTTGATACTTTTGCTAACAGAACACAAAGTTACCTTTTTGACACACTTGTTAACCGGTCTTAAGTCTGGCTTTTTGATTCTCTTGCTGACCGGAAATAGATCTAGCTTTTTGACGCACTTCTTAACCGGTCATAGATCTACGTTTTTGACACACTTGCTAACCGGACATAGCTTTACCTTGCTGACACGCTTGTTAACGGGACGGAGGTTTACCTTTTTGACACTTTTTCTAACCTCTTATAGGTTTACATTTTGACACTCTTGCTAAACGGACATTGATTTATCTTTTTGACATTCTTGCTAACCGGACATAGGTTTACCATTTTGACTCTTTTGCTAACTGGTCTTAGGTCTATTTTTTTGACACACGCTAAACGGATAAAGGTCTACCTTTTTGACACTCTTGCTAACCGGGAATAGGTCTACATTTATGAGACTTGCTAAACGGACATAGGTCTACCTTTTTGACATTCTTGCTAGTTAGGCACAGATTTACATTTTTGATTGTAAATAATTACAGTACCTTATCTGAGAAATATAGTCAGATAGTAACGCATTTTCTAGTCAGGTACAATGTTGCAATAGATGAGAATTTACTTACTTTAACTTGTAAGAATAACCATCGCTCTAGGATTGGTGGTAGCTTTTTTCTTCTTTTATATATTGATATATTAAGTTGCTGATGTGCTGATTGAAGTACGTTTATCATATTGTCATGTTCTACATTCGTGTACTAATGAAATCCACGCTAGACCGCTGTATGTAGAACATTTTGGGGATTAAGCAAAGTTTGGTCTAAGGATTAATTATAGAGCACTTATCAAAAATCGACCTGACTATAGGAAGGTTACTGAATAGAATAATCACACGAAGGTTGGTAATGCCCGATAATACTTTGGACAAGAACAACACATATAAGATTCACCAGCGGCGCGTAAAAAAAGTAGTTACTGCTAGAAGTGAATCAAGTGAATTCCACAATGAATCTCCAACTGCAGGATATCTACCAACCACACCCCACGCTGTCAGATGTGGCACAAGGCCGAATTTAACGTGGGGTATCCGAGGCCGTAGGATCGGCCAAAAATCATGATATAATCAATATGTTGGCATTCCACAATACTTCAAATAAAAGTTTAGGAAGGCTGTCCTCATCAATACTTGAAAGAGCGATGACAGCTATTGTACTTTAGAAGCCTAGTCTATTGAAAAAATTTTTTAGAAAGATTTTATAAATTTCAACCGATAGTAGTACAAGTTGCTTGGCCAGTGAATGTGAAATGTTTCCTTATAAGGAAACAGATAATGTACTAACATTATCCACGTTTTCTTTTCTTTTTTTTTTCTTCTTTATGATCCGTCGCACCAGGAAGATTAATTTCAAGTAAATATCAATAGTCAAGAAGGTAGTCACGTGTCTGATCATATATATATATTTTTTAATTCCAGCATCTGACTTCAACCCGGTGATTAATTCACTTGAACTGCTACCGTTTCTTGAGCGTGACACTTTTTTACGTGACTCATAATTAACAAAGGAAAAAAATGTGGGACTTATTTTATTCTTTCTATCAGTTTTGTTAGCATACAAATTTATATTTCGGACTTTATTCTTGGTCTTCATCATCATCATTATCATCATCAGCGGCATCATCATCATCATCATCATCATCATCATCATCGTCATCATCATCATCATCATCATCGTCCTCCTCCTCCTCCTCCTCCTCATTTATTTGCGGTGTCCCTTCAGGACATGGGCGAACATAGCTCTCTACAATTTCTTATCCTTTACAACTCTTAGTAAAGTTTGCCTTTTCCCCGTACCACACATTCCCTGTTCGACTATCCATTTACACAAGCTCATTAGATAGTTCCCCTCTGTCCCCCTTGGCTTCACTTTGTCCTGTGAGTGCCATGTTCTTTTTGTTTCCATTTTCCATTAAGCTTCCTTGTTATTCCTATGTTCAGTCCACGGTATCCTCATCATCCTTCTGTAGAACCACATTTATGTTGCCTCAAATCTCTTCTTTATCTGTGAGGAAACTGTTCAGCATTCAGAATTTATTTGTTGTTTCGCACAACATAGTTATTCGAAACAATTCAACATAGATATTAAAAAGTGGCTATAAGGATAATCACATCAAGTTTTTAATAATTCTGTATTTAATTAAAAAAAAGAAGATTATAACTTCGCAGCCCCAATCCAAGCCTTCTTTTATGGACCATACCCCATAGACTAAACTAATTAATTTATTAATCATTTTACCCAAGCCAAGGTGAAAATGCTAGTAAGATTGTAGGGGGTTACTGAGATGGAAAGATAATGAGAAAACGTTAGTGAGGAGAAAAGACAATGAAAGAAGAGGTTTCAGAAATCGATTTATATGAAATTTAAATATTTGAAGACCTTAGTTGACAGGAAGGCAAGAAGTTGGAAGTGAATCCCAAAACGCTAGAAGTGCGAGAGAATAAATTATTTAGAATAGAATGGGACCTAGTTGCCAATCTAGTACTACGCTTAAATTCATGAAGTCGGGGTACCAATGAAGAAAGCTCATTAGATAGAAAGAATGTAAGGCTTGTCAATTTCTCTTTCTGAGTCGCTAACTGCTACACTAAATACACACATATGAAAATAACACACACACACACACACACACGCGCATTTACACACACACACACACACACACACACACACACACACACACACACAACTCCCAAACCCCCCCCAAAAAATAACAACAAAAATAGAGTAATTGACCGCAGTTTTGAAGATATATTAAGGTGAATGTGGCGGAATAAATTAACCCCCCCCCATGTATCTGAAGTATAACCAATTTTATAAGTATCGAAGGGTACGTTGAAATTTCTGCGAATACATCATGATACCAGGAAAATCAGTTTCTTTCGTTTTTTCAGACTAGTTTCAGTTCTATTGGCTTAAATTCATACACTTTAACTAAGTGTTATAATAAAATCCCCAATTAGGATAGATACAGTACAATAATTTAAAGTTAACGAGAGAAAAAAAAGACATTGCATATAAGACAGACAGTCTGCCAAAAAGTGCCTCTGGCTTTAACCAGTTCAGACATCTCCAGCTCAGACTAGCTAGCCTATTTCCACAGAGTCGATTCATCCTTATTTCACCCGTATTCCAAGAGCTCTATTCCGGAAACTTCTTCCCATGAAGTGCGACTTTGTGGAACGGAATCCTGCGTAGCTGTTTCCTTGAACCCCACAGTCTTACCCTTTTTAAGTCAAGGGTTAATCGCTATCTATCCTCATTATCCTCATACTCTTCGCTCTCTATCATCTCCTTTTTCATTCATACTACACACGTCATTCATCATTCTAACTTTCTGCCTAGATTTGTTCTCGAGGTTTTTATTGGGTGAACTTTAATATAATAAAAACAGAGAAATTAAGTAATAACTTAAGTTAGGCGTGAGACGGCACGAGTATAGAGTTTGAAAAGTATCATATAATAAATGGTGTTGGATATTTCAACATGGTGTAATGGTGAGAAAGCTTGTCTCGCTAAAACAATAAGTAGTGAGTTCGATCCTCACTGGGCGCCCCACACTTTCGGCTTTGCGTCACATCAAACCTACGCCTAGAAAATCGCCATATAATAAATGTGCTTGTCCACCCCCTACGTTAGTTCGCATGATCGTTATACCCTGACAATGCCTAATAAATGATCGACTATTACGTTTTGATCGCGTGGAAAGAGGAGAAAAGACACTACTTGGTTTCAGTGAGAAAAAGAAAGAAAGAAGGGAAGATAGAAGTGTTTAACTTCTCCTACCAATGCCTCATAAGTTTCGTTTTTTTGATTGCGCGGAAAAACAAGCTCATATCATGGACGCTACGTGGTGTAACGGTTAGCAAGCTTGTCCCGGGACAACAGTTATAATTGAATAGTGAGTTCGATCCTCACTGTGTGCCCTATATTTTCGGCCTTGTGCTGCATGAGAGCTACGCTTAGAAATTCCCTATATCAGAGACGCTAATTGGTTTCAGCGAGAAAATGAAAGAAGGAAAGGCAGAATTGTTTAACGGCTGTGTTTTAGTGAAATGGAAAAAGTCGTCAATCTCTATCTATAAAAGGCAGGATGTGTGTGCGTGTGTGTGTGTGTGTGTGTGTAACGAATGCATGGCCGCAATTTTCGATGGATTTGCACCAAAATTTACATGCACATGGTCCAAGTTAGCGGGGAAGGCCAAGACCCACTTTGCATTTCCCAACTCCCATCGATAGTGGAAATAATCGATTTTTTCATGCTTCTACAGCAGTTTTCATGTAGCTTGCGGCCATTTTGTACTGGCCAGAGTGAGAGCCTATAGCTGGCTGCCACGAATAGGCAGGAAGATTCTACTGGCCAGCGTGAAAGCCAACAGCTGACTGACACGAATTTTAACTAGCATGCAAAAAAAAAAAAAAATCGATAGCTGTATTCGTCACAAGTGGGAAAAATTTAAATCTGCATGGCACTTTACTCCACTTGGCTCATTCGCTTGCTTAAACTCAACGTTGATTCTGATTTCGCAGAACTGGGTATGGTGTGAAAAAGTATTTGTTGTTAACATTCTTTTTTTATTCGGTGTTTCCTGTTACGAGTCCTTTTTTTAAAGCTGATTGTTTTGTGCTCATTTTGTTTAGTTCTTTTTTCATAACAGATTTAATGTTTAGTATAGAGCTTAGAAAAATTCGCAGTATGATATAGGCAAGAAGTAAGGCATGTAGCAACATCAGCACGGCAAAGGGCACTCCTGTAAAGGCAAGGAAGGGCAAAAATATTTTAAGTCAAGTGATAGAGATTGCTGTATGAGTTGTACGATTTTTGAATCAAGCACGGGCAACGCCGGGACATGCTGCTAGTTTCAAATATTTTCATTTGTACTCATTTCTTAAAATAACAACTAGTATCGATATTTATGATTTTTATTGCAATATTTTGTTAAAGTTGCTAAGCTCACATAATTAACAAAGCGATAGGGGAATTTCTACGGATATTTTATTGTCGTAGAACTCACCTTTAGTTAATTTAATCATTACCTAAGAATTAAGAATCATCAGAAAATTAAAATAGGAAAACCGTGAAATTTTCACGGGTCTTTCTAGTGAAAAGAATTATTATTGGAATAGCAATTCTTAAAATAATTTGTGAAAGCCTTACGCTTCAATGTCTGTTACAGAATTTAGAGCGAAGATAATGTGCAATCTGAAAGGACATAAAACAAAACACAGATGCTTCAAAATAAAGATATTTTTTGTTCATGATGTTGTCAAGAAGAAAACATAACTGCAGATCATGGTCAAAATATAATGCACTTTCAGGTGAAAACCTGTCACAGAGCGATAGCTCGTTGGTGAGTTCGATCCTCATTCGGCACACAATTTTATGCCTTTGTAAGCTAAGCTGAATAATTATATATATATATAAGTGGGCGCTGAGAAATTTTGCGAATACATAATATAATATGCATCTAAGCACAGGTATAACAGGAGATACACTAACATGTGAACAAAAATGGATGTCTATTTATTTGGCAAGTTACCTTTTCATAGGCTATGTTAAATATCCGGCGAGACACAGCTAACTTGGCAGGGCTTCATCGAACTAAAGTGGTGTTTACGTTAATGTGATTACAAAAAAACAAAAAAAAACATATAGAAAGTGCTTTAATCACTATCCCATCCACAGTAAATTTACGCTCAGGTTCTGAAAACATTTCACCTTTCTTGGTAGATCTTCTGTTATAACAATGTGAGATATTCAATAAAAAAGTAAAAATCAAAATATTAATTTCGTTTTCTAACATATGTTACTATGTGAGAAAACGAAATTATTTTTGCACCAACCTAATAAAAAACAACAACAAAAGAAACTAAATGAAATCAGCTAGATTATACACCTAAAAACACATATTTAAAAAAAAATTAAATTTAAAATAATCAGCCTTCCCTCTCCTTCATACGTATGTATAAACACGTAATCAACGTAAATATCACTAGTCCGATGAAGTCCTAAAGGACGAAACACGTCTCACGAAAAATTATTTCAAGTTTGTGATAGATTTTCCTAATATATATATATATATATATATATATATATATATATATATATATATCTTTTTGCGTGTGTGCGTATAAAGGTAGTTGTGAATATATATATATATATATATATATATACTAATCGTGACTGCTTCACTACGACAATGCACCTGCTCACAACACCCTGAATATCCGGTGGAAGGCCATCAAGAGGGTCGTAACGACAGAACTGAGAGCTTGAAATAAATTGTTTGTGACATCAGTCCCGTTACTTTTCAGACAGACCTCTTATATATATATATATATATATATATATATATATATATATATATATATATATATATATATATATATATATATAAATAAAGAACAGTAAGATATATGATCCGGTGTTCTTGTTATTTTTTATTTTTAGCAAATGTAAATTTACAGAGTATAGATATTATAAATTAACTGATTTAAAATGTTCTTTTCGCTACACAGTAATAACCATGTTTCAAAAATGGAAGCTAAAAACTTTAAATTTAATTATATAATTACATTTAAAGTTTTTAGCTTCCATTTTTGAAACATGGTTATTACTGTGTAGCAAAAGACCATATTTTAAATCAGTTAATTTATAGTATATATATATATATATATATATATAGATAGATAGATAGATAGATAGATAGATAGATCTTAGGAAACTACATTGTCTGATTTGTATATTTTATGTAATCATATGTATCTGTTTATGTCTGACTGGTTTTAGCTGCCAATCTACGCGTCATGATCCATTTAGAAAAATATTTTTTAATTTTTGTTACTTCGTTTAGTTTAAATCTAACGTCCAGCATAATTGATTGGTTGATCAAAATGAAGCCCTCTAAACTTATAACCCCCCTTTTAAAAAAAAATAAAAATAAAAAGAGGTTGTATTTTGCTATTTGATTCTAAATAAATCGAAATATGAAATGAGAACGAATCGAATATAAATTCCCACGTTCATAAAATTAATTTAAAAGAAGACTCAATACAATAGTAGAGCAATATTATTTAGGAATCCTAACCAATGCTCATTGTCTAACAAAGGAAAATCTATATATAAAAAAAATCGAATTTCAAAGAAAATCAATTGTAAACTTTTCAAGATTCTGAAGAGACTTATCATTTTCTCTCCAATAGTCGTGACAATAATACGAATAAAGTTAAGAAAGGAATTTCGCCATCGAAAAGATATAAATAAATACAGTCTTATCTTAATGTACTTAAAATTATTCGTCCACATAGGTCAGTGTTTTTAGAAATAATTCTATAACCTGCTGGTCATTCTAAACCGTCATACATAAAATGGGCAATAACTTTCTTGGAACTGATAGACATTTTTGGGGAGGATATTAGAATAATCCGTGACATATTCGGAAGGATATTAGAATAATCCGTGCCATATTTAGGAAGGATATTAGAATAATCTTTGACATATTTGGGAAGGTTATTAGAACAACCATTGACACATCTGAGAACGATATAATATTAATCCTCGATATATTTTTGGGAAGGATATTAGAATAATCTGTGACATATTTGGAAAGGATATATGATTAATCCTTGATATATTTGGGAAGGATATTAGAATAATCTGTAACATATTTGGAAAGGATATAAGATTAATTCTTGATATATTTGGGAAGGATATCAGAATAATCCCTGACATGTTTGGAAAGGATATTAGAATTATCCTTGACATATTTGGGAAGAATATTCAAATATCCTTGACATATTTGGGAAGGATATCAGAATAATCTTTGACATATTTGGGAAAGATATTAGAATATTCTTGACATATTTGGGAATGATATTAGAATAATCCGTGACGTATTTAGGAAGGACATTAGGATAATCCAGAACCTATACAGGCAATTTAACCACATGGATAGGAAATGAATTGAGCAAATATATAAAAATCGAAAGGTATTTAACACAAGTTTGTAACTTCGAACCGGGCATATTCAACATATACAATGAGGCGATCTGTGAGAACACCTACCAGGATTCATTTTTGGCGGTCACAATCGTAACAACATATGATATGCAGATTACACAGTGTTGACAGTAGATACGGAAAGGGAACTACAAGAACTCTTACAGAATGCCGTGAAGGAAAGCATGAATAAACATCGATTGCCTGAAGACTGAATGCGTGGTTGTTAGCAAAAGGGACAGCCCAACATGCAAATTACAAATTGGAGAGACCAAAATCAAACAAGTACAACATATTTAAATATCTGGGAAGTGTTTTAACAGATGACAGAAAGTGCGACACTGAAATCCTATTGCGCATTGAAATGACGAAACAGACCTTCCAAAAGCTAAGCAAAATATTAAGAAACAGAAAGATTTCGTTAGAAACAAAGAAAAGTGTACTGAACTGTTACATAATAACAGTCTTTCTATATGATAGTGAATGCTGGTCAATATCCTCACAGATTAAAAAGAGACTTGAAGCAACAGAAATATACTTCTACAGAAATGATGCTGAGAATACCGTGAACCAAACATGTGAGCAACAACGAAGTTTTAGAAACCCTGGAAACAAAAAGGACACTTATTATTAACATCAAATAGAGACAGTTGACACTTCTAAAGTAAATCATGAGGAAAGGGGTCTTGAAAAATTTGATACTTACAAGGCATATTGAAGCCCAAGAGGGACAGAGGGAAACAATGCATAACCTACCTAGAGAGCTTGAGTAAATGGATAGCAGAACCGAATTTAGGAGGGTTAACAAAAAGACAAAATTTATTAATAGCTACAAAGTGCAGGAAATTGTGGAGAGCCATGATCGCCAACGTCCTGAAGGGATACAGAACACAGAATGGTTTATTTATAACATTGCACCAAAGTAAGCAAAACTTAGTAAATATCGATAACAAAGAGATTGCGTTCCTAGATGTGGGTTTAACGAGACAGTTTGCTTGATCATTACTACTGATTTTGTTCCTCATAGGTAACTCATACTTGTCTTATGTCAAACTAAGCTAAGCTAAATATTTGAGGATAATTTGGCGTAAGTTGATGGTTAACGAGCTACCTGATAGTGAGTTTGGTCCTCACCCTGTGCCTTAAACTTGTAGCCTTGTGTCAAAGTAATCTAAGTTTGGTAAACAAGAAAGACAAGGCTTCTGTATTTTTCAATCAATAGCCATAACGTTGGCAATTAGGTGAGCCATTATCGGCTCCGTGTTGGTCGAGGTATATGACAAAGTCCACGGTTGAGTGTTTTTGCTTTGCACCCAGATGAGCTTTTCGTGATCTCATTCCTGACAAAAGGAAATTTTAAATAATTATAAAAGACTTGTAATCAATAATGATAAAAATGACACACAGTTAACGTTAGAAAAAGACAGTTGAAATTTTCCATGGCTCATAATGAGCCAAAAGGACTTGGGAATTTTTATACTCACAAGACTGATTGAAGGCAAGAGGGACAAATGAAAACACATAGCCTACCTTGCGAGCTTGAGTAAATGGATGGCGGAGCAAGGTTTGGAAGAGAGGACAAAAAGGAGAGGAGATTGCGGAGAGCCATGATAACCAACGTCCTGAAGGGGCACAGCACATAGAAGACGAAAAAGTTTCTTGAATGATTACAGGCGACGGATGATAATTTACAAGAAATAAACACAAAAAGGTCTTTCATATTTCGTAGTAATTTAATAAGCGTAACTTAGATGTGGCACAAGGCGGAAGTATGGAACACCCAATGAAGATCGAAATCACTATTCAGTCGAAATTGATCTAGTGAGACAAACTTGCTAGCCATTACACCACGTCGTTTAAAAAGCTATTAATAAGATTACAATACTGAAACTATAGTATTTACGAAAAATTTAAAAATATTGGGATGATTCGTAAATATCAAATAAAACGGTTTAACTTGAAACAGAGAAAAATTCTAATGTTGCTCGGAAAACAGGCAGAAAAATTTCAAATATAATAACTCAAATAAGAAAATTTAATTTCAGTTGAAAATGATATTATTTTTTTAATATATCTAACATATAGATTTTGAAGAGTTTAACAATTTTTACTTATATTCTTTACATTCAGAATATTGTTTTTATCTTTATTGTTATTATCACAAAGTTTCGGCTGTTGTGTCCAACAGGCACTCTTCAGGTTTCTGCCGACCCGGATAATGATTTAATGTTATTTATTCTCGTTCCACTGTCTATATCTAGGGATATCACGCTTTGTTCTTATTTAGTACTGCTCAGTTATTGCTTGTAGAGTTTCCACTAAGGTCCAGCCTATACTACCTGGATCAGGGGCTGAACTCACAATACTATTCCCCTAAAGTCGAATTTAATGTAAATAATGATAGCTCTTAATTCCAGAAATTCATATAGAAATTAACAATTTTTGTTATGGTCTAAATATTTTAAAACTGTGCTACGCAGGCAAATTTATTTAAAAACTGCCGCGTTAAATTTTTTTACAAGAAAATAAAATCAGACATAAAATTAATCTATCTCTTGTACATTTCCACTGAACAGTTTTGCAGTTTGGGTAAAGAGTTTTTTGGCCCGGTTCACGTCCAGACCTGATCGGACGATTTTGTTCTTAGGGAAATTTCACCTGTCATTCAAAGTGACAACTGATAATATCTAATTATCTCTTGACTCCATTGTCTATGGAAATAGGTAAATCAAACCTATTACCATTAGACAAACGCTCGGCCTCGATTTTTGCGTCCTTGGATCGTTGTTTTTATAAACCATCGATCAGAACATTCGCTTTATTAGTTTACTAAGTGAAAGGTGCAAATGAGGATGACATCTTGTTTACGATAGGTGTTAGGAGACATCAGAAATCCGCCGCCATCTTTCCACGCCCTCTAAAGTCTTGGGTTAAACTAAAATCCAGTGAATTTTCATTTTTCTTATTTGCTCATTTAAGTAATTAATACCTGGCAATTTCCAAATATGCACGTCTGCTAAGATGGCTCACTAATCCCTGTTGCAGACGCTTGCTCAAGCACATTTATGTTTCTTCAACACCTACAGAGCCAACACATACTCTGTACTACAACTATGCTGAGCAAACCTTAGTTACAGTTGCTGGGAGAGAGCGAATAATCTGGCGCGATCAGTAGCTGAATAAGGCCAATACGTTCGAACCCCTTGTCAAAATGACTTCTGACATCATGCTGTGTATATATATATATATATATATATATATAATGGCAGCTTGCTTCCGAGTCCACTCATCAACTAGGGTGGGTATCTAATCCCAGGGAGATAATACATAATCTGAAGTAATCAACAGTTAAACAACGCAGTGCACTCAAATCCACGATGACTTGTGACTTCATAATAGCTCAACCATAGACAGTTTCCGAACATTTCAGCCTAGTCAATTTCACTCACAAGGTTGAGGTAGGGTTTTTCAGGCACGTTTCTAACGCTGACGCATGCGTGGATCATCTCCCAAGTCTGATATTCTCAATAAATTAATTCCTTAATAAAGCAAACGTCGTGAGATTCGAACCCGACAGTGTGTTTACAGACAATTTAAATATATTGGGGTTGTTTCATAAATGTAATCGTCCTTGGTATGACGATATACTACATCTGATAATAAGACCCCTGATTGAAGGTTTCGAGGAGCGTAGAACTACTGTTGTTCCCAGTTTGGCAGTACATGTTAGAGTCCCAGTTATGGGCAAATAGTGAACCGCAAACAAGAATCAATAGTACATTTTTATAATAAAATGACCAATTTTTATAGCAAAATGACCATCAATGCAACACTAAAATATAAAAGCACATTTTTTTAGTAAAATTACCAACAACACATTTTATGTTCTACAAAATGTGTATCTAAAATACATTTACGCTGAAATCATAAAATTATGTACAAAATATCTGCAGTTAAAAGTATAAAATTACGTACAAAATATTTAGATTTCGGCATTAAATAACATATAGAAGTTGATATATCGTCAAAGGAAAATCAAAAAACTTTGATATTTTTTATCTTTTATACCTTATTTTATCTGTACTAACTTTCCCAACCAACATGAAAGAACGCTTTCAAGTTCAGATAATATCTTACAATTTTAAAAACCAAACTTTATTCCAAAATATAACTTCAACAAAACTACAACATAAAACACACACGTATCACCGCCTCTGGTAATCATGTTTACAGAAACATGTATATGCACAAAATTTGAGTATCATCTACCATGTATTCAACTTAGAAAGCAGAATAACATATATAATAAAACACACATATATCACCGCCTCTAGTAATTATGTGCACAGAAACATGTATATGCACAAAAGCTGAGTACCATCTACCATGTATTCAACTGTGAAAGCAGAATAACATATATAATAAAACACACATATATCACCGCCTCTAGTAATTATGTCCACAGAAACATGTATATGCACAAAAGCTGAGTGCCATCTACCATGTATTCAACTGTGAAAGCAGAATAACATATATCATAAAACACACATATATCACCGCCTCTAGTAATTATGTCCACAGAAACATGTATATGCACAAAAGCTGAGTACCATCCATCTACCATGTATTCAAATGTGAAAGCAGAATAACATATATCATAAAACACACATATATCACCGCCTCTGGTAATCATGTCCACAGAAACATGTATATGCACAAAAGCTGACTACCATCTACCATGTATTCAACTGTTAAAGCAGAATAACATATATAATAAAACACACATATATCACCGCCTCTAGTAATTATGTCCACAGAAACATGTATATGCACAAAAGCTGAGTACCATCTACCATGTATTCAACTGTGAAAGCAGAATAACATATATCATAAAACACACATATATCACCGCCTCTGGTAATTATGTCCACAGAAACATGTATATGCACAAAAGCTGAGTACCATCTACCATGTATTCAACTGTGAAAGCAGAATAACATATATAATAAAACACACATATATCACCGCCTCTAGTAATTATGTCCACAGAAACATGTATATGCACAAAAGCTGAGTGCCATCTACCATGTATTCAACTGTGAAAGCAGAATAACATATATCATAAAACACACATATATCACCGCCTCTAGTAATTATGTCCACAGAAACATGTATATGCACAAAAGCTGAGTACCATCCATCTACCATGTATTCAACTGTGAAAGCAGAATAACATATATCATAAAACACACATATATTACCGCCTCTAGTAATTATGTCCACAGAAACATGTATATTAACAAAAGCTGAGTACCATCTACCATGTATTCAACAGTGAAAGCAGAATAACATATATCATAAAACACACATATATCACCGCCTCTAGTAATTATGTCCACAGAAACATGTATATGCACAAAAGCTGAGTACCATCTACCATGTATTCAACTGTGAAAGCAGAATAACATATATCATAAAACACACATATATCACCGCCTCTAGTAATTATGTCTACAGAAACATGTATATGCACGAAAGCTGAGTACAATCTACCATGTATTCAACTGTGAAAGAAGAATAACATATATAATAAAACACACATATATCACCGCCTCTAGTAATTATGTCCACAGAAACATGTATATGCACAAAAGCTGAGTGCCATCTACCATGTATTCAACTGTGAAAGCAGAATAACATATATCATAAAACACACATATATCACCGCCTCTAGTAATTATGTCCACAGAAACATGTATATGCACAAAAGTTGAGTACCATCCATCTACCATGTATTCAACTGTGAAAGCAGAATAACATATATCATAAAACACACATATATTACCGCCTCTAGTAATTATGTCCACAGAAACATGTATATGCACAAAAGCTGAGTACCATCTACCATGTATTCAACAGTGAAAGCAGAATAACATATATCATAAAACACACATATATCACCGCCTCTAGTAATTATGTCATCAGAAACATGTATATGCACAAAAGCTGAGTACCATCTACCATGTATTCAACTGTGAAAGCAGAATAACATATATCATAAAACACACATATATCACCGCCTCTGGTAATCATGTCCACAGAAACATGTATATGCACAAAAGCTGACTACCATCTACCATGTATTCAACTGTTAAAGCAGAATAACATATATAATAAAACACACATATATCACCGCCTCTAGTAATTATGTCCACAGAAACATGTATATGCACAAAAGCTGAGTGCCATCTACCATGTATTCAACTGTGAAAGCAGAATAACATATATCATAAAACACACATATATCACCGCCTCTAGTAATTATGTCCACAGAAACATGTATATGCACAAAAGCTGAGTACCATCCATCTACCATGTATTCAACTGTGAAAGCAGAATAACATATATCATAAAACACACATATATTACCGCCTCTAGTAATTATGTCCACAGAAACATGTATATTAACAAAAGCTGAGTACCATCTACCATGTATTCAACTGTGAAAGCAGAATAACATATATAATAAAACACACATATATCACCGCCTCTAGTAATTATGTCCACAGAAACATGTATATGCACAAAAGCTGAGTGCCATCTACCATGTATTCAACTGTGAAAGCAGAATAACATATGTCATAAAACACACATATATCACCGCCTCTAGTAATTATGTCCACAGAAACATGTATATGCACAAAAGCTGAGTACCATCCATCTACCATGTATTCAAATGTGAAAGCAGAATAACATATATCATAAAACACACATATATCACCGCCTCTGGTAATCATGTCCACAGAAACATGTATATGCACAAAAGCTGACTACCATCTACCATGTATTCAACTGTTAAAGCAGAATAACATATATAATAAAACACACATATATCACCGCCTCTAGTAATTATGTCCACAGAAACATGTATATGCACAAAAGCTGAGTACCATCTACCATGTATTCAACTGTGAAAGCAGAATAACATATATCATAAAACACACATATATCACCGCCTCTGGTAATTATGTCCACAGAAACATGTATATGCACAAAAGCTGAGTACCATCTACCATGTATTCAACTGTGAAAGCAGAATAACATATATAATAAAACACACATATATCACCGCCTCTAGTAATTATGTCCACAGAAACATGTATATGCACAAAAGCTGAGTGCCATCTACCATGTATTCAACTGTGAAAGCAGAATAACATATATCATAAAACACACATATATCACCGCCTCTAGTAATTATGTCCACAGAAACATGTATATGCACAAAAGCTGAGTACCATCCATCTACCATGTATTCAACTGTGAAAGCAGAATAACATATATCATAAAACACACATATATTACCGCCTCTAGTAATTATGTCCACAGAAACATGTATATTAACAAAAGCTGAGTACCATCTACCATGTATTCAACAGTGAAAGCAGAATAACATATATCATAAAACACACATATATCACCGCCTCTAGTAATTATGTCCACAGAAACATGTATATGCACAAAAGCTGAGTACCATCTACCATGTATTCAACTGTGAAAGCAGAATAACATATATCATAAAACACACATATATCACCGCCTCTAGTAATTATGTCTACAGAAACATGTATATGCACGAAAGCTGAGTACAATCTACCATGTATTCAACTGTGAAAGAAGAATAACATATATAATAAAACACACATATATCACCGCCTCTAGTAATTATGTCCACAGAAACATGTATATGCACAAAAGCTGAGTGCCATCTACCATGTATTCAACTGTGAAAGCAGAATAACATATATCATAAAACACACATATATCACCGCCTCTAGTAATTATGTCCACAGAAACATGTATATGCACAAAAGTTGAGTACCATCCATCTACCATGTATTCAACTGTGAAAGCAGAATAACATATATCATAAAACACACATATATTACCGCCTCTAGTAATTATGTCCACAGAAACATGTATATGCACAAAAGCTGAGTACCATCTACCATGTATTCAACAGTGAAAGCAGAATAACATATATCATAAAACACACATATATCACCGCCTCTAGTAATTATGTCATCAGAAACATGTATATGCACAAAAGCTGAGTACCATCTACCATGTATTCAACTGTGAAAGCAGAATAACATATATCATAAAACACACATATATCACCGCCTCTGGTAATCATGTCCACAGAAACATGTATATGCACAAAAGCTGACTACCATCTACCATGTATTCAACTGTTAAAGCAGAATAACATATATAATAAAACACACATATATCACCGCCTCTAGTAATTATGTCCACAGAAACATGTATATGCACAAAAGCTGAGTGCCATCTACCATGTATTCAACTGTGAAAGCAGAATAACATATATCATAAAACACACATATATCACCGCCTCTAGTAATTATGTCCACAGAAACATGTATATGCACAAAAGCTGAGTACCATCCATCTACCATGTATTCAACTGTGAAAGCAGAATAACATATATCATAAAACACACATATATTACCGCCTCTAGTAATTATGTCCACAGAAACATGTATATTAACAAAAGCTGAGTACCATCTACCATGTATTCAACAGTGAAAGCAGAATAACATATATCATAAAACACACATATATCACCGCCGCTAGTAATTATGTCCACAGAAACATGTATATGCACAAAAGCTGAGTACTATCTACCATATATTCAACTGTGAAAGCAGAATAACATATATCATAAAACATACATATATAACCGCCTCTAGTAATTATGTCCACAGAAACATGTATATGCACGAAAGCTGAGTAACATCTACCATGTATTCAACTGTGAAAGCAGAATAACATATATCATAAAACACACATATATCACCGCCTCTAGTAATTATGTCTATAGAAACATGTATATGCACGAAAGCTGAGTATCATCTACCATGTATCCAACTGTGATAGCAGAATAACATATATCATAAAACATACATATATCATCGCCTCTAGTAATTATGTCCGCAGACACATCTATAAGCACAAAAGCTGAGTGTCATGTAGCATGTATTCAACTGTGAAAGCAGAATAACATATATCATAAAACACACATATATCACCGCCTCTAGTAATTATGTCCACAGAAACATGTATATGCACAAAAGCTGACTACGATCTACCATGTATTCAACTGTGAAAGCAGAATAACATATATAATAAAACACACATATATCACCGCCTCTAGTAATTATGTCCACAGAAACATGTATATGCACAAAAGCTGAGTGCCATCTACCATGTATTCAACTGTGAAAGCAGAATAACATATATCATAAAACACACATATATCACCGCCTCTAGTAATTATGTCCACAGAAACATGTATATGCACAAAAGCTGAGTACCATCCATCTACCATGTATTCAACTGTGAAAGCAGAATAACATATATCATAAAACACACATATATTACCGCCTCTAGTAATTATGTCCACAGAAACATGTATATGCACAAAAGCTGAGTACCATCCATCTACCATGTATTCAACTGTGAAAGCAGAATAACATATATCATAAAACACACATATATCACCGCCGCTAGTAATTATGTCCACAGAAACATGTATATGCACAAAAGCTGAGTACCATCTACCATGTATTCAACTGTGAAAGCAGAATAACATATATCATAAAACACACATATATCACCGCCTCTAGTAATTATGTCTACAGAAACATGTATATGCACGAAAGCTGAGTGCCATCTACCATGTATTCAACTGTGAAAGCAGAATAACATATATCATAAAACACACATATATCACCGCCTCTAGTAATTATGTCCACAGAAACATGTATATGCACAAAAGCTGAGTACCATCCATCTACCATGTATTCAACTGTGAAAGCAAAATAACATATATCATAAAACACACATATATTACCGCCTCTAGTAATTATGTCCACAGAAACATGTATATGCACAAAAGCTGAGTACCATCTACCATATATTCAACTGTGAAAGCAGAATAACATATATCATAAAACATACATATATCACCGCCTCTAGTAATTATGTCCACAGAAACATGTATATGCACGAAAGCTGAGTAACATCTACCATGTATTCAACTGTGAAAGCAGAATAACATATATCATAAAACACACATATATCACCGCCTCTAGTAATTATGTCCACAGAAACATGTATATGCACAAAAGCTGAGTACCATCTACCATGTATTCA
Source organism: Acanthosepion lycidas (assembly GCA_963932145.1). Classification (NCBI taxonomy): domain Eukaryota; kingdom Metazoa; phylum Mollusca; class Cephalopoda; order Sepiida; family Sepiidae; genus Acanthosepion; species Acanthosepion lycidas. The sequence goes on along the minus strand of OZ010580.1, from coordinate 78,778,733 downwards.
ACTGTGAAAGCAGAATAACATATATAATAAAACACACATATATCACCGCCTCTAGTAATTATGTCTATAGAAACATGTATATGCATGAAAGCTGAGTATCATCTACCATGTATCCAACTGTGATAGCAGAATAACATATATCATAAAACATACATATATCATCGCCTCTAGTAATTATGTCCGCAGAAACATCTATAAGCACAAAAGCTGAGTGTCATGTAGCATGTATTCAACTGTGAAATCAGAATAACATATATCATAAAACACACATATATCACCGCCTCTAGTAATTATGTCTACAGAAACATGTATATGCACGAAAGCTGAGTGCCATCTACCATGTATTCAACTGTGAAAGCAGAATAACATATATCATAAAACACACATATATCACCGCCTCTAGTAATTATGTCCACAGAAACATGTATATGCACAAAAGCTGAGTACCATCCATCTACCATGTATTCAACTGTGAAAGCAGAATAACATATATCATAAAACACACATATATTACCGCCTCTAGTAATTATGTCCACAGAAACATGTATATGCACAAAAGCTGAGTACCATCCATCTACCATGTATTCAACTGTGAAAGCAGAATAACATATATCATAAAACACACATATATCACCGCCGCTAGTAATTATGTCCACAGAAACATGTATATGCACAAAAGCTGAGTACCATCTACCATATATTCAACTGTGAAAGCAGAATAACATATATCATAAAACATACATATATCACCGCCTCTAGTAATTATGTCCACAGAAACATGTATATGCACGAAAGCTGAGTAACATCTACCATGTATTCAACTGTGAAAGCAGAATAACATATATCATAAAACACACATATATCACCGCCTCTAGTAATTATGTCCACAGAAACATGTATATGCACAAAAGCTGAGTACCATCTACCATGTATTCAACTGTGAAAGCAGAATAACATATATAATAAAACACACATATATCACCGCCTCTAGTAATTATGTCTATAGAAACATGTATATGCACGAAAGCTGACTACCATCTACCATGTATCCAACTGTGATAGCAGAATAACATATATCATAAAACATACATATATCATCGCCTCTAGTAATTATGTCCGCAGAAACATCTATAAGCACAAAAGCTGAGTGTCATGTAGCATGTATTCAACTGTGAAATCAGAATAACATATATCATAAAACACACATATATCACCGCCTCTAGTAATTATGTCTACAGAAACATGTATATGCACGAAAGCTGAGTGCCATCTACCATGTATTCAACTGTGAAAGCAGAATAACATATATCATAAAACACACATATATCACCGCCTCTAGTAATTATGTCCACAGAAACATGTATATGCACAAAAGCTGAGTACCATCCATCTACCATGTATTCAACTGTGAAAGCAGAATAACATATATCATAAAACACACATATATTACCGCCTCTAGTAATTATGTCCACAGAAACATGTATATGCACAAAAGCTGAGTACCATCCATCTACCATGTATTCAACTGTGAAAGCAGAATAACATATATCATAAAACACACATATATCACCGCCGCTAGTAATTATGTCCACAGAAACATGTATATGCACAAAAGCTGAGTACCATCTACCATATATTCAACTGTGAAAGCAGAATAACATATATCATAAAACATACATATATCACCGCCTCTAGTAATTATGTCCACAGAAACATGTATATGCACGAAAGCTGAGTACAATCTACCATGTATTCAACTGTGAAAGCAGAATAACATATATCATAAAACACACATATATCACCGCCTCTAGTAATTATGTCCACAGAAACATGTATATGCACAAAAGCTGAGTACCATCTACCATGTATTCAACTGTGAAAGCAGAATAACATATATAATAAAACACACATATATCACCGCCTCTAGTAATTATGTCTATAGAAACATGTATATGCACGAAAGCTGAGTATCATCTACCATGTATCCAACTGTGATAGCAGAATAACATATATCATAAAACATACATATATCATCGCCTCTAGTAATTATGTCCGCAGAAACATCTATAAGCACAAAAGCTGAGTGTCATGTAGCATGTATTCAACTGTGAAAGCAGAATAACATATATCATATTTTTATTACTTCAAAGCTCCAAAGAAAATTAAATTTCGGCATTAAATGACCCATAAAAACACACACACACCCGTAAATCTAAAGAAGTAATAGAGTTTTTATTTATTAATACGACAGATTTCTATGTCTTAAAACATTATTTTTAGAGGATACCCATATTTGAGTAGACGGTCTGCTTTTATTTTTAAACAGTATATTTATTACCGTCTACTGGCCTGAATATTCGAGAAATCTTACAGGGCGCACAATTTTTCTTTAATAAAATGTCTGGAATACTCAGGCCGGTAGACGCTGATAAATATACCGTTTAAAAATAAAAACGGACCGTCTACTCAAATATGGGTATCCATTAAAAACACATTTAAGTGATATATATAGAATATATTTAATTTATGATGAAAAAAGCGATTGATTGTTTAACAAATATGTGTTATTCCTCGCCCACCAAGAAGACAATATTTTGTTATTAGCCTTTTATTTACATATTTACAATAGAACTAATATCCTCATCTTTGTTGTTTTTTGCCCGTTGTATCCTCAACTCTTCTTTAGATGCCTGTCAATCTGGGTAATCTACAAATTTCGAAATGAATCTTTTATTCAATCTACAGAGGTAGATCATTCTCCTTCTCTTGCTTATGTCTAGAAATATCTCATCTTGGTTAATTGTCTTTTTAGTACTGATCAATTATTGACAATCCGGTTTCTACTAGAGTTTACTGTAGTCTTATTTACTATGTCCCCAAATTCAGTAACCAATGTCTTAAACCTGTAACTGGATTTTGGAACCTTAACTATTATCACGCTGTATGTGTTGTACAAAAAGTTTATCCTGCCACTGAAGGTAACTCTGATTCCTGAACAATAGTGTGTTTGAATTTCATAGTTGTATTGTCATATCCTGCTATGGCAACAGAAAACAACTTTGAGTGAAATTAACAATAAGGATACTGAAATTGAGAGGCTTTGAAAAATAATTCAGTGGAAATAGAAATAATATTAATAATGCAGTGGACTAAAGGTTAAACCTAATGTTTTTCTTTCCTCCTCCTCTGCTGCAGATACCCTTGTTGGCAAGCTCGTCACCCCCGCTATTGTTTATCTTTCTTCACTATTAACACGATTGCCACTACACTTTTTGCCATGCATCAGTGTTATTTGTTGCTGGAATTTCTTTCTTTCTTTCTTTCTTTCTTAATGGTCCCCATATAGCACTTATATTTATGCTAGGACTACTGATGTTGCTGTCATAATCTAACGCTAATTCCTTCAGACGTCTTTTTAGAGATCAGCTGCTTTCACTTTTATATTCTTTGTCACAATTGTAAGGATAGAATACACACTTCTTCATATTCTCTGTGTGAGTCGTGGCTCAGTGGAGATGTCTTTGTAAGTTGGAGCTGCTTCTGAATATTATCCTGATATTGTATGTAACGCAGATCTTCTGAATCTTTTTCGACAAGCCATTGACGTAAAAGAAACAGACCATGACAGTTTTCGACAGTTTTCCGGTTTTTCTCCTTGACACCCGTGTCTATTAGGGCAGGTCGATTTTGGAAGTGTGATATTGCACTCAATTTGAAAGTTGGAGTTTGGCATAATAAACAGTGACACAATACTTTTTCCCAAATCGTTTACTGTTTTTTGAGGAAATGAGTTTAGGTTCAAAATTGTAGCGTTGGAATTTCATTCCGGTGATCAGTGAAAACCTTATAGCACAGCCTTATAAAATTTATAATTTACTGAGGCTTTAAGAATTGTATATGGACAAAGAAGCAACACGCAATCACATTATTACATCAAATAAGATCTTTATTTACTTCAAAGGGAAATTATACTGAACAATTTAGGTATATGATAATTTAACTTATACAGTGCAGTAGTTTTAGGGCTATTTCAATAAACAATACAAATTTTAAAGATTATGTCTTATAATTTGTGCCTAGTAGTATTATTGTGTTATATACACTTCTCTATTTTTTGTTTTGATTAATTATGGCCTAAAAAATAGTGTTAGATCTTCAGTGGCCACTTTTGTAATCTTTTAGAATTTTTACTTATCGAATACAGTAAAAAATTGCATATTTTGTTTGTGGCGATTCCTAATCAGAATTCTGGTTTGAATATATTTTCCATTCAATATAACTAATATAAAAAATATCAACTGTATTTGGATTTATTCTTGAAATAGTAAAATTTTGAAGTCACTTTGTGGGTAAAACCTGCTGAAATTAGGTACTTCTCTACATTTTCTCAGACGATCTTTAAAACGAAATGCTCAAACATTGGCAAAAGTTATGAATCTGAATTTTGGTGTCAGTACTTATCATATGGGCGCGTGGCCGAGTGGTTAGAACATTCTGACCATGAGAGCTGGGTTCGAATCCTATCATGGTCGATTTGTCAAGAACGAGACTTACTGATGTTATCGGACTGGAGGAGTCGATCCCAGCGTGCGGCACCTTTGAAAAGCGCCTGAAAACCATACCACGGGTTGACCCAAGCCTTGTGAGTGAAATTGGGTAGACGGAAACCTTGGGAGCCGTCGATAGCTGTGCTAGCACAAAGTCACAAGTTATCGTGGCCGAGGGTTTGAGCGTGGTGACGTTGTTCAAATTGTAGATCACGCTAGATAACACGCTCTTTCCCAGAAACTGCAACTACGTTCTACTCAGCATAGTTGCAGTATAAACTACATGTAGGCTCTGTGTGTGTTGAATAAACACAAATGCACCTGAGCAAGCGTCTGCCAACAGGGATTGGCTAGTCGCCCCAGCAAATGGGTATCCTCGAATACGAGTGGCTAGCTATACTTATCATATCAAACCACAGCTTTCGCACCGAGCGCAATATGGGTTTTCTAAAGAATGTGAAAAGTCAACCTGACCTAATAACATCGGCTGCTTGTTGTGTGGTTTGTTACTCTGAAGGGGTATGTTTGATGCTGATCATTTCCTTTTAGGAAGTGTCTGGGTCGCCAATTATAACGGACCTTTCCCTGGTCATTACAATCTTAACCTGTTCAAGTCTAGTGTTAACAGTTATCTCCCTCTTTTATCCGCATACACAGTCTCTACCTCCAGTGCTCACCAGGCCTTGTACAGGGTAGATCTTACTATAAAAAAAGACCCCATATGAGCATCCTTTAAAGACCATTAATGAAAATTATAGTAAAATATAACGAGACTCGGCGCTGTTATATCGCCTTGCTTTACGCCATATTCAAAGAAATTTAGGTTAGTGAGGTTACAAACTGAGAGGATACGCCCTTTTATTCTTTCATGGAAGCCTCTAAGTACAGAGACACACTTATCAGGATATACAAGCTACTTCATTCACAGTATCAAAATCCTTTGTTAGATCAACAAACACTTGATACACGTTCATCTTTTGACCAATGCATTTATATTGTTATTGCCTTACAGAAAAGATTATGTATGTCATCCCTCCGTCATGTCTGAAACCACTTGCCAGAAACAGAGATAACGTACATCCCGCAGTAATTCCATAAGTAATCTCTGCATAGGTAATGTTTGCAATCGCCCTTCACTTTATAGAGGACGTCAATTAGTGCATGTTTACAATTGTCTGGTGCACTCTCTTCTGTCCAAACATTTTGTACGAAGTTAGAAGTTGCACATTTTAAGGTTTCAGTATAGATACCATCCATACCAAGCGAATTCATATTTTTAATACCATTTTTGACTTTCTCAAAGGAAGGAGTTTCTGCAATATGTTTTTGGTTGGATTGCTGGGAATCGATTTAAAAAAAACCCAAAAAACTCATCATTAACTTGAGAAGTCCTTTTTCCAAGTTCGGTAAAGCATTTTCGCCGCCTGACAAGTATATCGTTTCGAGTTCTGTGTAACTATTTACCATCATAACGAGAGGAAGACGACCCGTAACAAGTTATATAGAAGTTTTGCATTGTTGGAATCAGATGTAAACTAAATCTCCTTTGTTTAATCCAAACTTGTATATTACGGAGCCTCCGCTATATTTTATACTTAACCTCCCTTTTTTTTACAATAATGTTCATTCTCTATAAATCCCAAGAGCCACTCAAGGTAGAGGGTTATAGAGTAAGAAATAAGGGACACAGTTAATGAAGATGTGTGAGGAAGGTAACCCTTAACCTGAGCAGATTAAGATTTTAGTTGTCAGTGAAGCATCTTTTTGCAAATCGGTTCCGCAAAGTAACGGTTCGTGGGAGAAAGCCGTCCGAGTGGAACTTACATATCACCAATGGAATATGAAGTGAATGAGGGTGGTTCGCTACAATGTGCATGGCATGGCGGCTTTTAGCTGTGAAGGTTTGGATTGGCGGAACTATGGAACCAAGTAATGTAGTTCGTCTGAACAATTTCCATGGAAATAGCAAGAGGCTTGCAACGTTTCGACTGTGGGAAAGGGATTGTTAGGTGGAAAATAATTCATCATCCACAATGCTGCGTAGACACTTTGGGCTAGAAAGGGAAGACTTGGTAACTTCTTTCCATATATGGTAGCAGTACTCTATTTTGGACCTGAAACCGGCTTTTGTAACGGTAGATTTTTGGTTGATTATGGATTAATTTTACTGAAATCTAAATTTTTTAAACGCAATAGTATGTCTTTAACTGCAGATAAAATGTATTGTTGATAATTTTGTCATAAAATACATTGTTGGCAATTCTACTATAAAATGAATTCCTAGTCATTTTGCTTTATATGTATTGCAGGTAATTTTACTATAAATATGTATTGTTGGTAATTTTTCAATATAAAAATGTATGTTATTTTTACTATAAAAATGTATTTTTATACATTTATCATTGTTTTTTTCTTCTTTCTTGTTTAGCGGTTCCCTATTTGTCCATAGCTGTGACCCCTAACAAGTGCTATAATCCTGGGTCAGGGTGGACCTGAGAACAACAGCAATTAAGATGTGGTTTCATGCTCCTCAAAACCTCCAATCTCCCGATCAGAAGCCTTGCTGCCGGACGTAGTTTATCGTTATACCCAGGACTATGTAACGGTAGAAGATAGCAGGAGGAGTCAGGTATTTACTGGAACGGTATATGGGACCGACCATTTTCCCAGCATCTTTAGCGATAGACCGTATGTACGAGTTCCATTTGAGGGCTAGGTTTAGCATGTTCCAATGGGCAATGTGCTACTCTGAGAGAACACCAGAGTTCGCTCGATGATGAATAGATAGAGACAGAGTGAAATAATTATATGCATACCAAAATGCTGCCATTCTAGGTAAGAGAAAGAAAAGCCGTTTATTTTAAATATTTTTATTTTATTTCGCATCTATGCTTAAGCAAAGAGACACTTTAACGGACATGACGTTTTTCTTTATCAGTTTTCTTTATTATTTTGATTTACTCCTAATGGGCGCTCAAAGTATAGGGCTTCCCTACACTTCGATCCCTACCCTAAGGCTGGGTTGTGCTGCACTATCATTTCAGGTTACCCAAATAGCCACCCCTTGAGGAGATTATAAGCAGTACATTTTGAACGACCGTCTTCATAATTACTGCCAATGTACAACTGAAGATTTTGAAGTTGAATGATCTCTGTCCGAGTTACTAGTGGCAAAATAAGTTTTTTTACCCGTTGTAAATACTATTGTTGCAATAGAAAAATATTATAAGTTATTTCACTCTAATTTCAATAAATAGTTTATTAAAATATTTTCGGGTTTTTTCCTAAAACTAAGCGTTGACGATGTTTATGACAAAATATTGTTTAAAGAGAAAATTATTAACAATCTTATTATCATTGTGCTTGTCCAATTTAGTTAGTTCACACGACCATTACTCGCTGCAAATACTTCATAAATAAGGGACTATTCCGTTTTGATCGCGTGGAAAGAGGAGAAAAGACACTATTCAATGAGAAAATGAAAGAAAGAAAAAAAGAAAGAAAGAAATAAGGGAAGATAGGAGTGTTAAACAGCTGATCAAAATGAAATGGAAAAGTTGTCAAATTCAAATCTTTTCATTTGTATCCCCTTACTTCTTAAAATAACAACCAGCTTTCATATTTATGATTCTTATGGCAATATTTTGTTAAAGTTGATAAGCTCAAATATTTCACGATGCGACAAAGGAATTTCTACGGATATTTTATTGTCAAATTAACTTAAGAATTACGATTTATCAGAAAATTCAAATAGGAAAACCGAGAAATTTTCACGGGTTCAAACTAGTTCAGAATATTCCCAATTAAAACGTAATTGAGAAGAAATTAATTTTTTTATAATATTACATATTATATTACAGTAAAAAATACATAAAAATAATAAAGATATTACATTTCTATAAGAGGAGATGACATTAAATATGTGGATGTGTGAGTGGTGTAATGGATAGCGGCTTGGAGAGCTGAGTTCAAATCGCAGTCGAGTTCGTTATATTCATTTACGCACAAATACATTTGTAATGGTATGAATCCATAACCTTTTCCCATCTATGGGTTAAATAGTAGGACTTGTATCTGGAAAAATCATTGTTATTCGCCCAATGTTGCTAATGCAATATTCAATCTCCCCAACAAAAAATGACTTATTACAATCCAAAATATCTTTCAATTTTAAATAACCCACAAAAGGTTGATAAACCGTAAAAAACAAATCAATCAATATATTAAAGAAAATAATAAAGATAGTGTATTCATGTAAGAGGAGACACTGACAAGTTCTCGGCTTGACGTACTTACAAAATCTGACCAAACGTCGTCAGAATTTATTTTGGAATTCATTCTTGGTCGGGCCAAGAACTTTTCATAAATCTTTCTATATATATATATATATATATATATATATATATATATATATATATTTGTGTGTGTGTGTTTGTGTGTGTGTGTGTGTGTGTGTCTGATTGAATAAATTACAAACATTATGTCTGCTTATTTTGATCATAATCCTTTCATATTCACGAATATTTTTCCGTATATTACAATTAAATAAGGCAAGAAATGCGATCACTGTTATTTCCCAAGTACTGTCTATCTCTTTCTGAGATCATCATCTATTCAGTGTCTGCTTCGATTTTTTAATGGAGATTGCTTCGAGGATCTGTAGTTTTAATTTGTTATTTTAGGATAGCTGTGTTATCAATCAGTATTTTTCTATACTGTGAATGTTAACAGGAATGTTGGTGTAAGTGTCTCGCAATGGGCACAACATAATATATGATGACACAAATATCCTACTCCAAGAAAATAAAAAATTAAAACTACAGATCATCGAAGCAATCTTCATTAAAAAATTGAAGTCGACAAATAAATGATGATCTCAGAAAGACATCGAAAGAACTTGGGAAATAAAAGTGATTGTCACAGTACATTTATTGCTTTATTTAATTTATACGGAAAAATATTCATGAATATGAGGGGATTATGATCAAAATAAGCAGACATAATGTTTGTAATTTATTCAATCAGACATGCCTAATAGAGAATTTTCTGCCTAAATACACAATATATATATATATATATATATATATATATATATATATATATATATATATATATATATATATTAGGTTGGTGCAAAAATAATCTCGTTTTCTCACATATGCTACTATGTGAGAAAACGACATTATTTTTGCACCAACCTAATATATATATATATATATGAAGAAATATAGTTTTAACCTGTGCTATATTATGGGATAAAGTGCTCAGTATCTGAGATACAGCGTATGTAAATATAAATATAAAAGTGAACATTGAAGTCAACACTCAGAGGTGACAGGCTGTTTCATGTTAGGCGCAATCGTCAGGCCTGACGATTGCGCCGAGCATGAAACAGCCTGTCGCCTTTGAGTGTTGACTTCAATGTTCGCTTTTATATATATATATATATATATATATATATATATATATAAAACAACTTGTGCCAAGGATGAGGCGTTCCTTCCATTTAAACAAGAACGGCAATATAACACCCATTTTTTTCTTTGTTTTGGATCGCAACCGACTCTGTTGCGTCTTAACTTCGCCATCTGTATCGATCACCCATCTTTCATCATGACCACAATATTACAAGTTGATGTAACAACCTTACTTCATCCCGTCCACCTCAGCTACCCTTATTATTATTATCCTTACGAATCCGCACCCCCTCGTTTCCCAATATCATACCTTCATCATTTTCCTTTCATCATTACCATCTCCGCCCTGCCCTACCCCAGTCTCTGATTATTGTGGGTGCGGTGATCAATTGTGCAACTCGTCCCCGTCCCTCCCAGCTACCGCTGACTGTGTACGCTCGTTCATATCTTAGCTCCGGCATTTTACTGGCAGACGTGCGACAATTCACAGCTTTGCGGCTAGCACGATGAGACAATGAGGATGAAGACAACACTACTGTCTTTTCCTTTTTTTCTGGTAGGTCCAGTCTTTTGCCATTTTAAACTTTTAAGTTTATTTTCTTCTTTTTTTTTTTTTTTATTTTTATACCGGCAATCTCTCAAATGCATCTTTTTTTTTAGTATCCCTATCAATTTATAATTATCCAACACACTTTTGAATTCTCTGTATGATAATGTTTTAACCATATTTAATCATGAGGTTGTTTTCACTTTGATTTGTCCACGGAATTATCTCAGTTTTAATTGTTTCAACTGTTTGCATAAGGAACTTAAGTGTTTTTTAAGCGTAGCTGAGATTTCTTATTTCTAAAACAAATTAAATATTCAATATTAAATATTAGGCTATTCGGAAATTTGTATTACACTTTAGGTGCCTGAACAAATAAAACAAAATTTGAATTATAACATAAAGACAAAAGCGCACTGTGGAAGATGCAGTTTAAATGTGAAGGAAAAAAGATTGTGTTGAGCCAATATTCCAAACTATCTGCCTAACGAACAATTTATCCATCGGAGACCTGCCTTATATATGGAAGCGAACGGTAAACACGGGAAGAGTTAGAAAATTCCGAAATGTTTTAATCACAAGGCACACTGCGGGTTACCATAATTATAATTAATGTAATTATTCATAAGAGAATTTTCAATGATCTTTCACAAGAGCAAAATAATCTTTAGTTTAAATTTGATGTACAAATTCTGTTCTATAATTGTTATTGAACTAAATTAGTGAAATTTGTCATGAAGTAGTTGTTACATCTGTAAATAAAAACAAAATAAATGAAATAGTTTATTAAATCTCTGTTCAGAACCATTAATTTTGAGAAATATTTAAATAAGATAATTTACATTGAAAACTTTTCTACTACTCAAAATAGCATCATGATTATTAAAAAGCTATTGTTATCAGGCTTAAACACAACAGTACAAAGTTATCACTATAATATATATAATCTGTAATCAAGTGATATAAACGGAGATACATACACAAACACACACACACACACACACACACACACACACACACACATATATATATATATATATATATATATATGTCTGTGTGTGTGTATGTATCACGTTTTCTTGATTAAGTCAATCAAATACGCAGGCCGGTAGACGTAATTTACACTCATTTTATTTTCCTATCCGAAACGTAAACAATGCAATTTCGAAGTAAACACACACACACACACACACACATCTATATATATAGCGGGTTTGCCTATCTTCTAAACAACATTCAAAACATCTGGACAACATCTACTCTGTTAAAACAACATGCTACACACATACACACACAGACACACACACATATATATGGCATATATATATATATATATATATATATATATATATATATATATATATATATGGCATATATATATATATATATATATATATGTATGGCATATATATATATATATATATGTATATAAATAAAAAGAAAGAACAGTAAGATATATAATCTGGTGTTCTTTTTAAAAGTTACTCCAAAATTCACTTGAGGATGAAATGGAACTAATGTCTTTAATTTAATTACAAAATTAAATTCGGGGCTTTTAGCTTCCATTTTTGAAACATGGTTAGAACTGTGTAGCGAAAAAAAAACATATTTTAAATCAATTAATTTATAATATATATATATATATATATATATATATATATATATATATATATTGTTACACCTGCCATGTCTTTTCTTAATATCTCCGACCTTCTTCAGGTGATATACCTTCAAATTCCGAACCAAACACTTTATTTAGTCCACGGGGGTAGATTTTTCTAGTTCTACATGCCATGAATATCCCAGTTTTAGTTAAATCCCTTTATTAACTCAACTTCGCAAGTTTTTGTTCACCTCGTGAACATGACAATAAAGACGAGGACAGCAGACCGAACAATGTAAATTTGGGATTGTAATAATAAATCATTTTTTGGTGGGAGGAGTCAATATTGTATTAACAATTTGAGGTGAATAACAATGGTTTTCCCAGATACAAGTCCCACTATTTAACCCATAGATGGGAGGATGTTATGTATTTGCGTAAGTGAATATAATGAACCCAACTTGAATTCGAACTCGGCTCTCAGATTTGTCATTCTGAGACGCTATCCTTTACACTGTCGCACATCCCCTTCTTTGATGTAATGGCATTTCCTCCTATAGAAATGCAATATCTTTATTATTTTTTATGTATGTTTTTACTGTAATATCATTTGTAAGATTATAATAGATTAATCTCTTCTCATGTTTTAAATGGGAATATTTTGAACTTGTTTTAACCGGTGAAAATTTCATGTTTTTTCTATTTGAATATTCTGATGAATCTTAATTCTTAACTTAATGATTGATTAAGCTCATGAATGGTTTTACGACAATAAAATAAGAATATGAGACGAAGACCTTTATACGCAAGATTAATGTTTATTCATTCCGGTTTTCTTCAATAAATACAGTGTGTGGTTTTTGGGACTTTCTTCAAGCGTTGATCTTCTTTTCGCGGGAATGTGAGAGTCCCTGGATTTTCTGTCTCGGATTTGGTGTTTATATAACTCCAACGTATGCATATTCTAAGCTCAGCTGAGTCGACCTCTTGTTTATATGTCAAGCCAGCTTGTGGCATCCTTTGAGGCCCGATTCTGCAACTGCTGACTAAGAGGCAACCTTCCAGATCAATCTTCTGAATGCACCAAACCTTTTTGATGCTCTGGTGTGACACCGCGTGCAAATCCTATTTTGGTATATATTAGAATGAGTCAATTTCATACTGGTGTTAACAAAGATCAATTTCTCTTAAAACAGTTGTTCCCAAATAGGGCGTCGCACCTCATAGGAACGGCAGAAGAGGATAGCAGGTGAGGCGGAATGATTGAAAGTCAATCAAAGATTTAGAAACAGTTTTAAAAAATTCATATGCCAAAAATAAATATGATTTCAAATTTTCAAATATTATTATGGATTACTTGTAATTACCTGCATGAGTCCCAGTATAAATAGTTATAAATAATTATTGAATGATATTATCATTGTGATATTTTTGCATTTTATCAATATTAAGAATATAGTAACTAGGGTCCGCAATTGGAGGAGAGAGTTATCAATAATAATGTTTTGACATCGAATCTGCGGTTATTTCCCTTTAACACTCACTCCGTTTTTTTTAAATGTACTTTTTATCACATAAGATTTTAATTGCGAAAATGTGGCCCAGAGAAGAAACATTTTGGAACCACTGTCTAAGAAGAAAAGTTCATTATTGACATTAAATCTGATTCATACCTTTGGGATCACATACGACAAGATGTTAAAAATAAAAGCTCGAAACGCAAAGGAAATATTCCCGAGCTGAATTCAGAGTGTGAAATATCGATTAGCCAAGTCTATTTGATTCAGGCTTAATTTATTAATTCGGCAATTTGCCTATTCTCTGATAACTATTGAGTCATAGGTAATTTCCGTTTTGTGAAACCAATTGTAATGTATCATCTTAACTAAACGTTCCTTAAATATATCATGAGATATGATGAAAAATGGGTTGCATACAACAATGGTAATGGACAAAAGATCGGTTACATACGACAATGGTAGTGGATTGGCAAGCATGAGTCTCCATAAAGTTGAGCTCTATGGGGAAAAAATGTAATGTTGTGCATGTGGTGAGATCGTCAGGGAATTCTTCATTTAATGTTTGTAAAACGCATTGAAACACTAAATGCACATTTATACGTCCAGCAGTTTCAACGTGTCATGCAGTTTTGCGCCAGTATAAAATATGCAGTTACTTCCACAGCCGAATCAAATCGATTCACATCTCTATATACATTGAGTGACTATATTATTGGGTTGGTGCATAATTATCAGGCGTTTTTAATCAATATTTATTATGAAACATAAAAAACATAACAATTCAACATTTCTTTAATGAAAACCAGAATTAAGAGTGCGTTGAAAATGTTTTCAACATCAAAATCTGTAGAATCTTACTTGAAAGGTATCGAACTGGCACAAAAATGTTAACAAGTCATTTGTTAAGTAATGGTGAATATGTGATTGAATAAACTGTTATTTTACTTTATCACTTGAAGAATAAAATTCATATACAAAAAACGGAACTTTTTATTGGCTCAACCTAATATATTCACGTAGTTGTGTTTAACATTTATTGTCAAATTTAACAAGAGCAAACCTATTTGACCTAGATTCAATTTGGCACCTAAATACTAGCTTAAAATCACCATCATTTGTATGTTTTTAATTTTAATGATCGAGTTAATTGCTGGTGATCTAATGATTAGCAATAGGTAAAATGAAATCAACGATCCGATTTCAAATTCCAGTTGAGATAGTTTGTATTCATTTCGAATTAATGTAACCAGTTAATAAGAGGAACGACTTCTGTATTCAAAACTATCTGTGGAATCCTTTTGCTTTTTAGATCCCGCTCTTCAGTTATGAATAAAAATGGCAGAAAATAAGCGGTACGGTCTGAAATCTTATCCCGTAAAAACATATTTCCTAAAATATGATCGGTGAACAAATTGAACCGACTGGATTTGGGACCCAGAGAATTGTCAAAGAAACCTAAGAGCATATTATATTTAATAATATTATATTTAAATGTAAAGATGTTGTTTATTAAAAATAATATCATTAATTTCGTAGAAACTGTGTCTGGCATTATTTAAAACCGTAAAACTTTGTGACAGACAGATAGGTACTTGTAACTAAGCTATGAGGGTATTGTAAATATTATTGAATCCTATCTACTACAGACTAGATTCAACATTGTAAGAGGTAAAACGCGTACGCGAGAAGGCACGTAAAAAGAAACAAAAGAAAATATTTTCGTTTATTATCCTTTAAATATGAAATAATCTCCTGAATATTTTATTATTTTATCTGTCATGGAATAAATTAGACAATGGCGGTTGTAAGTATGTGTAAGATATGTACGCAGAAAAAGAATGGATTCAAGATGGAAAAGAAAAATATTTTGCAATAGATTTTGCACATTTTGAAAGCATATAACCTGTTCTGGGAACTTTGTG
This sequence comes from Acanthosepion lycidas, assembly GCA_963932145.1. Classification (NCBI taxonomy): domain Eukaryota; kingdom Metazoa; phylum Mollusca; class Cephalopoda; order Sepiida; family Sepiidae; genus Acanthosepion; species Acanthosepion lycidas. The sequence continues at coordinate 78,763,177 of OZ010580.1, read as the reverse complement.
AACATATTTAATTAATATTACTTACATAAATATAAAAGAGAAAAGAAAAGTTTAGGTTTTGTTTCCATCTGTCATGTCGCCATTTTTCACAACTGGCGAGTCAGTCACACGATATGGCGACCGGAAACATTTTACGAAACGGAAGTTCCTTATTTTCTCCTGAAGAGCATAGAGTGAAATCTGTAGCAAAATACGATGACGTCAAATATTGATTGGTTGATAGCATTTAGGGATGATGGCGAAAACAAAACAAATACTTTACAAACAATATCAGTTAAATCGGTTTTTCTTTATATTAAGCCAAGATAGTTACCTGGGCAATGTTCTGTTGCTAGGACAAACACTTATGCCATTGTTGGGGTTTAATTACATCCCGTCTTTGTTTTTACTACTCGCTATATTTTATCAGATGCATAAAAACAAGTGATTCATCACCTCTTCTGTCATTGCTCGTGAAACGTTTCGATTGCTAATAGGGTGCACATGCGTATCAATTTTCAATTAAACATTGACGAAGTTTAACAGTGGGACAGTTGTTTAGAATCGAACTCACTAGGAATTGTCCGAGAGGCTAGCGTAATATAACTAGTAAGAACTCTAGTTTGACGGAGACTATTATAGTGACGCGTGGATCCAACTCGGTAGACGATCTTCGTAACTTCGCAAACATTTCTTAGTGCCTAGAGATATTTAGTTAAGTCTGGAATAAATCCATGATACTTGCGACGGAATAATGAACTCACTGCGAAATCCTAGCTTGCTCAACATCGTTATAAATATTTGCAAAGTTCAGCTTAGTTTTTTTATAAGAGAAAATCTATTCGATTCTTGTTTGATCAGTGAGTCTTGAACTCCTTAATAATAGAAATAAACGAATCTAGTATTCATCATGCAAACTCATATTCGAGATATTCTACATATAAAATTCTGTGACTTCCCTTAGTCCGACCGTTTGTCACAAACCTCTAAAATAGCCATACACTGACCGATCAAAACCAAATATTGGAGAGAAGTGCAAACAGGTAAGGGGTTAAAAAGTACAGTTGGTTTTACTAGGGAGCTTAGTACAATAAATTTTCATTAATCTTTTTGGAAAAATTAAAAGTTTTATTATTTAATATACAAAATACTCTCACTATTTTAAAAACAAATTTAATGATGAAAAATAACAAATACTTATTTAATAAAAATGCAATATTGCGGTTTGCATATCTTTTCCTTAACTTCTTATATACAAGAATCCAGTTTCCAATTCACCCTGCGTTTGCGAGAACTATAAACAAATCGCAAAGCCAAACGCTCCCAAAAATTGGAATTTGGCTGCAGAAAGAATATTTACCCACGACCAGTTTTATGTTGCATACTTAAGAGTAAGAAATCCCAAGAATTTATTCTTTGCTGTTAAAAATGAAAAAAGAAAAAATTCTTTAAAAATATTGTTTACCATGAAGTCCTATAAAATGAAATTAAAGAAATTATTAAACTACGAAATTATTTTTCCAAACAAATCGGCTTATTCAATTCAAATTTCATCAATTTGTTTGCGAAATAGAACGAGACGTAGAGTTTATAAATCTTGACAAAAATGTTAGCGATAACTTCAACAATACTAAATACTGTAAGGATTTCAACACGCTTTAGCATGTTGTAAAAAATTCTAGTGTTATAAAATTTACTAGTATATTCGATCTTAATTGCTTACTCTGCATATGAAGTGTAGCGATATACGATGACGCTCATTAAAATGAAAGAATGTCCCATTTATTGGATATGACAACTCAAAGCACTTGGGATTGACGTTCTAATCTATATCTGGTCAGTCGCTGCCAAAATGTGAGACAAGTGTGAGCTGAGAACTGTAATCTATTATTTTCCTAATCAAGCTGACAGGAGGAACTAATGATGGTATCTCAATAATGTCACAATAATATAATATCTCAATAATGTCACCGTTAAGAAGGCTACGAGAAAACACTATCAATCTCTATAACAGAGGAACCGTTTTGCTTGCTAGCCAATCCACCCCGGTGAGCGTTATAAGCAAAAGCCCTATTTGGAACACTTTGCTTTCCCCATTTCTAAATTTTAATCTGTTCCGGGATGCTGAAGAACATGAATAAAACAGGAAGATTCCTTCAACTGTTTTTCGTCAACTGTGTTTTTTCGACAAGGAGGTCACTTTTCGGTCACACCACATTTTTTTCTACATCCTGCCATAAAAATCTCCCAAGAAGCAGCATCTAAAACCCAACCATGTGCTGGTCCAAAGCACAACTCTACCGAACTATTGTATCGGGTTACGTTAGGCTCAGATAATATCAGCAATAACATGAAATGCTATGCATAGCATTCGTAAAAGATAACGACTCACTCCATTCAAATTGTTTAGTTTGGTTGATTTTGTTCAGCGGCATAACAACCTCTATGGATTATTTATCTAAATATTTTGAACGCAATTGTATGCCTTAAACTACAGATAAAATGTATTGTTGGTATTTTACTATAAAAATGTAATTATATACTTATAGTGTTCTGTTTTTGTTTGGATGTTGACTATTTGCATATAGTTGGGATCTTAACAGATGCTACCACACCAATTCAGGGTGGACCTGGGAACAACAGCAATTAAGAGGTGCTTCCATGCTCCTCAAAACCTTCAATCTTTTGATAAGAGGCCTTACTACAAGATGTAGATTATCGTCATACCCAGGACTATCAAATTGTTTAAATTGGTGCCTTCTTTTATCCAGATTTCTAAACTAAAATTATAAACCGTAATTTTGGAAAGTGGATATTTTATTGAGATATGTTGTCATATTTTTTTTCCCCAAAAATAAAATACTAATGGTCACAATATATGGGAAAAGACACGGATGTTTATAATTGCTTGAGAGAAAACTTGTTTATATACATATTTACAGAACAAGCATCCGACCCTAGTTTATTAAGCGCATAAATAAACATTAGAACACACAGAAAAGATAAATTATTAAGAGTCTTACTTGTGAGTTGGCATGTTCGTGCCTGGCGTCATACCAGGCTAGAAAAAAAAATGAAAGTCTGGAAATACGCTTCTTCAGGTGGGGCTCCAGCTGACGAGACGGCATAACCTTCCTGCTTTTACACCAGACTGTCACGTGACCTATTCGTTACTACTATACATGCAAGCAAATTACTGCTGAGTCAAGAGCAGATATCTAAGTTTTGTCATGCTACAACTTTGTACTGTATTAAATCATTTTTATATCCTTTTTTTCTAATAACATTTCGACTACTATATTATCCTCCGTCTTTAAGTGAAACACCATATTCAATGCTAAGTGTTTTATTGATTTATGAACTGCGTTATACTATGTATAGTATATTGTATTGTTCATTCGTATAAGTTGTTATTGCTATTTAATTGATAAATAATTAATTGGTGGTTAGTATCTAAAACGCCAGCAATGCAACAATAGACAAAGAATTTGGTTGATTTTGCTTAGCGGCATATCAACATCTCTATGTGTTATTTAATACCGAAATCTACATATTACATGTTATTGCTTCAACTACAGGTAAAATGCATTATTGGTCATTTTGCTTTAAATATACATTGTTGGTAAGTTGTTTAACGACATATCAACTTCTATAGGTTCTTTCATGCCGAAATATTCTATATGTAATTTTATGATTTCAGGGTATGCTTATTTTAGATATATAGTTTGTCGATCATAAAATTGGGGAAAAATGTATGACAAAGTGGAAAAAGTTTTCTTGTAACGCGTTTCATCCATTAGAACGTCATCGGACTAAATTAGTTATGTTGGTCCAACTACACATGCGCACGAACGAGTGAGGCTAAGAATTTTAAATTTAACTTTTTTTTTATCTAGCCGATTTCATTTAAATTCTTTTTTTCATCAATTTTGCTATTAGATATCCCACACAGTGATAATAAAAATTCTATGACGTCGTAATCCCGTCATCAGTAACCGGGCGAGTCCCTGATCGATCCTTACGACCAGCCTTGGAGTTAGTCAATCCCACCTTGCTCCACCGTGTTTGTTTTAGAGCACACGGCGGGCGAAGGCCAAGTTGTTTACTCAACGTCGCTGACCGGTAGCTTTGTCGAAATAATGTCATAAGAAAAAAAATAACACAACTTTATATCAAAAGTTCATACAATGAACGTTCTACTCAATAGATTAACAGCATGCAGATTTCCAGCACCTTCCCTCTTAATACTCCGCGACACTATGTCTAGCCACGTTCGGTAAACTGGTCAAAGGCTGAAGTCTTATTTATTCCACTGTCATTTCTTCGAACTGACCATTCAGGTGTATTTGGTAGTCTGGAATAAAGCCGGAGTCTAAGTTCTTTCTGCAGAAGCTAATCGAGGTTTGGCAAAGCGGGTCTTGAACCAACTGGCACGTGTCTCTCGCGCAACCCGCAATTCGAGCGGTCTGGTTCCTTCTTCTCCTAACACCTCGTACTACTATCTCTCTCGCTTCGCTCGTCTGTATTTATGGACCCTCGCGCAAACCAGGCATGAGGTGGTCGGGAAATTAGTTGCCTGACCAAATTTGGGGAAATCCCTCCCGCGAAGAGTGGTGTTGGCAGCATATCAATCTGCCCACCTCCTTCCATCTCGCGTGGATGCCTTTCACCATCATCACCCGAAGGCTGCAGGCAATTCCTCCGTCTTCCCTGAAATTCCACCTGGCATTTTAACTCTCTCTTTGTCTCAAAGTGCTAAATTCAATTATCATTTAGAATTTCCATCAGCGGGTAATTCTTATCGCGTCCTTGTGTGGTCGGCTGCATCTGGGATTCGTGACCTGTCGCTTCTCCACGCAGGCATTTTGGTCAACAAGTGACAAAAATTCCTCTAAATAAATTTTATCGCATCTTAGGCAGACGAAGGAAAAATATAACTACAATGCCATTCCTGTTTTTCAAGTCCTATCAATTGATCGAATTTTGGCTAGAGATTCGTTCTTAGTTGTCGTGGGTACTTGAAGTCGTTAAAATGTAATCTATTCTACTGGGCACTTAATAAAAATACCATCACTTAAGATTAAATTGATCATGCACAGATGGCTTCTACGCTAGTTGTCGTCGATACCCGAACACCGAGGTGGGAAGAGAAAAGCAAAACAAACATCCTCTCCCCCCACCCATTCTTTTAGTCTTTCTTATCAGTATACTTTCTGTTTATTGAAAACAGTGTTACTCTAGTTTTTCTTGTTATTTTGTATATTTTCATTCTATCGAAAAACATCGTTTTTCTTTCTTGTTTACCAGTTTATTTTGAAAGTCTTTTTTTTCCCCAATTTACCAGCATAATGTCATAGTTCTGCTAGATCATAAAATGTTTTTTGGTAATTTTATAAAAATGTATATTTATATTTTTCAGTGTTTCATTGATTGTCATTTTGTATAAAAATCTATTGTTACTCATTTTTATAAAAATGTACTGTTGATTTTTGTTTGGGAAGAGGATTCACCATTTGCCCATAACTGGGACCCAAACAGGTGCTTTCACCCTTAGACAAAGAAAGATGTTTAGTTTCAGCTCTGTGATGTAGACATTAACCATTTTAAAGAAGAAAATAGTTTATAGGTTAAGTATCAAGAACTACAACTGCTGTGAACTTATTAATATTAAAAAGATAATAATAACATCTTCTTGACAAGCCCCATAGCAAAAGAGCGCTTTGCTCTCTTTCTTTCTGTGCGAATTAGAGTGTAACTATCTCCTCACAAATTTCCAAATATGAAATCATACGCTATGTCACTTCTGGTCAAGTATTCTGTCCTTCTGTGCTGTTATCACTGAATTAAATAAATATCATTATATGTTTCTTAAAATGATCTTTCTGTGTATCTGAAAGCAAAAGTTATGGCATTACGATATACGATACCAATGGCGGTCTTTAAGCAGTATGAAAGAAGAATTCAGAGGAATTTTCTTCTTCTGTGTTCTGTGTACCTTAAGGACGTAAACCATCATGGCTCTCCACAACTTCCTCTACTTTTTAGCCATAGTAATATTTTTGTTATATATTATAATCCCTATTCTGCCAACGTTTACACAAGTTCATTCTATATTTTTGTGATTTATTTTCCGGTAGCAAGCCCTCTGATCGGGAGATTGAATGTTTTGAGAAGCATGGAACCACCTCTTAATTGCTGCTGTTCCCAAGTACACTCTGACCTGGGATCGTAGTACCTGTTAAGGCCCCAACTATAGTCAAATAGTGAACACCTATATAAAAACAAAATACTATAAGTATAAAATTACATTTTTATAGTAAAAATACCAGCAATACAGTTATATATATATATATATATATATATACATATATGTGTGTGTATGCGTGTATGTGTGTGTGTAAAATATTTCAGATATAACAACAATGTATCTGTAAAAGAACAATATCAATAAAAAAAGGTAAACTTATCTTAGCCGACGTGTTTCGTCCTCTGACGGATTGTATCAAGTCAAATGCGAGGATTTTATTTTGCAACAAGTATTTATAAACAAAGTAAAAATTACGTCACTTAGCATTACCCATAATTTACCTAGACTTTTCAGTTAACCTGATGAATATTTATGAGAGTCTATTATATTGAAAAATTTTTAAAAACTAAAAACATTTTTACTTTTGCTTGATTTGACTTGATAAACGCATCGGCTAAGATAAGTTTTCCTTTCGTCTTTATTCCCTCCATATATATATATATATATATATATATATATATATATATATATACTGTTGAGAAGTCGATGGGAAAACACCCCAACTTCAACCCCAAAACATTTATCGCTCAAAAGGTATAAAAAAAAACAAAAAAAAAAAAAACAAAAACAAAAAAAAACCGCGATATGTGCGATGGTTGTTAAATGAATACAATGAAATCGATATGTTTTGAACAATTGATAAAACCTGTACAGCTTTTATGTTTTCAGTATGAATCCTTAATAAAATAATTAATAATGCGATTCCATATATAAAGAAACTCATGATTCTGTTTTGTCAGACAGACAGATCTGTACCAGTCTTGAGTTGGCAGATGTATTTCCAGATATTTGCCTCCATGTTAAATTCTACTCAGGGACTCTCATCACTGAATTGACAAAATGAAGTGCGGTACTCAAGAATTGTATTCAAACTGTAGCCATGCAACTACAAGAACTGTATATGATTTCTCTACAAAAGATTTATAACTCGACCGATTTTCTTATGTAATAACGTACTAAATAAAACATTTGTTCCTATTAAATTGAAACTTCTTTTCTCGTCAAATCCTGCTTTGGTTCTAAACACGAAACTATTCAGAACTGAAAACGGTGAACCGACAAAACTTATGAACAATGCATTCGATTCGATATTTGGTATGGTTGTAGTTTGAGTGTAGATTTAACCCCCCGACCAGTGTACATATTCGTACTTATTGTATTAGATTTGTTAACAACAGTTATAGATTTGGTAGAACATCCCTGATTTTACAAATTATATTGAAATGCTGAGAATTTTTCGGTCCTACCAAGGAAAGAAAAACTTGTTCATCTGTTCAGATTTTGAGAATTGGACCGCCCCAATAAATTTCTAGTTCACTTATAATTCTGAGACTGTTTGAGAATGTATTTCGTCAGATTGTTAAGAGGTTATTTTGTACATCAAACATGAAAACTACCAAAGAACAAAATCACACGCTATATTCGGCCCACTATATTATACAAACAACGTTTCAGTCGTTGCTTTTTCCGGCTTTCTTCAGATTTCATGGAATGTTGAACCGTTTATTCGGGGTTAAATTTTTCCTCGACTCGTTTTCCGCTATTAAAGACTATTGCCTATTTATTACTCTTCGTGACGCTTGGCCGTTTCTTTCACTGAGAGAAAACGTGGCTTTCCACTCGCAAGGATTGAACTCTCAACTGTCAAGGAAGTAGCTATTTTAAAAGCTAACGTTTAATTCCCACAACGACGTGTCTCTTGGACGATCGAAACGTTTAATTTTGTAGTCTTGAACCTAATGTTTATAATCAGGCGGTCGAATTGTATGAGTGTTTTTTATTTCTTAATAAGAACATTTCGATATTACAGGCAGTCAATCGAAATATTAGAATTTCCCTTTCATTTTTTTTCTTTTCCTCTCACCACTTTCTCTATTTACTGAATTGTATCTTTTTTTAATTTTATTTTACAGGCGCTTGCAATCGGTTACGTTCAAAGCAGTAAGTATTGAGTTTTTCATCGAAATTTTCCATGATTCTTTATCAATTCTAACGTCTCCGAAATCTTTATTCTCTAAGTTACTAGTGTCTTCATATTTGATTTTATCGCAACATTTTATACGATTCGTTCTAATTTAGATGTATAATTCTTCCTCTATACTTTATTATGGATAGTTCTTAATCTGTATCTCAAAAATATCGTTTAATTTAACAAGAACGAAAATATCAGAAGAGCTTCCGTGATAATAACACTGATTCATTTCAGGTTGGCAGATAACTCTTATCCCATGAATACCATAGGGTGTTCCAATAATTTGGACAGATTTTAAATGTGAATTAAGTTTAAGCGTTTAATGATTTTTTTCTTTTCCTTTCACATTTAACAAATTAAGTCTTTGGTAATTTCAACCATGGAAAGATTAACAATCGAACAACGAAGTTGTTCGATTGTTAATCGATGTTATCGAAGGCTATTACGAAAATGGACGTTCAAACAGAAATTCATTGAAAAGCAACTGCATCCACAAAAGGTTTGGTATGCATTTTTTGCTAGCAGAATCATTGGGTCGTATGTTTAAAAATTTGAACGTCCATTTTCGTAATACGTTTCGATAACTTTAACACGTTGTTTGATTGTTAATCTTTCCATGGTTGAAATTACCAAAGACTTAAGTTGTTAAATCTGAAAGCCAAAGGAAAAGACAGAACTGTGATTCTTTTGATTCAGTATAGTCAAATGATGATCTCAAACGAAATTTATCTAATAAAATACTGTGACATTGTCACGACATCATATGTGCCTCAAATTGGTGTTTGAGCGACAAAAATAGATGTTCCATAGTGGTTCGTACCGGTCATATAAATGTTTTTGTCTTCACAGCTGCCTGCAGGCCAGTACCCTAAGTTGCAGTGTTTTTGTTTTTTTACTGAAAGTCAAATCAGCGATCCTTTTATCAGGAGAAAGATTGCCTTGTCGTAATAAATAGCACAATGCATATGGTGTGTATTAGCTCCTTTTATTGTTCCCAGTAGTGAAATCTGCCGATTACTTGTCAGTGACTAAGAGGGTGAAGTTAGTGAGATTTCTCAGTCTTAACCTTTTGCAGACCTTGTGTTCGTTCCTAAACAAAAAGTTCTCACTGGAGAATTTTGAAGGAAGGGACTTTTTTTTTAATCAGGAAACCTCGCGTTCTCGCTAGTTGCCGATTCGTTAATTCACAGGCCAATTAAAAGCCACCGCTAGGTCCTGCTTTTCCTTTTTTGTTTCTTTTGTAGGGACTTGTGACCGTCAACTAACCCTGTCAAATTTATTTCAGAAATACGATATATTTCCAACAAGCTGTTTGGCTGTTTATTAGTCAAGACATTTTTTCTTTTTAATTCTTAGCCATAAATTATTCTCCTTTATTTTACACATCCAATGTTACAATAGCATTAATAACTAGATCTATAAAATAATCCTGTGAGTAAAAGGAACTGTAATTGATATTTTTAATAGGATGAAAATTACAAAATATAAGACTTCTTATGAATATTTAACAAATATAACGATTAATTTACTTTTAATGAATAACTTGTTTTGTGGCATATGATTCAGCTTTAAAAATAACCTCAGAATCACCGCACGTGTTTTACACGGCGCAGTTCAGGTTTGGGAGTTAAGCTGGGATCTACAGTGGGATTTGGGTCAGGCTTGAGAAATTTTGACTCTTTTTTTTTTCAAAATATTTAACGCAAGTTTTATTGCAGATATCATTCAAATACGGTAAGATATAGTTAGATTTGATTAAAACATTTGATTATTTCACGCATGCCCAATGCACACCAGTTTTGTATTTTATGGATTTTAAAAAGCTGGTTTGAAGAAACTAAACCTAAAGCATCACAATCAACATTATCAACATCATGTCTGACATGGATTAATTACAAACATCAAATATTTCTTTTCAGATCATTCAAATGTATTTTTTGCAATTGACTTCAAATCAAGTCAGCTGCAGTCAAATGAGTATGTGATGGACACCTTGAGATTTTTTTTTAATAAAAATTAATACTGGGAAGCATAAACCAATGACGTAGGAAAATAAAACGGATTTTTATCACGACTGAATCAATTATTTGTTTAGTTTTAGCTATTTAAAAATAACAAACTGAATAAATACTCTATTAAAGTTTTCAAAAATAGCTCTCTTATTTTTCGAGTCGTACCTAATGTTTTTCTGCATTCAGAAATTAATTTTTGGAAAAAGCACAGCATCAAATGTGACATTGTTTCGTACCTTTATATTTGACGGACATTGTGTGATCATTGAAAATCGATCGATCGCGAATCCCGTGACCCATCAAGCTCGTAGGATTACCACATGTACTGTAGCCGGAAGTGGTGTTTCATGGGCAAGATAGCCTGGCCGAGCCCAACTCTCTCCAGGCTGTAAAATTGAAAACAGCTATTTAGAAATCTGTTGAATTATTCGACTATTGTAGTTCAACTAATGGACCATATCTACCTAGACAGGCAGGGTACGATGGGTGAATTGTCGCCATTTTATATTTTTAATTTTGCGCGTTTACTTTGTTTTTGATTTTGTCGATTGCACAGTATAGTAGGGTCAGTTGGGCACCGTATGTGACAAAAAAAAAAAAAAAGAAAAAGAAAAAGAGCACTATGACGCAATTCACTCCGTCAGAAATTCGGAAACGGCAATACGAACATTTCAGAGAGTTTGAGTGTCAATCTGAGGACAGTGCAGAGGACTCGGAAAGAGTTGGATGAGCCTAATGGTGATTACGAAAGTGTTTGGAGTGATCACTAGTGATATCGACATTACGCCTCAGTTTATCTCCCCACAGGGCGTCAGACTCAACACGAAGGCCTACATCAAGTGCCTTGAGGAGCTAGTGCTGCCCTGAGTCAAAAGAGTGGCTACTGGAAGACTCTATGTCTGGCAACAGGACTCTGTACCATGCCACACAAGCAGGAAAACCCAGTCATGTCTCTCAGACAATTTCTGCGATTACATCACCCCTTATATCTGGCTTATATCTAAACCCCAGACTGCAACACCTTGATTATTATATATGGAACACAATTAAGCGAGAGACCAACAAAATTCCTTGTAAAACCAAAGATGAACTGAAGTCAGGGCTTATGGCAGCATTCAACAACTTAAACAAGTAGACTGTCCAGAAGAGTTGCAGTAGTTTCCGAAGTCGTCTACAGGCCGTGGTTATAGCCAAGAGACGATTTTATTAAATAAATTTCCTCTTTAGTATTTCAAGATATTTTTATGTAATGTTGGTAAATATATCTGTTAAAATGAGAAGGCTGTATTAATTTCATTTTTGTGTAATTTAGGCGAAAACGTATCCATCGCTCCCCGTATATACAATTTAGATGTTTTCAATTATAGTTGGAATATTGGTGAAACAGTATATATATATATATATATATATATATATATATATATATATATATATATATATATATATATATATATGTTAGGTTGGTGCAAAAATAATGTCGTTTTCTAACATATGTTAATATGTGAGAAAACGACATTATTTTTGCACCAACCTAATACTTCCTTAATAAGAAAGGAAGAATTTAGGTTATTTAGGATAAATCTTTTATATTTGATTGAAACCGGGAGATTTGATATAACACAATTAATGGATGTGCCCTTGAATTGTGTAACATTTATTTATTAGGTTGGTGCAAAAATAATGTCGTTCTCTCACGTATGCTAATATGTGAGAAAACGACATTATTTTTGCACCAACCTAATACAAAACTCAGACTATCACAGGAACAAAACGTCTACAGCGAGGCCATCCTATGTGAGTTGAAGTCTTTACAATATCGGTGTGAACAATCTTAACAATACAAGATACGTAGACGACACTGTGCTGATGGCAGGCACAGAAGGAAAACTACAGGACCTCCTAGACAAGGTAGTAAATGAAAGTGAGAAGAAAGGACTAAAACATTAATTTGTAAGAAGCCAGAATGTATCGTTATCAGCAAGCGAAAAAGCCCAGGATGTAAACTACAATTGGGAGATGTCAAAATCAAATAACTGCAGAAGTTTAAATATCTGAGAAGTGTTTTAATAGAGTGTGAAAAATGTGACTCCCAAATCCAAATGCGTATTGGTATAGCAAAAGATGTATTTCACATGCTAAGTAAAGTAATAAGAAACAGGAAAATTTCGTTAGAAAGAAAAAAAATGGGTGCTGAACGTCTGCTATGTAATATGAATCCTCCTATATGACAGTGAAGGCTAGACAATTTCCCCAAAGAATAAGAGAAGACTGGAAGCAACAAACAGTGATGCGGTTCAACAGAAGGATACTGAGAATACCATGGACGGAGAATATAAACAAGGAAGAAAATGTTGAGGAAAGACGAAACAAAAAGGCTACTTATACTCAGAATTAGAAAGAAACAGCTGAATTTTATTGGACACATAATGAGGAAAGAATGCTTAGAGAATTTGACATTCGCGGGACATATCGAAGGCAAAAGGGATAGAAGACAGGCCATCTACTTGATCTACTTGTGTAAATAAACGGGGAAGGTCGGAGGGATGGCAAAAAGACAAACGTTACTAAGAATTACAATGAATAGGAAGTTGTGGGGAGCTATGATCACCTACGTCCTGAAGGGACACGGCACATAGAAAAATATGATGATCAATGAATACTCCAAAATTCTCCTTTTATTCAATATTGAGATTCTACACTATCGTTTTTATTATTAGTAATCATTTTTAAAAAAAACTCGTCCCTCCTTTTCCGTAACCTGCAAAAGGTTGATAAACCGTAAAAAACTAACCAAAACCTTTGCCGTTACTATGATTTTCACTGTTTGTCAATCGACGCAACACGCAATTAATCGATTTGATATTTTAATTTCGCTCGTAGAGAGCAATAGACTCTTCTGTTATTTGATACAGTTGTTTGTGATTCTGTAGCGCCAGTTCATGAGGTTCAAAGAAGAATGGTCCTCGATAAGACCTACATGCTTCATTCACTCGAAGGCGACTTTAACCATCGACTGGAGAAAACCCTTGAATGTAGCTGACTGTCTTTCTTTTTATGTGCCGTGTCCTTTCAGGACGTAGGCGATCATGTCTCCCCACCTCCCACTATCCTTTGCAGTTCTCAGCAAGTTCTTTCCGTTTCCTTCCCCCAGGCCACGTTCTATCATCCTCTTGCGTAAATCCGCCAGGTATGTCTCGCGTTGTTTTCCCTTGTTTCTCTTTACATCTATTCGACCCTTGAGTATCAGATTCTCCAGGCTCTCCTTCCTCATTATTGTCCCAGAAACTTTAACTGTCTCTTCCTGATGTTAAGTATGAGCCTCCTCCTTGTTTGCAACCTCTCTAAGACCTCATCGTTGCTCACACGCTCGGTCCATGCTATCCTTAGCATCCTTCTGTAGAACCACATCTCAGTCGCCTCGAATCTCTTCTTCATCTTTCAGAAAATCGTCCAACATTCGCTGCTGTAAAGAAGGACAGATGTCACGTAACAGCTCAGTATCCTTTTCTTTGTTACCAAAGATATACCCCTGTCTCTCCCCAGCTTTTGGAATAGGTCCTTGGCCATCCCGATACGTCTACGAATCTCAGTATCGCACTTATCGCCCTCTGCCAAAACGCTTCCCAGATATTTAAACTTCCACATCTTCCCGACCTGCAAATCGCATTTCCGGCTCATCCTTTTACTGATGACCATGAATTCTGTCTTGTAGTTTATGCTTAGTCCTTTCTTCTCACACTCCGTCGCTATCTTCTGTAGGAGATTTTGTAATTTCTTTTCCGTGTGTGTCATCTGCGTATCTTATGTTGTTAAGATTGTGGCCGCCAATGCTAAGTCACCGAACTAGTTGCCCTCCATGCATGATGTTCATATAAAGGTCTCGATTTGACGAATCTATTTAGGAACACGACTTGAGATGGCGGATAATCGGTTAAAAGATCATAAAATGCGAAATTAATAAACGAGGTGGTCTTAATAATGCCGGGGGAGTCGGAAAATTTGCTACAACGAATAAACTTCTATTGGGCACTTGCGAGTAGCTGAATCAGTGCGTAGGGATGTACGCTTTGAACTACTTTTCACAGACTGTAGAACTGGTGACAGGTCATTCATATACTTGTAAAATATCATGGATATGGAAATGAATGGCAAAATAATTTCAAGTATTTCGTGAATCTTCTTACTCTGTTTTTAATGTTGTCATAGCTTATTGGCTTTTAATTCTGCGCGAAAAGGCCCTTCATCATTGGTTTTTCTTGCCTTGTAACAAGAAAGCAAGTCGAAACATGTACGTTCTAGTTTAAACATGATCTGTTTGCCCACCGTTATTTCCCTTCTGTTTTATAACTTGAAAGCCCTTCTGTTTCATAAACTTGGGACAATTATTTATTTGAACAGCTGAGAAACATTGGTGTGTTTTCATTGGTAATAAATTCTGCATGCAAACTGATTCCATCATATGATATTCAGCAATAGAGCTCGGTGGTAGTTGGGGACATAGACATGAAACACCTTTTGTATTTTTGAAATTCTTTTTAATCCTTAAGTTATGGTTATTTGTCAAAAGATGTAAGACATACCATGTATACTCGTGTAAAAGTCGACATTTCTGACTATACTCTAAGGGACAAACCTAGTGAATCGACGAGGCTGCTTTTGAAAATCTGAATTTTATATGCGAATCAGAATTATCTTAAGCATTCTTCTTTTATGTGCTTCAGGATTTAGACTCTCCACAACTTCTCGTCTATTATTGCGCTAAATAATCTTTTGACTTTTTACCATCCCTCTTTGTCTCTATTCTGCCATTCATTCTCACAAATTCGTTTTTCTCCTTGCTTCATAACTGTCTGTTGTGTTTTCTAAAATGTATCTATAAGAATACACATGCTTACAAATATGCAAATATTATAGCTAAATAAATGACATTGTACACTGATTTACTTCGACGAGTGTTTTAATATCATGATTACTGATATTCGTTATATCATAGTATTTTAGTATTTGTACTCTCTCTTTTGCGCTTTGAATTGTACCGACCAAACAATTTATTCAAATTTATTCGATCGTTGTCATTCAACTTTCCATGTTAGGCGAGATTTCATCATAGTTAATTTTTATTAGTTCTTTCCTTAATTCGTGACGTAATTTGTTTCTTTCATCAAATTAAAATAAATGACATTTTTGTACTACTCTACCCAAGGATTGAACTCATTAATAAATGTTTTAATCTATATTATAAAAGAAGAGCTGATTCGCTGTCCGGCACCAACTGTTTGCGTGTATTTCCCTGGCCACCGGGCTGTGTTCAAAGTGTAGTATCTGCCAACGGACGAACAATCAACATTTTATCTCTCAGTTACAGCCTTCCTGATTACTCTTCTAGTGTTCTCGTTTCTTAGTAATGTTCCTGTTTTCTAATTCTTCCACAGCCAGTAACCCCCTGTGCCTTAGTGGCATTATTGCCTTGTTTGGGGAGATCTTGATTAAAAAATGTTTCTGTCTTTGGACTGAGCGCAACTCACTTGTGTCTTTGTCTTCGGACAGTGTGCAACTGAAAAAAATATTGAGAGCTGCCCCAAGAAACAGCTGCCCGGGACAGTGCCTCCCTCATTGCACTAAAGAGAGGGGATCAGTAGTAATACCGATGACAGTTTAACCGACGGTTGCGCGGGCTTGGCTGTTTTTGGACATGATCCTGGTTCATGCGCTCGGGCTCCCCACATTAAACTGTCCTTGTGTCACATCCTGCCAGCGTGAGGCGATAAGTATACAGAAACTGTGTGTGACTTTGCATTCCCCTATGTAACGTATATGTGTTTAGTGCGTAAGTGACTTATACGTACTTGCGCCAATTGATCTACATACAAGCACACACACGCACAGACATATACACACAATTTTTACTGAGTTTGAAATACGATTGGAGTAATAAATTCCCCTTCCGCTCACTCAGGACAAATCCTACTCTGCCCTGAGCAATAAAATCATAAATTAGAGAAAAGAAAAATGAAAATCTTTTACTCAAGCATGGCTGTGAAATAAAATATTAAAAACAAACGGCTTTTCTTTCTCTTACGTAAAGCGACAGAATTTTAGCATATTATTATGGATATTTATTTTACTGTTTCTAAATATTGTTTACCAAGCGAGGGACCGTTAATTTATGCCAATATCAATGAACGGGCGTTCTCTCAGAGAGGCAAATTGCTTCGAGTGCCTATTGGGACTTAAGCTAAACCTAGACCTCAAGTAGAACTCGTACCTGCGATCCATCGCTAAAGGTGCTAGAAAAATCTTTGGTTCCCTGTACCACTAGCAAGTACCTGACTTCTTTTCTATCTCCGACCTCTACAAGAGCCAGATCAAGCCGTAAATGAAGTACTACTGCCATATATGGGTAGGAGTTGCCCAGTCTTCACTCTCCTGGCTCGACAGAGTCCAAAAGCATTTATGCAGTCTTGTGGGGGATGAATCATTTGCCGCCATTTAACTCCTTTTCCATAGACGAAATGTCTCAAGCCTCTCGCTACTCTATCGCTATTTCCATGAAAAATGTTCAGACGAATTACATTCCTTCATTGTACGTGTTCTAACCTTCACGGCTAAGACCCGCCATGTTACGCACATTGTAACGAACCAGCCTTGTTACCTTCATATTCCATTGGTGAGAAGTTCCACTCGAGTAGCTTCTTCGCACGAACTGCTACTTTGAGGATGCTTCTCTGATTACTACAATTTTAACCTATTCAACCCTAGACTTCCCCACATGTGCCCATAAACTGTACCTCTTACTTTGTAATCCTTCACCTCAAGTGGCTCTTGGGCCTTATAGAAAGTTAACATTATTGTAAAAATTGATATCAGTCCATTCATGTTTGTCTGTTCATATCACTCTGTTCATGTCTGTCAATATCAGTCTATTCATATCTATTTATTGGTACCTAGAAACTGACAGGGTTAGCCAGAAAATATGTAGTTTATTACTTCGATAAAGTTAAACTTAAAAAATAAATAAATACAAAAATGTGAATTCAGATAAAAATAGAAAAAATGAAATGAGAGAAAAAAATTATACAGCTAATTTCTCGGCGAAAAAAAAAACATTAATTTTTAAACCTTAAAAAAAAACAAAAAAACAGATAATTGTCTGATTTTACTGAAATTTTCAGAAATTATTTAGTGATAAATAAAATTATTTTTTTTTAATTTTGTAGAAATATTTTGATTCTTTGCTGTTAATTCACACTAAATAATGAAAAGTTACTTATCGCAAATATTAATTCACCCCAAGAAATTATACATTTTAAATGAAAGTTTTTTTTTTTATTAAATTTTTGGAACACTTTTGAAATTATAAATTTTAAATCAAAATTTGTTTAGCTTGCCTTGCAACAACTCCAACCCTCAGATTGAAAAATTACCAAAAATCAGGGAGTTATTTTGTAAGTGCGGATGATATTCGAGGACTTTTTTACAATTTAAAAATAAAAAAGAAATAGCGCACCCCAGTTGCCCACATTTATGGCTAACACCCAATCGGAGTACAATAGAATCGCCTTTGGGAGAATTTGGGGAATTTTAGTAAATATAAATTCTTTTTTTTATTTTGGTGTGAATTAATATTTTGGGGCGAATTAACAGAAAAGATCCAATATTTTTGTTGTAACCTAGGAAAGGTTACTGAATGAGGAATAACCAAAACGGTTGGAAATGAAATAGTAATCTTTATAACATTGACAAAATACAATACTCGCCAGCGGCGTGAAGTAGGTAAACCACTGCTAGTGATGGACTACTTAGACAGTATATTCCCCCCACTTACAATAATGTCCAACGTATTTGTGAGGATTGAGACCTACCCATTAGTATCCATAGTTACGGTATATAAATATTTTTTTATTGAATTAAAACGTACCTACAGGCATAATTTAAATTCAATTGAAATGTACATTTGTGTTGCGAGACCTTTCTGTCTGGTGGGTAAAAAGAAAATAATATAAACCGAAATGTCTGGTCCTTTGAAGTTATTTTTTATGAATCCTTCTGTATTTAAACTGAATATATTCCCGAATAAATTTAGTATTTTAAATGGATAAACAATTTCGATATTAAATTCGATCATCTTGACATCTGTGAAGCGACGTTTACCGAATTAGTAAATGTTATATTAGCTTTTTACGTTCTTTTTTTTTTTAACTTGATCAATATACTTGAGTTTACTGAAACGAATAGGTACTTCATGTATAACTACTAGTAATAATACCATTCTTCGGAAGTTTCTAGAATGTTCTTCAAATAAATTCTAGGCATCTTCAGCCCAATGACAAGATACTGGAAAACATCGCATTTGGCTTTGTACGTACTTATGAAAACATTTTAATTCATTTTTTGGCGCGTGCTGTCTCTCCGTCTTTACAAAGTTGAAAACAACAAAATATTTCTATTTAAAAAATGCACACTTTTATTTTAGCCCTCATTTATTAATTTTTCTTTAAATTCCTTTAATTTTGTTATCCCTACCGTTTATTCGAGAGACAAGAGTAGGGAGATAAATAAATACCTAATTAATTGGATTGCTAGTTGCATATGTAATGGCTAGAATTTATGGTGTTCTATACTTCAGGAAAACTCGCAGTGCAAAACTGGGGAGCTATTTAAAACCACGTTGAGCAACGTTTTTTTACTTTAGGTTTGCGGTAGTTCGCTGTTGTAGCCGTCTTAAGATATTTTGCTTTTTACTCTTGTAATAATTATAGCTTATTTAATTGAAGCAATTTTAAGATTTATTTATTTTATTTCTTTAGGGCTTGTAATATTACTTTAGGTTTATTACAAAAATAAATTTTTGTGCAAAGTTCGCTAAAAATGTAATTTAACAATTAAACAAGCTAAAAGTTATTCAATGTGTTAAAAAAAACGTCGACTACAGTAGCGAACTATTATAAACAAAACCAAGATTAAAAAGGGGAACGACGAGATTTGAACTAGGCCTCATGTTCTGGCCTTAGTTCTTCTATGACTTGGCCTGATGTAAAAAAAAAAATACTTTGCGCATTAAAACTGGGCGCAAATTCCAGCAGCATTGAAGATATTTCTAGTTTATGTTATCATTTAACATTTCCGTTGTTTCTTCTGTTTTCAGATGTGGACAACTGCTATAAAGAAGATAAACATGATAGGCGTTTCTCGATATCTCCCGGAAACTATGATCCTCTTCAAATGACCATCATCACTTGCACGATGGCGTGTGGGGAACTGAACCAAAAATACGCGGCTCTCACTTACGGGAAGTTCTGCTTTTGCGGAAACAACGACCCCGATGATGCAAAGAAGACGACCAGCGGTTGTACGACTCCTTGTTCTGGCGATAGTAATCAGATGTGTGGGGACAGTGAGCATATTAGTGTCTACAAGTCGGCTCAACACTTCACCGATTTGACGCTGTCGGTCAAATCGCATAACAACTTCGAGGTGATTTTTGAGGCGATGGCTGAACCTGAGAGCATTATCGTGGATTATCAAATGGATTACGGCGAAGGCAACAGCAGGACACAAAAGAATGCAAGCGATCTCTTTACCAAGCATTACGTTTTGCCAGGAAACTTCGCAGCCACACTTTACGCTTCCGGACGCAATAACACAGCACCGGTAAGTACGTCGCTTTATTTGAACTCAATGTTCATATATTTGGGCGTGCTTTTTAAGCTTTGCTTCGTAATGGTGATAGTGGAATTATAAAACATTCGACGCTTATTGTCTGAAGAGCGTTACTGTTACTGAAATTCATAAAAGCTTTTTATTAAAACAGTTTTTCAGGAAATTAGACTTCTCATGTGCACTGTTATACTCCTGATATTGATGGGAAATTTATGTTTTTGGCAGGGTGGAAAATTAACAACTTTATTATATTTTCTCTTCGAGTTACATGTGCTACCCACTTTTACTATTGCTGCTGTTGGAAATCTTCAAGTGATGTGGTTTTGTTATTTGGTAAATGTTTTTGCGATTTCGTAGCGCCAGTTTATAGAGTCCGATGGAAGGTCTTTTTTATAAGATTTATAGAATTTATTCATTTGAAATCATTTTTAATTACTGATTTGAGAAAACGATAGTATAATATATATATATATATATATATATATAAAGAATAAATATATATTTTTCATTTTTCTTCGTCGGTGGTACAATTCTGAGTTCCATGCACAACGCAAACTTCAGTTCAGCAGTGTAACCTGGAGATTGCATTGACTATTCCATTTTGAACTTGCTCAAAATGACTTTGATTACTTCCAAATTGAACTTGAAATGATATAGATCTGATGAAGCCATTTGAGAACATGACCCGAGTTTTCAGGTTAATATTTTGTACAATATTCTTAAATGTAAAGGATGGTTTAATAGGCCATTAGTATTGCACTTGCTCATCAAAATGTAGGACTAGCATCCCATTTTTAGTGGCGAGTGCAAGTAACATTTTGCTTATATATATGTATGATAAGATAAAAACAAATCGGAAATGTTTCTGAATCTAACAGGTTTAACATTATTAAAGCTTCATCTTTCATTCTCTGATGAAGCTTTAATAAAGTGAAACATGTTAGATTGATAAACGTTTCCTGTTTGTTTTATCTTATCATTCTGTCAAATTCCGACCCATATTTGCTCTGTATTTGATCCCAACTGCAAGAAACTGGTATGAAGATCACCTAGACCTGAACACAAAGATAGGACTTGTAACAATTTTTCACAATACACACAGCCAGATGAATCAAAACTAATCGCCCTGACATCGGGATCAAAGACCACAAAAACAGAATGTGCTTTCTTATAAACATTGTAGTCCTGTAGATTGTAATGTATCGTTGATCTGCAAAAAAACTATCAAAATTCAATGGTCTTGAAGTGAAAATCTAAAAGATGTGGTAGGTTCCAGTTGTAGTTGGAGCGCTCGGATTTATTGGAAAAGGTTCTGATAGACCCATTTAAGGAATTTCTGGTAGTCCATGGCTTAAAGAAATACAAAAATTGTTCTTACAAGTACAGCACACTCATTAGGAAGTGCTTTATCGATATAAAATGTGTGTGATCTTATTTTTTTGATTTATAAAATTTAAAATTTCATGAAATCATTTCTGATCTTAGGTCTCTGGTTGTAACCCGGGAGGAAATGTGTAAACAACAAAAACCAAAAGAAATAATAATAATAACGACATCCCTAAACGCTAACAAAGAGAACATTGAGAGTAAAGAAGAATACAGAAAGAGGGTATTGCGAGAAGCTAAAAACGAGAGGCAATACCGCTTCATGAATAGTTTCAGAGGGAAACCAAAGCAATTATTCGTGGGATTGATAGCCGAAGAATACTTGAAACAGGGGGAGCAGAAAGCCTACTGGTAGACGTTCCAAATCAAGGCCTCAATACTAATTCTCTCCGGAAGAATATCTACCACCAAGTTCAGATTGTATGGCAAGAACCCTGAATTCAAAACCTCCAACTATGGGACTACACCGCAATTAGACAAGCGCGGTGAGGACGGCCACACCCCTGAAGAAATGGTCAATCAGGGAGCGATTTCTTCAACAGGATTGAAAAAGACCTGGATTTGGATCCGGTGTGCTTTCAGTAGCTATGGGAAGAAAAGAAAAAAAGAAATAAAAAGTCTTGTAATTTATACAAATATTATGACTAAAACCAACATCTTCCTCTAGGTACTAAATCTGCTTTAAATGGCACATCAAATTTTCATGATTAGTCAAGTAACATTCTGAGTACCTCTGTCAAGTAACTACAAGGAGATTTCAGCATTAATAATAATATTTGCGCAAATTAGAAGCATTTTAATTTGTATACTCAAAATAAAATGAAACCCAATTTATGCATGTGTGGTATAGTGTTGGTAGGATTTTCTTTACTAGAAATTTTGGAATAAAACGAACTGTTTCAAGGTTTAAAATATATATTTTTATTTATTTTCTTTAGAGTGATGACTGTATCCTTTAATATTCGGTGTAACAAAATGTTCGTTAATAAGGCGGATATTGGTCGCAGTCAAGAGAAATGTCCATTAGTAGTTTTGAAATAAGACCATGATAGAGATAGTAGTAATATCAGAAATAGCTCAGTGTTAATCTATTGTGTTTTTCTCGGTCCTAAGCAGGACAGAAATATAATTAGCAGATTACCTCCTAACTACTTCACGCGTAAAGCATGGTTGGTTTCTCTAGAAATATCGTTCTTTTGTTCTGTCCTCTCCTGCCGTTTATCCTTCTCTGCTTCTAACCCAGAGGTGTCAGTTTATATCTTTTTTTATCACACTCCGAGACTCCGGCGCGAATGTTGGTTTCGGCTAACATCAAAAGTCTCTTTGTGTTATTTTTTTTTGATTGGACAAAATTATTTTATTTTTAGGCGTTCCTTTCTTTTTCATTTTTTTATAACGGAAGTTATGCGTGGAACCTCGCTGATTTTTGATATTTTTCAATCACACATAAGTAGGCTCTGATCCTGTAAACGTCTGGCATTTTTCGGCCAGGTTCAGTCTTCTTCCTATTTTTATTTGAAGGTTGCCTTCTCAATAGAGAAGTTTAGAGAGAGAGAGAGAGAGAGAGAGAGAGAGAGAGAGAGAGAGAGAGAGAGAGAGAGAGAGAGAGAGAGAGGAAGAAAGAAATAAGAGTTTTAAAGGAAGGCGCAAATGTCCTACTCTAATTTGAATCCTTTTTATTTTTTATATTTTATTTTTATCGGGACTCACTACAAATGCTTGAACTTTTGCAACTTACTAATTAATTTTTAATACTGGTCTTCAGTTCGACTTTTTAAAATAAAATCTTTGTGTTTTTTCATTTATTTATCCTATAAAAACCAGATTGAACATCAAAAACAATATATAACAAGTGGACTAAAAAATATATCTATAATGATTTAAATGCGTCGTTGAAATCTCCACGCTCTGAATGTTGTGACAAAGCACCAAACATTACTCACAGAGGGTTTAAAATTTAAATCTAAAATGTCCATAGGTCAAATTTTAAACAGGTACATGTTTTTAAACTGGAAGAGTTTTGCATATTGGCTAGGATAGTAGTCAATATTTGAGTCCGGGTTTTGAATGCTGGCTTTCAAGGCGCTCTTCCCACGAATTTTGGTTTAGCTTAATTTTTGTTGCATTCGTTTTAATCTGTGCTGAACTAAACACGGTTTAATATTTCCATCTGGTAATAACAAATCTGCCTCGATCTGGAGCTATTGTGTCTATCTCGCAGATTTAAGAAAACTAGTCAGGAGATTAGGATTGTTTAACGTTACCTTCAGACGTCATCATTACTGTTCACATCGATTCAAAAGGAAATTAAGACGTTTGGCTTTTCTCTATTTTCAGGAAGTCCAAGCGAGCACACTGGTGTCAGTGAATTTCCCTGTGACCAACATGTCAGTCAACTGCCCAAAGGTGACCGCTTCTCACGAGGAAATGGAATGTCTTGTAACAGTGGTGGATGGCAGCTCTCTCATAGTGACCAGTGATATGGGTGATGGCCAGGGACCTCAAAATTATACAATTGCAGGTACATAGTCAAATTATATTCATGATGGGGGATCAGTAACTCCAAAGCCTAAAATGTAGTTTTCAAGAGAATTTTGATTTGAAATTCTCACTCGATTTACGCGATTTATGAAGAAGGGTTGGATTATGTGCATTGGCATGGAAGGAGATTATGTTAAAAATAAATATTTTTGTTCAAAATAAATGCCTTTTTCATCATTAGGCTACGGACTTATTACAAACCTACCCATTTCATACGAAGCACAACGGCTTAACGTATACAGCCACTCTTCACTTAACTATTAAGTTATGTTCGAACAAGCTGATCTCTAAACGAGTTGGTCGTTAAACGATAAGATTTACCTTACCGCTATTTCAGACATATTACACCTGTAATGGTCTTGTAGCAACAAGCTTAAGATTTAATATAAATTTTGCATCAATTTTAATATTTTTAATTTATTTCTAAATGTTTATACAGTACAGCAGTGTACTGAACAGAAAACGTAATTGTTATATACTGTACCTATGAACACTAATGTGTATGTCCCAATCCTCATAATACGTTGGACATTATTGTAAGTGTGGGGGCGTATATGCTGTTTAAGTCGTCCACCACTAGCAGTGGTTTACCTACTTCACGCCGCTGGCGAGTATTGCATTTTGTTGATGTAAAAAAGATTACCATTTCATTTCCAACGTCCGTTTTAGTTATTCCTCATTCAGTAACCTTTTCTAGGTTACAACAGTGATAAACAAATTAAAAAATCAGCTATGTATTCTGTATATTATTTTGGTTTGTATTTTATAAGTATATTTTTAATTATTTGCGCTATTTACATGCTGACTGTTGGCCTCATCTTTGTTGTTGTTGCTGTTGCTGTTGCGAGGGTCATAATCCGCACGGAAATAGTGCAAATAACGATAACTCCTCATTTGAGAAATTGATTGATTGATCGATTTGTTTCCTGCGGGTTAACAAACGTTTGCAGGTTATTTAAAGCCAGAAGATATTTTTCCAACCCCCAAGAGTATTTGCGCGTAAGTGAATATAACGAACCCAACTCGAATTGGAACTCGGATCTCCGATTAACAATTTCGTGTCTTTATCCATTCAGACAACTTCAGTTATGCTGTTAGCACTTGGTTACAGACTGATTAACTCTTTTCCTTTTCTTTGCAGATGCAACGCGTTTCGTAGCCGGCCCAGAGATCCCAAGCACTTCGACAGCTCAAGGCACTATAACTGACGGTTTTTACATAATGCCATCAGCCGAGTTCCAGTGGGAGGGCGTTACAGTGGCATGGGAGATTTTTGCGACAAAAGCCGGAACAATTAATCTTTTGGTGCGTTTTTTCGAGATTAAAATAATCTATCTTTAATAATAATAATAATAATAATAATAATAATAATAATATATATATATATATATATATATATATATATGTGTATATATATATATATTAATATAATCTATTTTCAACAATTTCCTATATATATATATATATATATATATATATATATATATATATATATATATATATATATATATATATATATATATATATCGTAAAATAATCTATTTTTAATAATATATAATAAATAAATAAATAAATAAAAGTAAGTAAGTAAGTGGATAACGGCTCGGAATGAGGAATGGGAAAGCAGAGTTCAAATTCCGGTCGAGTCCATTACATTCACTTACGTGCTAATACCCTTGGGAAAAGTATGGCTCCTCTTCTTCTCCTCCAACCCCAAGCTATGGATACATAGCAGGACAGACCGGGCCCTATAGCCTTGTCTGGTCTATTAAATTAGTCTATTCTAATAATAATATATATTAAAATAATCAATTTTTAATAATAATATATCTGTATTAATGTAATCTATTTTTAATAATGATAATAATATATCTATCTATATATATATATATATATTGAAATGGTCTATTTTTATAATAATTATAATAATAGTAATAATAATATAGATATATATATTAAAATAATCTATTTTAATAATAATATTATATGTATACAAAACATTTTAACTAAAATTTCGAACGTTCTAAAAAGGAACAAAAAATATAATTTAATAATAAAAAAATCCTTTGGTCTTTCCTTTTAATAATAACAAAGATTTTGATGATAAAACTTTGTTTTTATTAACTTTGGGGCATTTTTTCATCATGGTATGTTCATTTTTTAGTGAATCTGTGGAGGTACCTACTTTCTATATCAAGATTATTTTATTCAAATTTAAACTTTCGGTAGAAAAATAAATGCTGAATAGTATCTTAAAAAGAAAAAAAAAAGAAAAAGACAGACTTTTATATGCTGAAGGATGTCAAAGTTTTTAATGCAAATGCTCTATGGAAGAGTTTTCCTTCAGTTTGTCAGTGAAAACTGAGAGAGGTCTTCTTTAAGACTATGAAATCAAAATTTAACAATTCGAATATCCAATAATCTTTTTAAATTACTCTTTGTTTTTATGTATCTCTCCACCTACCCTTTATATCTTTATCCTTTCTTTCATTATCAGCTAATTCGTTTTTTCTCACTCCGATGTAAAAAAAAGCTTCAAATTTAAAACTAAAATAAAAGCTTCAAGAAAGATTTTTGATTTTTAAAAATACATTTTACATCTTAAGTATCGCGTTTCTGTGGAAGTAACTAGATTTATGTTATTTTACCTCTTTAAGATTAACAAACATTTCTTTAAGAAAGTATACCACTCGTAATAAAAAGAAAATATTAGTTTTTATCGTACTTTTTTTCGTATTTAATATTTCAAAACCTTTTTTTAATGAAACCTGATTAAAAAAATAAATAACGTATCTAAGCAATCCTAATTCAAAAGTAAATGAATAAATACTGTATTTACGAGGAAACCTTTATTCATAAAAATTAGTATTTATTCATGAGATAATCATCGTCATTAATTTATATATTATAACTGTCTAATAATAAAAATATTATTAGATAATTGCTATTAAAATTATCATTAAAAATTGTTAATAATTATAGAAAATTTTAATATATTTTTGATGTTATTTTATTTTTCTTGTGGTGGGCTTTTTTTTCTGTTTTTTAACTTTCGATAGTAAATTTTTTTGTAACATCTAGCTCAAAAAAGATTTTTAAAAATTCCAATAAACAAAACAAAATTGATGTAGACGACGTCGCGCGCCGGCTTCGAGGCTCCCGCGAACACTGTCTGCGTACCGGAAGACTTACTGGAACCGGTACGCTCTACCACGCTTTGAGCAGTATTGCAATAGAGAATTGTATGCAATAAACCATTTTTAAAAGCAATCGTTTGTGTGCACTAGAGGATTGTTTGAATTTGCTAATAATTACTTATGGAAGAAAAAACTTACAATTAAAATTGTTTACACAAAAAATGCATATTTCTTAATAATTACAGTGTGCATGTACAGTATATATTACTGGCAGTGAATGTTATAAGTGAATTTTTTTAATTTATTTTGTCAATTTTAAGGTTGATAATTTTAAATAGTTTACTGCACAATTTTCACATTAACAGTCAGTTCAAAATCTCAATAGAGCATCGTAGTGTGTAAATTATTGTCGAGTAATTTGCAACACCCTATTTATCATCTCTCAGTTGCGTCTCTGGCTTTGGACAGTGCACTCTGGGACGACTCCGGTAAAGGACAGAGTCTCAACTGTGGAAAATTATACTGAGAGGTGCCCAGCCCTGGGGAACAGCTGCCAGAGGCTACGCCCTCTCATTGCACCAGAGAGAGGGATCGGTGCTCGCATCGAGGCCAGCGCAACCGACGGATGCGGGGCCTCGGGGAATTTTTGTTACTAGCCCGGGTGTGCGCGCTCGGGATCCCCACATTAAACCGACCTTGTGTCACAACCTGACCTCGTGGGGGTGGTGGCGATAAGTAAATATAAATCATAATAGAGCATTGCATGCAGTCCACTATATTAAGATCAATCATTTGTGTTCACGAGATGATTGTTCGAATCTGTCAGTAATTGACTCTGCATCTAATTCACCTAAAATTCCTTCTCAATGGATAGCAACATGTATGAATCCGAATTCACCTCAAACAACGAATTTCTTAACCTTGTCTTTAGCTTTGAAAATGTCCTCTCACACTGGACTTGAGTAACTGATACTGTGTAGATGACTTTATAAAGTTCTTATTTCTTTTTATTACTAAAACAGTTGTCCGTGTTTGTTTCTTTGGTGTATTTTCATTAGATATCGGCGGCACTCGATCAGGGGCCCACTTGCCATCGGGCAAGCTGACAAC
The DNA here is from genome assembly GCA_963932145.1 of Acanthosepion lycidas. Lineage (NCBI taxonomy): Eukaryota > Metazoa > Mollusca > Cephalopoda > Sepiida > Sepiidae > Acanthosepion > Acanthosepion lycidas. The sequence goes on along the minus strand of OZ010580.1, from coordinate 78,735,073 downwards.
CTGGTCAGAAAAAGTCGGTTTGTGTCAAGAACTTTCAAGCACTCTCTTGTAGTAAACACCTGCACTTATAAGCTAATCAACTGAATTGTAAAAATGATTCTTGTTTTCAAGTCATTACAAGTCATGTTTGATTTTTAAACTTTTACAGATTTTGAAGCCGGTCTGTTCAAACGAATATTGCTACACGAGCCGGACATGTGGCACTTGTCATCCTGGAATGGCTTACAAATGCGGCCAGCAGATATTTAACACAGCGACAGGAATGTGTGGCAATAGTACGGCCCCAAGGTACACAGAATCCTCGTTGTTGGTGACTTATTCCATTGTTGATAAGATTAACAGCGTTTCACTATCACAGGGATACAATTATTATAAATTGGATATTCCAACTCAATCTAAAGAGGTAAGATCAATTAAACATGTGTTTTTCTTATAGTTCCGGTTCATCTAAATTATTGAATCCTTAAAAAAAAAGTTATATATTTCAGTTACTCTATTACAGAAAAAATGTGGTGCTCCGAAAGTCATAAAACAAATTTTAAACAATATATATATATATATATATATATATATATATATATATATATATATAGCTTATGAAAAACTAGGTAATCCGTATGCGTAAACCCAAGGAGGATAGAATCCAGAGAGCTCAATGTAAATCCAGAGCAAATAATTTAAATAAAGACAGACCACTTTAAGGTTCCATGTAATAAATTATTTCACCACAGCCCTTTTAAAGGCCTCTGGGTCATCAGACTTTACTTCTAAAGGTTGAAACAAAACCTTTTGGAAGTAAGGTCCTATGAACTGCAGTCCTTTAAAAGAGCTGTGGTGAAATAATTTATTACATGGAACCTTAAAGTGGTCCGTTTATATATATATATATATATATATATATATATATATATATATATATATATATATATATACACACACAGTGGGGGAAAATAAATATTTGTACACTTGAAAAATTGTATTTTTATAAATATAAACAAATCTCGGCACATTTTATGTATAAAGACATATACTATTAAAAAATAATAATAAACTTAATTAATTCATCTAACAAAAATTAATGCATTTTTTAAATTCTAACTTTTGAAAAAACTATTCCTACAAATCAATTATTAGAATAAAATAAAAAAGTATATTCTAAATGTTCCAGTAATGTTATAAGTAACTATAGTCAACGCTATTAGCCATTATCAGAGCATTCTGCAATTTCTAGTCTTACAAGAAGGTTCTAATAACGCCTAAAGGTAAAGAATTGACTATTTCACAAAAACAACACATTTTGTCTCTTTGGAAAGATGGGAACAGTTACAGAACGATTTCTAACAACCTGAATATTCCTTTTACTACAATTGCTTCGTTCATTGCAAAGTTTAAAACTCATAACAGCGTCGAAAACCAAAGACGAACAGGTGCTCCGAGGAAGATTTCTCTAAGATCAGCAAGGATATTAGGACGCCAGATCCAACAAAATACACAGGTTACCCGAGAAGAGCTGCAGGAACATCTGCGTGCATTAGGGATTAAAGTAACCAAGCGTACAATAAGTAATGATCTACATAAAGACAGTCTGAAATCACGCATCCCAAAGGAAGACTCCATTCCTCTTGAAACGATACAGAGATGCTAGGCTAAAATTCGTTAGAGAGCATAAGGATAAAGAATATTCGTTTTGGGAAAAAGTACTATGGACAGATGAAACTAAAATAGAGTTGTTTGGTCATAATTATTGAAATCATGTGTGGAGGAAGGACGGTGAAGCCTACTTACCAAAGATCACGTTGCCAACTGTAAAGTTTAGTGGTAGCAGTATTATGATCTGGGGCTGTTTTTCTGCAAAAGGTGTTGGCAGAATGTCAATAATAGATGGCAAGATGAATGCCGAAAGATACCAGAAAATCCTGCAAGACAGTTTAATGCGTTCTGTTGAGAGACTTCGGCTACCTCCTGATTGGGTTTTCCAACTAGATAATGATCCTAAGCATACCGTTAGATCTGCAAGAAAATGGTTAGCTGAAAGTAACGTTGATGTCTTGCAATGGCCAAGTTAGTACCCAGACTTGATCCCAATCGAGAATTTATGGCGATATTTGAAAATTTAAATTGGGAAAAGAGCACCAACAAATATCAATAATTTGAAGACAATATGACAAGAAGAATGGAACAAAATACCACTTAATGTGTGCAAATCATTAGTTGAGACGTACAGGAATAGACTGGTAGCTGTTGAACTCAATAAAGGATATTCCACAAAGTATTAAATTAAGTTAATATGCTCTTTTTGTTTTGTACGAATACTTTTTTCATCAGTTAAAATGAAAAAAAAATGATTTAATTTCTGTTAGAATAAATATTAAGTTTATTACTATTTTTTAATAAATGTATCTTTTCACATAAAATGTATCAAAATTGCTTTTAGTTAAGGCTTTTACATTTATAAAAATACAATTTTTCATGTGTACGAATATTTATTTCCCCAACTGTGTGTATATATATATATATATATATATATATATATATTGTTTAATGTTTGTATATATATATATATATATATATATATATATATATATATATATATATATATATATATATTGTTTAATGTTTGTATATATATATATATATATAGAGAGAGAGAGAGAGAGAGATAGATAGATAGATAGATAGATAGATAGATAGATAGATAGATATTAATAAATATACATATGACCTTACGTCGAAGAACGACACTGAGTTTCCTGTTCAGTACCTGAATATTGTACTAAACATGAAACTTCGAGTTGTACATTCAACGTAAGATCATATGTATATTTATTAATAGATACTTTATAGCTCTCTATTACCACATTGAGCACTGTTTTGTTGACACCAAAAATTAAATAAAATATTTATTTGCAAATGTATATATGCACGTGATCGCGCGCATGTATAGTTGCTTGTATCGATATTTATTTAATTCATATATATATATGTGTGTGTGTGTGTGTGTGTATAATACGTGTTTTATATATATATATATATATATATATATATATATATATATATATATATATATATATATATATATAGCTTATGAAAAACTAGGTAATCCGTATGCGTAAACCCAAGGAGGATAGAATCCAGAGAGCTCAATGTAAATCCAGAGCAAATAATTTAAATAATGACAGACCACTTTAAGGTTCCATGTAATAAATTATTTCACCACAGCCCTTTTAAAGGCCTCTGGGTCATCAGACTTTACTTCTAAAGGTTGAAACAAAACCTTTTGGAAGTAAGGTCCTATGAACCGCAGTCCTTTAAAAGAGCTGTGGTGAAATAATTTATTACATGGAACCTTAAAGTGGTCCGTTATATATATATATATATATATATATATATATATATATATATATATATATATATATATATACACACAGTGGGGGAAAATAAATATTTGTACACTTGAAAAATTGTATTTTTATAAATATAAACAAATCTCGGCACATTTTATGTATAAAGACATATACTATTAAAAAATAATAATAAACTTAATTAATTCATCTAACAAAAATTAATGCATTTTTTAAATTCTAACTTTTGAAAAAAGTATTCCTACAAATCAATTATTAGAATAAAATAAAAAAGTATATTCTAAATGTTCCAGTAATGTTATCAGTAATTATAGTCAACGCTATTAGCCATTATCAGAGCATTCTGCAATTTCTAGTCTTACAAGAAGGTTCTAATAACGCCTAAAGGTAAAGAATTGACTATTTCACAAAAACAACACATTTTGTCTCTTTGGAAAGATGGGAACAGTTACAGAACGATTTCTAACAACCTGAATATTCCTTTTACTACAATTGCTTCGTTCATTGCAAAGTTTAAAACTCATAACAGCGTCGAAAACCAAAGACGAACAGGTGCTCCGAGGAAGATTTCTCTAAGATCAGCAAGGATATTAGGACGCCAGATCCAACAAAATACATAGGTTACCCGAGAAGAGCTGCAGGAACATCTGCGTGCATTAGGGATTAAAGTAACCAAGCGTACAATAAGTAATGATCTACATAAAGACAGTCTGAAATCACGCATCCCAAAGGAAGACTCCATTCCTCTTGAAACGATACAGAGATGCTAGGCTAAAATTCGTTAGAGAGCATAAGGATAAAGAATATTCGTTTTGGGAAAAAGTACTATGGACAGATGAAACTAAAATAGAGTTGTTTGGTCATAATTATTGAAATCATGTGTGGAGGAAGGACGGTGAAGCCTACTTACCAAAGATCACGTTGCCAACTGTAAAGTTTAGTGGTAGCAGTATTATGATCTGGGGCTGTTTTTCTGCAAAAGGTGTTGGCAGAATGTCAATAATAGATGGCAAGATGAATGCCGAAAGATACCAGAAAATCCTGCAAGACAATTTAATGCGTTCTGTTGAGAGACTTCGGCTACCTCCTGATTGGGTTTTCCAACTAGATAATGATCCTAAGCATACCGCTAGATCTACAAGAAAATGGTTAGCTGAAAGTAACGTTGATGTCTTGCAATGGCCAAGTTAGTACCCAGACTTGATCCCAATCGAGAATTTATGGCGATATTTGAAAATTTAAATTGGGAAAAGAGCACCAACAAATATCAATAATTTGAAGACAATATGACAAGAAGAATGGAACAAAATACCACTTAATGTGTGCAAATCATTAGTTGAGACGTACAGGAATAGACTGGTAGCTGTTGAACTCAATAAAGGATATTCCACAAAGTATTAAATTAAGTTAATATGCTCTTTTTGTTTTGTACGAATACTTTTTTCATCAGTTAAAATGAAAAAAAAAATGATTTAATTTCTGTTAGAATAAGTATTAAGTTTATTACTATTTTTTAATAAATGTATCTTTTCACATAAAATGTATCAAAATTGCTTTTAGTTAAGGCTTTTACATTTATAAAAATACAATTTTTCATGTGTACGAATATTTATTTCCCCAACTGTGTATATATATATATATATATATATATATATATTGTTTAATGTTTGTATATATATATATATATATATATATATATATATATATATTGTTTAATGTTTGTATATATATATATATATATATAGAGAGAGAGAGAGAGAGAGATAGATAGATAGATAGATAGATAGATATTAATAAATATACATATGACCTTACGTCGAAGAACGACACTGAGTTTCCTGTTCAGTACCTGAATATTGTACTAAACATGAAACTTCGAGTTGTACATTCAACGTAAGATCATATGTATATTTATTAATAGATACTTTATAGCTCTCTATTACCACATTGAGCACTGTTTTGTTAACACCAAAAATTAAATAAAATATTTATTTGCAAATGTATATATGCACGTGATCGCGCGCATGTATAGTTGCTTGTATCGATATTTATTTAATTCATATATATATATGTGTGTGTGTGTGTGTATAATACGTGTTTTATATATATATATATATATATATATATATATATATATATATATATATATATATATATATATATATATATATGTGTGTGTGTGTGTGTGTGTGTGTGTGTGTGTATAATACGGCCTTGTGAATATAATGTAAATATAAAATATGGCCTGAAGATTGAATTGAAGCATGAAACAGATTGGCGCCACTGGGTGTTGACCTCTATGTCTACTTTTATATTTACATACGTACTGTCTTTGATGTTCAGTACTTTAAACCACAAATGTAGCATACCGTAAAACTATATTTTAGCATATCTATCTATCTATCTATCTATCTATCTATCTATCTATCTATCTATCTATCTATCTATCTATCTTGCGGAAAATGTATGACAAAGTGGAAAAAGTTTACGTGTGACGCGTTTCGTCCTTTTAAGATTATATATCCTTATCTTTTATATATATATATATATATGTGTGTGTGTGTGTGGGTGTGTGTGTGTGTGTGTATGCTTGGCAAGTTAATAATAAAGTGGAAAATTTTTTTTTCTGTGACGCTTTTCGTCCTTTCGCAGGATGAAAATGATGTTTAAGCTGATGTAAATATATATATGCGCGCACGAAGAAGAGTGTGTAGCAACATCAACGTAAACATCACTTTAATCCGATGTCATTCTAAAGGACGAACAACGCCGCACGAATATTAGTTGCACTTTATCATTAAATGTCTTATTCATCGTTCTGGTATATGTTATGTAGTTTACGAAAAGTTTTCTTCCTCCGTATGAGTTCGAATCCCTCGTCGCCAAGTTGTTATGTAGTGGTTTCACAGTGGAGGCTTGTATTTGTACTAAGTCGGTCCTAAAATAGGTTCGACGTACAAAACGTTAGGAACTTGATATAATAGGTAATGACGCAGTAATCTAGTTGTGGTGGCTGATACTTTAATATCTGTCTAACGCTAGTCCGACATCGACTGACTCACCAACTCACTGAGCGACTGCTACTACTACTCCTACTTATTATAGGTGGGAGAGTCTATTAACTATAGAATAGGTGTGTTCCATTATAACAGTATATAAAACATTATACATCGTTTTCTCCCATATCTGTGCGTGCATTTTTAATTTATAAATCTTAATTTATAAAACCCGCTTAAGAAACATCCTAACTTTAAAACTTAGTAATCTAATTATTTGAAAAAAGAAGAATCTAGGACTGAATTTAATTTATTGGAATATTCTGAATGTCGTACAGACCGTGTTCTAAGCTTTAACATTTGGTCAGCAGGAACATACCAAAGAAAATTGGTGACTTCAGCTTTTTTAAGGACTAGTTTTTTGAAATTCTTACAATATTTAGTATTGTTGAAGTTATCGCAAACGTTTTTGTTGAGATTTACGAAATTCGTTCAATTTCAGAAACCAATTGATGAAATTTGAATTGAATAAGCTGATTTGTTTTGAAAAAATAATTTCGCGGTTTAATAATTTCTTTTAATAATTTAAAATAAATATTAAAATTTAAAATAAATTAAATTATTATTAATTAATTTGATTAATTTATTTAAAAAAATTAAATTTAATAAAAATTAAAATTTAATAAAATTAAAATTTAATAAAATTAATTAATTTAAAATAAATTAAATTAAAAAATACTAAAATTTAGAATAATATTAAAATTTTAATAATTTTTGCAAAACTCTGACGCATGTTGAAATCCTCACAGTATTTAGTATTGTTGCAATTATCGCTAACATTTTTGTCGAGATTTACAAACTCTAAGTTTCATTCAATTTCGCAAACCAGTCGATGAAATTTAAAAGCTTAAAGAAAAGATATGCAAAAACAATATTGCATTTTTATTATTTTATCTGTTATTTTGACCATTTTTGTTATGTTATTTTTGACTAAATGGTTTTTAGTAGGAGTATTTTGTATGTTAAATAATAAAACTTTCAATTTTTCCAAAAGCATGAATGAAAATTTATTGTATTAATTTACACACCCTCGTAAAACCAACTGTACTTTGTACCCACTTACCTGTTTGCACTTCTCCGAAAAAATTGGTTTTGATCGGTCAATGTATGGCTGCTTTAGAGAGTGTCACGTACGGACGGACAAATAGAAGTCACAGAATTTTATAGATAGATAGATAGATAGATAGATAGATAGATAGATAGATAAAATAGTACTATAAATATTCTGTGGCTAGTCTTACAGTAGATTAGACATTGAACGACACAATGAAAGAATATCGTATATACACAAAGAAAGAAAGAAAGAAAGAATAACAATAAAATTAGACTGAATATTTTCTACCTTGTCTAACAATAGATTAGACACCGAAAGACCCAATGCGTGAAGCTAGTATGCAGTCAGGAATAAAAACAACGAATAAAATTATTATTAATGTCGTGAATGTTGATCTAATTTTGTGTTTGTCTCATAATTCTCCATTAAGAGACACGATGATGAGAGATCATACGGCACCGCGACGTAAATGAATAATGCAATTAGGTTGTATGAGGGGATGCTAAAAAGTTATCTAGCTTTCTTAAGAAATTCTGATACTTAGAATTTTGGTCATATTTTGGGAAGTAGGCCGAGATGAGTACATTTCAGCACCTCCTCATATGTGCGCATAAATGAAGAACAAATATCAAAGATCAAAGAAAAGAAATAATGTCCTGAATATTACAGAAATCTCGATAAGTGAGATATCGGAAGACACGAAGAAAGAATAACGAACAGGAATTAGGATGAGAATGTTATGAAAAGAACAAGAACTCGAATAAGAATATTATGAAATAACAAGAATAAGAATATTATAGGAAGATAAGATATGAGAAGAATACAATGAAAATATAACATAGGAACGCACATAGTAAATAACGAGAATAAGAAAATTATAAAAAAATAAGAATAAGAATATTGAAAGAACAAGAATAAGAATATTATAGCAAGAACAAGGAAATATGAAAACAGCAGAATAAGAATAATATGGAAAGAACAAGAATACAAATATTATGGAAGAAAACAAGAACACGAATAAGAATATTATGAAAGCATTAGAATAAGCATAATATGTAACGAATAAGAATATTATTGAAGAAAGAATAAGAACACGAATAAGAATATTATGAAAGCATTAGAATAAGCATAATATGTAACGAATAAGAATATTATTGAAGAAAGAATAAGAACACGAATAAGAATATTATGAAAGCATTAGAATAAACATAATAAGGAAAGAAGAAGAATAAGAATATTATGGAAATCTTTGATATTGAATGTATTATTGATCGTTAATTTTAATATATCAATTTATTTTCAAAATGCTTCTAGGTAAAACCTGGTTACATTATTGCTTTTGAGAAATTACCTGGCGGAGCTGAAATCGCTCAGACTTCCTCAATCAATGATTTTAAATCAACGAATCCAGCGACTATGGGTAGCAAGGTGACAAGCGCGACCAAGGAATCCTTCGGTCATTTGGTCCGAGCAGTGGCTTCTCGGAAATCTGTTCTCTCGTTGGTTCACACTTACAAAACTACCGGTGAAAAGGCTGTGAGCTTCCGGATTACTACGAGCAGCGGCACGTCAACACCAGTTCAGTTCACAGAAAACATTTCCGTCCAGCTTGGCATCGATAAGATATGGATTGAAGCAAATCGATATCAAAAAACCAACGATGATGTCTCCTTCGAAATACATGAACATACAGGTAATGCAAAAAGGATCCCCCCCGCCAATAAATAAATAAATGTGGGCAGTAATGTAGTCAACTTTATTAGTTCTTCGATTTTTATTCCGTATTTTTCATAAGGACGTGCAGATGGTACAATCGTGATAGCCTCGGATTGTGAAATCGGCGAACCGAGTTCGAATTCCACTTAAGATTGTTGTATTCACTTTCGCACAGATAATTTTAGGAAAGGTATGAATCCACCTCTTATTCTGACAGATATGGGTTACATGACAGAGCAGTCTCGTGTTTCTAGTCATGGTTATCAACCATTACAGGAGATAGTGAACTTCGAATTAAAACTGTATGTCGAGTTGAACTGTATCCCATTTTTGCTTGGCATAGTTGCAGTATAAACCATAGGTTTGTTTTGTTGGTGTTGAAAAAACACAAATGGGCCTGAGAAGATAGGTATACCCCGAAACAAGCAGCCTCGATGGAGATGAGAAATCACACAGATTTTCTTCAAGTTGAAACAGCTCTGATGATGCTTAGAACATTGTTATTAGTAACAGAAAATTACATGCAATCATTTTGTTGCAGTTTACCTTTTATATCAATTTAATGTTATACACATTTCAGACTAGATATACCAAATGCATTTTCTGTAACAGATACATTGAAAAGTTAAACAATGTACACTCATGTGCCAAATGCTTAGTATTATCTAGAACTGCCTCTAGTTCTGTGAAGTACGGCACCTTGATGCGGCAACGGTTCTACGAGTGGTGGGAAGATCTCTGGAGAGTTGTTGAGTAATGATATTTAGATATCTGTTCGCTGCTTCCTGGTGTTTCTAGGTAGAGGATCTTTCGTGAGAATAGACATCTCCACGTTCCATAAATGCTCGATTCTCGGGCGGATGTGGTGGCCACAACGTTCGTCTGAAGTTCCCAGAATCCACATCAAAACCAATTCTTGGTAACTTGGGACCGATGACATGGTGGGTTATCCTTCTGGCATAATCATTCATTTCTGGGTGCATGCAGTTAATGAAGGGATGAAAGTGGTCACGAAACACTAACCCATAGCTGTCACTCATCACTGATGTTCTTGGGCGGACCCAAAACAACCCAACCCAACCCATGCCACGTGAACATACTCCACACCATTATTGAACTTCCACCAGCCTGCATGTTACCTATTTGACAATAAGAGTCCGTAATTTTATGGTGTCTGTATCACACCGAACCCCATCATCAGCTCGAAATAACTGAAAACTTGAAACATCGGATAATACCAGTCCTCCAAAGTTCAATTAGTGACGTCATGGAATCAGACGTTGTGACTGGTGTTTGGTGTTAACAGTGGCATCTTAGTGGGTCTTTTACTATATGGAAGATATTTTTTTTTTGCAGCAAGGTTCACTCTGTACAAGGCCCGGGGCCACTCGAGATAGAGGGTTACGTTAAGGGGTAGTTTATATGGATAGGAAGGTAATATAATTGTTGACTCTAGACTTGAATAGGTTAAGATTGTAGTGATCGGGGAAGAATAGTAGTTTGCGGGAAGAAGCTGTTTGAGTGGAACTTCTCGCCAATGGAATACAGAGGAAATGTGGGTGGTTTGCTACTATGTAAGTGGCATGGCGGGTTCTTGCCGTGAAGATCAGACCTGGTGGAACCAAGAGGTGCAGTGTGTCCGAGCACTTTCCTTGGTAGTAGCGATAGAGCAATGAGAGGCTCGCCACATCTCGCCTGTGTGAGAGAGAGGTTGGAGTGTGGAAAATAATTCTTTTCCCACAAGGACTCGGAGACGCTTTTGAACTCTCTCAAGACTGGAGTTAGATCTGGGCAGCTCCTGTCCAAATATAGCAACAGTACTCCATTTCAAGCCTGATCTGTCTCTTATAAAGTTAGATAATAGCATGGATTGGTACTTACTGTAGCGGTACAGGGAGCTGATCATTTTACCACCATCTTTAACGATGGATCGTATATAGGAATCCCACTTGGGGTCGGGTGTGAGTTTCAGGTCCAATATCCTCTTGAGGCACCGGGCCTCCTCGAGGGGACATCCGTTCATCGTGTTTTGCGGTTGTTCGGGATCTGATCGGCGGTGATGGAATTTAGTTTTAGAGGCATTGAATGTAACCAGCGATTTTCCCCACTGGGAAGATAGTGTTAGATCGGAAGACAGGTCAGTTGTCAATTTCTGATCGTGAAGACTTTTATAGGTGCATCCGTATATCGTCGTATCATCGGCATAGACGTTTAGAAATGATCAGAGTATATTCTTGGGTAGATCATTTATGTAAATTAGATTGGTTGGTCTTAGAAGTGAGCCATGAGGAACTCCTGCGTTGACCGCTAGGGCCTCGGAGGACTGGCCGTTAATAATTACCTTCAGAGATCTACCTTTTAGTAAGGATTCATTAATAAAGAAAACTCTTCCAGTGATTCCATAGCCGGAGAGCCACATTTGTGCCACACCTTGTCGAAGGACTTCGAGACATCTAATGCTATGGTCCTTGCGATATGTGTGCCGTCAAGAGCATCGTCTGCTGCTTATACGTCTGGTACCTCCTCCTGCAGTTAATGGTGATGTGATTTAAGCAGACTGTGATTGTTTGTTACCGCAAAACAACTCTAACGCCCTCTAGTTGCGATCATTAAGCACCCGAGATAAGCCACTCTACTGTTCACTTTATCTTTAATATATTTAATTTTTAATTTTATTTCTAATTTTTATTTTCATCTTTAATTTTTTTTTAATGTTTACTTTTTATTTTTATGTTGAATTTTTTTATATTTTTATCTTTATTGTTGCCTTTTGTGATCATGTTGTAACGACCGTTAGTAAAACAATATGGCGCGTGAAAACCGGATAAGGAGGAATTTGAATTTTACCTTCTAATGTCTCTTCATTGTTAAATTGGTAAAGAATTGTCTATGTTATCATTGCTCCCAAAGTTACGGAATACGCGTTCTAAATCTCATCAAATGTTAACTTTTACTTCCAGATTCATGTCATTTATTTAGCGGTCGTCGAATATAAAACGACCTGAGCATTTTCATAAAAGCAAAAACAAAAAACAAAAAAAAAAAAAAAAGAAAAAAAGAAAAAAAGAAAGAAAGAATCATAGGTTAGAATTAATAATGAAATTTTATTTTATTTTTTTTGATTTGGATAGCTTAAGACGACAAAGATTAGCAGATTTTTCTATATGTCTTTTCTATGTTTTTTCTATATGTTTTACTATACGTTTTTTATATGTTTTCCTATACGTTTTTACTATATGTTTTTTCTCTATATTTCTATACTTTTTTCTACATGTTTTCTATATTATTTTTAATATATATTTTTATATGTATTCAATATGTTTTTGTATGTTTGTTATACTATGTTTTATTCTATATGTTTTTCCTGTATGATTTTTTTAATATGTTTTATATATGCTTTTACTCATTTGAATTTATCAAATTTACTATCTTTTCTTCTGGGACATGCATTGAAAACATAAAGCAAATAATTTTGTAAAATGGTTTTCGGGATAGTTTTTAAAAAAAATTATTTTACAATCCAAAATGGACCGACTATACTCAATAGGACTCGTATCAACATTTTAAATAAATTAAGAAACAGCTTTCTTCTGGCTGCTCTGACATTTGTAATTTATGCTATGAAGTTAGTATATATCCGTGCTTAGGCGGATATATACTCACCGTTATATCTGATACCTTGCAATGTCTTTTTTTCGTCCCCGTTCTATCGCACACAGGGATAATTTCATAGACTACTTGAATGAGACGCAGTGGTTTCCTTTCTTTCATTAGAGAGTCACGTGGTTCACTTGAAAATGGACTTCTTTATTTTGATGTTATTGGATCTTTGCTACAGATTACTTTCATATTGTTTAACAATATTCTTTAAAAGTTTAATCATTCAACTGCTTCTGAAGTAAGAGTGATTGCGAAGTAATTGTAGAGTTATTTCTTTTTCAGTTTAATAGAAAACTAAATAATTATGAGTGAGTATCAGTAGAGTAATGGATAGCGGCTCGGATAGAGGAATCGGTGAGCCGTGTTCGAATTCCTGTCGAATCCATTACGTGCTAATACCCTTGGGAAACGTATGAATCCTCTTCTTCTCCCAGATCCCTGCTATGGGTAAAATAGCAGGACAGACCGGGTTCTATAGCCTTAAATAACAACTGGTCTACCGCAGAAAGAAATGGCAACCTACTGCGGGAAAATCTGCCTCGTAAGTTATGTATCGAAAGATATATGATCGCCTAAGCGTGTATCACGCATAACATTTAAAAATATCTTTATTAAATATAAAATCTGAATGTAATAAGAGTACCTACAAATATTAGGTTTCTACATATGATTGTTTAAGTAGTGTCGTAGTAGTGTTTAAGTAGTGTCATAGTAGTGTTTAAGTAATGTTTAACTAGTGTCGTAGTAGTGTTTAAGTAATGTTTAAGTAGTGTCGTAGTAGTGTTTAAGTAATATTTAAGTAGTGTCGTAGTAGTGTTTTAGTAATGTCTAACTAGTGTCGTAGTAGTGTTTAAGTAATGTTTAAGTAGTGTCGTAGTAGTGTTTAAGTAATGTTTAAGTAGTGTCGTAGTAGTGTCGTAGTAGTGTTTTAGTAATGTCTAACTAGTGTCGTAGTAGTGTTTAAGTAATGTTTAAGTTGTGTCGTAGTAGTGTTTAAGTAATGTTTAAGTAATGTTTAAGTAGTGTCGTAGTAGTGTTTAAGTAATGTTTAAGTAGTGTCGTAGTAGTGTTTAAGTAATATTTAAGTAGTGTCGTAGTAGTGTTTAAGTAATGTTTTAGTAGTGTCGTAGTAGTGTTTAAGTAATATTTAAGTAGTGCCGTAGTAGTGTTTAAGTAATGTTTAACTCGTGTCATAGTAGTGTTTAAGTAATGTTTAAGTTGTGTCGTAGGTACAGGAAGTACTCTTTCCGATACACCGTTTAATGTCGTCAGTGGTGTTTTATAACCGGGAGGATTTTAGGTCTTTCAACATCTGACCTTGTTCCTCGTTTGACACACTCAGGGAAGATCACGCCAGGATCCATCTCCCAACTGGATACTACGAACACTTCGTCGTGGTGTAAAGCTTGTGTCACTAGGTCAATTACGACTGAATTCGATACTCACTGGGTGCTCTATATTTTTGGCCTTGTGCCACAAATAAGCCACGCTTACTAAAATCGCCCAACTGGATACCACTTTATACATGTCAATTTTTAATTTGGTAGCTTGATTAGTGGTCACGAAATTTTATGTTTTAGTGACGTCAGCACCAACCAATGGCCTTTATATATTGATCAACCGCTCTCTAATTAATTCTAATTAAGCAATTAATCTGTATTCATAAAACCTTACGTTTCAGCCAAAGATAAATGTTTTAAAATTAATGTTTCTCTTACACAGGCCAGAATGTTACCTACGAATGGAATTTCGGAGATGGCAACGTTGTAAATATAACGAGTCGTCAAATCACACATAAGTACGTCCAACCGGGTTCCTTCAACATCACCGTCCGTGCCTGGAATCAACTGAGCATAAAAGAGAACTTCACCGAGATAATCGCCGAGGAGGTGATTAAAGGTCTTAATCTTACGGGTGAACCAGTGGCTACGACAAATCCAGCAAGCTTTTGGCTCGACAGAAGCAGCGGTTCGGATTTCGGTTGTGAATTATCATTCGGGGATAAAAGCCCACAAGAAAGTCTTAATACTGCAGCCTACCCTGTCGGAGGAATAGAAAAATTTCACAAGTATAAAGAACAGGGTACCTATAACGTCATATTAACATGTTACAATAATGTGTCTCAGGACAGTGTACAGCTAAAACAGGTCGTCGTTGATCCAATTACAGACCTAAAGATGGTAGAAGAAGGAATCCTGAAAGGGGAAAATAAACATTTGAATTTCTCTATTGCTACTGGTTCAATGGCTTCATTTACTTTAACGCTTGATGGAACACACGTAGACATTGATTACAACGAGAAAACAAAGAAAGGAAGTACGGTTAAAAAATTCGAGTGGTCGCAGTTGGGAGTTCATAAGATCGTCTTGACTGGTTCCAATGCCATCTCAAACATTACGATCATGATCGACTTTGTGGTTGAACTTGAAATCAAAGATGCCGAAATGGTGGTCGTTAATAATAAAAACAAGATTAAAGTTGACGAGAGTGTTACCTACGAGGTTACAATGCAGGGTGGCACAGGCGTTCACATCGATTGGATTTTTGGTGACGGTCAAAATCATAGCGTTGCTAAGCCTGACTCAGTTGAGTGGATCCCAGGTAAGAAAGAAGTGAAAACACACACCTTCCACTTGGCCGGTGAATATGACGTTCAGGTTATCGTTTATAACAAACAAAAAAAGATCGAATTCACGCACAAGCTGGTGGTTCTGGCTCCCATCGAGAATCTGACTTTGGAGAGTGATAGTCCTGTCAAGTACACACCGCCTGGCCTGGTGAGTTTGGTATTTAAACAGAGCCAAGGACAGAAACCGGCCGGCGCACTGATGAATATCACTTACGGCGATGGTAAATCGGATATAAATCTTCCATTCGACTTGTCCAGTATTTACCAGCATACTTATGATGAGATTTCTGTATATACAGTCAAGGCCAATGTGGCTAATGAATTAAGTGGAGTGACGTTGACGACTACGGTCAATGTTGTTGAGCCGATTGAAGGCATTTCCATCAAGCCCGACCCACCACATGCTGCGTTTGACGAGCCCATCGAAGTATCGGTCTATATGTACCGTGGTGGAACGGCTGATGTGACAATCACGTGGGACTTCGGCGATGGCCACGTCGAAAAGACAAAAAGAACAGGTAAGCATTGTAATCACATGCCTACTAGTTTATATTTTTCTCATTCTTTTCTTTCATTATTAAAATCCAACCAAGATTATTCCATGAATTATTCGAACTTGTATCAGAGAACGGGAAGTGCGACACTGAGATCCGAAGATCCATTGGGATGGTCAAAGATGCATTCCAAAAGCTAAGTATTAAGAGACCAAAAAATATCGTTAGAATCAAAGAAAAGACTACTGAACTATTACGTGATGTTCGTCCTCTTATATGACTGAATGCTGGATAATCTCGAAGAGTATGAAGAGATTTGAAGCAACAGAAATGTGGACCTACAGAAAGATGCTGAGGTTACCAGGGACCGTACACGTGAGCAACAAAGTAGTTTAGGAGAAAATGGAAAAGAAAAGGAAACTTATACTTAATGTCAAGAAGAAGCAGTTGAGATTTTTGGGGTACGTAATGAGGAAGGAGGACTTGGAAAATCTGATACTCATATGACAAATTGAGGGATAGAGAGATAAAGAAAGTAGGGCGTGACATACTTAATGAGCTTGAGCAAATGGATGTCAAAATAGGGTTTGGGTGAAATAACAAAAAGACAAAACTTATTAAGACATACAAGGTGCAAGAAGATGTGGAGGGCCATGATCGCCTACGTCTTGAAGGAACACGGCACATAAAAGAAGAAAGAAGATACTCATTAAAGGGACGGGGGTGACCTCAACATTGTCGGTGCAAAAGGAAGCTCCAAGCCATTGCCTTATTCTGCTTTGAATGTCACTATAAGCCACAATTGTGAGATGGAGGGGAGTGGTAGGCATAGCGGCAGAAAATGCGCTAATTGATTAAAATGAGTAAAAATTCTTATTAAAAAAATCAGTTTAATCACCTAAATAAGTCAGACAAACGTTTAGTGACCTAAATAAGTCAGACAAACGTTTAGTGACCTAAATTAGTCAGACAAACGTTTAGTGACCTAAATAAGTTAGACAAACGTTTAGTCGCCTAAATTAGTCAGACAAACATTTAGTCACCTAAATAAGTCAGACAAACATTTAGTCACCTAAATAAGTCAGACAAACATTTAGTCACCTAAATAAGTCAGATTAACGTTTAGTCACCTAAATTAATCAGACAAACGTTTAGTGACCTAAATTAGTCAGACAAACGTCAGCCGATTTTACCTTACTATAATTTTTTTGCAACACGCTGACGTCTATGGGAATATTTAGTATCATTGAGGTTATCGCTAAAATTTTTCGTCATCATTTACAAACTCTACGTTTCGTTCAATTTCGCAAACCAATCGATGAAATATAAAAACTTAAAGATATTGCGTTTTTATTGAATAAGTATTTATTATTTTAATCATTAAACTGTTTCTTAAAATAAAGATTGTATTTTGCATGTTAAATAATAAAACTTTAAATTTTTCCCCTAAAATGAAAATTTATTGTACTAAGCTACGCACCCAACTGTAATTTGTATCCCCTAGCTGTTTGCACTTCTCCCCAAAATTTGGTTTCAGTCCGTCAATGTATGGATATTTTAGAGGGTGTCACGGACGGACGGACGGACGCACACACGCATGCGCAAACGGACTAACGGAAGTCACAGAATTTTATATGTAGTCTATGCTTTGTTCAGTTTTAGCGTTCACAGGCAAATTTTAAGGAAAATGGAAATGAAAAGGACACTTATAATTAGAATCACAAAGAGATAATTGACATTTCTGAGACACATAATGAGGAATGAAGTATCAAAGAATTTTACATTCATAAGACATATTGACTTTAAGAGGGACAGAGGAAACAGCGAGGAACCTATCTAAGAAACTTGTATAAGTGGATGTCAGATTAGGGACTGGTAAAGATAATAAAAATAGCAAATATTGTTAAGAGCTACAGGGGACAGGAAGCTGTGAAGAGCTATGATAGTCTATGTCATGAAAGGAGAGCATGGCCCAAGTCCTAGACAGTGTTTTTTTGCACGGATAAATGCAAGACTTCAATTGATAATATAAGCTAGGTTAGGTTGATCTCCGATGTTAGCCAAGGTCAAGGGAGATAATCAAAGAGACTACAAATATGCACGATATGGTGAAAAATTTTGATAAAAGCGTAGCGTAACCTTGCATATTAGAAATACCTTCAGGTCGGGTAACGCAGTTCACATAGTCGATCTCCAATAGAGGGTGTCCCCAAGTATCTACACGTGACTGCCTCAAACTTCAAACTAAAAAACAACCCTATCAAAACGCGGCCACGATACTCTCCCATTGCTCAAGTTTATTATTATTATTATTAGTAGTAGTAGTAGTATTGTTGTTTTTATTATTATTATTATTATTATTATTATTATTATTATTATTATTATTATTATTTCCTTTTAGCTCTGTTTGTGCTTTCTTTACGGCATGGTCTCCCAGGGATCACTTTAATGAATATATCAGGACCTTTACCAGTCAAATCAAAATTGGAATTATTGATGCCTTCATGTACCATTGATGGATATAGGGCTTGTCTACATTAACTTGTTTGGCAGGGACAGGCCATGAAGCGGCTTATCTTGCCACCATTTCTGCATTTGACTCATTGCATTTGCTTTTGCCTTCTTTTTTAAGGTTTTACGGCTGCAGTAGATGCATTATAGTTTATTTGCTCTTCTTCATCCACTTAAAATTGAATTTGTTGATTTCCTTTGTTACTGAATATTTATTTATTTTCTTTCATGTTCATTGACACAGATCATCATCAGGCCCACTGTAGTCTTAGGTACCTTAAAAGACCCAATGTGTTCATTCTGTAAGAAAGTTCTCGTTGAACTAATTCTCAGCTTCCTTCGGATCTGGACACATACACTCAACATCAGCCTTAGGATGATGCACGCTGGTGCTTTCTCGTTTTGACATCCATTCGCTTAATGTCACCTATGGTTCAGTTAAGAATGTTGAAACTGTATTGCATCACAAGGACAACCAAATTGTTTATGGTTGATATTCTGTTTTGTGAATTCAACTCGGTATTTACAACCAGACGCACACACCTGTATTATTCTTTTCTTACTTTCTCCTTCATTTTTTTTTCAACTCATTCGCTGACTCATACGTATTTATACGCGTCTTCTTGCCTCAGCTTCCTAATATTTGTGATAAAATCAAAATCTATTGAGTGTGTTTCGGTAATTCTCCCTTTCTTGAATGTGAATTTTCGCATTTATTTAATCTGAAAACATAATATTATTTTACAGGTGTTAGTCCTGATATACCAGACAAGAAATCCCACACCTACAAGACCGTTCAGAACTACACGATAACCATTTCTGCGGAAAATCCTTTGGGGGTCGTCAATCAAACTTATGAAATTGCATGCCAACACCCGGTACTAACAGCAACAGTGACGTCAAACGCTCCAGCACAGTTTTATGGTAATTTTTCCTTTGTTTTTAATGACACTAATTTGTTGATGCGTTATTACACAAAATGGAGTATTGCTACCATATCTAGACTGGAGCTTCCCAATCTTAACGTATCAGCCTTGAACAGCGTTTACGCGGCATTGTGGGTGATGAATTATTTTCCAATACACAATTTCTTTCCAACAGACGAAACTTTGCTAGACCCTCGCTACTCTATCACTATTTCCATGCCAAATGTTCAAGCGAGATTCATTCGTTAGTTCCACCAGTTCAGACCTTCACAGCAAATACCTACCACACTTTATGTTTTTAATCATTTAAACCTAGAAAAAGCCACAATGCCACTAAGACGCAAGGGGTTATCGAGTGTGAAAGAATAAGAGAAAATGAAAAAAATATTAAGTAGTGAGAGTAAAATAAAAGAACAGGTATTTAAGAAGATAGAAAATAACTATTGATATTGCATTTAAATTTTTTGAAGATCAAAGTTAACTCGAACGCAAGAATTCAGAAGAGAGTTTCACAAGCTAGATGTGTGAGAAAATAAAATTTTAGCATAGAACTTACGGTTACATCTAGCAATCTGCGTTTAAATTCGTAAAGTCGAAGTACCATGAAAATATTTATAGGAAATGCATAGGGAAGCTACATTACGACTGAAGCGTCTGGATCAGTAACATTGCAGATTCTTTTTTGGAATTTATCAAGAATCTTGAGATATCTAGTAGGAGCACAAGACCAGATGTGACCATGGAGGAATGGTAAACTTATAAATGTGTAAAATAGATTCTGACGAGAAAAATGCTTAACATGATACTGTGAGGGAAATGGAAGAAAGGAACAGGTAAACTACATCCTAAACAGAAAATAAATGATAAACATCTACTCCTGTTCTATAAATAAGCCTCATACAGAGTTGACTCATCCTCATTTTACAGCATTAAGGAGTGATTATTATTATTATTATTATTATTATTATTATTATTATTATTATTATTATTATTGTGCTTGTCCCTCCCTTCGTTAGTTCGCATGACCGTTATGTCCTGCCAATACCATATAAAGAATGGTCTGTTCCATTTTGAGCAGGTGGAAAGACAAGACATATCAGAGAAGCTACTTGGTTTCAGTGAAAAAAAAAGATAGGAATGTTTAACGTTTCCTGCTAATATCTCATAAATAAAGGATTATTCTGTTTTGATCGCGTGAGAAGACAAAGATATCAAAAATACTACTTGGTTTCAGTGAGTAAAAGAATCAAAGGAAGAAGGCAGGATAGAAGTGCTTAGCGTCACCTGATAAACTGTTTATTGCAGAGAAAAACAAGACAAACACTACTTGGTCTCAGTGAGAAAATGAAAAGAAAGAAAAAAAAGAGGAAAGATAGAAGTGTTTAACAGCTGTTTTAGTGAAATGGAAAAAGTTGTCAATTTCAAATCTTTTCATTTGTATCCCCTTACTTCTTAAAATAATGACCAACATCCATATTTATGATTTTTATTGCAATATTTTGTTAAAATTGTTAAGCTCAAATATTTAACGCTGCGATAGGGGAATTTCTACGGATATTTTATTGTCGTAGAACTCGCCATGATTGTCACGTGTCTTTCTAGTGAAAAGAATTATTGCTGGAATAGCAATTTTTAAAAATAATTTGTGAAAGCCTTGCTCTTTAATGTCTGTTAGTTCAGAATTTAGAGCGAAGATGATGTGTAATCTGAAAGGACATAAAAAAAAAAAAAACACAGAAGCTTGAAAATGAAAAAAAAGTTTTTTGTTCATGATGTTGTCGTAAAGAAAGCATTATTACAGCTCATGCTTAAAATATAATGCACTTACAGTGAAAATCTGCCCCAGAGCGATAGCTCGTTGGTGAGTTCGATCCGCACTCGACAATTTTATGCTGTTCTCTCAGAGTAAACCGAGCTGAATAATTATTTACATATAATTGGACACTTAAGAATTAGGATTCATCAGAATATGAAAATAGGATCACCGTGAAATTTTCACGGATTAAAACTGGCGAAATATTATTTGTGAACCAGAAACACATGTAGTATATGACTGACCTCTAGAATAGACTTTGCACACAGTCCTTCAGAGAAGCAAGGTGCATTAGCGGGTTGACCTGAGAACTGTCTCAGGCAAGAGCAAAGACAAAGAAGATTATCTTGTTTCTGGTAGGAAGAGCATGAAAGTTTATTTTGCTAGTTTGACCCTTGATACGTCATAAATTACGTGAACTTATTTATATTTATATTATAGAAAACAGTTCGAGCAGAATTGAGGCATCAATGAAATATATTGGTACCCAGCCGACGGATGCCATGATGTACTGGGATGACGGTACTGGAGACGCGACGAGCAAAAAGTCTGTGAAACCATTCAAGGCAAAGGACGACGTCTCTTTGGTGTATCACAAACCTGGAAATTTTGAAGGGAAATTGGTTATTTACAATTTGGCCTCAAAGAAGGAATTCACCTTCAACGTAAGAAATATATTTACCTTATGTACATATACTAAAATAATAAGAAAGAACAGTAAGATCTATAATCCGGTGTTCTTTGCAATTATTTTTATTTAAAAAAAGCCATTGCTCGATACAAACAGTAGAGCAAAATATAATTATTTTCTTTTTTTTATATTTTTCTTTTTCATATGAAAAAAAATTATAATATTTACCTTATATAATTGTTTGTTACAATATTTTTTTCTAATATATATATATATATTAATCTCAAACTTTGTATGTGTGGCCCCTTGAAACCCTAGTAATTAATCACAGTTGTGACAAGAAAAATAAAGACGGTTTTGGCATATCTCCTTGAACAAAATATGGTACATGGCCGGGTATAAATTGTGAGTTCTTGGTCATGGCTAAATGTAATTGGCAGAAATGTCCAAGCAAATAGAATTGACACAATTTGGAATAAACAATAACAAGAGAAAGACAATAAAAAAAAAGAAGGCAAAAATTCAAGCAAACAATGTAGGCAAGGCAAAACAACATTAATAAGACAAAGGATATAATAAGGTAAAAAATTCACAAACTAATGATGTTACTAACACACAAAAGGGGATACAGACAGCCTACTTCCTTAGCACATTATAATACATGGTATATATGAGGTCTGATCAAAAAGTATTCAGACTGTTGTTAAAGTAACGGAGCCAATGTACGTAGGCTGAAGCCGATTGGAAGAGATTGACCTTGAATTCTGTCGAGCATGCACTCTAAGTTATAACGTTTTCGTTCACTTTCTTTGTTTATTATGCTTGGAAAGAAAGTGTATAGAGTGTGGTCGTATAACCACACCACTGAGGTTCCATCAGTGATCATGACCTGTCCAGCAGTTTTTGGCTAAATTCACTAGGTTCGATAACCACCACGCTACCCTTGCGACTTCCCTTGCGACTTCCTCTTTGCAATATTAAATCCCACTTGAAAGGAACAAGATTTCAAGACGTCGAGGAAATCCAAAAGAATGCGACGAGACAACTGTTCGCTATCCAAAATGGTGTTCCAGGAATGCTTCCATTAATGGAAACGTCTTTGTATAAAATATGTAGCTTCAGAAGGGGATTACTTCGAAGGAGATTAAATACCGAATTGATATGTGTTGTAGTTTTTTTTATAGTATCAATCTCAATACCTTTTCTATCAGACCTCATTGTTATAATTAATGTAATTATTATTGTAGTACTTTACATTAGTATTATCAATATAATTAACCGTGTTCCTGATAAATATGTATTAGGTTGGTGCAAAAATAATCACGTTTTTTGACGTTAAAAAATACGTCAAAAAACGTGATTATTTTTGCACCAACCTAATAATATAACCAGAACAATAATATATATATGCTATCAGTTACATGTTTTACAAGGATATATTTCGATTTTTGCTCAGATCACCCCGTCTCATGATATCTGTGACGGTAGTTCTAAGCGTTATTTTTCTCTATTGCACTTTATTGTAGGCGGGGGTGTTCAAGAAAATAACACAAGTGGACGTTCTTGTGAAATATACACCAAGGTTGCCTCTCAATTCTCCTGACAAGTCCAGTAGTCAGAACCTCTTACCATTCGATCGCCCGATAAGATTCCACGTGACTTCTGACGGTAAGTACAGCTATTAAATTATTGTCTTTATTTATTTATTTATTATTATTATTATTATTAGTAGTAGTAGTATTAAATTTCGTATTTTTCCCTTTCTTAAATCACGTACACACACGTGTGCGTATATACATATGAAGCGATACTTCTGGAATTTAAAAACGCATCGTGACATTATTACAACTTTTTCTCGTCTTTTTTGTCGTTTCGGCCACTATACTCTCCGATATCCCCCGGAAATCTGCTGCATTTTGGAAATATTGTGTAATGAGGAAGAATACTTGCCGTTAAAGAGGAAAATAGATCCTTGCTGAACTGGGGCGTTCCCAGTAGCTGAGCGTTTAAGCACACCAGATGAAACGGTGTTTTTTTTATTACATAGGAACATGAAAGTTTAATACCGAATTAATTCTCGAATGCCATGTCCAATAGACGTAATACCCATTGTTTAAAATAAAAATAAAAATAAAAATGGCGCGTCTATTTCAAATACGAATTTGAAGTAATAAAATGTCGGATTAATATATATATATATATATATATATATATATATATATATATATATATATATATATATATATATATATATATATTTATGTATATATTTGTAATAAATTCTAATGAGCCAGGCAGACCTACCTAGGTTTCACCTAAACGGATATTCAGGGTAAACTTTACCCTGAAGATCCTAGGTAAGTTTGCCTGGCTCATTTAGATTTATTCTAATTTACCGCTCTACACCGTATTGAGCACTCTACGTTTTAGTCTTTTATACTCGCTTGTTTTTTTTTCTTTAGACTAAGGACTTAAGACACTTGACGATTTGGTTTGCCGTGTTTTTAGTTCTTTCTTTTTTTACTTCCAATTTTTTCCTCGGGTACCAATTTGTCCTCAGGTGTCCTCGAGTTGAGTCATCGAGGTTTTTCCTGTTAATATATATATATATATATATATATATGATAAGCATAGTTTTAAGGTATGCTATATTTATGAGTTAAAATGCTTAACATCAGGATTAGAGTATGTAAACAGAAATCAACAGCTAGCGGCGAAAAGTCTGTCTCATGCTTAAACGCAATCGTGATGTTGAATATATCCGCCTAACTATTGCGTTTAAGCATGAAACAAACTGCCGCTACTGGGTGTTAACCTCAGTGTTCACTTATATATATATATATACTGGGCGTGTTTCCTAAAAAATACGCTAAAAATCCACCTTCGTCCCGACCGTGCGCCGACAGCTTAGTGGTAGAATATCCGCCTGATACCAATTCAGTCGGGTTTCGATCCTAGCTAGAGGCAACCGGATGTCTAGCCGCACTGATGAGCTGTGATACAGCGAAACAGTCTGTCTGTGGATGACATTATATATATATATATATATATATATATATATATATATATATATATATATATATATATATATATATATATATATATATATATATATATAGGCAGTGTATCTTCATTCAAACATGTTTCATTGAATAAGATATAGATATATGTTTATTTTTATAATAATCGTTTATAGTCCTCTAATCAGTTTCTTGGTGTTAAGATCAAATTCATCAAGGAAGGCGCCATAGTTTTTTTCCTACTCAAGTACTTTCGAACTCCTCCAAGATCATCCTCGGGGGTGAATTACAAAGGTAAACTTATTGTAATTGTAATTTTTGTGATTTTGATTTTTAAAAACACTCATAAAAGCGCTCAGTTAAATCATTTCAAAATTTAAATTTATTTATTGTTAAGTATGGAATTTTCGTAAAACCAGTGTCCCAATATAAGGGAGCTAACCAGAAATTGGGTAGTCAGTTATGTGGCATGTATAATACAAGCTTAGGCAATCATGTATCTTTCGATACATGACTGGCGAGGAAGATTTTTTACCGCAGTAGGTTGCCATTTCTTTCTGCGGTAGACCAGTTGTCATCCAAGGCTATAGAACTCGGTCTGTCCTGCTATTTACTCATAGCTAGATGTAAAAGGAGAGGATTCATACCTTTCCCAAAGGTATTAGCACGTAAGTGAATGTAATGAATCTGATTGGAATTCGAACTCGGCTCTCCGATTTCTCAATCCGTGCCGCTATTACTCCACGGTATTGGTAGAAATGCAAAATGGCATTAAATGTTTGTTAAATGAACTTCAACACGTTGCTGCTACAATCGTAATAAATAACACACACACACACACACATATGTATGCGTGTAATTCTCTATACAATTGCATCAATCTGAAAGACTGGTTTTGATCCAAATTCTAAGAATAAATTAATCAAAATAAAAAAAAATACTTTCGCGTATTTATTTCGTTTTCAGGACACCATCACCTCTAGGTTACATTGAGTCAATCGGTATATCTTCTATAACATATTCTTTTCATCCTTTTAGGTACTGTCGTGGAATACGAAGCTGTTCTGATGAAAGATGGAAACACATACTATTGCAACAGCACAAATAGTCCTTTTACGTGTGAATTCCCAGAAGTAAGTAAAACCAGAATAGTAGAGATGGAAACTTCTCGACAGGCAGTAATATTTCGTAAGCTAGTTTCGTAGACGGCAGCAGCGAGTTCAATCCTTACTTATATTTTATTAATCATTTCACTCCAAACTAAGCAATAAAGCAACTGGCAGCTATAGTAAAGATAGATCTAACAAGAAAAACAGTACAAAAACTGTCGCAGATTCTAATGAAGAACAAGAACCACTTCTCACCTAAGATATACAGGCAGTTGTCACAGCGTTACAACAAGATACCTCACATTAGGTCTCCCCACACATTCACGAAGACGGTATTCCGCTCAGGCCAATTGTTAGCTGCCATGGCTCTCTGTGCCACCCTTGTGGATATAATTGACACATTAATAAGAAAGTCACCATCATATGTCCGAAAATACACCGACTTCCGGAAAAATATTCAAATTGGTTATTTTTTTCTGCTGCGAAAATATATCTATCCTTAAAACTGTTTTTGTTTCATTTTGATAATTAACGATAAATAAATCAAATTAAAAATAGACTGGTATTGTAAAATAACTAAAAATGTTAAAATCCTTTAGAAATCAAAATGTAATCAAATTGATGTTAATTTTAATCGTTCATTCGTTCATGTCAAGTCACGCTTCGAGTGCAAATCGTTTCATGTAAACCATTTCTACCTGCCGCATGGTCGAATTAACTGATTTCCCACAAAGCATTTCTGATGAGGAGGATAGCTATACACGATATATATATATATATATATATATATATATATATATATATAATTATTTATTTAAAAATTATAACATAAACATGTTACAAAATCACTACAAAAATAACCATTTTGTTTCAACACCTCCGGTGTGTTATCAAGTGATGATGTTGAATTCAAAAATCAAAAAAATATAAGCAGTAAATTGTTGCCGATACCACTGAAGGTAACATCAAACAAACTTTTACTCATATTAATTCTCTCTCACTTTCTCTCCCTCGCTCTCTCTCTCACTATATATATATATATATATATATATATATATATATATATATATTTAAACATATATATATATATATATATATATATATATATATATATATTTAAACATATATTGTTAAATAAACAGGTAACGAATATCTATTATGTTTGATCATGAGCCCTTCTAAACTTCATATATTTGCTTTAAGTTTAGAACGGCTCATGATCAAACATAATAGAGATTCTTTGTTATATTTAACAATATATGTTTGAATAAGGATGTGCTGCCCCAACACACACACACACACACACTATATATATATATATATATATATATATATATATATATATAGTCTTTCATCTGATTTTCGTTTTTATTTTCTCTTACTTTTCCTCCGTAATAGCCACTTTTGCTTTACTCTTGTCATTGTCGCTTTACCCAATGTATTTTCATTTAATATTATTACGTATGTTTCTCGGTCTGAAAGTGTAAATAATTCCAGCTCAGATACTACATTCTAATCATATGTAGAACAACGGTAGGATCGTATATTCAAACAAGAAGCAGAATAATAACATTGGTATTCCTGAATATTTCTATTTCATTTTCAGCCCGGGAAATATGAAGTAAATATTACAGCAAAGAACAATCTTCCATCTGCGTCAAGCCAAATTGTCACCGTAGAAGTGGCCAACAGATTGACTGACATGATAGTGAAAAGCCCTACTAAAAGTCGACTTAATGAACAAGTGAACATCACTCTTACTTTACCGTCTATGGGTAATAAGACCTGCGTGAGTATTGACTTCGGTGATGGTAGCCCCATCGAATACTATGGCTCTGATGTTGGGTGTTCACTTCTTAAGCTGGACACTATTGTACTCGCGGGAAAAGCTGATAAGACTATGAAATTAGAACACAACTTTGCCGTTGCTGGGACGTATAACATTCAGTTTCTGGCTATCGACGGTTTTGGACAATTTCACCAAGAGAAACCAATTGTGGTCTCCGATGTCGCGTGCAAACCACCAAATATTACAATCAGAGATGCCAGTACTGACTTTGAGAAACCGGTTATCATGAAGCGGCATAAACAGATTCGAATCTTGACCAAAACGAAAATCACCTGCTCTCATACGAGAGACAACGTAAAACAATGGGCAATTTATACCGTAAATCCTTTGACTGGTGAAGAGACAGGCGAAGTGATTGACATTTCGAAAAACCCGTCAGCAATAACGTCCGAATTGGCTCTCCGGCCGCGTTTCCTGGCTCTCGGCCTCTACAAAGTCACCTATACAGTCACAATGGACCAGTCGAAATTCCCGAATAAAGAAATATTCCGTAGCACGGCGTTTACTTACGTTGAGGTTCAGAAACCCGATCTCGTTGGTATAATGGTAAGAGGCGGTTCCTCAGAGATACTGTGGGGTCACAACACCACTTTGACGTTGGCTCCGGCTAACTATTCTTACGATCCATCTATTCCAAGAAATGATGATCAAGTAAGTTAAAATTTCATATATT
The DNA here is from genome assembly GCA_963932145.1 of Acanthosepion lycidas. Lineage (NCBI taxonomy): Eukaryota > Metazoa > Mollusca > Cephalopoda > Sepiida > Sepiidae > Acanthosepion > Acanthosepion lycidas. The sequence continues at coordinate 78,706,570 of OZ010580.1, read as the reverse complement.
TAATTGTTTGGATCTTGTAAATTTTATCTATAACGGTAAGAAATTGTTTTGAAAAATATTTGATTTAGTTATAAATTGTTAAATAATTTATGGTGAATGCAACATTTTATTATGTCTTTAAAAACGGACATATTACATTTATTGCAAATTAAATATTAAAACAAGTGGAATAAGAGTAAGGAGAACATATTTAGCATCAAATAATAAGTCAAAAAAATATTAAAAAAGAAAGAAGTGAACCAATTATTCTTCCTCGCTCTCCAAAGCCCAATCGAAGACAAGAGATCGTAGATTTTTACACAACCACTAAAATATAATTAGGGCTAAATTAATAGAGACAATCAGCAATACAAGTCATAAACATATAAGATTGAGACTAACTGACACTCCTTTTGCCCACAAAGGAGGGCTGCTTAAATTTAATATATAAAGTCTCAAGTACTTTCAAATAATAATCAGAATGATCTGTATACGTTCTGCTAACGACTGAGAAAAAGCTTCTCGCGAAAGACGAGGTCAACATCAAATTATAAGATGTTCAACAATCGCCGAACCGGTTACATTGACGAGTGTATGCAGATTTTCATACCGCCCTATACGGATCTTAGCTGGTACGTGCTGATCAATTCTTACTTCCAACAAATGACTAGTTCTTCCTATATATTCAGCATCACACTAGTATTTCAAGGTATAGCGTATCGTTCTAATTTGATAGAGGTGGGCAGAACAGGCTTACGGAAATATTTTAATATAAGTTGTGAAGTGAAAACACATTGAAAGATTTCTCTAGAAAATCATTTGCTTGCCTCATCAATCCAAGGTAATCGCAAATAGACGGTGTTCTTTTTCAGACCCATACAATTTCGGCTTATTAAATTGCACAGTTTAAACACGAATAATAGATTGCACAATACAAAGAGGGTATCCATCTTCAGCTAAAACCTTCGTAATAAAATAATTTCAGAAATTAATTTGATCTTAGAACTTATAATTAAGGCACGATGAACTAAAGTCTTAATTAGATTAAATTTTCGTTGTAGATGCCAAGAAGGGTCCCAATCACTCTCTACAATCCCTCGAACGTAGGTCTACGGTACACAGAGTGTAAACATTGCATACACTGTAATTTGTATGAATTTTATAAACTTTCTTTTTGATTGCTAAGTCTAGATAAACCACGAAACTCTTGTAATAACTGCTGCTTTTTTTTTTTCGTCAATTTTACAGGGTTTCACAAATTTTACCTGGTTTTGCAAACGTAGTGGACAACAATACGACATGAACGCCAACACTGGACCTGCTGGTGCGGTGTTTTCCGACAAAGGAGGCTGTTTCGGTCTCGGTCCTGGGAAAATCGAGTTCACCAAAGGCATCATTTCTTTTTCTACACAGTGGATGCAAATCAACGAGACATACGACATAATGGTTATCATCCAGAAAGATATTAGAAAAGTGAACGTCAGTATAAGTGTGAATATTGTTGAAGGTATTCCAGGAACGGCTGTTATCACGTGAGTATTTTTTAATCTTTATAATTGTATGGAAATATAACTGAAAAAGAAATCATAAGGATTATAGTGAACCTTTCTATTACTGTTCGATCTGAGAAAAACTTAAAAAAAAAAAAAATTTGCATAATAATGACTGCACAACAAAAATAACACAGGCTTACTTTTTGTAAAATGGTGCATGGCGTGTTTTGGGCAATTTTGAGTAATTTTAGGATGCTGAATCAAAAAATGACATATATTTCTCACCTTTATCTATAGATTTCCTACTCCAGAATACCATATCCTACATAAAAAATGGTCGTGATTTGGTTAGGTCGCTGTAAATGTGTAAAAAAAAAAGAAATGCTTATTTGAAGCTTAAATACAATGTTAGTTTGAAATAAAAAAAAAAACTTCTGAAATATATTAGGTTGGTGCAAAAATAATGTCGTTTTCTCACATAGTAACATATGTGAAAAAACGACATTATTTTTTTTGCACCAACCTAATAAAAGCAATACAATAATTTAAATACTGAGAGAAACTAGTAGTATTGCAGAGGAATTACTCTTATTTGATTTTCATGAAAGTTTAGTAGATTTGTCCCAATTTAAGTTACAGCGGTACTTTACCATTATTCTTGTGTTTAGTTACACCGTCATTATCACAATGCATTATCTGTCATAATATAAAAACAGTTGTGTGAGCAATCAGGAGTTTAATAGCATTCATGATTTTTACAGAAGGTTTTCAGAATTAATTTGAACATTAATATTATTTCTATATAATGTCCTTTTTACATACTCAAATTTTGTGCGGTATTATTATAAATGAAGAGTTAATCGGTAAAAATAGATTTGATTTCTGAGCACAGTGTCCCAGAATTATCTAAGAAAAAAATTGATTTGCTCCAAAACGTGTCTAGACCACAGTAATTGAAAATGTAAACCGAATTTGAAACACTGAAATGTGACTTCGAATGATACGAATTTATAAATTTGTTTTCACAAGGCTGTATTATATATATATATATATATATATATATATATATATATATATATATATATATATATATATATATATATATATATATATATATATATATATATATATTAATGTATATCTGAGTACATGTTTCGTTTAATATGACAGACAAGGAAAACTTGATTAATTTTTTATTTAGTTTTAGCCACTGAAACCGTGAGATCACCCCTGGTCGGCGTTTGATGAAGACAGGGTATCGCACGTGCTAACACACGTTGTATGCTTAAAAAAAAAATTGACAGACAAGGAAAATTTGATTAATTTTTTTATTTAGTTTTTACAACATTCTTACATTTTCCTTTTTACACTTTTTTGCACTCCTTTACTCCTACCGAACGAAAATATGTTGGAAAAACTAAATAAATAATTAATATCTATCTATCTATCTATCTATCTATCTATCTATCTATCTATCTATCTATCTATCTATCTATCTCAGACACTGAAGTTAACACCAGGTGACAGAGGTTTGTTTTATGCTTGAACACAATCTTCTGGCCCGGAAATTCCGTTCAGGGTTGAAATAGAATATTACCACGTGATGTTGAGCTCAGTGTCGGCTTTACATTTACGAAAAGAATATAAATTCAAATGTTCATAACATTAATTTAAAAGAAGGCTCAACACAGCTTATTTATTATAAGTTGTTACATACGGACAAACAAGTACTCACTACAAAGATGCATATTTGTTTCGATGCATAAGCATCTCATCAGGCGAGGAACAAAGATGTTGATAAACGATTTTATTTTAAAAATTCTACTTATTTAAATAAAATCGTTTATAACCATCTTTGGAAGATTATAGCGAATATTTTTTTACTGTCCGATTTGATACTTACTGTGACGTCTACGTAAAAAAACCCAAAGTTATTGAACATAGAATAGGCTGTGCCAGAGTTAGTTTCGGCCGACACCGCAAATTGTTACGAAACCAAAGCATCAACCTGAAAACTCGAGTCATGTTCTTAAATAAACTCCTCGGATCAAAACTTTTATATGGATGTTATGCATGGCGTCAAACCCGTTCAGAAATATCTCAAGTGTCAGCTGTATAAAACCGCTTCTTAAGATCAATGGTAGAAAAAGGCTTTGAACGAGTAGAACCTGAGGGGTTTGACAAAGATATTTTTTCTTTGAACATTGTTGGTTGGCGTTACAGAATCCTAAACTAAGAACTGTACCAAATAACAGAAACCACATCATTTGAGGACTACCGACAGCAGCAACAACTAAAATGGATAGCACGCATTTCTCGAATAGAAAATAATGACATAATCATAATGTTGACATTCCACATTACTTCAAATAAAAGGTAAGAAAGGAAACCTCCATTAATACTGGAAAGAGCGTTACGTAGCAATACGATTTCTCACACATCCTTAGGAGACGAATAGATAGATCCTTTTCCTTTAAACTCAATTTAATGACCAGTGTTTCTCAGGAATCTTGTCTTCAGCCTATCTTTGAGTAAATTTAATGACTAGAGTTTTTTTTTAGGAATCTTGTCTTCAGCCCATCTTTGAGTAAATTTAATGACTAGAGTTTTTTTAGGAATCTTGTCTTCAACCCATCTTTGAGTAAATTTAATGACTAGAGTTTTTTTTAGGAATCTTGTCTTCAGCCCACTTGAATTGTTAAACATAAAATTTTGTTAGATCAAGGTAAATAGCAGAAGCACCGGACCATATGTAGCAGCAATATTCTAAGCATTGACGAATAGCAGACTTATAGATATGTAAAATAGATTCTAGCGAGAAAATTTGTTTCGGACAAATTGTTTCTTTGCAGCTGACCTAGCAATGGATTTAAAAGAAAATACCATAATATTTTTAATTGTTTAATGACACATTAAATAATTCAGTTTAATATAATTTAGTAATCCAATTAAGTTTTATCCCGTCACGTTAATACAATTTCTCTTGACGAACTATAAAGGATCAAGTATTAAAATGAAACATCTTATCTTTCAGTTGCTCCCCTGGTCTGTGTTCCCAGATCTCATCAGGTCAGTTGGTTAATCCATCGGCTCGTCTTGGTCTGTCGGCAGAATGCACGGACGGCTGCACATCTCCCGATAGGGAACTGAAGTACCAGTGGGAACTATTCTATTTTCAGTATCGCTGGAACTGGAGACCAGTTGAAAACATAACAGCTTACACAAAAGGTAGTGATATGTACCGAATCTTTATGTTATATTAAGTGTATGGTGGCAGAACAAAGAAGAAACAACGAAAGTTTAAAAAATAAACAATTGTATAAACATAAAATACAACAAATGATAAATCAGTGTAGATGTCTCTCTTTGAAAAAAGAGATAAGTGGATTTGAAAAAGGCGTCTTCGGAGGTGTGCGGGAAGAGACGGGGGATAAATTGTGACGGTCTTTGGCGAGCTGTCTCTTGGAGATAGGAGATCGCTTTCCGACGAAGTCTGTGAACCCGGGCCAAGATACTGTCCGACTGCCGAAAATGTTCCTTCGATGGGCTTTTATGCTATATCTTTGATCAAATCGGCTCCGTTTTTTTTCTTTAGGTGGAAGTGGGTGCATTGGGTGGAGATTCTGTATTGTATTATTTTTTATTTAAGTGTATGAGTAAAAACGGAAGGTATGTGCGGATCCTTGCGCAATTGACGGAATTCTAGTTAAGTTTCGGGTGTTCGGAGCATTTCCATCCGGCCAGTGGTGGAATTTATTGTAGCAGAAATCAGAAGAAATTCTGGTTTTAGAAAGAATGTAACATTTATCTTTTGGGGCAAGAGGAGGGCAAATAAGATGATTGTGTGAGGATAGTGGAATGTACGTGACGAGTTCAGATCGCTACAGAGTTCTTTGCGTTTACTTTCTAAACAAATGCACCTTGGACAGGTCTGAATTCACCTCTTTTCGGCCCAGCTATGTGTTAAATAGCAGACCAACCAAGGCGCTCTAGTCTTGGTTAGGAATCAGTCTATAAGAGAATGTTGCGGGAATGCTTGTTGTGTTTATGTGGAAAACACGTGTCTCCTGGTATATTTTCCGGTAACAATTGTTGCGGACTCGAATGTGAGTCTACGTAATAAATGAGTAACACAAAATAATATCAAACAAACGACAATGCATGTATTAACAAAAGTGTTTTAATTACAATAAAAGAAGAAAACATTTAAGGACTAATTCATAGAAAACACGAGAATGCACATTTTGTGTGTAATTACATAGAAAACTAGAGAATGTGCATTTTGTGTGTGTGTGAAATTTGTGTGGGCCTACGTGATAAACGCGTGCGTGAAAGAGTACAAAAAGTCATGAGAGAAAAGTAAGACCCTGAATAAGAACGTTCCCCAGTAGGGGACACTTTTTTTCCACGTTCGACTACATTTTAGAGCCGCAGTTGTAAAAAAGGAAAGAGAATGAGTAAGAATATCATTTCCTATGTGTTGTAACGTAGGGAAGGTTACTGAATAGAATAATCACACGAACGCTGGTAATGAGCGATAATACTTAGGACAAGAACAACATATAAGATTCGTCAGCGGCGCGTAGAAGTAGTAGTCAACTGCTAGAAATGAATTCCATAATGTATCTCCAACTACAGGATATCTACCAACCGCCCAACGCAGTCAGATGTGGCACAAGGCAGAATTTAATGTAAGATATCCGAGCCCGTAGGCTCGGCCAAAAATTTCCCGTAGACCACGTATAAAACGGGGTCGGGTAGCTGTTTCCCGAGACGAGACTCTGCCCTTCGACATAGCCACATTTGGGGATTCTTTTCTGCCCGGAGGGAGAGAATTTAACCAGCACAGCTGGAAACGAATCTTCAACTGCAGATTTATGTGAATGGGGACATACCCATCATCATCCATAGGTATGTTACAACACTATGTATAGGTTTAAGGAGCGTCTCTTAACGACGCTTTTTTTAGGAAATTCAAGTGGGACAACCCACAAGAAGATTAAAAAAAAGTACCTTCGCCATTCCGGTCTAGCCGCAGAGATAAGTACATTCCTTTGATCGTTTTGTTCTTCTCCATTCTGCAGCTTCTTTCCCACAGACACAACGTTGCAAGAGTATTGCTGCTCTGTCACCAATGTTCCGTTCTTTAGCTCCACCAGTCCACATGTTCCACAGAGTCAAATCACTCTCACTTTCTCCGAGTTCCCAATTTCCATCCATCTTCTTCCCTCAAAACAGTTAGTTTATGTTGCAAGCTCCCGCGAGGTTGCTTTCTTGAACACTACGTTCTAAACTTCATCGTCATATGTCAGTTATTATCTTTCCTTCACTTTCATTTATATCGTACACCTCATTCTGCATTAACATTTTATCAGTAAACTCTACTTTGAGTGGCTCTCGAGCTTTATACTGGTTTAATCGAAGTATGAAAAGTATAACTGACGGGGCTTATTAGGGAACGGATCACTGCTCTTCAGGCTTGAAATCTTTTTGACGTATCTCATTCTGAAAGTGGAGAAGTTGATAAAATATGAATAAAATTTATTAACGCTTTATTTTTATTTTTTATTTTTGTATAGGTCACAAGACCAAGTATTTGGCAGTTTTGACGAATATCTTTAAAGATTTCTATCCTGCGACGAAATTCCGTGCCAAAGTGATCATTATTGATGAAAAGGCTGTGACGAGAGCAGAAGCAGCAATGAATTTCATTGTAAACCAAGCCCCAATCAATGGAAGCTGTTCCATCACACCTAAAGAAGGGCGTACTGGGCAAGACTTCTTCAATTTGACCTGTTCAAATTGGTCAGATGACCAGAAAGTTGCAGAATACATGTTTTATGGTACGTGATTAAACTTTCAAATACCTTTTTTACAAACAGGGTGCTAAGAAAATATTCAAGTTATTGTGAATCTATACATAGGTTCATCAATAAGTCCTTAGCCTAATTATAAGAAATCGCATTTATTTTATACAACAAATATTTATTTTTCAGCATAGTCTTCTCCACCTTGTCAATGCACTAGTAAACATTATACAATGAAAATTTCAGATCAAAATTCAGGTTTTAGATACACAATCATATGTTAAATTGATATACAAGTTAATTGAAAAGTAACTCCCTATTTTATGTATGAGTGGCCAACCAGGATTCCTGACTTGACACTCTGTGACTTTTTTCTTTGCCGTTGGTTAAAGGAGTAAGTCTGCTATACTAAACCAAGATTTATAAGAAATTGAAGGCGAATGCAAGAAGTTATGTTTTCTATACCACAAGAATTCTTGGTGAAATCAATTGATACAATTCCTGGTCGTCTCGATGAGTTGGTAGCAAAATCTGGTGCCCATATCGAAGTTTAAATAAAACCACATGCTAAACGACGTTCTGGGTAAGACGATAAATTACGTCCAACAGCAAGGCCTCTGACCAGGTGTTTTTTTGTGGGGGGAGGCATGGAACCAGCTCTTAATTGCTGGTGTTTCCAGGTCCACCCTGACCCAGAGTGGTAGCACCTGTAGGGGTCCCAACTCTGAGGAAATAGTTAACCCTCAAACTTGGGTCAAAACAATATGAAAGTGAAAAAATAGGTTTAATCCCAGAAATACTTTGTAAATATTGTTATCAGCAATAAATTTTTTGAAGAAAAATTATTACCAGCAATATATTTTTGAAAATAAAAATAAAATATTACCAGCAATACATTTTTGAAAATAAAAATATTACCAGTTATACATTTTTGAAGCAAAAAATATATTGCCAGCAACAAAAATTGTTGGCATTCAATAAACCTTTGTGGTTGATGTGTTGTAAAACAAAACAAACCAAATCATGCTAAACGATTTCTTCTCATATTCATTTCTTGCAAAAATGATAGTTAATAAATAAATTATAAGTATGTTAAAATGGGGAGTTATTTTTCAATCACCTTGTATAATATGTAAAATATACATAATGTATTATTTTCTACACACACTCAAAGTAAGTTTAGCGAGTATCAAGAATATGGTAAATTAAAAAAAAAATATACCAAATTCTAGGTTGTCCAGAAAGTTCTGATTCACTTAGGAAGCGGAAAGAAAATAAAATTTTATGAAGCAACACCAAAATTTATTTTTCAAAATAAAGCCCATCATTCTCGGCGAACTTCTGCTAGCGATCATCCAGCATCCGAATCTGCCCAGATACCGGTCAGATGGCTTTGAATAAAAAAAAAAAATCTGTAAACAAGCTTCCTTGACTTCATCAAAAGTGTTGAATCGCTGGTCGCGTAGAAAGAGTGCCATTGAGTGAAATAGGCGACAGCCACTAGCAGCAGCATCGGGAATGAATGATGGATGTCGAAGAATCTCAACACCGTCCATCTATTTGAACTTCTGTTGCCTCACATTGTCTTGCTGAAACAAAGCCCAACCTCCACTGACCAAAGCAGGATACTTCTTTAGTTGGTCGTACACGCGATCTAGCTGCTGGCAATACACTTTACCGTTGTGTGGTAGAAAGGCAGTACTCCTTTGAAATTCCACCCCACAGGGATCAAGATTTGTTGTTATCTTTCTGCTTGCTAAGTGAGTCAGGGATTTCTGGCCAACTTAGTATAAGTATAACCAAATATTATGGAACTTTTCTTTTTCTATTGCAGCAAAATTTAAGGAAAACACCTTAACGAAGCAAATTTCGTTTGGTCCAGAAAGTGACATTCAAGTATACATGCCACTGGGACCCGAATATGATAATTTTACTATGGAGGTCATGGCCAAAATTTTTGACAGTTACGGAGCCTACGCTACCGTATCCCTAGGAGAAGTCAGAGTAAGTTGTTTTAATTATTTTTCTAAAATAGTTTAAAATTATAACTAGTAGTCTATTTGAATTATCAAGTCGCTTTTGTCTTCAGTAAACACTCGAAAACTCATTCGTTAAACTCAAAAGGCCCGTAAAAATTTCACGGTTTCTGTATTTAAATTTTCTTATGAATCTTTATTCTTAACTCTTAAATAAATGAATAAAATATCCGTAGAAATTCCGCTATCTTGTTAAATATTTGAGCTAAACAACTTTAATAAAATATTGCAATAACAATCATAAATATGAATTCTGTTCGTTATTTTAAGAAGTAAGGGGATACAAATGAACAGATTTGAATTTGACAACTTTTTCTATTTCACTGTAACAACCGTTAAGGACTTCTATCTTCCCTTCTTTCTTTCTTTCTTTCTTTCTTTCTTTCTTTCTTTCTTTCTTTCTTTCGCTTCCTCACTGAAATTAAGTAGTGTCTTTTCCCCTCTTATGATGTCACAATTCCGTCCTCAGTCACCGGGCGAGTTCTTGGTTGATCCTTACGACCAGCCTTGGAGTTGGTCGCGCAGATCCTCAATCCCATACTGCCTCAGGTTTTAGATCACATGGCGGGCGAATGCCGGGTTGTATACTCAATGTCGCTGATCCGGTAGCTTTGGCGAGATGACGTCACAAGGAACAAAGTAAGAGACAGCTGTGTACCACGACAACTTTATATCAAAAGTTCATACAATGGACATTCTTCTCAATAGATTAACAGCATGCAGATTTTCCTCACCGTCACCCTTAATACCCCGTGGCACTAGCCACGTGCGGTAAACTGGTACCAGACTGAAGTCTGACTTTTTCCACTCTGTGATTTCTTCGGGCCGAACATTCACGTTTATTTGGTAGCTCTGGAACAAGTCGGAGTCTAAGTTCTTTCTGTAGAAGCTGCGCGGGGTTTGGAAAAGCGGGTCTTGAACCAACTGACACGTGTCTCTCTCACAAACCACAATTTGAGCTGTCTGGTTCCTTCTCCGTATCTCGTCTCACTCAACTATATTTATGGACCCTCGCGCAAATCCGCTGCGGAGCATGAGGTGGTCGGGGAATTGACTGCCTGACCAAATTTGGGGAGATCCCTCCCCAAAGAGTGGTGGTGGTAGATCCGCCCAACTCCTTCCAGTTCGCGTGATTCCGTCTCACCATATGTGTCTGGAGAAGCCATGTTTGGGATTCAAGATTCAAACGAGCCGGATTCATCTATGTTCCAGGCGAGGACATATTCCACGAACGGGAAACAGCGAGTTTTGGGTTTTCCCAAATAGAGGACGACGAGTTGGAATTTCACTTTATATCTGGGAAAGATATATCCCCATAGGGAAACGACACCATGGACTTGTAAGCTGCTGGGGAGGCAGATTTAGCCTCTGACCTGGCCATGGGTTGCTCGGGATAAAGAAAGCAATCTCTCGCTTTGCCTACTGTAAAACGAACTGAATTTGACTGCCGCTTTCATCACTGTATCCAGTGACGTCACTAAGCGGCTGTCATGTGACCCACGTGACTTATCTCCACTAAAGGGAAATAAGCACCTACTGTATCCCTACAGTATCTTTTTTGACTTTACTATAAACAAAAACAATTCCTATCTTTCTGACCGATAACTATTAATTTATTGAGATATCTGTCCGATAAGATTGATATTCGGCATTGAATGACGCAACAAGTGTTGATATGTGTAAAATTAACCACCGTAGGAAACAAAAATATTTCCTTCGAAGATTATTATTGTTTCACATATTTGCCTGTTTCTTTATTGTCTGACTTAATGAAAGACAAATATTTTCTTCTGTTTCTGTGTTCAATCTGTTGCAACATGTTTTACTTAAAGAATATTGTTATAACTTTATTTATTGTTATAATATTGACACCATCCCTTGTTATGTAACTTCAATTTTATTTCTTGGTCGTCGCCTTTATGACGGTTATAACTGCTTACTTCCGGATGAACCAGAGCACGCATTCGTATTCGCAATTGTCATGTCGGTTGATGGGAAAATCGTTAGCTGTTATATTTCCAGGGTTGGTAAAAGCCAATTCCTTGTTGTTAATTATGTCACACCTTGAATGTTGCCAAAGTATATTGTATCTATTTGATAATAAGACTTGTGGGTAGTTTTAAAACTTGTTCCCATACGATTACTGAAGTTAATCAACATCGAGCCTGGTCAGTACCTAAATGGGTGACCGCTTGGGAGTACCAGTTGCTGTAAGCTTGGATTTGCGTGTGGTGTAATGAATAAAGAACTTTTAATCGGTGAGCCAAGTTACAAAACCTGTTGTTTTTTTTTAATATTTACTTAAGTGCAAATACCCTTGGTAAAGGTATGGATTCATTTCTTCTTCCTGCAGCTATAGGTTAGTTAGTAATACTTGTGTTGTAGCATACCTACGGACGATAATGGGTATGTCCCCATTCATATAAATACAGTAGTAAATACTGTATGTTGGTCTGCAGTTGGACATTCGCCTCCGGTTGTGCTGGTCGAATTCTCTGCCTCCGGGCAGAGAGAATCCCCAGACGAGGCTATGTCGAAGGGCAGAGTCTCGTATCGGGAAACAGCTACTCGACCCCGTTTTATACGAGGTCTACGGGGAATTTTTGACCGAGCTTACGATCTATAAATTAAATTTCGCCTTGTGCCACATATGACCGCGTGGGCGGTTGGTAGATATCCCGCAGTTGGAGATTCATTGTGAAATTCACTTGACTCACTTCTAGCAGTTGACTATTACGTCTACGTGCCGCTAGTGAATCTTATATGTGTTGTTCTTGTCCTAAGTATTATCGTTCATTACTAACCTTCGTTTGATAATTGTATTCACTAACCTTCCTTAGGTTACAACAACTTGTATCACTAAACAATTATTATCGCCAAAAATAAAATAAAAATTTACGCATAAAATATTTAGATTTAGGCATTAAATAAACCATAGAGATTGAGACATCATTAAACAAAACCCAAACCAACAACTAAAGTATTTACTAGGTCTACTAAATTACTGAATTTGTCATTTGTTCTCCATGCCGACGTAGTTTCAATGTTATAGTCACAATGGCCGACTTCAAATGTTGTAGAAGTCGCAATTTCCATTAAAATTTGTAGAATGCACCTTTTTAATATACATCTTTTTTTTAATGCCATTTCTCTTCGGGGTATAGACGATTATGACTCTCCACAGATTCCTTTTATTCATTATTTATGAACTGCAAGGAAAAATAGCGGAGTGGTTTCCCGTTGACTTCTCCGTGGTTAAAATTAATAATTTTACTTGTTTTAGTCTAGTTTTCACCCAGACGAAAGCGCCCTGGTTATTCTGATATTTAATCTATAGCTGGTCGGGAGAAGAGACAGGATTCATACCTTTCTCCAAGGGCATTAATGCGAAAGTAAACGCAACAGACTAGGCAGGAATTTGAACTCGGCTCGCCGGTTCCACTTTCAGTACCGATATCCGTTACCCTACACGCACATTAGGACGTGCAGTACTAAAATTTGTAGAAAGACGATGGTGTTATAGACAAGCGTATGGTTGCAAGAAGGAAATACGACAACAGCAGAAATAGATTTACGTGATTTATTTCAATAGGAACGTGTGGGTTTGGGACAGCTACCTAGTGGTAAGTTCATAAGCCGGCTCCCGGTTTGGGTTGATATCTCATAGTAGTTCACACTGGTTGGCGTGGTGCTCCTCCTCCTGACTGCTGCTGACTGCTGCTGACTGACCGTGACAGGTCCCTTCCCTGGCCTCCTGTTTTCTGTAGTTGTACTTCCCCGTGTGACCCTTTTATGGCGTTTTTTATGGCTTAACAGGCTCGAAAAACGACGCGAGTATAATTAGGAGGGAAGCATTTTTATTGGTCGAAAATAGAAACACTTTAAAATATTATTTTATTTTTCGACCGGAACTCGTGCGTCGGGCTTATGCGTAGACGACGATAATGGTCATTTTGTGACGGGGCCTAGTCCCGTTCACATCCGGCTCTCGCTCTTGAATATGTTAGTTTATTTGCCGAGATATGTCTTATTTTATTTTATAACAATGGTAGCAGTAATAGTAGTTGCAATCATGAATGTAAATAAAGTAGATCTAGCTGAACTCAGGAATTCGCCGAAAAGATAGGAATATTTTATTCTGTTTTTGATACATTTTTCAAAAAAGTGAAAGAAGCTCGGTAAAATTTTAACTAAATACAATTTCCATCTTTGATATTGCCGACATCTTCGGTGACTTTGTGATTGAACCAATTCAAGCGGAATTTCAACCAATTTGGTAAACATCACTTCTACGGATCTTTGAACGCAGCGCGTATGTAGAGAAGGTGTTAGTCGAATGAAACCTAACTGAATGGCCTTGACCTTGTCATGCTGTTCTTTTTTCCTCTTGCTTTTGTATTCCTCTCCATTTATTTTCTTTTTTTCTTTCTTCTTTTTATGTTTATCTCTTTTCTTCTTTTTCTACGCCTATTTCATCTTTGCTCTTACTCTTCTTTTTTCTCTCTTATTATTAACGAATGACGTTGGAATTAAAGAGGCGTTGTATTTTAACTTTATGAATACATAAAAGTATTTGGACACTTCGACGTTAGCTCGCTAGATCAGTTATGACTGAATAGTAAGTTCGATCCTAACTGTGTACGTCATGCTTTCGGATTTTCGTACATGTAAGTTGCTTGAGAACGATTTTTTGAGTTTGGTCAGTTGGTTTTAAGTCTCCTTGGGGCTATTGTTTGAAATTAAATGACACATATGAGCTACGTTCGTCATTGTTGTATTTTTTGCATCCATTTTTGTCTGCATCTTTTGAGTACATTTTTTGATTGAATTGTTTTTATTGTGTGCGGTGGCATAGGAGCACCAACAGTATGGTGGAGCCCCAACCTCCTAATGCCACAACAACTAAAGCGACTCTTTCGGCGTGGGCAATGGATAAGCAAGGACCCGAATATTATAGGGGTTAAAAGACAAATTTGAATTGTTCCTTAAAGGAAGTGAGCTGTTACCGGTGCCATTAATCATGGAAACAGTGAATACCCGAACAATTTCCCTGTTGACGACTGATGTGAAACCAAACACAGAAATGAATTGCAGTCAACAGGAAAGTAATGGAGGATGCCCTTCCACGACCACATAGATTAGCTGAAGAAGTTTTAAATAATGGTCTTAGTAACGCTTTCGTTTGCGATGATAAATCTCGTTCCAAAACATGCCTGTCTATTTGACAAGACTTTCCCCCTTAGGATACTTCTTCTTATGGGAAGAGCTATGGTGAAGCCTTACGTGAAATCGCTGTCTCTGTTGGGACTCAAGCCAGGGTTTCCGCGTACGCTGATGACGTATGTACTTTCGTATCGTGTCGCAGCTACATTGAGGTGGTAAAGAAGTCGCTTGAACGGTATGAAAAGGTCACGGGGGCTAAGATTAACCATAACAAGTCTTCCGGCTGGTGCCTGAAACGGGGTCGATCTTTCGGGGCCTTTTGGTTGGACGGACTGTCCTGTCCGCATTCTTGTAGTGTGGATTGGATTCGATCTCCAGCTAGAGAGACACTGGTCAGAAGTAGAAGCAAAGATCGGAGCGCCGGTCGGGACTTGGCTCCGAAGGAGGTTATCCTTGAATGGTAGGGCTGAGGCGTGTGCCACTTACGTCTTTCCTCTCATCCTTTACCGCTTGGCTGTACTTCCTCTTTGCATGGATCATAGGGAGGCGATCGAGCGCTTGGTGTTCACCTTCTTGTGAGGTGGTCGCAAGTAGAAGGTCCGTAAAAAAGCCTGTGTTCAGCGTCCGTATCATGGTGGGGGGGGGCTGTGATTGCCACACTTGGTGAGTCATCGACACGCCTCGAGGTTGGCTTTCCTACGTCGCGTTTTGACAGAGGTTTCGACTTTCGTGGGAGTGTTAGGGACGCCTTCCCTAATCTAAGCGCCGTCGTAGGTCTGAGGAAATGTCGACTTTCCTCAACGAGTGTCGAGTTGCCTTGAAGGTCTTTCCTCGGTCCAGTGACCTTTCACGGCCTCGAAAAGTCTTGTGTCGTGGATTAGTGGAGGAGGTATATATATGTTTTTTACGAACATTTGTACATGAGTAATTTTAAAATCACGGGTTGATTTTTTTTAGTTTCTTTTTGTGTATGGGGTATATGTAGGAGTAAATGGTGAAGGACATCTTCTTTTGGTATATGTGTTATTTGTATTGAATGAGTGGGTCGTGAATCGGATTAGCTTAGGTATAGGATAGTTAATGATGACCACCCTCACCCCACTCACTCCTATTTGGCATCATGCCACAATTATTGTAAATTACGCTAATAAATATTCACATTTAAGCTACGCTTAGAAAATCTAAGAGCACCTTGACGTGGTGTAATGGTTAGCCAGCTTTTCTCAATTAAAAAGAAAATCACCATAATAGGAAGGACTGCAAAAGACTTCCCCCTTCCCAATTCATAGATAACACACAGATGCATGCTGGGATGTTTTTTTTTTCTTAACCAATAAGATAGGTCACTTCTCGGTTTCACCAGACATCTAAGTTACGCTTCAAAAATCACCATTATAAGAGCCTTCTTTTCATTCTGAGAAATCTTAAAAGTGGAGGTTTCTTATATTTTTTTCAGAAGTAAATTTAATAGATTTTTCAGAATTTTCTTTTTTGATAAGATATCAAAACTTGATAATTTATAGTTCCTAAAATTTTGTACTTTTTTAGGTTTCAGATATTAAAATATACTGACATGTCTATACTTTTATTCTCTTACTCGGTTCAAAATTCATAAAAATAGTTCACTGAAGGAATTAAGAAAAAACTTTAACCTTCCGTTTCCTTTCTAGATATTTTTAACTATGCAACTCCATTGTTATAACTTTTATTTATTGTTATATCTTTAATATCGTCCTTTCTTTGTGTTATATATTATATTTGTATTACATATTGTATATGAGAAATGCGATTTATTTCCAACAACTCGTATGGCCGTTAGTTAAGAGTTTAATTTATTTTCTATTTGTTAAAAACAAACCATTTTTTACATTTCTAACCATGACTAATTCTAGAGTAAATCCTTACTTTTATTTGCGCCATACACATAATATTACATATGGCAGGATGAGTATCTCGTCTGTGGCCGCGATCATTCCGATTGCCTTCGAGGAACATTACCAAAATACTCTATATAATCTTATACACTGTAACCCGGATATAAGAGAGTTGTCGAGACCGGATAAGAAGTCTCTTATATCCGGGTTTATCTTATATCCGGGTTTGGTCTAATTTATATACATTAACACATGTTCTAATTTGGGACCAGAGAAAATCTCCCTTATATCCGGGTTTCTCTTATATCCGGGTTACACTGTATTTTCAATCATAAGTAATGACATCCAAGTTTGATATATTGTCCAGGTTCTCCCAATGTCATCCGAGAAACTTGATGCCTTACTCCAAGACCTAACAACAGGCAGTGTCGACATGATTGAAGATGCAATGGCCAACGGCGATTTACAGGAGACGAACACTGTGTTCAGCACAATGGCTTCAGCATTGAACAGCGCGAGTAAGCAGGTTGATCAAGGTGCAACTGCATGATCTTTGCTTCGCTTTTTGCCGATTTCTTTTAATATGTTCTTTTCACACGTTTGTTCTTGCATTAACGATCTATACAATTAGTTCTTTTTAGTACTGGTATCAATAGACGGAGACAGGACTCTGTCGTTTGAAAGGTGAGAGTACAGAAGACCAGGTAAAAAAAAGACGCCTGCATAATAAAAATGTCAGCACGGTATTATGGCAATCATGGGATTTGTAGATACTTTTTCTTTTGCAGGAGTTGATTCTGACATCGAGGTAAGTAAAACGAAATCTCAAAATATGACAGCTTATATTGACAGAGATGATAGTAGTTTTAATAGCGTTTAGAGCCAATAAACATGGTGCTACTTGAGAATTGTGAATTACTAGTTGAAATCTTTTTCCTAATATTCAATGTCCTAGGTATGACGATAAACTGCACCCGGCAGCAAGGCCTCTGATCGAGAGGTTTTGAAGAGCTTGGAACCACCTTTTAATTGCTGTTGTTCCCACATCCACCCTGACCCGGGGTGGTAACACTTGTTACGATCTCAGCTATGGGCAAATAGTTAACCACCAAACTGGGGTCAAAACTCTATGAAAGTATAAAATAGATTTTTATATTAAAATTACCAACAATATATTTAAAAAAAATATTACCAGCAACACATTTTTGAAAAAAATATCAACAATACATTTTTGAAAAAAAATTACTATCAATACATTTGACTCTCAGCAAAATGTATGACCGGGTATGTCTAGTTATCGCCTTTCCCTGAAAATTCGAAAATAAGTTTTGAAACGGAAATTAGAAAAAGAAATTCTCAATGGCTAAACATCCGGTTTAGTTCTATTCTTTAATATAGGGAAAAATTAAATATTTTAGTGGAATATATGTACAGCATTGAGATTTTAAAGGATAATACGGTACATGGTTAAAAACATAGGGATGACTGTAATACGGGGTCGTATTATACTCAAGGGTGTAATTTATTTCATGTTTTTACCTTTAGAAACACGGTGTCGTATTATACTCAAGTCATACACAGGAAAATACGGTAGTTCTAGTTGTTACTTACTTAATGACAGTGTACATTAAAATATTGTTGTCTATAACTAAATATATTCCAATCTTCTTGCCTTTAATTTGTGGGCAAAACTGAATACAATATACTAAGGAAAGGGAACTTATAAAAATATGAAAGCAACCTATAACACACTCACACGTTTGTTTAGTACGACATTATACAGATAATTTCACCACAAATTAACCTATCCATTATTATTATTATTATTATTATTATTATTATTATTATTATTATTATTATTATTATTTCCTTTGATTTCTGGTGTATACTTATTTCTTTCTGGGTCCCCAAAAAGAGACCTACGGTCAGAAATGGCATCATGACATTTTCCACCGAGTATGTTTTTGAAAAACAAAAACAAACAAACAACAAAAACAAACTAAGATCACACGCATTTTACAGAGATAAAAAGCCCTTCGTAAGGTGTAAGCTATACTTGTGAGTACATTTTTTTTTTGTATTTCTTTAAGGCATGGGCTACCAGGGATCCATTCAATGAGTTTATCGGAACTTTTTTCCAATCAAACCGAAGGCCCTAATTACAACTGGAATTGTTGATGTCCTCACGTTCCACATTTATGAGATTTTTATTTCAAGGTCCTCGTATTTTGATAGTTTTTTGAAGATCTTCAAAGATACGTTACAATCTGCAGGGTTTGCCATGTCAATAAGAAAGCACATTCTGTTTTTGTGGTCTTTAATCACAATTAGCTTTGATTGTCCTTGTCTGTGTATTGAAAAGTCCCATAAAATTGTTACAGATCTTATGTCTGTAACCAAGTCTGAGTGTTCATACCAATTTCTTGCAGTTTCCTTTCCGTAAAAGTTATATATTTTCCAATGCAGATATTGACCCACTCTGTCATGCCGGGTTTTATATTCAGTGGGTACCAATAACGTACAACTTGATACAAGATGGTCAATTGTTTCTGGATATTTATCACAGAATCTGCAATTTGGACTAAGACAACGTGTACTTGGTAATTTCTAGTTAGCAAGCATTGGTCCTGTGCAGAGAGAATAAAACCTTCGGTTTCAGCTTTTAACCCTGCACTACGTATTATTATTATTATTATCTTTTTTAATAATTTGAAGTAATGAAATATGTTATTATAGTTTGCTAAATAATGTTCTCTGTACTAGACTTGCATTGATTCGTATCATGGTTTTATGTTCATCTTTGTTGTTTGTATGTAACATATTTTCCATTTCAAGAGGAATGCTCCGGTGAACAGGTAGGGTTTTCAGCACACTTCCCCTCCCCACTAAAGTACTGAACAGCATGGTCACAGGCACACTTTAAATTTAATGATAATAGTTTTATTATCTTTTTTCGTTAAGTCAACGGAAATAATAACTAGATTTTGCTTTGTCACCTGACTGAAGTTGGTATATATTTTGCGCTAGTGCCAGGGATTAGTGCTTGAACGAAAAGAAACCCTAAGATTTTGAATATTGATTTCGAAGGCAAATAGATTTCACCAACTTGGAGGATTAGAACAACATGATATTTCTAAATCCATTTGTATTTATATTTTACTAAACCTATTACAAGTTAACAATAATAAGTTATCAAGAATCCCTTTTTTTTAACTAGGGTAAATTGATAGATTAATTACAAGCCCAAGTACTTAACTACCAGCACTGGATTAAGCTAGTAACAAAATTAGCAAACGCCCGGGGTCCCGCATTTTAAGGTTTACCACGTTAAATACTTTCAAGCTACCCGTTGAATTCGGCATCTTACGATCTGGCAATGCCAATGTTTACATGTCGAGGGAGATCACCTTTAATTGTCATTTCAGGTAACATTATATTACCCTACCTGACTTCTCAGCTTTCTTTGTAATATCTCTATCATGGCGCGGAAGTTACCAGACTCCTAAAAAAGCTTTGGTTCTACGAAGGCTACTGGTTCGAATAAAATCACAGTGCGTGTTCTTAAGAACATTAGTCTAGATTTATCTCTAATCTTGGCAAAGATGATTAGCTGGTGCCTGAATTAAAAATGTTTTCCAAGTCTATGGAAGCTAGCTGTCACCTCTTTACAAATGCGGGGAATCGCTAATTCCCGTCTCAATATCGACCCATCAGCTTCCTTAGAATAATCAGTAAACTCTATGATCAACAATAAGGTTGTTGATCACCTCAACAAAGCAACCTCCCGAGCAACAAGCAGTATGGATTTTGCTCGTCTAGATCTACTGCTGATAACCTGTCATTATACACAGAAAAAATGAGGCATTCGATAATAGATTTGTCACGAGAGAGATTGCCTTAGATAACTTTGACAAGGTGTGGTGTGACATAGGGGTTGGTAAACAAACCCTCCGTCTCTGGGATCTCTAGGAGGAGTCTTCGCGATTATCAAGTCCTTCAGGTAGGTGCTTGAAGGTCATTACTTCAGTGGAGTCCGCAAGGCTCTTTCCTCGGTTTTCTCTCTTTTTGCTTTATATTAACGATCTGTCAAAGAACATTCTCAGATCACTAATAAATATCAATGTAGATGATATGACAGTTAATGGATGTGTCGTCAACAATCTAGATTAGAGCCTGGCAGCTGATCTCTCTTCTAACCTAACGTATAGAAGAACACAGTGCACAGGGTAAATGCCTCAACATGGAAAGATCGATGAATCACTTCTAATGAGATAAAAACTGGCTTGTCACTTTCAATACCTCAAAAACCACGTCAGTAACTTTCCCCCATCATAGAGCAGACCAAGAATGGTTGCACTGCCAAATAGGATACTTACTTTGAACTTTTATTAGGACTAAAGTTCATTTTAGATCCCAAGTGAGATTCCGATATACATTCTAAAGACACCGGAAAAATGGCCGGCTACTTGTACCTCTTCAAAAAGTACCTGACTCCTCCTGAAATGTTCTATCTTTACAAGAGTCAGATCAGACTAAAAGTAGACTATTGCTGGCATATCTCTTTCCAGCTTTGACAGTATTCAAAAGCGTCTATGCGGCCTTGCCTGTCATAAATTATTTTCAACCCTACAAACGATTTTCTACAGATGAGACGTTGCAGGGCTCTCGTTACTCTATCTTTGTTTTCATGGCAAATGTTCAAACGATCTACATTTCTTAGTTCCACCAGCTCAAACCTTCATAGCTAGGATTCACTATGCCACGTACACTGGTCCGACTCATCTTTATTTCTTCCGTATTCTTTTGGTAAGTAGGAAGTTCCAATTAGACAGTTTTTTTTTCTCCTCAGGACTATTACTATGTGGTACAAACTCCCGAGAGGATATTTCCTCGATATCTACGATCTTCACCTATTTACGCCTAGGGTCAACAGTTATCTATTGTATATATGCTAATAATCTGAATTACTTACTAATTCCTCCTTACATCTATAAAAAAATCTCATTCAGTGACGTCTGTCTTGAGTATCTCTTGAGCCTTGTTTTGGGTGAGAAATAGTGTGTAGAAAGACGACCGACCGTCTCTACACTAATTGTTGAACATGGACTCGTACATCAGCAATAAATCGTCGTCGCAAAGTGGGTCGCAAGTCGTAGAGTTTGAGTCGTACGCATTGCCGCACTGAACTACGGCAATCTCTATTACAGCATTATTAACCAGAACAGCGAGCATTATACAAAGGTTATAACATAATCTTTGAAACATTGCCTTTTAAGTAAAAATAAACATTGTTTTCAAATTCGACCCGAAATATATAGCTGCGCGCCTTGATGCAAATAGATATGCTCGCTTGTATATTCACGTATTGTATATTACAATTGTATGCGTATGTACCAAATTTAAGTACGTAATACATATTTACACTCTGCATATATTATTTCTCTAATAGTGTAATTTTGCGCAATCTTTGGATATACCAGGGTAAATCAGAAAGTAAAGTCACTTTCAAAATTAAGTAGTAAAAATAACAGGGAGCAATGAGGTCAGACGTATGGACTATCTCCTCAGCGATTGCACCGTCCAGGAACAACGCGCTGTTGTACAATTTCTGTGTGCAGAGGGAGTTAAATCTGCGGAAATCCATCACCGGATGTTGGCAAAATATGGAGCACCCAGCATGAAACAATGGTGGATAGTGAGTAGAAGCGGAAAGAACGAGTATAACGGACGAAAGCCGATCTGGTCGCCCATCAAATCGTGCACGGAAGAACACAATCCATAGGTTAGATGCGTGGAAGATCGACAAGTCATGTTAGCACAAATGGTGTCAATCGTGGGTATCAGCTATGGAGCTGCACAAGCCATAGTGCATATGATGACTCGTAGGTACCGTAAACTTCATGCGCGTTGGGTGCCCAAACAAGCAAGCGGAAGAGGATGAAGAAGCAAGTTGAGCGATACCTGAAGTGAACCTGAAGGTGTTGCATGGACATTGCCGTTACTTTTTGATTTTATTTAACCTCGAGTTATACGTCAAGATTGATCTCTACGATTTTACACCCCTAATCACGCTTTCCAAACATTAACGTCTTTTAGAGATGATGTGCCACGACTGACCATCGCTGAGTCAGACTTAAACACTGGGATTGATGCATGGGCACTTATTGCATTGGTTTGATACTGGATGTCCATTATGTCAAAATGGCCGCGTTTTATTCCATTTCTATCCCTTTTAATTGCAAATTATTAACTTTTCAATATTTCGATAAAATTACCATTATTTGGAGATATATCCTTATCATATTATATTTCAACATTAATTCATTGTAGCTGACCCGAATTTTTTTCCTTTCTGAAATACATAGTGACTATGACGTCCTTATGCAATTCAGATGTTTAATAATTTCTCTTACTTAGATAAAGAAAAAATACGATTAAAAGCAGCTTCAATCAAGATTAGTTATAGGAATGTTAGCTTTCAAGATATCTATTATCGTGAATGCAAAATTTGATACGCTTTTAAAGTTCATTGAACATAGTTTTCTATTCTCCCTAAGTTATAAAACTGATCACTTTCATCTAAGATCGAATATATCTTAGGGAGCATGGCTTTGTTTAAATATTGAATAAATTTGTCTTTATTTCAAATTTTGTCTGATACTGATCTTTCATATGTAAGAGAAATTAGTAAGCATTTAAAACGTATAAAGACTGCATATACACATCAATTAAATTCTTATCGGTAATTCTTCACGAGTTAAATAAAAAAAAAAAGATATATTGACTTTGATCAGAATTGAACTTTAGTTATCCTAAGTTCAAAACTGACTCATTTTTTTTTCTTTTGATCCTGTAATTTTGTTGATTGAGCGCTGCTAACTTCATCCTGGACATCCGGTGAGGGCGTTTTTCAGCACAAATGTATAGAACCTTGTTTGAATGTTTATGATTCATAATCAATTACTTTTCAGATTTGTAATTCTTAACTTAGCATTGACGAATCAACAGTTTTTTTTTTTTTTTAAGTCAACATAATATGAGTTGGTAATGCACATTGGTTGATTTAATTTTGAAAATTGTGTATCGTAAAAAATACAACAACCGCTTAGATTGTGTTTAAATACAATAAAATTAATAAGTCACGCTGTGCGTACTGTGTCTTTTCCAACAAACTTTGTTATAAACGTAATACAAAATTACCAATTTTTTTAAAAATAAAATAAGCCAGTAGACGAAATCAACTGATATTTTAATATTCTGATAATTTTTTTTTCAATATATAGTGTAATATATCAGTTCATTGTTATTATGAAATGAATTCTAAATAGGTGTATCTTCTGCCAACAAAACGATATTATTTATATTTCGTAAATATTCTCGTACAATTTTGAATATTAATCGAATTAGAATTAACGATTATTTTGTATTAATTATTTGCAGCGTCTCATAATCATCGATTGCTGTGTGGTTTAGTCTATTTTATTTTTGGTTGGTAGAACACTACACGTCAGTCTTAGAACGAGTGACAATTGAAATTGACTGACGGGCGCACTGCATGCTTAATTTTGCATGGGCAGAGTGGTGTGGTTTGTGCATGTCAAAAAATCTGCATGGAGTGGTTCACCGCTACACGCTCTGAGTGATCCATTAGCTCTCTACGTGTGTGTGTGTGCGAATGTGTGTGTGTGCGCGCGGGTGTAGCGTGTGCGCGCATGTGTGTATATTTATATAAATACACACTCTCTTACGTATATATATGTATATAAACGGTGTTTATAAAATTTTTGTTTGTTTCATCGAAGACTTCATAACATTTCTAATCGATTTGAAAGCTCATACCACATGAATATCTTAGTTCAGTTTATCTATTGTATTAATAATATTGGTTCTTCGTTTCTGCGTAGGTACGTTACACTTTCGTGGTGTAATGGTTAGCAAGCTTGTCTTGCTAAAACAATTACGACTGAAATTATGAATTTTTATGTCATGGGTGTTTTTGCAGGATTTAGGTTAATATGTAGTATTGTGGTATATATCGGATTGAATGGTGATGGGTGACTTCTTATGATGAATGAGTAAATTGTTATGAATGAATGGGTCGTGAATCTTATTAGATACGTTTAGGATAGTTAGTGTGGACCAGCCTCGCCCCACTTCCACGTCGGTCTCGTGCCAAAATTCTCAATAACAATTTGGAGGAGAAGAATAGGTTAAAATAATCAGAAAAAAGAGAAAGTAATACACGAAAAAGCAAACAAACTATGAGAATAACAGAGTAAAACATTTCGTAAAATAGATATAGTGTTCACACACAAAAGGGATATAGTCAAATGGTTTAGTATTCTGACTTCAAGTCAAGAAAGAAAAGATATTTTCCTCGCGACCTCGTAGGTTGTGAATTATTTTCCACCCCACAATCCCCTATTCACAGACCCAACTTCATAAGTTCATTGTTATTTCCATAGAAAATGTTCTGACGTATTTAGTTCCACCAGGCTCCGATTTTCTAAGCTAAGACCCGCCATACCATACACACAGGGGTGGAGCAATTGTCATTCTCTTCCATTTGGACAACATCTTACTAAGAGTCATTGCTTTGTGAAACAAACTCGAGAAAATTCTTCACTGACTAATACAATCTTAACCTCTTCAAGTTTAGTGTCAATCCTTACCTATTCTATATATCTCCATAATCTAAAATTCTTACACTATTTATATTCGGACTATTGTGTCCATCTTTGTTGTTTTAATCACATTTTGGTTGTTGTGTCCCCGGGCTTTCCTTATGTGTATATGGATCTGGGCAATCTGCAGGGAATTCCAAACTGAATCCTTTAGTTAATCTACGAGGGTAGACTGTTCTCGTTCCACTGCTCATGTTTAATTCTTATGTTATTTAGGACTGTAGAAGGGAAAACAGCTTACCCACCGGAAAGAAAACGCGCTCGTACGTGTCTCGCGTGCAAAACTCGTAAAAGAAAACATGGCCGATGCAAAAGGTACAAATGAAGAACTTGATCTCGTAGCTCCGAGATTTTGCGAAACGAATTTGTGGCTTATGCAAATTTTCGAGCCTCAGCCACTCGATAAAATGAACATGAGCGAAAGAACATCATAGGCAGACGAAACGAGACAAACGTCATACTTTTTTGTGCGGATTTTCGCGGTAGTTTCACCGACTGCGACCGAAAAGAAGTCAGGATACAACTCTTGCTCTAACCAGCCGTACTTTTTTTTGCTACAAGTACTGTTCAGTTATTGCTCGTCCGTTTCCACCGAGTACAAGGGATTGAACTCAAAACTACTCTGACACCAAATTCAAAAAAACAACGTTTTTATCCATTAGGCCATGGTAAATCAATAAATAATGTAATTAATAATAAACCCTCATCCGAGAAGTACGGACATACAATTCTTACGGCTATAAAACAATCCCATTCAATAATCCTCTACCATGAGTGACTCTTGGGCCTTGTTTTGTATGAACACTAGTGGAAAAATGTCGCTGGCTTATCCGACAGCAAGATGTCTGATCAGGAGATTGTAGGTTTTGACAAACGTGAAACCACCTCTTAACTACTGCTGTTCCCAGGCCCACCCTGGCTCATTGTGGTAGCACCTGTTAGGGTCCAAGCTGTGAGTAAATAGTGAACCCACAAACACTATGTAAGTATAAAAATACATTTTATAGTAAAAATACCAGCAATACATTATTATATAAAAAATTACCAATGATACATATAGTAGAACTACCAACAATATATTTTTATAGTAAAATTACCAACAATAAATTTATAGCAAAATGACCAACAATATATTTTATCTGTAGTTGAAACCATAAAACTATGTTCCAAATATTTAGATTCAAAATTTTGGATAACCTATAGGGGTTGATATGCCGCTAAAGAAATTAAAAAAAAAAAACGATAGTAAACAGGATATGGATCTGGGCTCGAGAAATACTTGCTAAATTATGAAAGTGAAATTCCAGTTGTTTTTACTGGTCAGTAGTCTTTCGACGTCTACGTTGAAATGAAAGGAAAACAATTATAAACACCGTTTATATATATATATATATATATATATATATATATATATATATATATATATATATATGTGTGTGTGTATGGGCAAAAAGCCTTTAGAATATTTCTTATCTCATTTTTTTTTTACTGATTCCAATTCGTGTCTCTTCTTACCTTTGGTAGCAATGTATGCGAACAAGTCTGAAAGAACACCAACTGGTTATGGCAAAGACTATGAATATCGGGTACCTGAAGAAATTGTCCAGGTAAGTATCTAATATTCTTGGCTATATATGACTGCTACTGCTGATGCAAATCTTTTCTATGAACTGAGCACTCTGAGTCACTGGCGTGTTTATTCTAAAATAAATACGTAAAAATTCACCTTCTTCTAGGCTCAGGGAGAAAATCTCCGACTGATGCCAAATCAGTTGGGTTTCGATCCTGGCTTTTGGCTATCGGATGTCCAGCCACACTGGTGAGCTGTAATACCGCGAAACAGTATGTAGATGATATATATATATATATATATATATATATATATATATATATATATATATATATATATATATATATATATATATATATATATATATATATATATATATATATAAATGTAAAAGACAACAGGAAAGCTGTAATATTAGCCGACAGGTTAACTCTGAGAAATTTTTCATATATATAGTGGGGGAAACAAATATTCGTACACATACAAATTTTTAATTTATTGTATTTCCAACTAATGAATAAACATACTTTTTATATAATTAACTGTACACAGATGAAAACAGAAAAAAATTGATTTTAATAGAAATAAATCCCATTTATCCATTTTAATGGGTGAAAAAAGTATTCGTACAAGACAAAAAGAATGCATAACCTTTATTTAATACTTTGTATAATAATTATTCACTTCTACAGCAACCAATCTCTTGTAGTTCTCAATTAATGATTTGCAAATTTTAGTTGGCATTTTGTCGCATTCTTCTTCGCATATGGTCTTCAAATCCGGGATGTTTGTTGGAGCTCTCGATTGGATTTGAATTTTCAAATAACACCACAAATTCTCGATTGGGTTTAAATCTGGAGACTGACTTGACCATTTCAGGATATTTAAATTATTTTCAGCAAGCCATTTCTTCGTAGATTTTGCAGTGTGCTTAAGATCATTATCTTGTTGGAAAATCCATCAGGAGGAGGTTCAAGATTTTCAACCGAAATCATTAAATTTGCTTCCAAAATATTTTGATATACTGCGGCATTCATTCTACCATTTATTACTGATATATTGTCAGTACCTTTTGCAGAAAAATATCCCCAAACCATAATCCAGCCACCGCTA
Organism: Acanthosepion lycidas; assembly: GCA_963932145.1. Classification (NCBI taxonomy): domain Eukaryota; kingdom Metazoa; phylum Mollusca; class Cephalopoda; order Sepiida; family Sepiidae; genus Acanthosepion; species Acanthosepion lycidas. The sequence continues at coordinate 78,678,851 of OZ010580.1, read as the reverse complement.
AACTTCACTGTTGGAACTGTGTTCTTTTGTTTGAAGACAGTGGCATTTTTTCTCCATACATGATTTCTAGAACTGCGTCCAAACGACTCCATTTTGGTTTCCTTTGTCCATAATACACTTTTCCAATACGATTTTTTCTTATCTTTATGTTCACGAACGAATTTCAAGCTGGCATCTCTTTGCCTTTTCAATAGCAATGGAGTTTTCCGAGGGGAGCGTGATTTAGATTGTTCCTATGAATTTCACTACTTCGTGTCCGTTTAGTTACACAGACACCTGATGAAAGTAAATCTTTCTGCAACTCTTGACGAGAAACTATTGGATTTTGTTTAATTTGACGGATTAATTTCCTCGAAGATCTCGAAGAAATCTTCCGTGAAGCATTTATTCTTCTTTGGTTTTCAATACTTTGGAAATTTTTATACCTTGCAATGAATGAACTAATGGTAGTAAATGTAATATTCAGGTCGTCTGAGATTTTTCTGTAACTTACCTTCTTTCCAGAGTTTAACAATCAGTTCTTTTTGCGAATTTGTCAATTCTTTACCTCTTGCCATGATGATAACCTTCTTGCACGAATATCAATTACAGAATGTTCTGTTTGTATTTTTAAGCTAAAAATAACTACTGATGATATTATTGAAACATTCTAGAATATTCCACTTGAATAATCTAGAGTATTAAAGCAATTTAAATGTTTTAAAATCCGAAATTTGCATTGTACGAATAATTTTTTCACCCAGCAAAATGGATAAATGGGATTTATTTCTATTAAATCAATTTTTTTTCTGTTTTCTATGCATATTTAATTATTATGCATCTGTGTACAGTTAATTATATGAAAAATATGTTTATTCATTAGTTGGAATTACAATAAATTAAAAATTTGTATGTGTACGAATATTTGTTTTCCCCCACTGTATATATAAGTAAAAGGTTTGTCACTTAGCTAATTGATGTAACCTCAGCATCCCGACTCCAGAGTTTCATAGGTGGACCCGTCCGTCTACTCGTCATGGGGCATCAGCAATTTACTGCTTATACTTTTCGATTTTTCTTTTTTTAATTGAACTTATCATTGGTGCAAGTTTCTTTGTTTTTTTCTTCATAATTCATGTGTGCGTATGTGTGTTCTCGCGCATGCGCCCGTCTATGCTGATGTGCGTTCGTGTAGGGCGTCGTGATTATTTCTCCTATTCGTCGCTTTTTTTTCCACTTCACACTCACTCCTTAACCGTTTTTTGTGTTTTTTTTTTCTCCTTTCAATTGCTGCCATTTGAATTCCGGTTTTTCCTGTCGTTTTTAATTTTTGAGCGTTGTAGTCTTTTCTTGAGTTAGGAAAATTGTATCTCATTTTTTACATAAATAATGAATTTTAATGCTTAAATGATAAAATAAAAAATGTTGGTTCACTGTGTCGTGCAAGACAATTTTTCTCTCCAGAATCTATCTTACATATCTATAAGTCTACCATTCATCCTTGCATAGAATATTGTTGTCACATCTTGCCTGGGGGTTTTATTATTTAAAAATTCCAACGAAGAATCTATAATGTTATCGGTCATAACCTGACATCTCGGCTTCAGTCCACCGAACATAATGTAGATTTCCTGTGCCATTTCTGTAAATATTTTCATGGCAACTGTGCTAATGAGCTTTCCTCTTTGGTACCTTGACTCAACGAATTTAAATGCAGTAATAGATTGGTTGAAATGGCTAGGTGTAACCGTAAGTTCTATGCTGACAATTTATTATCTCGCTCTTCTCGCTTGGGGAAATCTTTTTTATGGTTTCTTGCTTTTCAATCAACTTTGATCTTCAAAAAAATTTAAACGCAATGTTAATCGTTATCTTCTGTCTTCTTAATTCATGTCCATTTATTGTTCTCTCTCTTATTCTCATATTCTTGCGTCTTAGTGGCTTTATTGCCTTGCTTGTGGTGAAATGATTAAATATACATATCAAGGCTGAATATAACAGCAATAATTGACAAATAAGTGACAAATTACATTTATTTGTAATATATATATATTCTGGCCATGAAGATTGCGTTCAAGTATAAAACAGACTGTCGCCACTCGATTTTAAACTCAGTGTCCACTTTTATATTTACATACTATCCCTGATATTTGGCACTTTAACACATAAATATAGCATACCTTAAAACTATATTTTATCATATATATATATATATATATATATATATATATATATATATATATATCTGTGTGTGTGAGTGTGTGTGTGTATAACCAGTCGTATATTTTAATATAAGTTAAGTATTATTAAATGAATGTGCTTCGTTTTCAGATGACAGAGGCAGATTATCAAGCCGAACAAGCCAATAAATTTGACAGCCCGGTAGAACAACAACGGAATTTAAGGGCAAAGGTATACTTATTTACTTCCACTACTTATTTACTACTATTTACGTGCAAAAGTATTATTACTTTAGGGTAGGTACCTTTAATAATTCGCTGAAAAAACACCATACCTTGGTGAAGAAAGGCCACAAACTTAATAAAAACAAAGTTTTATCGTCAAATTGTTTATGTTATTATTAAATGGAAACACCCAAGTATTTTTTGATTATTTTAATAATTTTTGAATCCTTTCTAGCACGTTCAAAATTTGCGTTAAAAATCTTGTTTATCTTGCATCAGCAAAGATTAGTATAGGAAATTTTAGCGTCTTTTTTTGCGGTAAAAATACATGGATTTAGAAATTCTTGCAAAAATCAAATAATTGTTGGATTTTAATGAAATATTTTTGTTTGTTTAATATTGGTAAAAAAAACTTTTTTTTTACTTCCTTACTTAATGAAATTTCGAGAAATTAAAATTCCACCCTCTTCATATTTATATTAGTTAAAAGCAGGTCTCCTTGGAGAATTTAAATCATACATGTTTTTTTTTTTTCAAACAGAAACATCATTTACCGAAAATCTGTTCTGAATCGTAAAATAACAAAATGCAATAAAAGTAAGACATTATGGAATTAGAAAGGTTTTTAATTGCTTTTATAAATAAACTAAAATAAGTTCACTATTGTCTTGAGAAAAAAATTTCGATGAATAATAAATTTTTACCAGAAGTGTCTTTATTTTTTAAATTTTAAATAATCCTAATTGGAATAATTTATTAAGTTTGAATTCATTTAAAATTCTGTATTAATTTTAGTCTTTTATATGATATTATTATTCAATAAAAAAACTATATTGACTAATCATAAATGGAAAAGCCTAGTACTAATCATCAAACACTAATATTTTTTTTTAATGAATTTTGAATTTTTTTGTGTATAAGCGTATCGTTTTTTTTTTTTATATACGGACTACCATACACGACATTATCAGAAAATAAGAGCAATAACTATAGTAAAATATTAAATAAAAATAGCTAAAAATATTTAAAATTGAATAACACATCAGTTTACAGAGAATATTTTGTTAAATTTTAAAGATTACCGAGTATTTAAAAATTATATATAAAAGGCGCTCACGTTAATTCAGTTACTTTTTTAACACCTGAAGCCTCCATAGAACAACGTTAGTTGTCAAACCCGTCAATACCTTAAATAAACAGGTACTGTCAGGTTTTAAAAATGCATTCCTGTGCTATTTTAAACTTAAAGTAAATAATATTTGTTTAAAATCAAATGTATTATAGTTTAAATCAGCTAATATTTCTCAAATAGAGTTTCAGAAAAATATATTTTATTTTTGGAAGATTTTTTTAATAAGAGAATTACATTGCGATAAAGGAAGAGATAAAAGGAACGCCCATCACCAATTTAATCCCAAAATGCTTATTGGAAATATTAAATTTAATCTATTAGCTTGAAATTAAAATTAAAATAAAAGCTTCAAGAAAGATTTTTCATTTTAAAAATTCATTTTAAAACTTAGGTATCGCATTTTCTGTGGTGGTACTGTTGCGGAATTTATGCTAAGTAAGATGTGTCAGAAGGTGTGCGTGTACGGTGTACATAATGCATTTATTCACAACATATAAATTAAACGAACTCATATGTATAAATAAAAATAAATCTTGATAGAGATGTTATACGAGATCCGATGAAAAAGTATTGGGTCTGGTGCTATAAAAATAAAACTACAACAGATATCAATTCGGCATTTAGTCTCCTTCAAAGCAGTCCTCTTCCTCGACGTCTCAAAATGTTATTCCTTTCGAATGAGATTTGATTTTTGAAGAGGAAAAAATAGCAAGCGGCGAGACCTGGGGAATGTTGTGCTTGGCCCAAAAACCCGCTGCATACATCACTGATTGAATCTATGTAGTGTGCTGAGACGACCGCACTATGCACACTTTTCTTCTAATCACTGCTGTTAAACAACGGAAGTGAGCGAGACCGTTAGTGTGCGTGACAGAGTTCAAGATCAATCATGCTAAGCGGCGTCACTCTGCATACTTTAGCTCTGTTACCATAGCAACAATCCGGATACATTTTGATCAGACCTCTTATTAATATACAATAGAATATAATTATAACCGTATTAATATAGAATAGAATATAATTACTAAAAATAACTAATGATAATTAAGCACTTTCCGATACAGAGTTACGCCCCTTTTGTTATAATTGACTTTTGCTGATATATTGTCAGAGTTGGAAAAACTTTTTCACGAGACGCGCGACCTGTTGTTAATGCTAACTGAATAGCGAAAGGCCCGTTATTGAACCCATTGAATTAAATAACTTGAAACAACAAGCGTTTCACGATAAAACAATACCCATCACTGTTCTAAAATGTCATTTAAAATAAAAGGAAATATTACATTTAAACACCATTTCTTGATTTTTGGGACCACATTTTAAATCTGAAGTCTGTTAACATCGTCTTAATTATTAAAAGGTAGTTTATCTTTTCTCTCTTTTTTCCTCTTTTCCAGGGTCGAGCAAAAATGGCTGAAGCTTTGAACACCGTCACGGTGTCAACCATCTCTGGTATCCAACTGACCGCTAGCACTTTATCCACTGTTTGCAAATACACAGAAGAGTGCGGCAGAGACGCACAGGTGAATTTATTTTTTGGCAATTAATATTTAAAATATTTTAGCATCGGATAAATTTATGTATCATATATTTTTTTAAATAACAAGAGGTTATGAATTTAACCGTTATTTATTATTTTAACATTTTTATAGCCATGAATGTTGGCTTTGGGAAAGGAGTAATTCTTTCAGGAATGAAGATATTTGAAAAAACAAAAACAAAACAAAACAAAACAAAAAACAAAAAAAAAACGGGCGCAGGTTTATATCTTGATGAAATTCGATAGTAGCGGTCTCGAGAATTTTCTATCCAACTAAGTTACATTCTCTTTTAATAAGTGTGATATTCTTTGTATTAAAATTGTGGTTTAATTTATTTCTATGTATAACTAAATTGTCGTGTAGAATATCCTGTGTTCATAGATACGTTTTTTTTGTTTTTTTTTACATTTCTTCAAGTTTCCCCAATATATTGTCAGGAGCAGTTGTGACAGTTTATTTTATATATACCTGCCTCAAAATTATGATTGTTATGGGTAATTCTGGTTCTGATCATATCGATAATAATTTAATTTTGGTTGCAATTATTTTGTTACTGTTGAGATTGGATAAATTGTTTCGGATAGTAGATACTAAAGTGTTAGTAGGTATTATTGTAGGCCTGTTTTTATCTAGTTTATTCTCATTATATATATATATATATATATATATATATTACCATACATATATTTTTATATATGGCAATATATATATATATATATATATATATATATATATGTATTAGGTTGGTGCAAAAATAATGACGTAATAATGTCGTTTTTTGACGTTAGAAAATACGTCAAAAAACGACATTATTACGTCATTATTTTTGCACCAACCTAATATATATATATATATATATATATATATATATATATATATAGAGAGAGAGAGAGATGTATGGTAATATAATAATATATATATAGCTATTAGCAACTGTATATACGTGCGTTAGCGGGCATACACAGGTAAGTGAAGACATATTTAATTTATTAATTTAATGCTCAAATATATATTAATAAATATGCATATACCTACGTTCGTAGTTCAACTTAGTAAGTTTTAACTTAATTTGACAAAGGACTTCTAAATCAATCAGTAGGGATTGATTAGCTTGTGGTTCACGGCAAGGCGTTCTGCAATTCGTAATTTATAACTAAGATTCTTTTCTTATTGACTAAAGGGAAACTACTCCTATGTTAAGAACAAACAAAAATGCGTCATAGAAAAACGGAATATTCATGCTTTTATGCAATGTATTAATAATGGCACACCGGTCGTTTCTGAATCTACCTGTCTGCTGGGACGGTAAGCCTGTTGCATAGACGCGCCTGATCCTGCCGATTTGTATTTGTTCCACACCCCCAGAGCCAACCTGTTGTTCATACTGAAACCATTTTCAGCGTTACAGTTTCTGAAAGAGAGCGTGTCATCTGGTGGTATCAACGCTCAAACCCTCGGTCACGATGACTTCGCTCTAGTACAACCGTTCACGGTTCCGTCTAATTAACTCTCTAGGCTTGGATCAAGCTGTTGTATGGTTTTCACACACTTCCCAAAGGTGTCAGGTGATCGGATCGCATCCTGAGGGCCGTTATTATTAAGAAGTTATATTCCTGACAAATCGATCATGGTGAAATTTGAATCCGTATCTCATCGACAGAAAACGGACGTCCCATCCACTCGACCACGCGTCCATTCAATGTATTTAATCAAAATCTTATAATGCCTGTTGATAAAATAAAACCTGGAACAGTCCCGATTATATATATATATATATATATATATATATATAATGGACTCTCCTGTTGGTTTCAACGTATGAGGATCTGACAGCTTAATTGATTCAGTTATGAAATTTTATGCGATAATCTTAATTGGCACTTAAGACCCGCTAGTGATTTACAAACGAGGCCACATATGGTGGAAGAGTGAGGACTATGGGATGAGATCACTGTTAGATTGACTGACCTTTTAGATCTTGCTCTCGCTTCTTGCAGACGATTCAGACAAGCAGACTGAAAACTTCTGAGTCAACTAAAACATGATATATATATATATATATATATATATATATATATATACATATATACATATATATATATATATATATATATATATATATATATATATATATATATACAAGTATATGATTGGTGTATACGGAATAAAATCCGATAACCAACAAATACTATTCTTAAAAGAGTGCTCAATACAGAGTAGAGCAGATATAATTATTTATTTAAAAATTTTAACAAAAATATGTTATAAAATCACTACAAAAATACCCATTTTCTTTCAACACCCCCGGTGTCTTATCAAGTGATGATATTGCATGTAAAACATTCAACATCATCACTTGATAAGACAGATATTGCTGATTTTTCTTTTTATTAAGGTTCTATTAGAAGAAGTGTGATTGAATGAAAATACGAATGCTCGGATACTTTTTATGGCTTTCGTTTTGAAGTGATGAAGTTGAATTCACAACGTCTTTTCTTTTTAGTGTTTTATGGTTGATTCATTAGAAAATTAAAATTTTACATGTTATAAATTTCTTTTATGAAAAATTTGTAAACCAAAATAAACAAGAAAAATATGAGAATTTAAAATCTGGTTTGTGACTTTTGGGATCGTCGTATTTATTGTTACCATTGTATTCATTAATGCAGAAAGCTGTTTCACAAAATATCGTGAAGATGTCAGACACACTGAAGAACCTCGGATCGGAAACGCCCCGTGAGGAGTTGTCTGTGGCTGGGGAGAGCTTGTTGGCTGTCATTGGCGAAACCCTTGAGGTAAGTTCTGTTTTGTAATACTATTGTTATACACCAATGCCAATATTAGTCGTATACCTACAAGGAAATATACAGGCATTCATTGACCGAGCAGCCAGTAAAAGAAGTTTTTATGAAAATCGGTTTATCAAGTCCAATAGGTGTTATCACTTTTTCCATCTCGATCTATAAAAGGCAGGATGTATGTGTGTGTGTGTAACGAATGCACGGCCGCAATTTTCGACGGATTTGCACCAACATTTACATGCACACGCTCCAAGTTAGCGGGAAGGCCAATACCGACTTTGCCTTTCCCAACTTCCATGGATAGTGGAAATAATCGATTTTTCATGCTTCTACGGCAGTTTTCATGTAGTTTGCGGCCATTTTCTACTGGCCAGAGTGAGAGTCTATAGTGATTTTCCAAGCGTAGCTTGGATGTGGCACAAGGCCGAAAGTAAGGGGCACCCAATGAGGATTGAACTCACTACTCAGCCGTAATTGTCCTAGCGAGACAAGCTTGCTAACCATTACGCCACCTCGAGGTGCCCAAGATTGAGAGCCTATAGCTGGCTGCCACGAATAGGCAGGAAGATTCTATTGGCCAGCGTGAGAGCCAACAGCTGACTCACACGAATGTTAACTAGCATGCTAGCATGCAAAAAAAATAAAAATAAAATAAAAAAAATCGATAGCTGCATTCGTCACAAGTGGGAAAAATTGAAATCTGCATGGCACTTTCCTCCAATTGGCTCATTCGCTTGCTTAAACTCAACGTTAATTCTGATTCCGCAGAATTGGGTTGGGTGTGAAAAAGTATTTGTTGTTAACATTCTTTTTTCATTCGGTTTTTCCAGTTACGAGTCCTTTTTTAAAGCCGATCGTTTTGTGTTCATTTTGTTTAGTTCTTTTTTTCGTAGCAGATTTAATGTTTAGTATAGAGCTTAGAAAAATTTGCAGTGTAAGATAGGCAAGAAGTAAGGCATGTAGCAACATCAACACGGCAAAGGGCACTACTTTAAAGGCAAAGAAGAGTAAAAATATTTTAAGTCAAGTGATAGCGATTGCTGTATGAGTCGTACGATTTTTGAATCAAGCATGGGCAACGCCGGGCTATGCTGCTAGTTATTGATTATTTTCTACGGCTTATCAACCTTTGCAGGTCATTTAAAGCCAGAAAATATTTTTAGATTGTAAGAAATTATTTTTGGTGATAATAATGGTTTAGTGATACACGTCTTCTTAATTAACTCATAGCTGGAGGAAGAGAGGTGGGTTCATACCTTTGCAATTGGAACTTGGCTCTCCGATTAATAATTTCGAGATATTATCCATTTACACCACCGGCACATCGAAGTATTCCCAAGCGGTCACCCATCTAGGTAATGACCATAATTGACGTTACTTAACTTCGGTGATCGTATAGGAACTGCTGTTTCAGCGTGATGCGGCCGTAATCATCATAAGGGTTTCCTTCCTAACCATTTATTTGAAGTAGTGTCAAATTTAAACATCTTGGTTATATCATTATTTTCTTTTAGAGTGACGTGTTATCCATTTTAGTTGTTGAAAGTTCTCGGGTGATGTGATTTCTTTATTTGGTACAGTTCTTTGTGATTCTGTAGCGTCAGTCCACAAGAAGGATGGTCTTCGCCAAGACCCACAGCCTCAAAGCAATTTTTAACTATCGATTGATCTTAGAAAGTGAAAGCTTACAGTTTAGATATATCTGAACGGGTCTGGCGCCATGTATGGCATCCATATCACTCTCGATCTGAGGAGGAGTTTTTAGGTCAATGTTTTGGTTTCGTAACAGTTTGCGGTGTTGGACGAAACTATCCTCTGGCGCATGTTCAGTTTCCTTTTTTCCTGTACTATATTTGTTATAAGTGATCCATACGCTGAGATATATAAAGTGTTTGGTATTTACTAATACATCATCCTGAATTTTTATGATAGATTTAGGGTAAGTGTCATCAATACTTTCATTCCAGATCAGTTTCTGTTTTGGAATTGTTTCCCTTGAGTTCTATTCACTTGCTAGAGGAGGATGATTTTCTGCTCAAGATCATTCTTATATATAAGTCATATAGCTATATTTTTTCTAAAAGACTTGAAGCAAGAGAAATGTGGTTCTACAGATTAATGCTAAGGATACCATGGACCGAACATGTAAGCAAATACGAGATTTTAGAGAAAATGGAAACAAAAAAGAAACTTATGCTTAACATCAAGAGACATTTGAAATTTCTGGGGCACATAATGAGGAAGGTGGGCTTGGAAAATCTGATACTCACAGGACAGATTGAAGGCAAGAAGGACAGAGGAAAACAACGCATAACATACTTGACGAACTTTAGTAAATGGATTGTGGAAGAGGATTTAGGAGAAAAAACGAAAAGACAAAATTTATTAAGAGCTAAAGAGAACTGAAAATTGTGGAGAGCCATGATCGCCTAGGTCATGGGTGTACACCGTACATAAAGAAGAAGCTGCTATGCTGTTAAGATATTTTAGCGTTAGTAAATATATTATGACGGCGAAGTACTGAGGAATTATGTATTAGAGTGTACATAAGAAATTGTTTATCTTAAAAAACAACTTACTGATCAGTGACAAATCAAGGGAAGTGAATCTATTTAGAGACAAGAGAAAGGATAGATTGTCGACCACAGCAGAAAGTAATGATATTTTGGTATTGACCGAAGAGAACAGCATTGCTACAGTAGTAGCAGGGCAGTAAGAACTTAAAACCGATCTGGGAGAGACAGGCGAATGTTTGTGCAATGCTTTTTTTGACTATAATGTTCACCCTTTACAAGGACCGGGAGCCACTCGAGGTAGAGGGTTACATTAGGAAGTAATCTGTGCTGATAGGAGTGGAATATTAACAGAATAAGATTGTAGTGATCAGGGAAACATCCTCTTGGGGGTCTGTTCCATAGAGCAATCGTCCGGAGGAAGAAGCTGTTCGAATGGAACTTACTTCCCACCAATGGAATACGGAAGGAATGTGGTTGGTTTGCTATTAGGTTGGTGCAAAAATAATGACGGTTTTTGACGTATTTTTTGACGTCAAAAACCGTCATTATTTTTGCACCAAGCTAATACTATGTAAGTGGCATGGCGTGTCCTTGCCATGAAGGTTTGAATTTGCAGGACCAGGGAAAGTAGTTTGTCCGATCAGTTTCCGTGTAAGTATGGAGAGAGCAGCGACAAGGCTTGCCTCATCTTGCTTGAGAGAGAGGTTGGAAGGTGGAGAACAAGGACCTCAGAGACGCTTTTGGACTACCAAGGCTGAAGAGTCAGGTATTGGCAACTCTCGCTCAAATATGACAACAGTATTCCATTACTGGACTGATCTGGCTCTTATAAAGGTAGAGGATAGCAGAAGGAGTCAAGTACAGGGAGCCGACCATTTTTACTTGCATCCTTAGCAATGGATCATGTGTATAAATTCCATTTAAAGTCAGTTTGATTGATTGATTGTTTGGGTTTTATGGCATATCAACCACTGTGGGTTATTTAATGCCAAATCCAGTTTATATGAATTTTAAATGCCTATTTTGTATGGAATAAAAAATGTATAGCTGGCAACATTATTGTTTCAAAAAAAAAAAACGTATAGCTGGCAACATTACTTTTTTACAAAAAAACTTAGAGCTGGCAACATTATTGTTTCAAAAACTTAGAGCTGGCAACATTACTTTTCTGAAAACATTATCTGAGACCTTGCTGTTGGATGCAGTTTATCGCCGTACCCAGGACGTGGATGTAGTTTATCATCATACCCAGGACGTGGATGTAGTTTAACGTCATACCCAGGACGCGGATGTAGTTTACCGTCATACCCAGGACGCGGATGTAGTTTACCGTCATACCCAGGACACGGATGTAGTTTACCGTCATACCCAGGACGTATTTAAAGTCAGGTGTAAGCTTGAGACGCAATAGTCTTTTCAAGGCATGGAACCTCCACAAGGGGACATCCATTCGTTCTGACTGGTCGTAGTTCGGGGTCCGATTGGCGATGATGGAATGTAACTAGCTTGGTAGGTTTTATTTACTTTTCATGCTTTTTATCGTACAGTGTATTTAAAGATCAACTTTGATATTAAAGAGGACAGTAAATAAATGACTAGATAAAAGAATAATGACTGGTGTGTCAGTTTTTGTGGAATGAGATCCAGGTGAACCTAGGTTCGTGTTGCAACAGGTGACTTTAATAATGACTGGCAGTAGAATAAATTTAATCGCAAATGATAAGAGAATTTATTCTTTTGGCGCAGAATTGTTACTTTGGAATTTTATGACTGCCGTATAAAACTGCATCAGTTTGTTGCAGGCAGGCCGAATTAAAACGGAAAATGTCAGTAAAGTATGATGAAAAAATAAATATCAATAAAAAGTAGTCTTGGCATTCGTGCAACGTATAAAAATATTTGTTATAGTCAAAATGGCCGCATCTATCTATCTATCTATCTATCTATCTATCTATCTATCTATCTATCTATCTATCTATCTATCTATCTCAGTTCTCTCTTCATATCTATCTATCTATCTATCTATCTATCTATCTATCTATCTATCTCAGTTCTCTCTTCATATCTATCTATCTATCTATCTATCTATCTATCTATCTCAGTTATCTTTTCATATCTATCTATCTCATTTCACTCTTCATATCTATCTATCTATCTATCTATCTATCTATCTATCTATTTGTTCATATCTATCTATCTATCTATCTATCTCATTTCACTCTTCATATATATCTATCTATCTATCTATCTATCTATCTCATTTCACTCTTCATATCTATATATCTATCTATCTATCTCATTTCACTCTTCATATCTATCTATCTATCTATCTATCTATCTATCTCATTTCACTCTTCATATATATCTATCTATCTATCTATCTCATTTCACTCTTCATATCTATCTATCTATCTATCTATCTCATTTCACTCTTCATATCTATCTATCTATCTATCTATCTATCTATCTATCTCATTTCACTCTTCATATCTATCTATCTATCTATCTATCTATCTATCTATCTCATTTCACTCTTCATATCTATCTATCTATCTATCTATCTATCAATCTATCTATCTATCTATCTCATTTCACTCTTCATTATCTATCTATCTATCTATCTATCAATCTATCTCATTTCACTCTTCATATCTATCTATCTATCTATCTATCTATCTATCTATCTATCTATCAATCTATCTCATTTCACTCTTCATATCTATCTATCTATCTATCTATCTATCTATCTATCTATCTATCTATCTATCTCTTTCCATATCTATCTATATATCTATCTATCTATCTCATTTCACTCTTCATATCTATCTATCTATCTATCTATCTATCTATCTATCAATCTATCTCATTTCACTCTTCATATCTATCTATCTATCTATCTATCTATCTATCTATCTATCTATCTATCTATCTCTTTCCATATCTATCTATATATCTATCTATCTATCTCATTTCACTCTTCATATCTATCTATCTATCTATCTATCTATCTAAGCTGTCATAGGTATTAGGTATTTACTGTTATAAATTATAGATATTTAATATTTACTCACCTTTTCCTCGTGAGACGATCACTGAAGAGCGATCTTTTTTTCTTTTGTTTCCAGTAAGGTTCACTCTGTACAAGGCCCGGGGGCCACTCGAGGTAGAGGGTTATGATAAAGGGTACTTTATATGGATAGGAGGGGAAGATAACGGTTGACTCTAGACTTGAACAAATTAAGATTGTAGTTATCGGCGTAAAAATTCTCCAAAGGGGGGGGTCTGTTTCATAGGGCAGTGGTTTGCGGGAAGAAGCTGTTTGAGTGGAACTTCTCGCCAATAGAATACGGAGGAAATGGTGGGGGGGGTTGCTACTATGTAAGTGACATGGCGGGTCCTAGCCGTGAAGATCAGACCTGGTGGAACCAAGAGGTGCAGTGTGTCCGAGCACCTATGACAGCTTAGATAGATAGATAGATAGATAGATAGATAGATAGATATGACGAGTGAAATGAGATAGATAGATAGATAGATAGATAGATAGATAGATAGATTGATAGATAGATAGATAGATAGATAGATAGATATGAAGAGTGAAATGAGATAGATAGATAGATAGATAGATATGAAGAGTGAAATGAGATAGATTGATAGATAGATAGATAGATAGATAGATATGAAGAGTGAAATGAGATAGATAGATAGATAGATAGATAGATATGAAGAGTGAAATGAGATAGATAGATAGATAGATAGATAGATAGATAGATAGATAGATATGAAGAGTGAAATGAGATAGATAGATAGATAGCACCTTGGTAGTAGCGATAGAGCAATGAGAGGCTCGCCACCTCCCGCCTATGTGAGAGAGAGGTTGGAGTGTGGAAAATAATTCTAGAGACTTCTCTTACTGAAATGAGAATATTACTGAGATTGTGTTCAGTGAGACGAGGGAAGTTGGGGGAGGGCATTGCCTTTGTTATCTCAGGCCATTTATAATTAATGGGCACAACCGCTTTGTCTGATTTCACAATTTGGTTCGTGATCTTTCAGAATTCGTGAGATCCAATTTGTTTATTTTTAACCTTGGCCTGGACAGATCACGCGTAGTTGCACTTTGCATTTTCCAGGATTCTCTTATAGCGATGGCGGGCGGTTCTGAAGGAAGTAAAGGCTAGACTACATCGCCCCTTGCGATAGATTTTGAAGTAGTTATTCCGGTGAGCTATGGCTGCAGCGCATTCAAGGATTAACCAATGTTGACTGTTTGGTTTTTGCTGGAGTATTTTGGTGGGTATAAATCACTCCATTTCAGAGATGATCCATTCGGAGATTAAGGCAGTAGTTTTGGGGGCAGTAAGTTTGAAGGAGGTTGGAAGAGGAGTTTCCGTCATGTAGGACCGGAAGCTGTCCCAGTCTGCCTCCACATAGCGAAAAACCGTTCTATGGTACGCTAAATCAGGGGATGTCATTGGTTTGGAGTCAATCTGAATACTTGGGAACGATCTGACGTGCCAACGGGGCCTAAAACTTTTTCTGAGCACTTGTTAGGTTAGGATGTTAGAAAAAGGTCGAGGAGATTCGCCAGCTGTTCCGTCGCATCCAGGATTCGGGTAGGTTTTCAATGATCTTAGTTAGTTCATATGCGATGGAGAAGTCTCTGCACTTTCTGCCTTCCACATCAGTTTTGTTGGAGTAGAATCTTTGTGGTGAACATTGAAGTCACCGTATATGTGAAAGTTGGCCGGTAGAAATTCAGTGAGGATATTGTCAATCCTCTCTGATATTCGATCAAAGATTACCGACCCTTCACCCTGAGGATGATACAGGGCAAAGACAAATGTGGTACTATGGATAAGTGACACGCGGAAACACATATACGGGAGATCAGGGTCCTCGTTTTTTGTGTCACTGCCACAGGGAAACTCGTCATAGGCACCGAGGCCGTGACCGTGGCGATTTAGGTAGTCGTATTTTGTTAAAATGGGTGAGTAGCCCAGGATTGTGAGCTCCTGCAATGGGATTGAGGCATTGATACCCATTTCAGACAGGAACAGGATGTCAAGTTTAGATTGAAGAAGATCCCTTACATTGGTATAAGAGATGATATAACTGGGGTCAATTTTATTTTGAGGTTGGGTTTGCTAGTTTTATTCGTTTTCAATTTGATTACTTTCATGTTTGTTTTGCTTGGTTTGGTGAATAAGTAGTAAGCAGTGAAACAGAGACCCATTGGACATTCACGAAGAAATAACCTGGGTTGACTCTCTCGGAGATACTCCCGTAACAGTACCCATCATCATAACATCGAGAGGCCCCACCGGAGACTACTGCACGATCTAGAAACCATTCATAAAATGGCAGTACAATAGACCTGATATTAGAAACTTGCTGATAGGATAGCCTGCTTCGAAGTTACTCAAAGGTTCGGATTCCTGACTATCTCAGTAACAATAATTGCCGCAGCTTGCTAGGTAGCATTTTATGAAAGTTTAAGAAAGTTAACTCTTTCTTCTTTTTATAAAGGTGACGTGACGTTTCAGATCTATATATGGAGGAACAAAAATAAGAATGATGCTTAAGATGTTAAGAGTTTTTAGTACGTCATATTATTCAGGCTATTATCTTCGTCAGCAAAAATAAGACTGACGTTTAAGAGATTAAGAGTGTTAAATAAAAATTATTAAAACAGATATTATACAGAATATTGTCCAATAAAACTTTTAAAAATAAAATTACGCCTAATTGATTCTTTGGATATTCTTATTGCCGCAGTAAAACAAATTAAGGACAATAATCCAAATATTCCGAAGTTGTATTGTCGAAGCCATGTTCTCTCAACAGAAGGCGACGAGAAAGCAATTTGCGTCTTATCTTATCTTCTATTATCGAATTCATTTATTGTTAATCCTACACTTATGAGTGGCCAATACAAAATAATGTACGAAGATTATAGAACTTTTCATTTGTAGGAATGGAAAGAGAATATATATATATATATATATATATATATATATATATGTGTATGTGTGTATATATATATATATATATATATATATATATATATATATATATATATATAAGTATTTATATATTATATTTGCGGTACTTGTTAGAAAGCGCGGTACTTATTAGAAAGCGCTCAATATATTTGTCTGACGATCGCAAAAGCGTGAGACAAACTCACATCAATCCAAGCAAATAGATGTGCTAATATATATATATATATATATATATATTAGCACATATTTTTTGTGGATACCCATATTTGAGTAGACGCTCCGTTTATTTATTAAATATTATATTTATTTATTTTCGTCTACCGGCCTGAATAATGGGTATCCACAAATATGGGTATCCTTTAAAAAAAAATAACGTTCACGTGATAAAACTGGCAGGTTAATAAATAAAAATCTATTATTTTATAAATGACATACACGCACACATATTTCAAAATCGATATTTTATTAATCCGACAGATTTGATCGCTTTAAACGTTATTTTTAGTGGATACTCGTATTTGAGTCGGCGCTACGTTTATTCATTAAACAGTATATTTATTTATTTTCGTCTACCAGCCTGAATGTCCGAGAGATTTTATTAAAGAAAAAAAAAAAAAAAAATGCGCTTTCCGATAGATATCGAACCTGGTCCTTAAGGGTGGAGGAAGCTACCGTTTAGCCTGGCACGTCTTGCCAACTTGGCCACGGCGAACAATCAGTCAGACGAAATTTCTTCTGCCGTAGAGCTCTCGAAGTTTTTCATATCCAAACGTAAACAAAGGGAATTTTAGAATGTTTATTTTTTTTTTATTTATTCCACAGATTTTTATCACTTTAGACGTTATGTTTTAGTGGATACTCATATTTGAGTAGACGCTCCATTTTTTTTTTATTAAACAATATATTTATTTATTTTCGTCTACCGGCCTGAATGTGCGAGAACTCTTATTTCGCTCTCCGGCAAGAATCGAATCTGTGTCCCTCAGGGCCAGCCGGAGAACGCAGGCCGATAGAGTGATAGACGTAATATAATACACACTGCTCAATAAATAAAGTGGGTCTATTTCAAATACATAATACTATTACATTTGAAGTTATATATATATATATATATATATATATATATATATATATATATATATATATATATTAACTATAATAAATAACTTCATGTCGATAAAGATATCACAGTATTAGAATACAAAAAGAAGGAGAAAAACACATATAACAGTTAACACGAATTGTTTTTTTCCTCCTTGTTTTTGCATCAGAAGTGATACAACAAATGATTTTGGAGGTGCTAGGTTAAATTCTAACAAGTGCGTTTTATTTCTTGTTCGGCCACGCCTTCTATCTTTTAACATATCTCCATCTTGAATAAATAGGTAATTGTTCTAATGAACTTTCTTCTATGGCACTTAGACTTCATGAATTTAAGCGCAGTACTAGATTAACGGCAAGGTCTCACCAGTTTACAGTTAAATGGTTTGATGTAAGCGTAATTTCTATGCTAACAGTTCCTTCTGTCGCACTTCTCGCTTGTGGAACTCTCTTCCGGCGTCTTGATTTCTAGTCAACTTGATCTTCAAAAATTTAAATGCGATGTCAATTGTCATTTTCTGTTTTCTTAATTTTTTTTTATTGTCCTCTCTCCTTATTAGTATTCTCTAACACTCAGTAACCGCTTGCGTCTTAGTGGCTTTATTACCTTGCTTGGGGCGAAATGATTAAAAATATTTAAAATTACAATGCCTTAAACAAATCAGTAATTGTATTTATTGCGATATTATTGAGTTTATATTAATTTTATTCTATTTAGTTTTACAACGTTTTCCTGTCATAATTATTAGGTGCATCAAGTTGGGGATCAAGTAACAGCAAACCTCCTCAATATTCCAATACGCTATTCAATGTTATTAGATGTTTACAGATGGTTTTAGTATAGATATCTTAAAAACATTACTCTTTTTTTTTTTTTTTTACAAAACAGGAAATGGAGGTATGAAATTAATACGTTTTTTGTTATTTCAGGCCACGAATTATCACATCAAAGACCCTTTGATTGAGGACATGGAGAATGTCGCCGATACAATGGTGTACGACACTGACCTGGACAGTTCACAAGGATGTAAGTTGATCGAAATTAATTTGCATTTTTCTTCCAGTTTTGTTAGAACAATAATTACCTGCCTCGTCAGTCATGTATCGAAAGATACATGACTGACGAGGCAGATTTTTTCCGCAGTAGGTTGCCATTTCTTTCTGCGTTAGACCAGTTGCCATCCAAGGTTATAGAACTCGGTCTGTCTTGCTATTTACTCATAGCTGGTGGGAGGAGAAGAAGAGGATTCATACCTTTCCCAAGGGTATTAGCACACAATTGAATGTAATGGAGTCAAGTGGAATTCGAACTCGGCTCCTCGATTTCTCAATCGAGTTCGAATTCCAGTCGAATCCATACACGTAACGTGATATCTGTTTTCATATATGGTAGTGAATGCTGGACAATCTCCTCAAAGATGGAGAAGAGACTTGAAGCAACCGAAATGAAGGAAGGAAGCTGAGTATATCATAGACCGAAAATGTGAGCAACGATGAAGTTTTAGGGTAAATGGAAACAAAAGGAAACTAATACTTAACATTAGGAAGAGACAGTTGAGGTTTCTTGGCCACATAAGCGGAAGGAAAGACTGGAAAATCTTATGCTAATGGGGCAAATTGAGGGCAAGAGGGACAGAGGAAAACAACGCATAAAATACTTAATGAGCTTGACTAAATGGATAGGGGGAGCAGGTTTTAGGAGAAATAACAGAATGCCAAAGTTTATTAAAAGCTACAAGGAACAGGAAGTTGTGGAGAGCCATGACCACCTACGTTCCAAGGTGACACGACACATAAAGATAAAGAATACCTTATATGGTAGTGGATGCTGGATAATTTTACCGCAAAAGAAGAAGTGAGATGAGGCAACCGAGACGTGCGCCCATAGAAGGATGCGGAGAAGACCATAAACTGAAGAATGGGAGCAACGGGAACGTTTTAAGGAAAATGGCAACAAAAAGGTCAATTCTGTTTAGAATCTGAAAGAGACGGCAGGCATTTCTGGGACACATAACGAGGATAGAAGGCTTGGAAAATTTAACACTCATAGTGCTTATCGAAGGCAAGAGGGGCAGAGTGAGTCAGCGAATGATCTACATAACGAGGTAGTGTAAATGGATAGCAGAACAAAGAATGGTCTCGGGGATTCCAAACCGCTGGCAGTACATTCCTCGAAGCACTATAGAGAGAGGGTTGGTAGATACCGACACAACGTGACAGTGGTCGCGGAGACTGGGTAAATTTTGTCCTTGATATTGAACTGACTTTGGATCGCATCTTACTACTGGCGGATGGAAGAGGGAAAAGGTAAATTTTTAGATTTCGTGTACTACTTAATTTGAAACTAATATAGAAGTTTTGATCAGATACGGCACGGATAAATAAACGAAAACATGTACATTGTGGGAAAATTAAATAAACAATAAATAAAATAATAATGAAAAAACAACCAAAAAATTCCCATGATGCTAATATTAAAGGAACCGGACATTTTATTATCCCAACTGGTTTCGTCAAACATCCATTAGGTGACACTGTTTAAGCATATATAAAACAAACATTTTTTTTCCTCTTGATCTTCCTACTTTGCTCCAACATGTAGTAGGACGTAGTCAAGGACGTAGACGAGGACGTAGATGAGGACGTAGATGAGGGCGTCCTCGCTGGTCCCCGTTAGTTCCTCGATCCGTCGACGACTGAACTCTCTTTCCACTTTGCAACGCCCAGCATTCGCAAGTATCTTTCAAAATTTTCATCTGAAGTAAATCAATGTTTTCTTTGGTTCTTCCAACTCAGCGCAAGTCTGAGTTGGAAGAACCAAACGTTCGACCACTATAGCCATGCCGACCCTCCAACGATGAAGTAATTACAAACTTTTCTTTGGTCGTTCCAACTCTGCGTGAAGTCGTGAGCATTTAGATGTTAGCATTGCTGTAAACATTTACAACCCTTAGGAGCGTGCTGGAATACTTAGATTCGTTGTTACTTGAATTTCAATGGAAAATACCAGATTCAACTGATTTGCACACACCGTAAGGGATATTAATAATAAGCTGGAAGAAAGTTCCACAAACGAGAAGTCCGAGAAAAGAAACTGTTAGCATAGAACTTACAGTTAGCTATCAATTTCAACTATAAACTGCAACCAATCTAGTACTGCGCTTAAATTCATAGCGTACCATAGAGGAAATTTAATCAACAATTTCTGAGGAAGTATTTATAGAAAAGGCACAGGCAAGCTACATTACTATGGTGGGAAAGTGACTGAAGCCGAGATGCCAAGTTAGGAACAATGAAATTACGGATATTTCTTTTGATTTTATCAAGGATCTCTAAATATATGGTAAGGGTACCAGACCTGATATGACAGCAATATTCAAAGCATGGACGAATGGTAGATATATAAATGTGTAGCATAGATTCTGGCAAAGAAAAGTTGTCTAGCACAACACAGTGAACCAACTTTCATGGCAGCAGACTTAACAATTGTCTCAATTAATCGATAATTGCTATTCTAGATAAAGAACGTTCTATTATTTAATTTGCAGCAATATCTTCGGGAGATCCTGCCAAAGGGATTAATGAACTTAAATATCTGGCTAACAAAGAACAGCAAACGAAGGAGGTCAGTTTTATTTTTTATTTTATTTTATTTTGCGATTAAATAAAATATCATTCCTGATGGTTGTCGAGGTGGTGAATTACAAGTGAGGAATGAAAAAAATTGAATGGCTGATTCTATCTTTTCGATGTTAGTGAATCGGAGGAAGGATTAAAAATATTATTTTAAAAAAAGGCTTTAGAAAAGCCTCCATGTTTTCAATCGATATGTTAAGTAGGTTTTAAGGCGCGCGTGTGGGTGTGGGCGGGGGGGGCTAATCCGAAATTTCTCTTTCTTTTATGTATTTATGTATCTCATCTCTACGTATTATTTTGTTTCGTTAGTCTGTTCATTTCTCACTCTCTCTCTATCGCTCTTTCCCACTCTCTCTAACTGTCTTGTTCATTTCTTTCTCTCTGAAATTCTCTTTATTTCAGTACAAACACACACACACACACACACACACACACACACACACACACAGAGTATTGTACAATAAGCACTATGACCAGAAATAATCCTTTTTTTTTCCATATGACTCCAGGGTGTCTAGTAAAGCGGTAAATTTATTATCACTGTTTTATCTTTCAGGAATAATTGACCTTGAATAACCTTGAACAAATTTTTTGAACATTCATAATTTTGAATAATCATTCGACTCTCGCGTAATTACTTAACTCTGATTGGTTCTTTTATAATTGATTAATTGCTCCTCGATCTTGTGACCCGTCATTTAAAGGTTATTTGCAGACAACGTTCGTCTTTCTTTCTGCCATTCGTATATGGCTAAACAACTCACTGATTTCGAGCGACAAGTCATCGTACTTTTCAAAGAAGAACATCCGACGTGGGGATTGACGAAATCTGCAGAAATTCTTCGTGAATTGTTCAGTCACATCAGCCGTCACCAGTTTTCAACGGTTGTCTCGCGGCTTTCGGAATTTAGCCCTTTTTTTTTACAGGGTACCCTGTGTAAATTAAACACTCCAGATCACGAATAACAATATTTTCATTTAATTTTGTAAAGGTTAATAGGAGATCCAGTTTGTAATGTACATCATACTTATTATAAAACCCAGGTTGTGTGTGTGTGTGTGTGTGTGTCTGTACGTTTATATATTGGATCGGATTTCCTACATTTTTCAACCGATTTCAACAAAACTTCATAGGACTACGTCAAATTACCTTGCGGTGGTTCTGACAGCGCCAAAAATTGGAAAAACACTATTGTTTTTGCACGAAATCAATTTGAAAAAACGATTAAGAGGCATCGCGAGAATGTAAGGGGGACAACTCATATCAAGTTATACTTATTATAAAACCCAGGTTGTTTGTGTGTTCATTTATATATGGGATCGGATTTCCTACATTTTTCAACCGATTTCAACAAAACTTCACTTTTTTTTTTGGCAGGTAGTGTTTCTTATTGTTTTTCACACTTTTTTCTTTATTTTTACATTCAGAATGCTTTAAAAATTCCATTTACAAGACAATTGTTTATAATAAAATTGTATTCAATCGGTAGACTCATAACGACTGAAAACAATGTTTTTGTTTGAGTTTGACCATTTTGTAAAAAAAAAAAAAACTAATTAAGACATGCGTGTCCGTCAACCTTAAACGATAATCTTTGTCAATTTTATTTTTCAGTCTTTATGATGGTCGATACTTGATCTATCTCTTACTGTTACATCCCCGGGTAACGCCGGGCGCTACTGCTAGTTCATTATAAATTGATCGCCTTACAGAAGCCAAAACAAAATATCCTGATACGTTGTGATTTATTCAAATGCAAAAAAAAAAAAAAAAGAAAAGAAAACCTTTTGAAATCTGATGTTCTTTTTTCCTATATTACTATCGATGAAGCCCTACAGATACTTATTTTATATGCCATGACCCTTTAAGACGTAGGAGATCATTGTCCTCTGCATCTTTCTGTCATTGTAGCTCTTAATGAATTTTGTCTTTTTGTTAATTCTCCCAAAACTTGTTCTATCACCCATTTACTCAAGCCCATCAAGTATTTTACGCACTGCTTTCCTCTTGCCCTCAATCTGTCTTGTGAGTATCAGATTTTCCAATTCCCCCATCCTCATTACGTGCTGCCAAAATTCCAATTGTCTCTTCGTGGTGCTAAGTATAAGTTTCCTTTTTGTTTCCATTTTCTCTAAAACTTCGTCTTTGTTCCCATGTTCGTTTCCAGATTATGAATTTCAAATAAAAAAAAAAAGATAAACTTAAATGACGAATTGGATGCTCTATTATCTTATAAAATTTAGTCATTTTTTTTTTCATTTGATATTCGTAGTCAGAAGTGGTTAATCTATAATAATAAGAAAAAATTGAAAAAAAAGTTTATTTTTAGTTGTAGTGGCTATTTTACAATTCTATCCATTTTCTTTAAGACTTTTGATATCTAGGCCGGCAGTTTTTAATCCATGTTTTGCGATTTTGTCTATTCTAATATTGTTTCAAATTATTTTATTTAGTTATGTTTTTATATAAAAAAAAATCAAATAAGTCGAGCGTGTAACTTGTAGTCATAACATTACGAGGATGTCTGAATAAACAACATCAAAATATTAAAGAAACTCAACGCAACTCTTCATTCTTAATCAAATAGTAACTACATGCAAGATGTTCGGGCAGTGTAACAGTTATCGGCGCGGAAAGTGAAATTGGCTTGCCGGGTTCAAATTCTATTGCTTTTACTCAGAACTAATTCCCTCGAAATCGGCATGAATCCATCTCCCTCCAGTTATAGGCTAAATAACAGAGCAGACTAATCTCTTTTGTCTTGGTTTGCAGCCAGTCTAGGAAAAGGAAAACACTGAATTCGATCCGGTGACGGGAAGCTCTAAACGGGAATTCCTTGAATTGAAACTAAGTCTGGCTATTCACTATAATTGATCCTACAGCGGCCTCTCAGGGACTTATTTTGCCACTGGATTATGGAGGAATGTCGTGAGAGAGGGTGTGAATTTATGCACCCACCAAAAACAAAATCCAACTATACATACGCCAGGGGTGGCCAAACTTAAGGTAAAAGCCACATACGGTAAAGTTCAGATGTCTGAGAGCCGCAAGACAAACAAAATGACACATGGCAGAGAAGGCACAACAGTTTAATTCCTTTAATGGTGAATGCAAGTTCTTCATTCCACTCTGGCTTGACATTTCTGTTTTCATCTTCATATCTTTGTTTCTTACAATTTGAGGAGGCCATCTTCCGTCCAAAATTTTCATAGGCACTTTTAAACATAACTTGTATCCGAAGTGTACCAACTAGGTCTGCGCGGTTCAATGACTTATATTACACTGCATTAATGTACATCACGTTAACCCCCTTACCCATGAACGCAGTCTGCTGACATCCCTCTCTAACCTTTGATTTAATATCAAACTCTCCCACCATTCCTTACCAACACTAAAGAATAATGTCTCATTCAGATCTAGCATTAAAATTAGGATTTAAATTATTAAATATTTTTACTATGAACGTTTAAATTCAATGGAGTCCCAATTCAACCCATTAAATAATTATAAAGCTTGAAATCTTTCTTCTTTAGCTTTTATATTAACTGTGATGACAAAAGGAGCTCGGACGCATATTAAAAGTAATTTCGCTACCCCTGATATATGCTGTTCCTTTTTAAGTGAAACATCATAATCATCCCTTACAATGGATAACAGAAAGCGTACTTTAGTTTGCTATTTTCTTTCTTTATTCGAGTAACGGTTGATTTTATTTTTTATGCGGTATCAATTAAACACAATCAGTAATTGAATTACTGTTGCTTTTTTCTTTTTTTTAGGCTCTTAAAGAATCAAAGAAAATCATGGGTTCGATGGGGGCTGTGACAAAAACGTTATCAAGTTCTTTAGTGCCAGGCGAAGACCCAATGAATATGGTTACGCCCAAAATGGCTGTCAGCATAGCCAAGTCTTCGGCCAATGATCTGAGCAACAAAAAAATGGGAGAAGGACGTGGTGGTTTTAAACTTCCAGATTGGTGCAGTATGAAAGGAGGAAATTGTGACCCCGACGAAGTTGTTGCCCTTGAGGTAAGTACAGAACAACGTTACCTGGATATAGAACTTTGATTTTAACCACTTAGCTGCTTAAGTTTCTACATTTTTCTTTAGCAAAAGTTAAATAAAGACTTGGAAAAGAGTGTTCGTATTTGATTTATCTCCAGATCCTTACCTGACACTTTTGCACCTGATGATCTATTTTCATCATTATTTTCTTCAGAATTTGAATCAAAACTATGGACTTGTGTCGGACCGTCGCTGTCAAGTGCAACGCCTGTGATCGATAGTGATTGTTTTTTGCAGTTTTATCGACTCAAAATTTTTCATCTAATAAGTTGTGTGCTCGTGGTTTTGTGGCGTGATGTAGAACAGTGACCTCCAAACTTTTTTAAACCACAAACCGGCTTCACGCTGGACAATCTTTTTGCGGACCGGTAGTGGCATGTATGTGTAATTTAAGTGCATTTTGATAAAGGGAGCAATAATAAAAAGAGCAATTTATTAAAGGGGAGAAAAACTGTATAATCTTTTGACTCCTATGTCTGAGCTCTAGCCCGACAACACACTTGCTTGTTTAGTTTCTCTGAGATATCTAACACTATTATCATATCAATATCAACTTAACATAATGTAAAATCAATGTAGAATCAGAGTAGAAACTGAAAATTAATTGGGAATAAAAAATTATTACAAATAAATAAGAATATACACTAATTGTAAAATATACTTACAGTTATGATAGATAGTATTGAATAGATGAATATTGAATATTTAAACAAATCTTTGTAAATTAAAGTCCAATATTCGATTTATCTATTGTATAATTTCAAACAAGTTACCGTATTTTCCGGACTATAACCCGCGACTTTTTTCTTGAAATATGTAATGTGCCGGTTATATAACGGTGCGGGTTATATATGAATCGTGTCTTCGAACCTTGAGTGGTCGGGGTTACGGTTAGGTGAACATAGCTTCACAAAAACCGATCGCCAGCGTCGAAGCCAGTTATGCCCAGATAGTTGAATTTATAGGAGTGTGAGTTATATACAGGTGCGGCTTATAGTGCAGAAAATACGGTAATTATTTCTTTGGGGCCCGGTAGCAAATGATTCACGGATCGGTCCTCGGCCCCGTGGTTAGGTGGGCCTCTGATATAGAGGGCTCTTCGATCCATTGTTGCTTTGACTGAAATGGAATATCTTCGCACAGTCAATAAAGATCGAACGCCTAGTTAGCGTTCTACAAATGTTCTTTATTATAAGCATATGAATATCTAATGTCAAAGACGAGTCTTGAAGCGTTATCTGACTTCGATATGATGCTGAAGTATAGTCTCTCTGTGTACGTTCATCCATAGTTTGCCTGAAGAAGTGTCTCTTAAGGTGTTCGGATGGATTAATCGCTTATTATCACACGCGCGTCCCTTAAATAGAATTTTTCTCCATTTATCTCCATTATCTTTTTTTGCAGTTAATCTCTAGTTTCTAAAATTCTTTCAGAGCCTGAAAAACAGATGCTCGTAATGCTAACAAGTTGACAAATGGCTTAATGTCCAGGATTTGATTCTTTCTATAATTCCATATAGAATTTGGCGAATAGCACAAAATCAAAACCTCTTTATTAGATTGATCCAATTTCTTATCCAAGAAACCATTAATCTTGTCAAGTCCAAGCAAGGCGGATTCAACGGGAACTTGGTGAATTTTAATTCTACTGGATTTATTCGAGTCTGCTCCTTACTGAATCTTTTTTATCGTTTCCCCAATATAAGGCCCAAGAGCCACTCAAAGTATAGGGTTAATGCAGTGTTTCTCAACCTTTTTAAGTAACGGCACACTTAGCAAAATTTTTAAAGAATATACATTTAAATGTAAGAAAAATTTTAAAAAGTTAAATTAAAAAAGTAAAATAAAAATGTTAAAACAAAGTATTTAAAAATAACATAATAGAAAAATAGTAAAAAGCATTCTTTGAAACAGATATGACAGCAATACTCCATTCTTGGTTTGAGTTGTCTCTTGTAAAGAGAGACTATGGCAGCAGCCGTTTGGTCTTTTCTTCAGAGATACAAAGACCCGACCATTTTTTTTCAGCATCTTTAGCTATGCCGCAAATAAACGAGTTCAATTTGAGGTCAGGGGTGAGCTTTAGACCCAGTAAGTGTTCGTGACAACGAACCTCATTGAGGGTAATAACCACTCACCACCATTGGAGCAAATTTGGGGTATTGGTCCGAATTAAGATTTTTAACAGATTCTTTCTCTCATCGATCCCTAATCGATATAAACTTACTTCACGATCATCATCATCATCATCATCATCATCATCATCATCATCATCATCATCATCATCACTTATTCAGTGCATTTTGTGTCGCTGTGGTCGCAATTGTGTTTCATGGTGACATTCAAAGCAAATCAGTGCAATGGCTTGTCGGTTCCTTTTGCACCGGGGATGTCGAGGTCCCTCCTCTCAAAAGCCTACTTTTGTAAAGCTTTTGACTTCTGAGTCTCAGCTTCTACGCCCAGGCTGTCGACTGGGTGTTTCCCCTTCACCGGTCAGGTTGGGAAACACTTCCGGTCATCCTCATTGTTTAGCGGGCAGATTGATGCCGTTCACCGGGGTGTGACCGTCGCAATGCCTATGCGACTTCTAGGAGACATGTGTAAGAGTTGGATGTAGACCAGCAAAGTTCCGCATCCCAATTCAGCTGAGAAAAGTACTATCACTGACGATACCCCCCCCCATATACGCCAATTTTCTCATAAAATAAATGAGATTTTTTTTCTCATGTATTTTAATTAATTCGTTTTAATACTACAATACTTTCAAAGTTTTTTTTTCATGCACCGAGACCTTGCCCCCCACCCCGATTACACAATCACATTTACATCATATTAGCTTGAGCTTCTTCTTCATGTTCACTTTCTTGTAAAGCAAAACTCACTGCCTTTCATTAAGTCTCTTGATACAGCGTTGGGTCGCTCCTGGGGATTTACCAACCGATCCCCACAACCCAAAGACGGCATCATTACGAAAAGATCCTAAATAATTTGGAATGGTTTTGGTCTATTCATTGAATTTTACTATGGATGTTTTATTAATTTTTCACATCTTCTGGTCGTAGGTGATCATGACTATCCACGACTTCCTCTGTCTTGTAGCTCTTAGTAATGTTTGTCGTTTTACCAGACATTACATTCCACCATCCATTTACACAAGCTGGTCAGGTCGGTGACTCGCTGCCTTCACCAGTCCCTTTTGCATTCGATATGTCCTGTGAGTGTCAAATTCTCCAAACACCCCTTCCTCATTATGAGTTCAAGGAATTTCAGCTGTATCTTTCTGTTTCCGAGTATAAGTATCTTGTTTCTAATTTTCTTTGTTTAAAAGCTCCGTTCATTCTCATCATCCTTCTGTAGAACCATATTTCTGTTGCCTCAAATCTTCGCTTCATCTGTGAGGAATTTGTCCAGCATTCACTGCCGAATAAGAGGATCGATATTTCATCGCAGTTCAACACTCTTTTCTTTGCCTTTAAGGAAAATTTCCCGTTTCTTAATACTTTGCTTTTGGAATTTTTGTTCATTTCTCTTCTAGTTTTCTCTTAAAAGATTTCAAAAGCAAACCATTAACTGCGAACGACGGAAATTTCCGCCATTTCACTTCTAAAACTCAGATGCGAATGACTGAAATTTCAGACACAGTTAATGTTGTGGATTCCGAGATGAATTTGGTCTCCAAGGAATGACAAACGCAATAATTAAATATAAGAAATAAAATGTATTTACACAATCAAACAAAGAGTAATACTGTTAGTAAGTCCAGGAACCTGGTTAATAGCAAATACCGATAGATATATACAGTCGCGAAGTAGGACTTCCTTAGATTCCAAGTGCTTGTAACTGACTTCTACAAGAGGTTACCTCACTATATCCGACTACCGACTGCCATACGACTACCGACTGCCGACTACCAACACTGACTGTAACCCTGGGTATTCAACGGTAGCAGTCCAGGTACACTTGGTAGAGTCCACTTATATTGAAAAAGGGGTGGACCCCATAACAGTTAACATATTATAATAAAATGCCAATTGAAAATATGTTTCATTTTCAAAGAAACCTAAATACGACACTTAAATCAAAACCTTCAATTTTATAGTGCAATGCAGAATGTATTTCAGAATGAGAAAAGTTAATAATAATATTTGAATATTTATATTTTTAGGTAATGGCAACACCAGGCAACATTTTCAGTTTTGCTGAAAACAAAGCTGTGTCGGATTCCTCTGGAACTATGTCCATTAACTACATGTCCAATGACCAATCGGATATTTCGATATCTGGAACGAAGGAACCAATCGAAATTGTCATTCCAAGGGACCAAACATTCAAGGCACCACCGCCTACTGAGATACAACCTGTCTTGTTGTACAATGAAACGTTATTCTTCCACACATTTTGGGCAAATAATACCAATTCATCTCTTCATATTGAGATCAAGCCAAACAACGCCAGCGCTCAACTTTTGGTATTTGTACGAATGAATCTGATGCCGAATATAACCACAGGACAATGGGACCATGTTCAGATGGTGCCAACAAGTATGGAAATGGCCGGTAAGTTTATCACTTATCAATAAGATGTCAGTTACACGGACATTACGTCTTCGAACGAGAGTTTTGTGTTAGAAACATTGTAAACACATTCTTGGACCAGATCTTTTAGAATTAAACCAGGAGACAAGATCCAAAGAAGAATCAGCAATATTATCAGGTCTAAGCTCCAGTCATTTTCCTACCGCCGTAACGTAGTTTCACTATGCTTTTTACGGTAGTTGTTCAGATGAGAACAACTCTTTGGTACCTTGATTCTCCGAATATAAGCGCAGAAGGAGCGATAGGTTGAAACTAGTAGATGTAACTGTACTAACCGTTTCTTTTCTTTCACTTCTCGCTTGTGGAACTCTTCGGTTTCTTGTTTTCCAGTCAACATTGATCTTCAACAATTTAAATGCAATTTTAACCGTTATCTTCAGTCTTCTTAATTTCTTTTCTTTTATTACTCTCTCTCTCTCTCTCTAATTAATAATTTCTTATTCTGAATTTTTCCCAAATTAGTAACCCCTTGCGTCATAGTACTTTTATTGTTTTATTTTTCACGGTAACTTTACTCTTTGGTACCTCGACTTCATAACTTTAAGTGTAGTAATATATTGGTTGCTATGTCTTACTATTTCAGTGTTGAATTTGCTAAATGTAACCGTAAGTCCTATGATAATATGTTCTTCTCCTGCACTTCTCGCCTGCTTCCTGCTTGCTTGTCAACTACAAAATTTAAAAATTTAAATGTAATGTCAGCTTATGTCTCCTTGAATCTTATACTTTTATCATCCTTTCTCTTTCACTCTCATTAACCCCTTGCATTATAGTGACTTTTATTGCTATGCTTGGTGTGAAATGATTTTCTTTTAATCGAATTCACCCCAAGCAAGGCAGTAAAGCCACTAAGACACAAGCGGTTACTGGGTGTGAAAGAATGAAAAAACAGAAACATTAGAAGGAGCGAGACAATAGAAGAGTAATCATGAAGATGGTAGGTAGCAATTGACTGCATTCAAATTTGATCGTCTGGAAAGCATGGAGCTGGAAGAGCGTTTCACAAGCGAGAAGTGCGAGAAAAGAAACTATTGGCATAGAACTTACGGCTATATCTAACCAACTCAACTGTAAATTGATGAGTCCTAGTTAACAGTCCAGTACTGCGCTTAACTCAATAAAGTCTAGGTACCATTCACCCGAACAATTACTATGAAAAGCACAAGGAGGCAAATTTACGTTGGTGGGAAAGTGAATGAAACTGAGATGTTAGGCAAGGACTGATAATATTGTTGATTCTTTTTTTGATTTTATGAAGAATCTCTGAATATATATCAGGACCATAAGTGGCAGCAATATTTTAAGCATGAACGAATGGTAGACTTATACAAATGTAAGACAGATTTTTATTTGTCTAGCACGACACAGTGAACCAAAGGTTATAAACAAAAAGAAACTTTTTAACTGGAGACTTCTTGATGTAATCTTCGAAACTACTGCAATGAGATCGTTGCAAAGACCTATTCTGACTACGAGACTAAATAATAAATAATTGTTTATTTGAATTTGGCAATTTATATCGGCGTGTAACGGTTTTCAGGGACATCCATGAAAACGTGGATCTTTTCGCGAGGATGTAAGAGACTCACAGTCTTTTCCCTCTTAAGTGGGGTGCTGATATATCTTCCTGTCATGTGTGCACTTCCCGTGTTCAGCTGAGTTGACCCCCTATTTACATGTTGGAGGCAGCCACTGAAATCCTGTGAGAGCAACATTCTTTGATTCTCTGTTGTGGCATCAGGTGTAAAGGCTAATTAGGTAACTCTTAGGGAGAACCCAGTACCTACTGGGGTTACCATAGGTCAACTGCTTTTAGAAGTAGTGTTCTGTATCGCCGTTAAATGCGGTTCAGACCATTTGATTTTAGTTTGAACCATACAAGCAAAAACTTTGTCGTAAAAATGTAAATTTCAATTGTAAATTTTATTCAATTATTGTCAACTTATTTACTATAATATATTAGACTATTTGGAAAATAATGCCCGATTTTAGAATAGACATTTTAATTGTTCTAATATATTATTATTATAATTGCACAAAAATATTTTACTAATTCCTAATAATTAAAGTGTTCCCTTTGTTAATTTTATATCAATCTTTTTCAGAATTTAACTTAAAAAATTAAAAATTCCTCATCTTGAAAAAAGAAGAGACGCGCTTTCTTTTTTGCTACATGAGTTCAAGCTTGCGCATAAGGCTTCTAAAACTGTTGCCAACACTAACAGAGCATGGTGTGGAGGATGTGATTAGAGAGTGCGATGCTGGTTTTTGAATTTCTGCAGTAGGATTACGAGTCTTGAAGATCAAGCTGGCAGGGGACGTCCATCTGCAATTGGCAATCAGCATCTAAAAACACCAGTCAAACAAAACCCACGTCAAATTGTCGGAGAGAGTGTCTCAGATAATGGGTGTCACCTTATTAACAATATCAGACAAATATACAAAAATTGTCAAGGTGAAAAATCTCAATAAATGTGTTCCACATAAACTCAGTGACAGTTAAAGAGTTTGGCATTTTGAAGAGTGTTCGATACACGTTTGTTCCATTTATTGATCAAATATGGATTTATGATGAGAAATAGATCCTTTATGACAATCGTAAAGGATCGGCTCAATGGCGTGTTCATGACGAAGGACCCAAACACTGTTCAAAACCGAAACAGAAGATTATTGTGAATGTTTGGTGGTGGTCTTAAAACTTTTTAGAATCTAAGCAGAGCATCACTGCCAAAGTTTACTGCCAGCAACTGGATGAAATGCACATTCAATTAAAAAAAAAATGCCACTGGCACTGGGTAAACGTCTAGGGTCAATTCTGTTTCATGGCAATACGGAACCACGTTGCAAGGATCACACTGCAGAAACTCACCTTGGAATATGAAATTTTGTCACATCCGCCATATTCCCCTGATCTATCGACCACTGACTGCCGCTTTTTCAAGCATCTTGATAACTCTTTATGAAAGAAGTAGAAATTGCATACAAAGATTTCTTGGGGTTCAAACCTTTAGAGTTTTATCGTAAAAGCATAAATCAGTTTGTAACTCTTTAGGAGAAATACATGGATATCCAGGGTTCTTATTTTAACTGATTTAAACAATGTTTAAATACATTAATTCAGGAATAAAACCCGATTCGAAAATCGGATATTATTTTCCGAATAACCTAAAAGTAAATAAATTTAGAACTCTTGTAACAATGATACAATTGGTAATTTACTCATAGTCACAGTTAAAATTTGTAACTATGACATCCCAACTCCTCCCCAATTACAAACATGCAGCATCGTAGGGAAAAACCAACATAAAATATCTTCTGCAAAAAAAAGTAGTTCTTTTGAACTGCAATTTTAGTCAATGAATTAAAACTCCAAGCACCAATTTAATGCGTACTCTTTATTTTCAGAAAATTACACGGATGGAGAGTGGCCTAACCCTTACATGGTATTTGTAAGTGATGAGGTTGTCGGCAATCGGACCGGTAAAGTATATGTCGGGGTGAGGCAGTTAGAGGCTGATGAGATCGATATGTATTATCCTAATTCGACTATTCCCAATTTCGAACCAAAGACCGGAAACTTCACAACTAATTATACGCTGCGCACATTCACTTCCGGTTGCCTATATTTCAAGGAAAGCGTTTCAGACTGGGTAACAGACGGATGTCACGTGAGTTATCTTTTTCTTTCTTTGTTCCTAGTAGTTGCAGAATCCTCGCTTTTATTACTAGCCGTTTCCATACTTTCAAGCATACATATACGACATATACATTTTAATCTTCATTTCTTATACAAGGAACTCCTATTTTTTTAAGCTATTAGGTTGGTGCAAAAATAATGACGTAATAATGTCGTTTTTTGACGTTAATATAAACAATAACCTTCAATTTCACCCCAAGTAAAGCAGTAAAGTCACTAAGACATAGAACGTTACTGTTTATGAAACAATTAGGAACAGGAACATTATATTTTTCCTACTCAATCCTTTTTTTAAAACGACTGCTGCTTTGTATACACGTAGAAAGCTAATAGCTGTCATAGAATTTCTCTTTGTGAGGGAATGTACTACAGATATTCATAGGAGAATAAAGAATGTTTATGCAAAGCGACGGACCAGTAATGTTAATGCCAATCCTATAGAGGAAATAAGAAACTAACCATAATGACAGGACCCACAAGGACAGGCCGCTGTGAATAAGGATAAGGCCAAACGGGCTGCTGAGAATTAGGATAAGGCCAAACAGACTGTTGTGAATAAGGGTAAGGCCAAACAGGCTGCTGTGAATAGGGATAAGGCCAAACAGACTGCTGTAAATAAGGATAAGGCCAAATAGACGGCTGTAAATAAGGATAATGGCAAACAGGTTGCTGTGAATAAAGATAAGGCTAAACAGACTGCTGTGAATCAGGATAAGGCCAAACAGGCTGCTGTGAATAAGGATAAGGCCAAACAGGCCGATGCTCTCATTATAACTGACAGAAGAATCACTACTGTAATTTCTGGGAATGTCTTCAGGTGAGTCATGGTAGCACCTGTAGTTTAGTGACAGTCTCTTGGCTAAAAATATTTTCTGGCCTTAAATAACCTGCAAGAGGTTGCTAAGACGTCAATGATACTGGCCATTTGAGGAATAAATAGCGGTTGTCCCTTTACCACTCTTTGTCGACTTTTAGTGATAGGGAGAATTCTGTACAACAATTGAAAAAACTGAAATATCGAAATATTAAGTTAAATATCTCCAATAATTCTTCTTGTCTTCTTTCATTTTGTTTAATATTCGATTTAATCTACTCCAGGTCGGGAGTGAGACCGATATAATGCGCACACAATGTTTCTGCAATCACATGACAGCTTTCTCCGCCGGACTCATGGTCGCTCCCAACGCCATCGATTGGGACCGCGTCCTCAACAACGCCAGTTTTGCGGAGAACCCAACTCTTTACATCACACAAATAGTAATCCTCGTCGTCTACATCGGCTTCGCTGCCTGGTCACGTTGGCAAGACAAGAAAGACGTCGAAAAGGTAAGAACATATGCAATGATAACGGTAAGGGTGCCTCTCGTAGAAATGTGGTTAGCAGATTAGCTCTAAATATCATTCGGAGAGAATCCTCACTGAAAATTTTTTTATTGCAGACTCTCCACACCTTCCTTTATTTTGTTGCCTTAAGCCTAAATCGGCAATAAATGATTTTACTAAACTGGTTTTGAAACTGTCTATATTTCTCAGATGAGGTATTATGTACACTATTTACATTATTCGGACTATTGTCCTCATCTTTGTTGCCATATTTATCACAACCACCTGAAGAAGGCCGGAGCGTATAACGTCCGAAACGTTGTGATAAATGTGGCAACAGAGATGAGGATAATAGTCTGAATAATGTAAATAGTGGTTCTGAAACTGTGTGGCATATAAAAAAAACTTCAGACAAATGAATAAATAAATAAGTTGAAATTAGTAAAATCTTTGTTTAATCGAACTAACCCGATGAATGGCAGTAAAACCACTAAGACACAGAGGGTTACTGGGTGTGAAATAATTTTAAAAAACTCAGAAGCATTATTGAGGAGCGAGAATAATATAAGAGTAACCAGGAAGACAGTAGATAACGGTTGACACTAAATTTAAATTTTAGAATATCAAGATTGACTGGAAAGCAAGAAACCGGCAGACGTTTTCTAATGACTAACGACGCTACTCTGGTTGACTATTACACTTTGTTGGTGAATTCGATTCTCGATTGGTGCGCCATACATGTGTGGGATTGTGCCACAATTAAACTCGATAAATGACATAACCAATATATTAAACGTACCAAACTATTAACGTCGCTAATTACATTAAAATGTATTATTTATTGCCATACAGAAATTGCTTATGAGGAAAACATTGTGTTGTTTCTTCATACTTATTGCTGTCTGTAAGTTTCTAATAGTTACGAGGCACTGAAAACAATTCGACCTGACCCACTTCTCAAAATCTGTATTTTAATCACTAAACATCAGAATACTGATTTTCAGAAGTGGATCGACATTTATCACTTAAAGAGCAAATTAAATCATAAAATTTTAAAATTTATTATTTTTGTGATGCCAACGAACATTCGTTGCCAATTTTGTGATGTCAACGAATACACGTTGCCACTTTTGTGATGTCAACTAATACTCGTGGCCACTTTTATGATGTCAACGAACATTCGTTACCACTTTTGTGATGTCAACGAATACTCGTTGCCACTTTCGTAATGTTCGTTGTATAGACTTTATAATCGCAGATACAACTATAGTACGCCGTCGAACGCCTTTGAATAATCTCGCACTAATAATACTTGCTCGATAATACTCGCTCAAATATATATATATATATATATATATATATATATATATATATATATATATATGAATAGAGAAATAGTATAGGGAATAAAGTAAAGAATAGCGTTCCATGTAGTAATAGAGCATAGACTAGAAATGACGATTGTTAGTCATCAGTTACTTCATACATGCGTTTCACCTATGGTCACATGGTCTACTTAATTCAATAATGGGATCACCTGTGTTTACTCATTGGCGATCTATGTTCAAGCTCATGTGTCGGTAGCGACACCTTATTCCTACATAACAATTATTATTCTGTGTTCAGTTTACATGGAAACTTTGAAAATTCGAAATAAACCTTCAACAACTCAGAGGCCAATATGAGAAATAAATGGAACTATTTAGAAAAGAAATAAACTATAAAATAAATAGAAAAGAAGATAAAAAATCGATAAAGTAAATGTAGTAGAAAAGGAAAAGAGGGCAAAGAATGAGGAAAAGAAATGACCAAGATAGGCAATGCTTGGTAAACGAAGAACCATATATATTAATAAACTTCGTACAGAACTTATTAGAATTTTGATAAAGTATTGTCTCGGATCGAAATAACTTTTGCCGAGTCACTTCTTAGTACTCACAAAATCTACGCATAGTACTTGAAAGAGGAAGAAATCAGCGACTAATTAACAGTAGTTCGTGGTATAAATTCTCTTATAATATTTTGAGTAAAATGCTATTATATGAAACATTATCAATTATTATTGTTATTTTTTTTTATTCGTGTTTATCTCATCTTATTTAGTTTGCTTTTTATCGCAATTTTCAGATCGTTATTCACAACTCTCAAATCGTTCTACAAGCACAATGGTGATATGAGAATTGCAACTTCATCCAAAATAATGGTATTTGCAAAATGAAGGTTACTGAATGAGATTGTTGTAAGGGTGTAAAAGGAGGAAGAAGTGAATATTATGAGAATATGTAGGCTAGATAACGATTGTTGACATTAGATTTTGAAGAGGGTAGCCTCATCCGCAAAGTGATAGTTCTAAATCTTGGCTAGATTTTGAGAAGTGGGCTGAATCGATAGCATTTCCGTACATCCTAAGCAAATATATTCATACAAATGATATTCTTTGGTGGTTTTATTTTCAGTTGGGGCTAACACCCCTGAAGTGCAATGACCCCAACAGCAAATATTACTATGAAATAATGGTTGTTACAGGTATGAGGAAAGACGCGGGCACAACATCGAAGGTAAGAATAAAATACATTTCGTGGTTAAGTAATGTTTTATTTTCGTTTATTGAACCGTACCAATTTGTTCTTGACTCTCGAGGGATGCGGTAAATAGACATTAGATATTTCTGTTCTTATAAATTTAGAAATAAGAGACTTCTGTAATTTAGAATGTTGTTTTTATGTTTCTGAGATAAAATATTGTCAATTCGTCGTCGACACCACTCATATCCGAGTTTAGTTCACCCGGTGCTTCTATGGTGCCTGAAACCGATATGACAGAGGAGGCCAAGTCAGGAATGGAACAGTCTCGGGCATTGATGGTATGAGAGGGCCGGTGATGGTCTTGGCTGGAGCGGCCGAGTCTTATGTTTTCTTCTTTTTACTTCGTCTTCAATCTTTCTCCTCTCCACGAAAGTGGAACAACCGAAATGAATTGCTTTTCGCCAGGATGGACGGTCGGCGACTTCTGTTTCGCAGATGTTAGCGCTGATTACGGCTACAGTTGCTCTTTGAAGTCTGCGTTTTGAAGCTCTCCGTTTGTCGTTCATTAGCTCGCTGTAAAGGATGATCTTCTGGTGTTTTGAAAGGGCCATTCCTGTGACATGTCCTGACTACCTGAGTTGATGCTTGAAGATGCCAGTGTTATCATCCAGAATGATGATGATGACATTTCTTCATTCTAAAAGTAAACTGTCATCAGTGATGATAGAAAATAAGAATATTTCATCATCCCTGAAATAGAGATAAATAATTTCATCATCCTAAAAACAACCTTGCCACCTTTGATGAAAGATGAGAAAGATCTTTCATCATTCTAAAATCTGAAGAAGGCCGGAACGTACAACGGCCGAAACATTGTGATAAATATGGCGACAAAGATGAGGACAATAGTCCGAATAATGTAAATAATGGACAGAACGTAGATTTAAAACAAAAGTAGCACAGCGTGAATATCACTATAAAAAATTGTTACAAAAAACGGAAATGATTCAATCTGATTGTCGTCGTCGACACCACTCGAGTTTAGTTCATCCGGTTCTTCTATGGTACCTGAAAACAGCATTGCTCAGGAGGCCACGTCAGGGATGGAACAGTCTTGGGCATTGATCGCATGGTAGGGGCGCTGATGGTCTTGGCTGGAGCTGCCGGGCCTTGCGTCGTCTTCTTTTCACTTCAGGAAGTGAAAAGAAGACGACGCAAGGCCCGGCAGGTCCTCTCCTCGAAAGTTGAACAACCGAAATGAATTGCTCTTCCCCAGGATGGACGGTTGGCGACTTCTGCTTCCCAGGTGTTAGTGCTGATTCCGGCTTGAAGGAGGGAAAACTGCAGTTGATCTTAGGATCTACGTTTTTTTGGCTCCGCGATGTGGCTTGTCATTGACGAGCTAGCTGTAAAGGGTGATCTGCCAGAGTCTTGAAGGGACCACATTTCCGAGAGATTGAAGACTTCATTGATAGTGCGTCGGTATTACCATTTGATGTTGAGGATATGCCGGAACTGGGCTTGCTGGAAACATTCAACCTTTTTCAGATCTTTTGCATACAGGGTTCATGTCTCTCAAGATGCGTTCCGGATTGCGAGAGAGTCCTACCGAGGCATCGAAAATTGTTGACAAGTTTTATATAAGTCCAGCGGATATAGTCTTGTAACACTTCAATTGATATATGGAAGCATTTTCTTTTGATTTTTTGAATGCCAGGTCCTTGCTGGACGTACACGATCATAACTCTTCATAGAATTGCTTTATCTATTATCTGTGGATTGCCATGTATCCTTGGGAAATATAATACATTGGTTTTCTGTCGCCTTTTCCACGGCTTGGGATTCAGATTTTTTCTTCTCTTAGACTGGTGACCTTCCAAGGCTAGAGAGCCTAGTCTACACTACAGCTTAAAAGGGCTAAGAGACCAATTCATACCTTTCGCATGGGTATCAGTGCGAAAGTGAACGCAACCGACTAGCCCGGAATTTGAACTCTGCTCTCCGATTCTACTTTCTGTGTCGATATCCGTTACACTAGCATCCTTTTTTGCCAAAGTATTTTAAAATGTAACCATTTTAGTTTTCTCATATTTCACATCTGTTACAGTCTCTCCCGGTATTTTTCTCCTAATATATATATATATATATATATATATATATATATATATATATATATATATATATATATATATATATATATATATATAATGTTGCATACTCCTTCTCTTTTGGAGAGGTCTTGGCCACTGCGCCATATAAGCAAAATGTTGTATACTCTTCCTTGTTAGAAAGGGGTGTTGGTTGACGGAGTCGATTCCATAAATTTGTAACTTCTCTCACTCGCCTTCTTCAGGCCGGGTGGCGAAAAGTTTTTATAGTCCAGAGATAAAAAGGCATCAACAAAAGGGATCGCCGTTTACATTTTTAACTAGCCAGTGGGATCGCTCAATCCCTTGATCCCATGTACCCTACTATGCAGTATCTGCGGACATCTTTTCAGATCCAACATAGGACTAATTTCCTACAAAAGGAAATGTCGATGAGCAACCTAATACTTAGGAACGAGTTCCGCCAACGACGATATATATATATATATATATATATATATATATATATATATATGGTTAGGTAAATGAGATAATTAGATATTAGCGATCTTATATGCGTGTGCGAGCGTGAATACGCTGGTAAGCAAATAAATAATAACCAAATTTAGCCAAGAGGTGTAGACAATATAGTGCTCAATGTGGTTAGATAGATCTAAGCAATATATATTAATAAATACACATATAGCAACGTTTGTTGTGCTACTCGTTTTTCGTTGGTTATATATATATATATATATATATATATATATATATATATATATATACTAGCAGCATGGCCCGGCGTTGCCCGTGCTTGATTAAAAAATCGTACGACTCATACAGCAAATGATATCACTTGACTTAAAATATTTTTGCCCTTCCTTGCCTTTAAAGAAGTGCCCTTTGCCGTGCTGATGTTGCTACATGCCTTATCCGTCGAAAATTGCAGCCGTGCATTCGTTACACACACACACATACATACGCATACACATATCCTGCCTGAGGCCCGTTGGTGCAGTTGATATGGCGTTTGCCTCCTATCTTAACTGTTCGGGTTTCAATTTTCGGTACTGGATGCGCACTGCTGATGAGTTCCACGAAACGGCCGTTCAGTGCTTTCGGCATTCTGTTGAGGATTCTTCTAAACTCGATGAATTACTTAATTATGATTATCTATCTATTTATATATATATAAAACAAAGTCAGGTTTTCATTTGACCGCGATCTACTGTCAGTTTCTTATGCACTGTCACACACACTGTCTTCTGTCGTTCGGTCTTTTGGTGATATGGTCACTTACACAACTCGACCAACGCAAGATCTTACAATATTAGGAGCTGGCGAATAGAACAGCATTACATTCACCAACTAAAATCACCGAGGTGTAGAGGAAATATCCATCCGGCAAATGATGGAATAGCAAAATATTACATAATCTGAGAAGAAAAAATCCTCAAAAAACCAGAGTAATAAATGTATTATTGCGTAATTAACAGTGATCAGCGACACAGGAACAATATATATATATATTTTAAAACACGGTTAAACCCAAGGAAGGTGACAATGTCACAAAGACGGAAGGGTTTACTGAAAGTGAAAGAGAAGACGTTAGTTTAGTGAAAGAAGAATAAAAGACCAGGAGTCGGGAAGACAAGATGGCGATTGACATCGTAATTGTCAGGAAAGCAAGAAACCGGGAGAGAAGTGCGTGTATAGAAACTATTAGAATAAAAACATACATAAATATATATATATATTCTTAAATATAATACACCATATATATATATATATATATATATATATATATATATATATATATATATATATATATATATATATATATATATATATATATATATAAGAAAGAGACAACGTTCACACGCAAAAAGCTACTTGCAAGTCAATTGAAGTATTGAACTGAGTTTAATTTAAATTAGTTGAAAACATTTCGCATTTAAAAAAAATGTCATCTCCATTCGGGACGTGGGCGATCATGACTCTCGACAGATTTTTTTTCTTTATTATTATTGCCATGACTTCTTGGGGGAAGACAGTTGAGTGATTTCCAGTTGCTTTCCCCATTTAAAATTCAGAGAAATCCTTTTCCTAGACTGGCTGCGAGTTAAAGCAAGAGAAGCTTGTCTACCCTACTATTTAACTCATACCCCTGGCGGAGAAGAAATAAATCGATGCCTTTTCCAAGGTTAACAGTACGAAGTTGAACATAACAGACTACGTTAGAATTTGAACTTGACTCACCGATTTTATTTCAAGTACCGCTAACCGTTACGTAATCCATACATTGAATAAGCGCTTATAAATCTTCGATTCACAGGCACATTTCATTCTCTCCGGAGAATATGACGAGACAGAAGTTCGGACATTATCAGACGACAAGAGGAAAATCCTTCAAAGAGGCTCCGAAGATGGATTTTTAATGGCTGTACCAAGGTAAGAAAGAAAATAAAACACCTTATATAGTCATACAACATAGATATGTGGTTTGTATATTTACTAAGCTTAGTGAAATACAAGCGGTAGGTGACTTCAATCCTTCATAATATAAATTATATAGGTTTCTTCCTGAAAAAAAGAGAAAAATTCACTATTATTTTTTTTTAATTTGTAATGTCAGCCAAACTTATGTGCAAAAAAGACAAAATGCCGTTAATTTGTTAAAATTAGTTTGCATCCCCAAAAAAGCTTTGAAAAAAAAACCTTTCTTTTTTACTTAGTGTAATGTTTCAAAATACCTATGGATGTTATCTAAGAACGCTGCCTTTAATTCTATAATTTTGAAAACTTATTAAATGTTATACATTTATAAAGAATCTGTTTATAAACGCTAAAGTTTAAAAAAAGTTGTACATTCATTGTATATATATATATATATATATATATATATATATATATATATATATATATATATAAGAAGACGCGAGGTTTTGTTTTTCATGATCACATGCTATTAGTTTTCGGCCTGCTAAGTTTTCTAGATCAGGGTTTAGAATTACTTTAATCCAGTACCGAATATAAGGTTAACGCGAAAAATGATTGTCTTAATATTGTGTTGGACCAAGAATGGGTATTGTGCTTGATTTGAAAATCTGTATTTGAATATATATATATATATATATATATATATATATATATATATATATATATATATATATATATATATATATATATACTACAGTTCAAAAGACTGAGGCCACCTCTGGTAATTTTTTTTAAATTGGCCCCAAAAGTAGTTGTTTTTACTTTAAATAAGAGAAAATTATTATACATGATTAAAAAGTGAGACCTGATTTTTTATTAGAAATTTTATAATAACAAAAAGAAAAAAAGCATTTTATGATTAAATTTTACTCTAGTCAAAATATTTGACTTTCCACTTGCTAAATATTAAGAAAAACATTTTTGTGTGGGTTTTCAAACATCTTACGGTACGAGCAGAGAGTTAAGAATTCAAACAACTTAAGACATCGTTACACGGGATTCTGAAACATTTAAATGTTTATTTCCTCTCTTTCTTACTTTTTTTTTCTTTAGACCTCTTGGAGCCTTGAGCTACGCTCGTATTTGGCACGACAATTCGGGCAAAGGCAAATTCGGTTCGTGGTATTTGAAGCACTTTTTAGTGCGAG
The DNA here is from genome assembly GCA_963932145.1 of Acanthosepion lycidas. Classification (NCBI taxonomy): domain Eukaryota; kingdom Metazoa; phylum Mollusca; class Cephalopoda; order Sepiida; family Sepiidae; genus Acanthosepion; species Acanthosepion lycidas. The sequence continues at coordinate 78,635,800 of OZ010580.1, read as the reverse complement.
ACGTTCAAACCGGACAGAAATTCCACTTTGTAGTGAACAGGTGGTTTGCCGTGGAAGAAGATGATGGTCAGGTGAGTTTTATTGTCAAAAATAAAATCAAAAGAGCCAAACTATGCTTCGTACTGAAACTATGCTAAACAGACCATGGTTACAGTTTCTGAGAGAGGGAGAGAGAGAGGGAGGGAGAGAGAGAGGGAGAGAGAGTGAGAGAGACAGAGAGAGTGAGAGAGAGAGAGAGGGAGGGAGAGTGAGAGAGAGAGGGAGAGAGGGAGAGAGAGCATAATCTGGTTTGATTAGAAGTTGAACAAGGCCAGTACGTTTTAACCCTCAGTTACAGCGTCTTATGATTTCATGTTAGCACAACCATTGGCGGCTTATGGACAGTTTAATCGATCCAGTTTCAGTAACACGCGCATAGTTAAATAAGAAGTTCAATAACTTATCTTCCAACTCGGAATCATGTAGTCATAAATTCGCTCGTCTGGGGCAGGTAGCTTAAAAAAGTCATTGTACTTTTTATTTATCTACTGATTTCTAATGCAATGTTTGTTTAATATTGCTCATGTTATTCACACACACACGCGCACGGGCATACACACGCACACATACACATAGATAGATAGATAGATAGAGAGAGAGTTTGATACTATCTGCGGTTTCAGGTATATGCTGGCTGGTCTTGGAACATATCCATACGAACAGAGTAAAGCTATTTTAAAATAGCTATTACTTTTACAATGATAATTTCCAATAAATATACTTGAACGTCTGATCTAAAAGTATCAGGGCAGAATGAAGCTGCTTGGAACAGACTGACCTTGAGCTCTGTCACGAATTAAGTTATAACGTTCTCGTTCACTTCTTGCCTATAGAAGTGCACGGAAGGAAAGTGTGTAGAGTGTGATCGTCTCACCACACCGCAGTTGTTCTATCAGTGATCGTGGCTCGTTTTTGGACGAGTACAACATTCGCCGGGTCCGACAGCCACCATATTCCTCAGGTTTAGCTCCTTGCGACTCTTTCCTCTCTCCAAAATGTCTAGAACAATATTTCAAGACGTTGAAGAAATCCAAGAGAATGCGACATGGTAGCTGCTCGCTATCCTCCCCCACAAAAAAAAGAAGGAGTTCGGGGAATGCTTCCATCAACGGAAACGATGCTGGATAATGTGCGTGGATTTTGAATGGGACTACTTCGAAGGAGATTAAATGCCGAATTGATATATTTTTTTTAAGCGTTTCACCCCAAGCAAGGCGGAAAGCCACTAGGATGCAAGGGGTTACAAGAGATTTGAAGAAAGATCAGATAGGAGTGATAGAGGAAAGGATGAAGAGAAGGATAGTGGATAGATCAAGGCAACTGGAGATGTCGATTGACATTACATTTGAATAGTTGGTGATTATAGCTCTCAGAGAAACTGGACTAGGGAAGGGAGTTCCACAGGCGAGAGGTGCGAGATATGAAGCTATTGGAGTAGAAGAGACGGCTACATTTAAAATTTTCTACAGTGAAAGGGTGAGAGCGGGATGCCAACCTCGTAGGGCGCTTGAATTCATGAAGTCTGGGAACCAGCGAATGCAGCTCCTCGGAGCAATTACCATGAAAGTATTTGTAAAAAAGACAGAGAGAGGCGACGGTGCGTCTGTGAGAGAGCGACTGTAGACGAGACGCCAGAACAGGGATTGGAGCTTTCTTTTTATAGCACCAGTCCCGATACTTTTTGATCAGACCTCGTACATATGGCATAAAATGCGCAATGAGCATTCGTTTCATAGTGATTTCTAAATAATTAATCTCTGTGCTTTTTTCCCCAACAGATTGACCGAATCATTCCCGTTGCTGGCAAAGAACAACTCATGAACTTCTCCCATATGTTCTCGAAAAGAGCGCGTAAAAATCTTGGCGACGGTCATCTTTGGTTTTCCGTGGTTGGCCGACCTCCAGGCAGCGCCTTTACCCGTGTACAGAGAGTTTCCTGTTGTCTCTGTTTGTTATTTACGTCTATGTTTGCGAATGCTCTTTACTACGGAAAGGAGAGTGGCGGCGGCGGTGGTCTGTCGTTCGGTCCTTTCTCTGTCTCCATTGAAACGGTAAGCTAAATTCTGTTCTCAACTGTTGAGCAATATTTTAATATTTTCGGCCATGGTGCACTTAAAACAACAAGTCTCACTGGAACTCATCTCGTAAAGAAATCAGTTATTGCATCCATTTTTCAGGATTACCGCCCCTGGCTTACAATTACATGCGGCATAATTTTTAAAAGCCTCTCTTTCACTTCGACAACATAAGCTACTATAGGTTCCTTTTTCTACCATCTACATTTCTTTTAGTTGTGTCGTTCTCCTTCAGGACGTAAACGACCATGGCTCTCCACAACTTCCTGAACTTTGTAACCATTAACAAATCTTGTTTTTTTGCTATATCTCTGCTAACCATACACACAAACTCGTCAAATAGGTTATACGCTGTATTCCTTTGTCCTTCTTGCCTTCAATATGTCATGTGTGTGTTAAATTCTCCAAACCTTAATTCCTCATTATGTGCGCTAATAATTTTAACTGTCTCTTTCTGATGTTATGTATATGTCGTTTTTGTTTCTATCTTCTATAAAACTTTGTCATTCTTCACGTGTTCAGTGCATGGTGTTCTCAGTATCCTTCTGTAGAAAAAACATTTCTGTTGCCTGAAGTCTTTTCTCTATTTGTGATGAGATGGACCGTCATTCATTGCCATATAAAGAGTACTGATATAACACAGGTAGCTCATGTGGTCGAAGTGAAAGAAAGGCTTTTACATCACTTTGCGTCCTCTTGACGTTCAGTTAGCCTGAAGTATATTTATGAACGTTCTTGAACATTCTAACTTCTGTCTATAAATACTTGTGGCAAAATAAAATCATTACGTTTGCCTTGACAAAGTTTATCAGAGGACGAGACGCGTCAGCAAAGAAAAATCTTCCCTTTGTCTTTATTAATATATATATATATATATATATATATATATATATATATATATATATATATATAATGCACATTCCATTGAATACGACAGACAAGGTGCTTTGATTTATTTTTTTTATACAATTTCTCATATGATCTAATAATATTAGTTGAAATGTGCATCAAACGATTTCTGCCTAAATACATACACACACACACATATATATATATAGTAAGGTAATGATGGATTTGGTGATCCGTATGGACAATTACAAAGAGGATGTAATACAAAGAGCTCAATGTAACAACAGAGCAAATATTAATCAAATGATTAAATTAAGATAGAGACAACATTAAGGTAACTAGAGATGTGACCTGATGAACCACGTATAATATATTTTGGGGGAAAATAAATTATAGTCATAGAACCATAACGTTGTCTCTTTCTTAATATATATATATATATATATATATATATATATATATATAACATGACTTGAAGATTTCGTTTAAGCATGAAACAGACTGTCACCGCCGGGTGTTGACCTCAGTGTCCACATTTATATTTATATGCGCTCTGTATGTGATATTGAGCACTTTAACCCATAAATATTGCATATCTTCAAACTAAATCTTTATCATATATATAAGGCACGTGCAGTCAGTAATTACTCGGGGTAGGCATCCTGTGACCTTTATGTAGTAAATCTACAAAACAAAAGATGCATTTTATGCATAATAATCAATATATATATATATATATATATATATATATATATATATATATGCGTGTATTTAAGTATGTGTGTGTATGCATATAATAATATGTATATGTATATATATCATGTACCTACCGCTTATTTGTTCAGAAAGTTTCATCAAACTTCCAATTTGCCAATGAACAATGGATTTGGTTTTCTTTCACATGTTTTATTTTCTTAATTGCAGATCTCCATGGGTTTTGTTAGCAATTTGATTGTGCTTCCGGTGAACTTGTTAATTGTCACTCTATTCCGGAAGTCAAAACCTCGAAAAGAGAAGCCATCACGTATCGAACAAGCGTTGAAAGAAAGTGCCGAGGCCGGAGGAGCGGCTTCCGTTAATGACGTCAAGCCAATGGTTATTGGTGGATGGGATGAAATGACAAAGAGCAGTACCAATCTTCTTAATGCTGAGAATGGTATAAAACCGTATATATGATATCGATATTTTCTTGCAGGGCATTATACATCAGGTGTTTTTAATCAAGAATTACTACTTCATGTATTAGAGACAAACATTGATAATAGGAGTAGGATAATAGTTCTACGCTAATCTTCGAAGTGGGTGGGTCTCCTTGCTTTGAAATCATTATTTCAAATACAGGGGGCCGACGCTATTTTTGGGACACTTTGAAAAGTGTGCTTAAAGGTGTTTTTTGCTGCCGAGAGCTTTTGTGTTGATGAGTAGGTGGTTCGACAGCCACCATATTCCTCAGGTTTAGCTCCTTGCGACTCTTTCCTCTCTCCAAAATGTCTAGAACAATTAATGGTATGAACATTGATTGATGGTTTTTTCTTTGGTTTTATGTTTTCTTTATTTTTACTTCAACTTAGGCAACACTATTTTTCGGACATGACACAAATTCCGGGTTTTTTAATGATTTAGTCGTCGAACGTCTACAATATGCAAATTTTCTGCAGGTAAATTGTACCCTGACCATTAAATTTGAGTATCTTTGCCATTCACTGCGAAAACGTATTAAAATCTTGAAAGAAGTCATCAGTTTGGTCCAAAAGAAGAGAAGATGGGCTCAGCATCCGAAAGATCGGCGCTGAGATGAAGCTACTGAAGTCAACAGTCGAATACATGCTCAGTACAGACTATGAGCGGAAGAAGAAGAGAGGACGAAAAAAAAAAAACAATTTCCAAAAGAACAGAAAGAAGAATGAAGAGGAGTGTTACGAGGTTGTTATCATCTGGAGAAAAGGTTACAGCGACGAAAGTAAAGGAGAAGTGTGAACTTGACGTCAGTGTTCGAACTGTACAAAAAAAGCTACACGAAATTGGACTTAAGTATGCTAAAATCAAGAAAAGAATTACACTAACGAGAAAACACAAGGAGGCAAGGCTGGGAAGCGCCAAAAGTTGGATAACAAAACATGTCGACTTCAAGAAAGTGATATTTACTGATGAAAAACGTTCGATGGACCTGGCGGGTGGTGTACATGGTCGAGAAAAGGCGAACCTGTTATTCTCAACAAGATACAGATGGGAGGAGGAGGAGTCATGGTTTGGGGTATGGTGTTTTCGAATGGAAATTTGTGGCTCGAGTGGTTAAAAGGACGTCAAAATAGCTTGAGCACTTTTGGAAAAGAGAGCTCTACTACTCATAGAAAAAGAAATGGAAAGTAATTTTATTTTGCAGAAAGATAACTGCAACATCCATGTGGCCAAATCAGTGAAAAATTGGATGCGTGAAGCAAATATAACTACTCTGGAATGGCCCGCAAGAAGTCTAGACTTAAATTTAATTGAAAACATATGGGAAATGCTTGCAGAACTTGTTTACGACAGGCCAAAAATAACCAGAGAGGCTGAACTGTGGCAGCACATACAAGATGCTGAAAATAGACTGCTAGAAACACGAAGAGACGTTATTATCAATATGTACGAACATTATGAAGATAGACTGATAGAAGTCATTGGAAAAAAGGGTGCTGCCATAAACTATTAGCATTGTTTCTGCAATGTCCGAAAAATAATGTCGCCTGTGTAATGTGAAAATTTGTAAAAAAATAAAAATACTTCTAATTTGAATTCTGCTTTTCCATTTGTAGTATTGAAACTGCTTTTAATTGTTATTGCCATTACACTAAAACAGTACAGACTGCCTGTGCTACCTAAAACTTGAAAAAATAAAGTGTCTGAAAAATAGTGTACTTCTTTATCTATATTCAGAACTTAGGCGATCATAGTTATCCAAAATATCTTTTGTAGCTCTTAATAAATTTTGTCTTTTCGTTATTTCTCCTAAACTCTGTTCCGGCATCGATTTACTCAAGCTAAGTTATTAATTGATTTCCCCTGTCCCTTTTACCTTCAATCTGTCCCGTGAGTATCAAATTTTCCAACCCCTCTTTCCTTATTATATGCCCTAGAAATTTCAGCTGTCACTTTCTTATGTTAAGTATAAATTTCCTTTTTGTTTCCATTCACTCTAAAACTTCGTCGTTGCTTACATATTTGATCTATAGTATCCTCAGCATCCTCCTGTAGAACTAAATTTCTGCTGCCTCAAGTCTCCTCTTCATCTATGAGGAGACTGTCCGGCATTCACCGCCATGCAGGAGGACTGATTATATGTGGAAGCATCGTGTACGTTTCATTGTTTTAGTTTATTCCTCTTGGTCGAGCCGTGGTGTTTTCAGGTACACTCAACTATTGTCTTGTAACTGAAGATTTTGAAAGTAAAATGTTAGTAATTCATGTGGCTGACTAAAGCCTCTTCCGCAATCATGGAATTAGCAATCTTGAAGAAAAGAATGTTTGTTAGACTTTGGCATAAAGTCATATGTGACATCATGAAAAACAGACGGAGTGTTCTTTCTTATTGACATGGTAGACCCTGCAGATTGTAATATATCTTTGAAGATCTTCAAAAACTATCAAAATACAAGGCTCTTGAAATGAAAATATAAAAAATGTGGCACATGAATAATTCCAGTTGAAGCCATCGGACTGATTGGAAAGGTTTCGATAGACTCATTGAAGGGATCACTGGTAGCCCAAGCCTTAGAGAAATACAAAAAAAAATGTACTCACAAGTACAACTCACACATTATGAAGGACTTTATTTATGTAAAATGTGTGTTTTTAGCTTTTTGTTTTAGAAAAATGCTCAGTAGAAAATATCATAATGCCATTTCTGACCTAAGTTCTCAGTGACGGACAAAATCCAGACATGGCTGGGCAAAATAGGGACTGTGATTTGAAGTGAGATTCTCCAAAAAACAGCACTGATTAGGACAGCTAGAAATCTGATAACATTTTTGTCGGTTAAGAAAGGTGACGAAATTACAAGACCCATGGTCAGTTATGACTCGTTCCTGATCGTTAAATTACGGCTCTGCTTTCGAAAAAGATAATAATAATAATAATAATAATAATAATAATAATAATAATAATAATCTGGAGATCGAAATTAACAGCATGTGGGGAATGAAGACTGAGACTGTACCAATAGTAATCAGAGCTCTGGGCCTCGTGAGAAAAGGAATGGACAATTTTACTAACAATGTCCTAGGTAACATCAACATACAGGTTTCCCAGAAGATCAGCCTACGAGGAACATCGCATATACTCAGAAAAGTGCTATCAATTAAAATGACAATTCTCCTATAGAGCCTAAGGACCATAGTTTGAAGCCGGCTCTACAGGACACAAAGCAGGAAACATAACATACACAAATAATAATCCAAATGAAATTACAAAAAAAAAAACAAAGCAAAAAAACAAAAACAAACAAACAAAACAAAACAAAAAAAAACAAACAAAAAACAAAAAACAAAAACAAACTGGGAGGACAAGGCGTTGCATGGCAAATACCTAAAAAAGAACGAAAGAAGCGGACGTGGACCAACAGAAAACGCATCAGTGGCTGAGGAGCACCGGGTTGAAAGCTGAGACAGAAGCCCTAATTATTGCAGCTCAGTACCAAAGCTTCACAACCAGATTCTATCACTGTCACATAATCAATGATGGAACTAACCCTGAAATGCAGGATCTGCGGAAAATATGATGAAACTGATGACCATATGATCTCAGGATGTCCAGAACTAGCAAAAAATGAATATATACCACAGACAAGTAGCGACATATGTGCACTGGAAGATATGCAAGAAGCACAAAATCGAAGCCATTGCGAGATGGTATGAGCACCAATCAGACATAGTTACCCAAAATAATAATGTAACTATCCTCTAGGACATGTCAATTCAAACCAGGGAAGTAAAAGCTAATAGACCTGATATTATCATAAATGAGAAGAAATTCAGGAACGATATGCGTATTGACATAGCAGTACCATCTGTGAAACACACCCATGAATATTATCGAGAAAATGTCTAAATACAAGGACCCAGAGATCGAGATTAACAGGATGTGGAGAATGAAGACTGAGACTGTACCAATAGTAATCGGAGCACTGGGCCTCGTGAGAAAAGAAATGGACAATTTTACTAATCGTATTCCAGGTAACATCAAGTTACCCAGATCACCCTACATCCCATTTACTAAGAAAATGACAATTCTCCTATAGAGCCTAAGGATCATAGTTTGAAGCCGGCTCTACAGGACACACAGCAGGAAACATAACATAGACAAATAATAATAATAATAATGATAATAATAATAAAATTGATAATATTTCATCTAATGAAATTGCTACTGCGAGTACGCAAAAACAAGACATTTAAATATACCACCGAGCAATCAGATAAAAAAGAAAGTGTAAATCGCTATCGTAAGATGACATTATCAACGAATATTACCTGTAGCCCAAATGGTAGAGCAGCTGTCGGATACAGACATGATTTTCTAAAGTAAAAAGGATACAAACTCGTGTTTTACTGAAACCTCTTTTTTTTTAAATTCTAATCCACGTTGTTTCATGACAGCTGTAGTCTTAAGTACCTATTAAATGGAATGAGAGACTTTGGAGGAGGCTGATTTCCGACCACCGAATTTATTCAAACCACTTCGTTTATTGCATATTTAGAAAAATTATAACCACCCCTGATTATTAAGATACCTCTTGTATTAGGCACTTAAGAGTAGTATTAGGCACTTAAGACTAGACTGCTCGGTCAATGAATGCCAAATGTTTCCTTATAAGGAAACGGCTAATATTACCATTACAATTGCCTGAGTATTTGTGCTAAAAAGCAATTAAAATCAAAATGATAGAATTACTAGTCAAAACGCTAGGCAATATTTCATCTTCTAAAAACATCAAGATAATTAGTTCTCGTTGTTATTTTATTTGCTTCATATAACACACAAAACTGTAAAATGTCGACTTAAATCTTCTTTATGTGCCGTGTCTCCCCAGGATGTAGGCGATCATGGCTCTCCACAATTTCCTGTCATTAGTAGCTCTTAATAAGTTTTGCCTTTTTTTTTTATTTCTCCTAAACCCTGTTCCGCCATCTATTTACTCAAGCTCACTAAGTATGTGACGCGTTGTTTTCCTTTTACCCTCTTGCCTTCAATAGTCCTGGTTATGACGATAAACTAGATTCGGCAGCAAGGCCTCTGATTGGGAGACTTGACGTTTTGTGGAGTGTGCAACCACCTTTTACTTGCTGTTGCTTCCAGGTTCACTCTGACCCAGGTTAGAAGCACATCTTAGGGTTCTAGCTATAGCAATTAGTGCCCCCCTTCAAAAACACTATGAAAATATACAAATACATTTTTATAGCAAAAATACTATCAATACATTTTTATATATATATAAAAATTTGTGACTTCCGTTAGTCCGTCCGTCCATCTGTAACACCCTCTAAAATACATTGACTGATCGAAACCAAATTTTGGGAAGAAGTGCAAACGGGTATTGGGTACAAATTACAGTTAGTTTTACTAGGGTGCGTAGCTTAGTACAATAAATTTTCATTAACGTTTTTTGAAAACTTAAAAGTTTTATCATTTAACATATAAAATACTCTCAGTATTTTAAAAACAATTTAATGATTAAAATAATAAATACTTATTTAATAAAAATGTTTTTTGCATATCTTTTTTTAAAGTTATTATACACAAGAATCCATTTTCTAGTTCGCCCTGTGTTTGCAAGAACTATAAACAAATCACAAGGATAAACATTTCAAAAAGATGGAATTTGGCTCCAGAAAGAAATATTTACGCATAGCCAGTTGTATGTCGCATGCTCAAGAGTTAGAAATGCTAAGAATTTCTTCTTCGCTGATAAAAAGGGGGAAAAAAAATTTCATAAAAAATATTGTTTACTATGAAGTCCTCTAAAATTACTAATATTACATTTTTGAAGTAAATTAACCAGCAATATATTTTATCTGCAGTTTTAGGCATATAATTGCATTAAAAATTTATTTTGTGTCCAAAATATTTAGATATCGGCATTAAAAAGCCTATTGATGCTGATAGGCCGCTAAGCAAAATCAATCAACCGATCTCGCCTTCAATATGTGTTGTGAGTACCAGATTTTCTAAACCGCTTTTCCTTATTATGTGCCCCAGAAACCTCAGCTGTCTCGTGCATATGTTAAGTATTAGTTTCCTTTTTGTTTCCATTTTTTCTACAACTTCGTCGTTTCTCACACTTCGAGGTGGTGTAATGGTTAGCAAGTTTGTCTCGCTAAAACAATTACGAATGAGTAGTGAGTTCGATCCTCACTGGGTGCCCCTCACTTTCGGCTTTGTGCCACATCCAAGCTACGCTTGGAAAATCATTATTCGGTCCATAAATAATGATTATTTCGGAATTTTTAGGTGCTGACCAAAGCCGACCCGGTACGTGCATGTCGAGACCCCGCACGCCTGTGGTGCGCAAAGGAGGAGCTGACGACGACAAGAAAAAGAAGAAGAAGTTCATGTTTCCTTGGTGGTGTGTCATTATCTCGTGGATAATCCTCTGGTTGACCGTCGCTGGCTGTTGCGCCGGTGTCACTTTCTATGGAATTACTTTCGGAAACGAGAAATGCACCAAGTGGATATCGTCCATGTTGATTTCCTTCTTCTCGTCTGTGTTCATCACAGAACCAATAAAGGTACACGAGCTATATTTCTTTTATTGATTAATTAATTTGTTTTTTATGGTTTATCAACCTTTTGCAAGTTATTTAAAGCTCGAGCATATTTTTGAGATTCTACGAACTTTTCAGGGATAATTTCTTTTATACAAGTCTTACTATATAACCCATAGCAAGGGGAGAAAAATTGTATGTGTGATATTTAAAGCCTGAACTTATTTTTAGATTGTAAGAATTTTGGGGAGATAATAATGATTTACTGATACAAGTCCTACTGAATAAACCCATAGTTGGTGTGAGTGTGTGTGTGGGGGAGGTGGATTCATACCTTTTTCAAAGGTATTTACGCGTAAGTGAATATAACGAGACCGTTTAGTATTTGAACTCGGCCCTCCGATTTCACTTTCCTAGCTGTTATCCATTTCACCATTCGGACATCCAAGATTGCAGCTATTCCTTAAACGGTCCCCCAGCTAGGTACTGATCAGGCTCGACCTTGCTTAACTTTGGTGGTTATACGAGAATTGGTGTTTTAAGTTGATGTGGCCATAAGCCGAGTTACATTTCTGTAAGCAAGTACAATGCAATGCAAAACTCGAGGAATTCAATCCACACTACCCACCGCCTTTCTTATAACTACGAATATTTTACAAATCTGACACAGTTCTCGGATGATCCGAAAGGAAATGTTATTCATTGATTTACAGAGTGTTATCTTCATCGTTGCTTCTTATGATTTGAGATAGGCACAAAATCTTGGTTTCTTATCATCGTTGAATTACAGAGACTGGCATGCTCATCTTTATTTTTTATAATTTGAGATGAAGTGTTGTTATTCTTTAAATGATAGAGATTGGCAGGCTTATACTTTTTTCCTGATGATCTGAAATGAGGTGTTATTCCTTAAATGATAGGCACTGGCATGTTCATTTTTGTGATGATCTGAAATCAGGTGTTATTCCTTAAATGATAGGCACTGGCATGTCCATCTTTGTGATGATCTGAAATGAGGTGTTATTCCTTAAATGATAGGCACTGGCATGTTCATCTTTGTGATGATCTGAAATGAGGTGTTATTCCTTGAATGATAGACACTGGCATGTTCATCTTTGTGATGATCTGAAATGAGGTGTTATTCCTTGAATGATAGGCACTGGCATGTTCATCTTTGTGATGATCTGAAATGAGGTGTTATTCCTTGAATGATAGGTACTGGCATGTCCATCTTTGTGATGATCTGAAATGACGTGTTATTCCTTAAATGATAGGCACTGGCATGTCCATCTTTGCGATGATCTGAAATGAGGTGTTATTCCTTAAATGATAAGTACTGGCATGTTCATCTTTGCGATGATCCGAAATGAGGTGTTATTCCTTAAATGATAAGTACTGGCATGTTCATCTTTGCGATGATCCGAAATGAGGTGTTATTTCTTAAATGATAAGTACTGGCATGTTCATCTTTGCGATGATCCGAAATGAGGTGTTATTCCTTAAATGATAAGTACTGGCATGTCCATCTTTGTGATGATCTGAAATGAGGTGTTATTCCTTAAATGATAGGTACTGGCATGTCCATCTTTGTGATGATCTGAAATGAGTTGTTATTCCTTACATGATAGGCACTGGCATGTTCATCTTTGTGATGATCTGAAATGAGGAGTTATTCCTTAAATCATAGGCACTGGCATGTTCATCTTTGTGATGATCTGAAATGAGTTGTTATTCCTTAAATGATAGGTACTGGCATGTTCATCTTTGTGATGATCTGAAATGAGGTGTTATTCCTTAAATCATAGGCACTGGCATGTTCATCTTTGTGATGATCTGAAATCTGGTGTTATTCTTTAAATGATAGGTACATATAAGGAACGTATAAAAAAAATTATTTAAAGAGAGCGTTAGATGTTCATACCTTACAATTATTTACTGTCGCTGCCACTATATCTACGCCTTCTTTGTGATACAAAGTCATATAATGTGTCTTTGTTTATCGTATTTTCCCGCCATATACCATCCACCTATAACAGGGGTGGCCAAACCGCGGCTCGCGAGCCACATACGGCTCTATTAAATATGTTGGGTGAGCCCCTTTTTTATCACAGTTAATATAAAAGGTAAATAAGAAAAAATTCAAGTTTAATGATTATTGACTGGGTATGAATTGAGATTAAAACGTAAGTTTAATGTTAATGTGTTCGCAACGAAAACGTATGTGTAAATTTTGTTCATGTCTTGCGACTCTCAAACATCTGGACTTTATCGTGAGTGACTCTTAGATTAAACAAGTTTGGCCATCTATGACTTAGCAGGGAAAAACTAAAACTATAATTATGAATTTATAACTAATTGCTTTTTTATATGTTAACATTATATTGATGTGTAATCATAATTTATTTATTTAGTGTCATATGTTTAACTCCTAAAGGACAGGAAGTTGTGGAAAGTCATGATCGCCCACATCCTGAAGAGACACAACATAAAGTTGAAGTTGGGTGATCAGGAAACTAGTGTGTTAAGAGTGTTTAAGTTAGTCTGGTACTGATAATCTCTGTCCTAATAAATAGCCTAACCCCAGCATTGGGTATAAGAGGCAGGGTGAGTTTAGCAGGAGCTTTATTTCTTTAAGAGAAAAAGTGTCTTTTGTATAGTGGTAAATACGATACACCCAGTGTTATACTTTTAATTAATTTATTTTTAATTACCTGTAACTTCGTAAATATAAAACTATATTTGACGTTCCGTTATATTTTATTTTATACCAGGTGTTCGGAATGGCTATTTTGTTGTCATTGATCCTAAAGAACCCGGCAGAAGAGGATGAAGGAGAACAAGAAGATGAAACCGTTGAAATGGGAGACGATGAAGAATTTTTGCATACGAACGACGGTCAGTCGACAATACAATGAAATTATATTATGTATATAATTTATGCAATAGCATGTATACATATTACTGTTAGCACACTTTAGTCACGGTCGATTGTGAAAAGTCTGACTGTCAAGGTTAACAATGTATGTACCAATAATTACTATCTACGAGGTGGGAGAGTGATCATCTGAACTGCTCACTTATCGACTCTTTTATCTGGAAACCATTGTAACATACCAGAGACAAGATATTTTTTATCTTGTCTCGGGTGTTTAGTGATTGGAGAAAAGAGAGGGATGTGGGGTTATGTCTTCCAGAGATAAGATATTTTTATCAAATGTCTAGTGATTGGAGAAAAGAGAGGGATGTGGGGTTATGTCTTCCAGAGATAAGATATTTTTATCAAATGTCTAGTGATTGGAGAAAAGAGAGGGATGTGGGGTTATGTCTTCCAGAGATAAGATATTTTTATCAAATGTCTAGTGATTAGAGAAAAGAGAGGGATGTGGAGTTATGTCTTCCAGAGATAAGATATTTTTATCAAATGTCTAGTGATTGGAGAAAAGAGAGGGATGTGGGGTTATGTCTTCCAGAGATAAGATATTTTTATCAAATGTCTAGTGATTGGAGAAAAGAGAGGGATGTGGGGTTATGTCTTCCAGAGATAAGATATTTTTATCAAATGTCTAGTGATTGGAGAAAAGAGAGGGATGTGGGGTTATGTCTTCCAGAGATAAGATATTTTTATCAAATGTCTAGTGATTGGAGAAAAGGAAAGGATGTGGGGTTATGTTTTTTCCAAATGTAATAGTGCTAAGCGGAACTGAAATTCATTATAGGGATCAAGGAAATATCCCTTTGAGAATCCGTTCCACATTGCAAAAATTCACAGGGAGAAGCTGAGTGGAACTTACTCTTCATCAATGGAATATGGATGGAATGAGGATGGTTCGATTCAGTGTAGCATGGTGGATCCTAGCTGTGAAAATCTGGACTGGTGGGACCAAGCACTGTAGATCATCTGAATATCTGCTATGAAAATAGAAATAGAGTAGGTACAGCCTTGCAATGTTTCGACTGTGAGGAAGGGGTTTGAAGTGAGAAAAACAAGGCCGAGCAAGCGCTTTTGAATTTGGTCAATGATGGGATGTGAAGACTGAACTGCACCGGCTCAGATGTAACAATACGACTCCATTTTTTGGTGAGATCTGACTCTTGCAAAGATAAAGCTTCTCGAGAGGAGTCAAGTACTCTCACGGGCGATACAGGGAGCCGACCATTTCCCCAGAGTTTTTAGAGATGGATCGTAATTCCACTGGCAGACTGGTCTGAGCTCGAGTCCCAATAGATTTTTCAGCCTCATTGAGATTAGAACCGTTCATCATTAGTAGAGAAAAATAAACGAAAAATAAATTATTATACCTTAGGGGAGGGAGACATAGATTCATGCTTTTCCCAAGTAAGTTCCATTCAGATAGCTTCTTCTCCAGAAGTGTTGCAATGTGTAACGGATTCTCAAAGGGATGCTTCTCTGCTCACTAAAACGTTAACCTCTTCAAGTAAAGAGTCTACATTTTTTCATAATTTTTTAACAGTAGGGTTCATCCTACACAAGCCCCTGAGTCCACTCGAGGTAGAGGGTTATGTTCAGGGGTAGTTTATATGGATAGGAGGGGAAGATAAAGGTTAACTTTAGACTTGAACAGGTTGAGATTGTAGACTCTTGGGAGTCTGTTCTACAGGACAGTGGTTCGCGGGAAGAAGCAGTTTGAGTGGAACATCCTTCTCACCGATGGAATACGGAGGGAATGTGGGTGGGGTTTGCTATCATGTTAGTGGCATGATGGGTTCTAGCCGTGAAGGTTAGACTTGTCGGAACCAATGAATGTAGTTCGTCTGAGCACTTTCCATGGAAGTAGCGATAGAGCAGTGAGAGGCTCACGACTTCCCGCTTGTGAGAGATAGATTCGGGGGGTAGAAAATAATTCTTTTCCAGTAAGGACTTGGAGATGCTTTTGAACTCTATCAAGACTGGGAAGTAAGGACTGGGTAACTCCTACCCAAATATACCCTGATGTGGCTCTTATAAAGGTAGAGGATAGCATGTGGAGTCAGGTACTTACCGGAGCGGTACAGGGATCCGATCATTTTACCTGTATCTTTAGCGATGGATCGTATATAAAAGTTCCGTGCGTGTGTTTAAGGTCCAATATTCTCTCAGGGCACGGTGCCTGCTTGAGGGACATCCGTTCATCGTGACTGGCGCTAGTTCAGGTCTAATCGGCGTTGATGGAATATAACTGGTGGCAATATGCAGCCCTTGCCCCCTCCTAAGAGCATTCCCATTCAGTAATCATCTACCTTGAGTGGCTCTTACACCTTGTGGCACTTACAACTTGTATTGGGTGAAAGATAGTAAAAAAAATCGTATCCTGTGAAAATTTTATTCGGAATTTTTGCGAGGGTTGTTTTGCTTTTTTGTTTTGTTTCTTTTTTTTTATGTTCTTTGATTTTTGTGAAATGCCTTTGTGATAATTTAACCAAACACTTTTCCTTTTCGTGTAAAATTAGATGGAATTTTTTCCAAGTAAGTTTGTAATTGTAAATTTATCATTCATAAAGGTTTTGGAGCCGCCAGGCCTCGCAAAAGCGCTTACAAACCTCCAGATCCAGAAAGACTGGAGAGGATGCGAGCCCAGCGTATTAAAGAAATTAAGATGTGGGAAGTTATTAAGGAGGTCATTGTATATGCTTTCTTCCTGTGGATTCTAATGGTTATCAGCTATAGAAACAGGAGTCCGTGGGCCTACAGAACCAAGTATGCATTGGAAAAACAATTAGTGGAAACAGATAATGATTTTAGCTCAGTAAGTATTTACATTAAAGAAGATTATTATTAAGATGATGCAAAAGTTTCCTGAATTGAACAAATATAGTATGTCGCAGATTTCAATAAAATCGGTCAATTTAAAAAAAAAAAAAATATTTCTATAATTTAATTATGATGCAAAACAAATTTTATATTCAGTCCTGACTTTCATCAAAATAATTCTCTTTTTTTTTTTTTTTTTGTAAACAGTTATTGCAGATTATGCATATACAAGTAATACAAAGTAAAAGTTATTGCAGATTATGCATATACAAGTAATACATATACAAGTAATACAAATACATAAGAATGATACAGTGAACCTTTCGGCATATTTAAATCAGTCTTTCCAAAGTTTTGTAAATTATACAAGGTAATCCGAAAGTTTGTCACTCCGTTACCAAAAAGTAATAAGGACAACAGAAAACCACGTTATACAGTAATACAAAGCACGTGAACTAGATTCAATTGTATTCACTTTCATTGACGCTGTCATACATCGTAAAGGTCTGTATGGACACCATCATTTTCGTGGCACGAAATCACTCGGCGCCATGTCCTGTGTGATATTTTACAAAACTGATTGTTGCAAAGGTTCTCCGAACAGCGTCCTTCAACTGATGGGTATTCTGGTATCGTTCATGTGAAATTCTCTCTTTGATAATAACCCTCACAGAGTGTTGAAATAGAAAATTATATTATGTAAGGGGTGACAAAACTTTCAGACCACCCTGTATATAGGGTGTCCTAGAATTAACTATTTCAATGTAATCGAGCATTTTTTTTTTTTTAAACTGATGCAATTTTATGTTTATTACTTAATTATGATACAAAACAAATAGATTTAAAAATCTTAAGTCAAAACTTTATTAAAAGTTTTCAACATGTGCTCTGTCTGCATCCCTGTGAATTTCAAATCTGTTCTTAGCGTTGCGAAACACATTTTCAAGTATTTTAGGAGTTATCTGCTGCGCTGCTTACTGAATGCGTTCTTTAATCTCAGCTAATCTATTTATCTTTTGGCGATAAAACTTTTTTTTTTTTTTTGAGACGCTATGAACAGAAATTCAGTGCGGGGCATCAAAGATACATTCTTGTGTATTCATTATTAATAGTGTTTTGAAAGGGAATGAAGATAAAATTAGGAAAACAATTATAAAAATTATAGTACTATAAGCAAAATTAGAAATTTATACTCTTTTAACACATATTAAACATAATGAACAGAAATAAAAATGAGTTTTTTTTTTAAATTTTCCGATTTCAATGAAATAGAAATTTAATTCGGTGAATGTTTTTTGTGAGTATGTAAAATTTTGTTTTTAATTTTCTAAACGGGCACGAACTCTTGCAAATGCGCTAGTACACATTTCCCATAGCCTTAAAATGTCCAATGCAAATGGACAGCTATTAATATTTTTTCGGGGATTTGCGCTCTCGCCAGAATCTATTTATAGCATACATTCTGATAGCTTAGATCCACGAATTCTTTGTGGGCACATGGTACAGTTTTATCTTTCGCTTTCACTTGTTTAGTTTTATGACATGTGAACCCTTGATGGATTGCTTAATACCGAATTCTCTATAGGGCACCCAGTGTGGACCAAACTCAATACTTCTTATTTATTATTGTAAAAATACAATAATTGTGGCACAAGGCCAAAAGTGGGAAATGGGATCTATCCTATACCTAGCTAATCAGATTCACAACCCATCCATACACTACAATTTACTTATTCTGCTCAGGAGGTCCTCCTTCACCATTTACTCCTACATGTATCACAATACCCCATATTCACAGGGAACCTACTAAAACCCCCCATGACAGAAAACTTTCTTATATACAGATGTCCATAGAAAAAAAATTATATATATATATATATATATATATATACAGTGTAACCCGGATATAAGAGAAACCCGGATATAAGAGAGATTTTATATGGCCCCAAATTAGAGCCATATTTACCTAAACAAAATAGACCAAACCCGGATATAAGAGACTTCTTCTCCGGTCCAGACAACTCTCTTATATCCTGGTTACACTGTATATAGTGATATCTATCTATCTCTCTCTCTCTATATATCTATATATATATATATATATATATAGTGATGGCATGAAATGAGAAGGCGGGTATGAACTGAACTCAATATTCAGTAGTAATGTGAAACCAAACAAGTTTCGCAAGCCATCACCCAACACCGAAGCGACTGCTTTTACTTCGATGTCCTTTGATTAAATATTTTCAAAACCAACCAAAATCTGCATAATATGCACCCCAGCCCATAAAAAAAACCCCAAGAAGAAATGACACAACCCATGTTCAGTAATATCTTTATATACTAATATCGAAATAGTGAGTATTATAACTACTTGTGAATAAGTACTTCGACGTAGTGTAATGGATAACAAGCTTATGTTGCTGGATCTGCTTATAACTGTGTCTGCTTGGATAATCACTACGTTTTTCGGCAAATCAATTACAACTGAGTAGTGAGTTCGATTCTCACTAGGTGCTCCATACTTTGGGCCTCGTGCCACACTTAAGCTTCGCTTAGTAAATCACTATAAATATTTGTGAATTGCTACACTAGCGTGTAGGGACAATTTTATACTGTATTTTTCGAAGACTTACCCTTTATATATCATTCCAAAGTTTGGTTTGAAGAAAAGCCCTATTGATTTTCATTAGAAGTCATTTCCACACAAATACTTCCTATTATTATATTTCATAGATTTACTTTATTAGCATAGTTAAATTTCGATTTTTTCCCCGGGTGATTTATTAAAAATATCTATTTGTATTTGTTGTTGCCTTCTATCGATGTTTTTTTTTTTTTTAACAGATTGCAAACACGAGAGGATTTTGGGAATGGGCCAAGAATGACCTAGTTTCTACTCTAAGAGCGGGCAAATACTACAATGGTGACCCACCTCTCATGCTCCGTGGTTTCATGGAAGACAAAGTATCTCGTATGATGGGATATGCAGTCATGCGACAATTGAGAGCCACACCAAGTAAGTTGCAACGTAAAAATCAGAAATTAAACCAGATATTAAATTTAGATATTCCTGATTCTATATCTTTTAACTGATAATTTTAAATACAATTTCATTTTATTTTTTCTTGTACGTATTTTCTAGAGTAAGACCGATAAAATTATTTCGTATATAAGATGTTTAGCGTCTAAAAGACTTCGAGGCTAATGTTTTCAGATGTGTTTTAAACATTAATCATAGTAATGATTTTAGACACATGGTACAGTAATGATTTTAGACTCATGATACAGTAATGATTTTAGACACATGATACAGTTTAATAGTATTATGAGTTTTGTGTTTAGTTTTCAGTGTTAGCAAAATGCAGCCTCCGAAGCAACATACTTTTCTACTATTACGACAAGAGTGATTTATCATGAGGTGAATTTATCAGGGTTCGTAACTAATGTTCTTCCAAGTGAATTATCACTATTCGACGTAAAGTATTGCTATCATAAATAGCACCCCTGAAAAACACTTAGGTTTTGAATGTACGCAAATATGATGAGGGATCTTTTCTCTTAATTCACCCCAAAATATTAATTCACCCCAAATCTAAAAGAATTTCTATTTACTAAAATTCATACCAAAATTCAGAAATATCCTTTAAAATTTGTTCAAAAATACATACATTTATATTTTTTGCCTTACGCCTCCAAAGGAACTTACATAAATAAGAAAAGAAAATGAGCATTGTGAAAAAATGTTCAAATCAAAAACCATGTTTTATTGTCAAAATTGTCATTATTAAAAGGAAACGCCAAAGGATTTTTCATCATTAAATTATATATATATATATATATATATATATATATATATATATATATATATATATTATATATATATTAATCCTTTTTAGAGCATTGAAAATTTTTGTTAAAAATTTCGTTTTTTTTTTAATTTTTTTTTTCGTCAAAGGGTATGGTCAGTATGGGAAAGATGAGCGTATTCTTGCAGTGAAAAACCCTTTACTTGAAAATTCTTGCAAAAATCAGATAATCGTCGAATTTTAATTAAACTTTCGGGATTTATTTAAAAATGAATTAAATTATTTTAGAAATGTAGAAAATATTGATAAAAATATTTTTTGTTTAGTCTGTAAACCTCCAATTATTTATATTTTTATGAAATTTCGAGAAGTTTATTTTCGCAGAGCTTAATGTTCATATTAATTATAAGGACAAGTCCGTGGAGAATTTAAATCATATTTTTTTTTTGTCAAACAGGATCCCCAGTTACAGAAAATCCGCTCTGAATCGTAAAATAAAAAAAAAAAATGTAATAAAATTAAGACATTTAATAAAAAAAGCTTTTAATTTCTTTTATGAAAAAAATATTATGGACACTAATCTTAAGGAAAACATTTGTTCTATGAATAATGAATTTTTGCAAGAATTGTTTTAATTTTTTTTTTTTTTTTAAATTTTAATTATAATAATTTATAAAGTTTTAAATCTTTTAAAATTCCGTATTAATTTGTAGAGGTTAGGTGATATTGCTATTAAGTAAAAACTATATTTACTAATCATAACTGGAAAAGATTAATACAATCCAGCAATCATCAGTATTTTTAAAAGAATTCTGATTTTGTGTGCGTGTATAAACGCGCCTATTTTTGTAAATACAGATGTCCATGCACATAATTATTAGAATGTAAGAGTGGTAATTATTGTAAATTTAAAATTTATTGGTAATGTTCCAACATTTCCTCATCAAGCGTCTTCCTAAGTAAGACTCTAAAACCAAAGTACTTAAAATGCAATAAAATATTAGATTACTTAGAATATTTTCATAAATTTATATATATATATATATATATATATATATATATATATATAACAGTTAATGGGCAGAGTTGAATTCTATAAAACAGTTAATAGTCAGAGTTGAATTAGACCAGGGAACAGTAGTATGAAAAAAATCTAAGATTGCTGAAAATGTCATTAGAAATAAGGAAAAGAGTGCTGAATTGCTATGCAATATCAATTAGCCTATATGACAGTGAATGCTGGACAATCTCCTCGCAGACGAAGAAGAAACTTGAAGTCGGAAAAATGTAGTTCTACAGAAGGATGTTGATAATATCATGGGCGGAACATGTAAGCAACGCGGAAGTTTTAAGGAAAATGGAAAGGAAAAGAACACTTGGACTTAGAAGCAGAAAGAGACTGTTGAAATTCCCGGGACACATAATAAAAAAAATAAGGCTTGAACCGTAATTATTGGTTAATGATTTATTAGTTAATGATTGTATAAACTCCTTGCAATTTCCTTGATTATAAAATACGTATAGAAATTCTCCTAATTGCCTCATTAAATATATCAGCTTAACAACTTTAATAAAATATCAAAATAACAATCATAAATATGAATAGAGGTCAGAAAAAGAAATGATTCAAAACTGACAAGGTTTCATTGAAGCAGACGTTAAACACAGTGGTATCGTCTCTTTCTTTCTTTCTTTCTAAAACTAACCTGCGCCTTTGATATATCTTTTCTTCTGTCTATCCTCAAACAGGAATAGCCCGTTGTTTATCTGAGGTAATGACAGGGCATAACGTACATGATGACTAAGGAACAAACATAATTAAAATATGATTATTATTAAATTCATCATTAATGTTTTTATGTTACTCATTTTTCTTATATTGATAGCAAGTGTCGTTGAGACTCTTACGATTGATAAGTTTATAATTAATAACGGTTTTCATGTATTGCATATTTACAGAAAAATGCAAGATGGCCAAGATATTGAAGCCTTTGGGTCTGGAATGCCACAAGAAGTATTCGATACTGAACCAAGACGAAGGAGTCTACGGTCAAAAATGGAAAGAACTTTACATTAACGATACATTCAGCAATATGGCGGACGAATATAAATACATGGACTCGAAAGAGCTTGATGGCTATCCTTACTACGGGAAAATGGCCGTTTATGGCGGAGGTGGTTACGTCGTCAAACTAAAAGGAAGTCAGAAGAAACTTCACGAAACGATGGTACGTTTACAGAACGAAAATTGGATCGACAAAATGACCCGAGCCGTTTTCATCGAATTCACAATCTACAACCCACAAGTGAACCTGTTCACTGTCTGTACCATGCTAGCAGAGTTCACAGGGGCCGGGAGTATCATAACGTCCTACAGATTCGAACCCTGCATGCTCTTACCGTATATGACCCAGGCAGCACTGTTTCAAATTCTCTGCGAAATCGTCTTTGTTGCCTTCCTCATTTATTTTATAGTTAAGGAAGTTAAGTCGTTGATAAAGTTACGTAAAAATTATGTTAAGGAATTTTGGAATCTTGTAGAGTTGGGTATCGTGAGCTTGTCTATCGGAGGCATGTTCATATTTATGTACAAAACATTTGAGACGAACCACCTAACAGAAATGTTCAAGAAGACCCAAGGCAACGAGTATATGAAATTTCAGTATGTAGCTTTATGGAATCAGTTGTTTACATACATCGTCGGTTGGGTGGTCTTTCTAGCCACCTTAAAATTCATGAAATTACTCCGGTTCAACAAACGAATGTCCCTGTTGTCGACCACTCTTCGTGAGAGTGCGCCCGGTCTGCTCAACTTCAGTTTAGTCTTTTGGATCTTTTTCTTGGCGTTTGTGCAGGTTTTCTACCTGCTATATTTCAAACAGTTACAAGAGTTTTCAAATTTCGTCACCGGGGCAGAGACTGGTTTCCTTATGATGATGGGTCAATTTGATTTTGAACGGATGAAGCGAATTCAGCCGATCATCTTCCCCATCGTCTTTTCCCTTTTTGTCGTAACCATCACGTTCATCTTAATTAACATGTTCCTGTCGATCCTGAACGAAACATTTGCCACTGTCAGGGAGGACCTCGACAAGCAGTCGAATGATTATGAAATAGTAGATTTTATGGTGGGTCGTTTCAAAACTTGGACAGGCATAGGGGCCTCGTCGGTATCTCCTGAAGATATGAGCAAAAAACCAAAGCCGGGCGACAGTGATAATCCAGAGGGACAGATCGAAAACTTCCCGGATAAAGTTGACAAACTCCTCAATTCCATCTCACAAGTGTATATGGAAAAAGATACTTTGGAGGCGTTTTTCGATGACCGAAACGAAGCGGGAAAAATGGCTTTGAAGAAAATATTTAAACAACAAGGACAAACCAATAATGCTTACCAGAAATCTCCGAATGGAGACTACGGGCTACCAAAAGTCCAAGACTAGCAGAAAAAAAAAAAAACAAAAACAAAAAAAACAAAAACAAACATATTTTTCTCTTATTCTTTTCAGTTATAAAAACACCTTTACTACAGGCCAAAGACAGTGTAACGACCATTAATGGAATCCTTGACCACACCCAACTGAACTTCAGTCCGCATTATTAGTTTTGTTTTCGTGCCTTTTGTTAAAAATGACTATATTGAAGTTGTACATATATCATGTGATTAGGGAAATTATTATTAATATTTGTTTCATGTTTTTGATTTCGTTAAAAATATTGTGTGCGAAGAGGCCATTAAATGTGCTTTATTTATTAAATTGTTTATAATGGTAGCCATTTTGTATCAGTGTGGGCATTCGGTTGTTGTAGGTAAGTGGGTATGGGATTTATTTTGTTGTTATAGACATTCCAACACTATCAGAATTTTACATGTCAACTCTAGAAAATATTTAAAAGAACACCATCCTATCCCAACCATCTACACCCGCAACGTGCAGATGGTTGGATTATTGACGCTACATTTATTGTTACCATTCATCTTAACAAGGACGAAGTAACAATTCTGGGAATAACCTTCGAAAATAAATCCTTACTCAATTTAAAATATGAACTAAACAAAAGAATTCGCTTTTTAGGTGTACCGTGTACGGATTCGAATTATGAAAACTTTAGAACCTTCGTCTATAAAAAAAAAATTTCAAGTTATCTAATAGTCACAACAGCGAATGCCTACACAGATACAAAAGAGACATAATAAATAATTTAATAAAGATAGCACAACTAATATCCTCTACACGCACAATAAAATATTAATCAATAATTATTGTAAATAACGAGAAATGTTTAAGGTTTATTTGACGTAATGTAAAATATTTTATTGTATTAAGAATAAGAACTACATTTCCGTTACTTCAATCAACAGAAATTATTCATTATTCAATGTTATTTTAAATTATTTCCCGATGTAAAAAAAGTAGAAAAAAAAAAAAAAAAAAAGATATTACGCACTGAAAAAAAGTTCCTTTCTTTGCTACTTCTCTATTTGTTACAAACAAGAACGTAAATTTGATGAATAGTTCAATCATGTTAAAATCTCTGTTCACGTTTGTTTCTCATACTACGTAATTAAATATATAAGTGAATAACGAGTGAACGAGAATTTAAAAATAAAAAACAATCAAAATTTTTGAATCATAAGAATAATAATGAAAAACTTGGAACCGTCTAAGACAAAAAAAATTATTAAAGAAAGATGAATCAATACTTTTTGTGTAAAATTACAATTAACTGAAAACAATTTACCTGTTTTCAAAAATAGATAATGAATGAATTTTTAGATTCTTACTGGTTGAAGACAGAATATTAAGACAAATGATTTATATATATATATATATATATATATATATATATATATAAAGAATGGAGTTAAAATACGTATTAAAAAAAAGGTATATCCTTCTCCCTTCCCGTATGTGCAACACAAAGTCTCTTGACATGAAACTTTGAATTGCAAATACAGTAAGGGAAAAAGATATACATCATTAATATAAGTCTTTAAACTACTTTTACAAAAATAAGAAGTATTTTAAAGGATGGAACTTTAACGTCATAGATGATAATCTGAAAACAAGGGAAATAACTATGTAAAAAACCGTACTTTTTGTTCTAATGTGGACATGAGGGTTTGTCGGAAAAGTGAAAGATTCTCACATTAATGGCTAACAGTGAAATATCAGATACTGACCCATCGTTTCACTTGAAAACACAATAGTAATAAAGTGTGCAAATATATATCTGACATGTTATTGTTTTCTCCTTTCAATTATTTGTTGTTCTTTTAAATTATAAGTATGTCTGTGATTTTTTTAATTACTTTGCGCTTTAAGGTAAGTTTTCATTCAGTCCGATAGCCAATGACTGTTTAAAATATTTAAATGTATCTTCATTAGATGATAAGGATTAAACAAGATTCTGCATATTTCGCAGTCATAACACGTAAATCCACTACCTATATTTTAAATTTCAAACTGGCAATTGATACAAACGTTAAGTTTGCTATACAAAATGACGAGTAAAATAACCCGAATCTCTCGGCAAATAACTTTGAGATTCCGCTTCCGCCTGAGTAAAAGCGAATAATTTAACAACAGGAGTAAATGGAAATATCAAAAAAAAAAAAAAAAAAAAAAAAAAAAAAAAAAAAAGGAAGGGGCTATTTTGCCGGTTACGGTAAAATTTTACCGGTCTCTGTAAAATAGACACCCAGGCTGTTTTAACGGTTAATATTTGTATTATTATGAACTCAGATGATGTTAAAAACACACAGATTTAACACAGAAGTTGATTTATTTTCACCATCAATTGAAAAAACAATTTAAAATCATTCCCGTCATCAATTGATAAAACATGTTCAAATCCTTTACTCAGCATCAATTATTAAAAGAAATATAGAAGTCTCTGGATATTTTAAGCACGTCAGGTATAACGGTCTCTGTAAATCCAAATCTCACCCTTGAGCATGGTTCTCTTCAGGTGCACCCACTGAAGACAACAGTCACAGACCTCAGAATCCATGTTCAATTTTTGTCTACACAGCTCACACAGCCACTGCACTGACGATCTCAAATATAATATATTCTTAGCTTGCGGAGAAGACCTGAATGCCAGACCCTGTCAAAGCTTTTGAGATGTCCAATGCCCGGGCTTCAACGTTTTTATCTGGAGCATGATCGACACTTTCACGCAATTATCTTCAGTACATCAGCAAGTGATCTGCATATAGAGGAGTGTCCCAGAATTAACTATTTCAGTGAAATCGGATACTTTAAGATATCTCTACTGATTCGCTAAAAATTAGCATACCATAATGAAAAAAAAGAGAACGAAACTTAATAAAAACAGATTTATCACCAAAATCTTTGCTAATATTAAAAGGAAAGACCAAATAATTTGATTAAATTATATTTTTTGTTCCTTGAACGCTCAAAATGTTGGTTAAAAATCTTGTTTTTCATGCAAAGATTAGTTTTAACGTGTTTTTGCGGTGAAAAAACAAAAACAAAAAACGATTGGTTTGGAAATTCTTGGAAAACGTGTCGGATTTTAATGCGACTTACAGGAAATTTTGGCATTATATATATATATATATATATATATATATATATATATAATTACATCTGTTACCCCACCACTACAGTTTAATTTTATGAAATTAAACTATGCATAACTTAATGTTTATATTAGTTAAAAGCAGAACTCCTTGGAAAATTTAAGTCATTTTTTTTTGTAAAATAGAACCCCCAAGTTATAGACAATCTGCTCTGAATCGTAAAACAAAAACTAAAAAAAAGAAATAGAACTAAAACATTATTTAATAAGAAAAACTTAATTACTTATATGAATAAGACATTATGGACACTATTGTTTTAAAATAAAAAAACATTTTTCGATGAATAATGAATTTTTACAAACAACTCTTTTCATTTAAAATTTTAATTATAATAATTTCTAATGTTTTAAATCTTAAAATTCTATCTCATTTTGCAGAGGTTAGGTGATATTGTTATTACGAAAATCTTGTATTTACTAATCATAAATGAAAAAGCTTACAACAATTTATCGAACTTCAATATTTAAAAAAGAATTTTGGAATATTTTGTATGTTTATAAACATGCTGATTTTTGTAAATACGGACATCCATACATGACATCAGAAGATCAGTAACTATAGTAAATTTAAAGTACCTAAAATTCAATAAAACAGATTGGAGAATATTTTCCTAATGTTTTAAAATTACTGAGTAGTTAAAAATTATATAAAAAAGACTCACGTTATATTCCTCAAGTAAATTCTACAGATATGCTCACCGTAGAAAAAAAATTAGATAAAACTTCCGGCTGTCAGTCAAGCTGTTAACGCCTTAAATAAACTGCTACCACGGTGTTAAAATGCATTTCTGCGATATTTGTCATATTTGTGTCGAATAAGATTAATTAAACTTTAAATTAGCTAAAATTCCGCAAATAAAATTTCTGAAAAGTATATTTTATTTTTGAAATTGGGAATTAGATTGTGTGGGAAGACAACTAAAATGGTAGTAAAATCAACTATGTTTAGCAATTTCAAAATGAAAACTGTAGTTAATTTAAATTAGTTTTGAAATGCAGCAAAGCATTTTGCTTATTAGAATTATTGCATTTAATGTGAGATAGATTGAAATTAAAACTTAGATCAAAGCTTCTCGAAAGATTTTTCATTTAAAAAAAAAAAAAAAAAAAAAAAAAAAAAATTTAATCTTAAAATGGAATTTAAAAATTCCATTTACAAAACAATTGTTTATAATAAAATTCTATTCAATCGGTAGACTCACAACGATTGAAAACAATGTTTTTGTTTGAGTTTGGGTTTGACCAATTCGTAAAAAAACAAAAAACAAAACAAAAAAGAACTAATTAAAACATGCGTGTCCGTCAACCTTAAACAATCTTTGTCAATTTTATTTTTCAGTCTTTATGATGGTCGATACTTGATCTATCTCTTACTGTTACATCCCCGGGCAACGCCGGGCTCTACTGCTAGTCAGCAATATTATTGATACAGATCTAGCGTCTCGGCTCCAGTCACTTTCCCGCCACCATAAGGTTGCCTCTGTGTGTCTTTTCTATAAATACTTTTATGGTAATTGTTCCGATGAGCTCTTCGCTATTTTTAAAATCTTTTCACCCTAAGCAAGGCGGGCGTGTCACTAGCACGCAAGGAGTTACAGAGAGTGGGAGCAAGAGTAAAGAAGCGTGATAGAGTAAAGGATGAGGAGAAGGACGGGGGAATTAGATCAAGGCATCTGGAGATGTCGATTGACATTGCATTGGAATAGTTGGAGATTATAGCTATCAAGGAAGCAAGAAAGAGGAAAGGAGTTCCACAGAGGGAAAGTGAGAGACATGAAGCGATTGGCGTAGAAGAGACGGCTACATTCAACTGTTTCGACAGTGAAAGGGTGGGATTGAGATGCCAACCTAATAG
>OZ010580.1:78527076-78602076 GCA_963932145.1 Acanthosepion lycidas | reverse complement strand
TGTTGTCAACTGAATATATATTGAATACAATTTATTACTTTCAACGACAGATAAAATACTGTTATTTTACTATACATATGTACTATTGGTATTTTTAATATAAATATTTTTATACTTTCATAGTGCTTTGTTTGTTGGGTCATAGCTGGGACCCGAACAGGTTCTACCACATCGGTTCAGGGTGAACCTGGAACAACAACAATTAAATGATTCCACGCTCCTCAAAACCTCCAATCACCCGGTCAAAGGCCTTGCTGCCGGAGGAGAGTTAAAGAATTTAAGAAATATTCAGAGGTTTTAAAAAGTTATTTTGTAAATAAATACTTATAAATTAACCGCTTTTTAAAAAAGTCGTTATTGCCGAAAGTTAACTGCTGACCGAGAAATATTAAAGCGTTATTTAAATTTTTCTTAAAGTATTTAGTTAAAAATGTGTTAATGAGAGATTTTGTTTGAAATGGGAGAGACGAAATGAAGCTTTTATTACTAAAGAGAAGGGTGTAACCAAGGCATGTCTAACACAATTTATAATGACTAAATCGATCCTAGTAATTTGTTCTCTGTAGCCGACAGTAATTGCTGTTCTTTGTAAACTTAATCGTAAAAGAAAAAACGACGTACGCGGGGAAAAGAAAGAAAACAGAAAAAGAAAGAAAACAGAAAAAGAAAGAAAACAGAAAAAGAAAGAAAACAGAAAAAGAAAGAAAACAGAAAAAGAAAGAAAACAGAAAAAGAAAGAAAACAGAAAAAGAAAGAAAACAGAAAAAGAAAGAAAACAGAAAAAGAAAGAAAACAGAAAAAGAAAGAAAACAGAAAAAGAAAGAAAACAGAAAAAGAAAGAAAACAGAAAAAGAAAGAAAACAGAAAAAGAAAGAAAACAGAAAAAGAAAGAAAACAGAAAAAGAAAGAAAACAGAAAAAGAAAGAAAACAGAAAAAGAAAGAAAACAGAAAAAGAAAGAAAACAGAAAAAGAAAGAAAACAGAAAAAGAAAGAAAACAGAAAAAGAAATGAAAGTAACACACCGAAACATAAGAGTCAATGATATGTGAGACTTATATTTAACAACTGACTGATACGTATAACCCATAGAAGATCTTACCTTGTGCAATACATATCGTCAGACACCATAAATATCTAGTTTTATCAAAAGGAGGACCAATTTTGTCAAATTTATGATACAGTGTAACCCGGATATAAGAGAAACCCGGATATAAGAGAGATTGTATCAGGTCCCAAATTAGAGCCATACTTACCTAAACAAAATAGACCAAACCCGGATATAAGAGAAACCCGGATATAAGATACTTATTCTCCGGTCCCGACAACTCTTATATCCAGGTTACACTGTAGCAAGTGTTCTTTAATTCTTGCTATAATAAATTTGACAAAATTGGTCCTTATCCGGAAAAAAAAAAAAAAAAAAAAATTAAGTGGACGGTTCGTCCATTTAATTTTTTAATTCCATTGACACCGCCATTATTTCAACTACCTTCACTCGTCAAAATTTGTTTTAAAAAGCTATGATTAGAATTGTAATAAAACTTAAACATGAAAATTAATTTATACATTTTCTTTGAGAATTAACAAAATAAATAAACACCATTTATTAGATTGTTTATTTGCTCTATTTATTTATACTGTTCATTGGAATAGTTGGTAAAACATCGTCTAATTACCAATTGATCCGAACTTTATAAAAGGGTAAAGAAAAGATTTCCTTATAGTGGCTCCATATTTTAATAAATTTATCAAATTATTATATTAGGTTGGTGCAAAAATAATGACGTAATAATTTCGTTTTTTGACGTTAAAAAATACGTCAAAAAACGACATTATTACGTCATTATTTTTGCACCAACCTAATAAATGTTTATAAATTTATAAACAAAAAATTGTTTCCGTATTCATTTCTTTATAAATTAATAAATGATAAATATTGTATTAGTTATAATTGAATTAGTTTTTAGAACGCTGTAAATATAAAATTATACTTGTAAATAAACAATCAAATAAAAAGTGTTTAATATTTTTGTTGTAAATTCTCAAGAACAAAAAGATTTATAAAAAAAAAACACACTTTCATCATATGTTTAGGTTTTATAACAATTCTAATTATTGCTTTTTAAAAAACTCACATTGCTGAGGAATGAAGGTAGTTAAAATAATAGCAGTGTGAAGGGAAAACCGTCCGTTTGACACAGTCTTTTGTTCAGGCACGAAGGTCAAAGTTTACCATGTTCCCAGTAATTTACGGTTTGGGAATTTGATGATAGCTAAACGAATAGCAGAGACAAAAGTGCTGACTCAAAAACTACTGTAGGACAATACTTACGTGTCCTAATATGTCCACACGGGGGAGAAGAAATTCATTCAACAAAGAAGTCTATGAAGAATAGCTATGCAAAGAAGGAGAATGAAAAATCTCCGTCCGATCATGAAGAAACTGGTCGAGATAATTAAAAAGGTAATCTAAAGTGGAATGGCAAATTCTGTTAACCGTTTGTGCCATATCTCTCAGCAAGCTTTCACCATATGCACTTGTAATAGAAACATGAATAAATTATAACGAGGTGACCAAAATTTCACCCTTGTATATTCAGAATCGCTTGGCCACCCAATCAGAGAAACTTTCACAGCCAGGATATTAGGTCAATAAGAAACAGAGCGGCACTTTTGAAGCTAATCTCTAACGAGATTTGAGAAATAAACCTAAATCAGAATCGATAAATAAATTTAATCCATTCCCCAATACTGCTGTCATCGTAACAAAACTAGAACCGAAATACGGTACTTGTGCGGCTAGAAACATCTACCCAATCCTACTACATTTAAAATCATGCACGCTTCCCCCCCCCATCGCATTTTTAAGCGGGCAGAGATTCGACATACATACATGCATGCATTTCCACCCGGACTTTCTCTCTCGCAGACGCCAGGAATTTTACATTTGAACTCTTGAAATTTGAACTTATCCTCCTGTATTATTGTATTGCGTTATACAGTGTAACCCGGATATAAGAGAGTTGTCGGGACCGGAGAAGTAGTCTCTTATATTCGGATTTCTCTTATATCCGGGTTTGGTCTATTTTGTTTAGGTAAGTATGGCTCTAATTTGGGACCAAAGAAAATTTCTCTTATATCCGGGTTACACTGTATAAAGATTTATTTCGTATTTATAAACATTGCATTTTCTTTCAAAAGGCTAATATAGAGCGAAACCAAATATAGCGATATATAGTGTGAAAGGGCGTTGTCATAAGACAGCCTTCTAGGATTCCACCATATACTTTCTGTCGTTTGTTAGTTTGGATTACACACAAAAGCACCACAGAACTATGCCAAAAATTCCAAGAGTGTAAATTCTCGAAAAACAAACACTTTGCTGCTTGTTCACGCAAGTTTAACAAAAGGTTGAAAAAGATCCCAACGGCGGAATAAGAAAAGATCAACACCGGCGGAAGACAGCAGCGCCAGTCGGCTTGGCGTAACCAAGGGGGACCTTGACAGACCAAGAATCCAACAGCCCGATGCAACCAGGTTTGCCAGATCTTGCCGGCCTCAATGCCCTTTGAACTGCCAGGGAGGTGCTTCTGGCCAAATGTGTGGGCTTCTCCGTCGCGCAGAGTTGTCCATCAAAATCAAATTCACGTGAATAGGCCTCGTCAAAATGATTGACAGCCATCTCCGCCACTGCCACCAGGGATCAAGGCGAGAGGATAAAAGAGTGCTCAATGCCATAATAAATAGCAGTGCATCAATATATTTTAAGTCAAATTTCAAGAGAGCAGTGAAGACTTTTTCTTGGGTGCAATTTTAAGCAGACTCTTTTGGGAGCTTATTTTTATTTCTAATAAACAAATGCACTGAAATGGTTGACTTTTCTGACCGGGATTGTAGAGTACTTTTTTGCTTGAAGCAGTAAGCTCCTCTACCGTGGTGCTATTGTTTCCCATGATACCGAGGACTTTTTGTGCGTACCGGTAAATCATTTCTAGTGGATATGTTTTCTCGGCTATTTCAATCTTGGCCGGATAGGTTACCCTCCTTCTGATGAGTTTGGTTGACTTACCATCTTGGACTCACCTGGGAGTATAAGTGTTCCTATTTTCACACATACAGCTACCGATCGCCTGGTCATTGCGCGAAAGCGTCTGAAACTGGCAGTCGTAGTCGGTCACTTGGAATGTATTAAAACTGCCATTAAGCAATTTTTCCTGTGTGAAACCTTAAGCAGACTCTTGAGAGTTGCTTATTTTTATTACTTATGAAATAAATTCTAAAGAGCCAGGAACAACCTACCTAGATTTCACCTAAACGGATCTTCAGGGGAAGGCACTGGACAATTTATTTTGTCCTGTACGGATGTTTCTAGTGTTTTTTTTTTTTTTTTTTTACAACAGAGTATTTATATATATATAGACTTGTAAGTCTATCAAAACAAATTAGTACCCGAAGAAAAGAACTGGAAAAAAACAAAACAAACAAAAAGAAAACACTAGAAAGATCCGTACAGGACGAAATAAATTGTCCAGTGCCTTCCTCTGAAGATCCGTTTAGGTGAAATCTAGGTAGGTTGTTTCTTGCTCTTTAGAATTTATTTCATATATATATATATATATATATATTAGTGAGTAGTATAGATGGATAAGTTGCCCTGTTTCTAACAGAAGTTAAACGGAAAAAAGATGAAACAGTGCTCAAGAAAGAAAAATAATCTCTAAAAATCCCAGTGACAAATTAATTTTGCCAAATCCCTTCTGTTTTTTCGTCTTTCAATTAGATGAGTGCATCTTTTTTTTTTTAAAAATATTTACAACACTAATTAAAATTTTTGTTTTATTTTTTTCAAATTTTTTTTCGATTATTGGGAATTTTATCTTTTTAAAACTATAATTCTATATTTTTATGTTAACTGGCCTTTACTGAAAAAGGCACACAAAATGAAGTCTTTGTGCAAGCTTTTGTTTTTTTTTTTTGTAAAAAAAAAATATTGTATTTTGTTTAATAAATGTTACTTTCAGATTTCACCTCTGAGTTTCAAATCTCATTTTTGTATACACCTTATTCTATAGGGATAAGATAGGTGACATTCTCTCACTCACTCAGAGTGAAATAATCCTTTTAACAGTCTAAACTGAACATCTGTTTTTTAAGTATAATACCGAATTAGTTCTTTTTAATTTAATTAATACCGAATTAATATTTTTTATTTTTTTTTTAATTTTGCAGAATTCAAAACCTTAAATCTGCGTTTGAAAGTAACAATTTAACCTTTGCTAGTTTTACTAGATTCTTTTGTAGACAACATTAGTTAGTTTCAATAGACTTGGATACAAATTAAGCTCAATCAAAAAAAAAAAAAAAACTTAAGAGGTTAATTGACTTTGTTATTTCGTAAGCCATATTAGTTTAAGTCAAATGTTGGCAAGTTCACAAATCCAAATAAATTTTTCAGTATTCTAAGAGAAAAATATAGGCTAAGATTTTCACGCGCGTGCAGCACCAAATTAGTAAATAAAGAGGAGGAATCTAGATAACCTTTAATACTGTCTTTTGAGTCTTCATGCCAAAAATGAGGCCAATGCTTTTGTTTGAGCATGATTGTGACAAAGACATACAAAGGGAAGCTTTTTATTAGCACTGGTGTCAGAAGCCGGAGACGGGGCAACTGACTAGTCAGCCATTTTACATTGGTGGTGGGGTGGGGTGGGGTAATTGTAATACAGAAGTAATTTCCACAACCATCACGAGGTGATGAAACTTTTAGTGGACATGATATTCAAGTGCTTTTCAAGACAGATTTGATATTACACCCACGGCGCTGTAGGGGGGATAGTCATCCACCATTTATTTTTCGTTGGAACTGATAATTAAAGACGTCTTCGTATTCGTGGCTCCAATTTATGATGATGCTATTGAAAGGTGTGGCTTTTTAAAAAATCATTTCGTCCTAAGAAAAGCCGTAATGCTATTAAGACGCAAGAGGTTACTGGGAGTGAAAGATGATGTGAAGACTTTAGTGAGGAAAAAAGGAACAGGTTTCAGGAAGATGGCGATTAGTGAAGGTGGCAAGGAACTAAGAAACCGGGAGAGAGTTCCACAGGTGACAAGTGCGAGATCTCATTGGGTCATTAATATTTTTGTAAAAATCAGGAAATTTTTTTAACTTTCGAAAACTTATGCATGTCTTATATACAATTTTAAAAAAATCGTTATCACCCCATGCAATATAGCCACAATGAATTACAATGTGTGGAAGAATTAGGAACAGAAACATTAATATGAGTAGAAAGATAAAAGAATAATTAGGAGGACAGTAGATAGCGATTGACATTGCATTTAGATATTTGCAGATTAAAGTTGGCTAGAAAGTATGGTGCTGGAAGGGAGTTATACAATATATACTTTTTCATTTTATTATTAGATCTGATAAATATGCAATCGGGAAATATTAAAACTTATCTGCAACCAGCAATCTAAAATGCCAGAATTTAGTCAAATCTTGGTCACCATACTGATAGGACTTGTCATTGAAAAGGGTCATGACAAGTAAAAATATTTGAATATGACAAGAGCAAAAGAAAAAAAAAAAAAAAAAAAAAAATTTGGACAATTTATTTACAACTTCAATCACGTCGTACAACTTGTCATTTAGAAATTGGAAAGATATATAAAAAAAAAAGTTGACTAGACTGTTTGGCGGAATTTTATAAAAAAAATGAATTCTAGCTGCATTATATATATATATATATATATATTATATATATATATAGAGAGAGAGAGAGAGAGAGAGAGACAGACATGCTTGCGGTGGTGGTGTTGAAGTCTCAAACTTACACACACCCATTCTAATATATACACTTACACACCTCATATACACTCCCGAAGAACTAAAAGATAACACATTTAAAAGACATCCCCTTCCCTGGAATCAATAAAACTGTCAAAATGACCAAGAGAATTCAGGGTAGCATGAATATATCCAGCCTCTATCTTAAAAAAAAAAAAATCTTAAAAGAGGCCGTTTGACCAACACAAAGACGGACCGAAATTAACGATTAAAAAACAAAAACAAAAAAAAACAAATAGATTGTTCAACTTTAAGACCACGACCGCAAATTGGTATGTCGTGACTGCTCCGCATCTGGCAGGGTGAGTGTTTCTCAGCTTGGTGTACGACACTTTTCGTCTCAGCTCCCGACATCGCAACCTCGGTACGACACCCACGTCTGCCCCACGAGTCCGTTTGTGTCTTACAAACAAGAACCAGCGGCTAAGCTTTGCAATCAAGGTCTTAACAGAGCCTTTAAGCGAAATCCTTCTTGTCATGGTTTCCTCGTAATTATATCTGCTCAGTTTCGTAACCAAACGTAAACAAAGTAATTTTGTAAAGAAGTAATAGATTTTTAGGCACCGTTCAGACTTTACTTGGTGGCCGAGTCGATTAAGGCACGTCAGGTCTAACGACGG
Source organism: Acanthosepion lycidas (assembly GCA_963932145.1). Lineage (NCBI taxonomy): Eukaryota > Metazoa > Mollusca > Cephalopoda > Sepiida > Sepiidae > Acanthosepion > Acanthosepion lycidas. The sequence goes on along the minus strand of OZ010580.1, from coordinate 78,594,605 downwards.
TTTCCCTCTACCCAGGGCCTAATTTTGCCAGAAAACGCATATCTTCCTTTAAGAATTCACGAAAATTTAGGCAGACATAAACAGATACAAAAAAGTCACATTACTTGTATTTTAAACATACAATGCATAAAAGTTTTATTTTTGTATACACAGTTGAAAATAAAGAAAAAGATATTAAAAAAAGAAAAGAAAAAAAAGCTATTAAGTATGTGAGCGAGTGTTTAGCCATCACTTGACCTGGGAAAAGAACATTCCCAACAGAAATGCCTTCATGTCTGTCCTTCTCCATCTTGAAGCAAAAAAAAAAACGAAATGTTCGTCTTCTCAGACTTAAACAGGGCCACCGCACCCTCAAATCCATTGGTTATGTTGTCATATTTCTACTGGCAGCAAACAGGATGCATGCGCATAGGGAACGAGTTCGGTGAATATACAAAAATAGAAAGGGACGTAAAGCAAGGATGCGTCTTTTCACCCGAACTATTCAACCTATACAGCGAGGTAATTCTGTGAGAATTGACAACCCTACCGGGATTTAGCATTGGCGGCCATAATCTTTACAACTTAAGATACGCAGATGACACAGTAGTGATAGCAGACACGGGAAAGAAACTACAAAATCTCCTACAGAAGATAGCGAAGGAGAGTGAGAAGAAAGGACTAAGCGTAAATTACAAAATAGAATGCATGGTCATCAGTAAGAGGATGAGCCTGGGAAGCGTCTTGACAGAGGATAGTAAGTGCAACACCGAGATCCGTAGACGTATTTGGATGGCCAAGGTCACATTCCAAAAGCTGGATAGAGTACTGCGAGACAAGAGGATGAATCGGCTTGCATTGAGCACGTTCTATTTTATGCCGTTATATATGTATCGGTTGAAGTCAATAAAATCCTTATTTATAGCCAGTGAATTTATTTTTAAATCGAAATTTATCACTAGCAAGGCAGTAAAGACACTAATAAGTAAAAGGGTTACTGGGTGTGAAAGAATTACAAAAACGGAAACATTACTAAAGAGCGAGAACAATAGAAAAGTAATCAGGAAGACAGTAGATCACATTGGTTGGTTGATTTTGTTTAGCGGCATATCAACACCTCTATGGGTTATTTAATGCCGAAATCTACATATTTTGAACACAATTTTATGAATTCAACTAAATATATTTCAAACGCAATCACATGCCTTTAACTACAGATAAAATAGGTTGTTAGTAATTCTACTATAAAATGTATTGCTGGCAATTTTACTATAAAAATTAAAAAAAAACAAACAAAAAACAAACTATATTCTTATACTTTCATAGTGTTCTGTTTTTGTTTGGATGTTGACTATTTGGATATAGTTGGGATCTTAACAGATGCTACCATCCCAATTCAGGGTGAACCTGGGAACAACAGCAATTAAGAGATGGTTCCATGTTCCTCAAAATCTCCAATCAGCCTTACTGTTGGATGTAGTTTATCATCATAGCCAGGAATACAGGAGATAACGATTGACATTTCATTTTGAAGATCAAAATTAACTGGAAAACAGAGCCGGTACAGAATTCCACAGGTGAGAAGTGCGAAAAATAGAATAGACCTTACGGTTGCATCTAGCCAATCCAATTGCAAATTGATGAGACCTTGTTGCCAGTCTACAGGATGGTTAAAAAATCTTGTGATCCCTAGTTAACAATTTTATATTTCAGAAGGCTGATAGGAGCTCCTACTGTTTGGAAGAGTAGTAGGGGGTGACAAAACTTTCAGACCACCCTGTAGTACTGCGCATAAATTCATAATCTAGGTACCACAGCAAAGAGTTCACCCGACCAATTTTAATGAAAGTATTTATAGGAAAGGCACAGCGAAGTAACTTTATGATGATGAGAAAATGACTGAAGCCAAGACACCAGCAATATTGCAGATTCTTTGGATTTTATTAAGAATCTCTAAATATATAGCAGTAGCATCGGACTATGTGGCAGCAATATTCTAAGAATTAACTTATAGACATGTAGACATACCATACGCTATATACGCTAGCGTGATAATGCCTCATTCGATTCATGACTGACTGGGCAGAAGAACTTCCCGCTGAAGGTTGGTTGCCAACCAAGGCTACAAGATCCATCCTGTGTTGATATTCAATAGCTGGGTGTGGGGAGAAGATATGGATTTATACTTTTCCCCCCAAGAGCATTTGAGCGTAAGTGAGCGTAACCAACCAGGCTCTCCGATTTATTCCGAACCTTTGTCCATTGCACCACAGCTCACACCCACTTTGTTTAACGTAGTGGTTTCATTTATGATATTTTGAATTCCAGCAGAAACATTTCGAGCTGTTTGAGAGCCAATACGAAGATGCTAAAATCAATCCAGACTACTCTTTTCGAAGGTCAAAATGGAGAGGAACAATGAAGCAATTTTGAAAAATAGAAATTCAAGCGTTTCAGAAGATGATCAATTATAAACACTTGGCCTTTTTGTTGAATAAACGAGTTTACAATAATGGTTAATGCCTTGGTTTTTGAAAAAAAAAAAAATAAATAAATAAATAAATAAAAATAAAGTCTTCGAGACGAGAAATTCATTAAACAGAATTTATTACTTTACTTTTTATCAAAGGAAAAAAGGGCCGAATTTAGACTCAAATCGCCTTCGATTCATTTCGCGAAAAATCTGTGCCCCACTTATGGCTGCATTGAAACAAAGAAATGGTAGTGTTCAGTTTTCGCGAGAAAATTCTAGACCCTAACGTACAGTGTGGTCCGAAAATCTTGTCACCCCTTACCTCTCTTCCAAACTGTGTCGGGCATCTTAAATAGAAAATTATATTATATAGGAATGACATGTTTCGAAACACCCTGTATGGTTAAAAAAAAAAAAAAAAAAAAAAAAAAAACGAAATGGAAACATTCGGCAGGGTAAACTGAAATAAAAATTAACACGCAGATTTAGGGTGTGAAACTATTATTTCCTACCGCAGTGGGCTCTTGTGTTGTTCTCTCTCAAGAATTACTATTTTTCTCACTTCATCGCATGAATATCTACGCAAACCAAACGATGAGAGCTGAATATCCAAGATTGACACGTAAATAGAATTTAACTTTTTGTATATTATGGTAAACAATTTTTTAACACCATTTTCAAGTTTACACTTTATGTTAAAGTTAAATAAATTTGAATTTGAAGCGTAAACCAAGTACCAGGGCGGTTTCATTGTCCTAATTTTATTTCTTACAATTTTTATTTTTTTCACGTTAATCCTTAAATTAAAATGACATTCAGAATCTCTCATAATGTTCAATTAACTAATGAACATGTACAGCTTAAATAACCGTATCTGTCTTTAATGATATGGCTGGTGAAAAAAGGTGTTACTTTCTGTCCCACTCTACCTTACTAATTGTCGGCTGAAATTTACAAGATCTTTTAAGAATATACGTTTCTTAAGTCCCGTAGCTGTTGTTGCAGTTCCCAGTAGTGATGGAGGTTTCCTTCCTAACCTTTTAGTTGAAGTAAAAGTGGAACATTAACATCTTGATTATGTCAATATCATCGAGTTATGTGAACCATTTTACCGGTTGAAAATCTTCAAGTGATGTAGTTTATTATTTGGTACAGCTCTTCGTTTGGGGTCCTGTAGCGCTAATCCGCATGATTCAAAGAAGTGTTGTCGTGACCTAAAGCCAATTTTAACCATTGATCTTAGAAAGAAAACTTGTTAGGTGTCTTTGCGCTGTATACTGATCAACAATCTTGATTCGCAGATCATTGATTAGAGACTCACTGTTAGCTCGTACTTGTGGTCTTGTGCAAATTCTAAAACGGGTCGGCAACCTTTTTGAGTGAGCGGGTCAGAAAGCTACGCATCGTTTCACAGGGATGATCATGGCATCAAATGTATAACAAATTGTTTCAACCTCAGACCGCTCCTTCCAGAAGGCTGCTTTGGTCTGAATATTTAAGGGTAATTAATATTTTATTATTTTTTAATCATTTCACCCCAAACAAGGCGGGAATGCCACTAGTGTTCACGGTGTATGTGTGTGTGTGTGTGTGTGTGGGTGGGGGGTCGTCTACAGAGTGAAAATGAGAGAAAGGAATGAATACAGGGAGGATTGAGGAAAGAATAAAAGATGAACGGGATTCAAGAAGATAGAAGATGGCGATTGATGTTCCATTTAAATTCTTGAAGATTATAGTTGTCAGGAAAGCAATTAAATGGAAAGGAGTTCCACAAGCGAGAAGTGCGAGAAAAACTGTTGGAGTAGAAGTGGCGGTTACATTTAACTATTTTTTCAGTAAAAGAGTGAGACCTAGATGCCAGTTCAGTAGCAAGCTTAAATTCATCTAGTCGGGGTACAAGAGAAGAAAGCTGCAGTTGCCGGGAAATATTTGTAAAAAAGACAGAAGCCACGCCGCGTTGGTGAGAAAAATGACTGAAGTCGAGATGCCAAGTCAGGATCTATTACATTGCAGATCCTTCTTTGGATCTTGTCAAGAACCTCGAGATGAATAGCAGGAGCACCAGACCAGATATGGAAGCAGTATTCAATGCACGGATGAATGGTAGATTTAAACAAGGTCCCTTATTTTACCGCAGGAATAATAGGAGAACACAATCAACAAAAAATGCAAATTCCTTACTACAAACGAAATTCAGTTAAAAATGGAAAATTATTTTCTGCTTATTGTTCGATAACTTCAACATCCGGTGACATATCTGTCAGTGACAGGAGCAAAACATCATCCAGTTTGATCATCACCCAACTTTGTTCTTAAACGACATTTAGTATATTTCCTTTACGCAAAAAGTTGTTCACAAGCCTATGTACTTCCAAATAATGATACCATCATTTTCGTATTATTCTATAGGCTTTTATATTTTCCGCTTGGCAAAACATTTCTTGTAGAAATGACTTCAGAATGAAATTTTGATTAAAAAAAAAAAAAAAATCGTCACATTGTAAGTCAGTTAACTCCAACTAATATTTTTCTCCCGCTTATTCCACTAGCTAGATAATTATTGTCCATGTATTAAGCTGGCGAACAAAAATCCTTTGCTGGCCGGATGTAGCCAGGAGTTGTCTAAAACTTTGGTAAAGTCTATCGGCCAATGAGTTACGCTATTCCTTTCATGCACAGTTTGAATTAAAATATTAATTTTTATTGATAATGCTAGTTTTATTATAGTGAAGTTAATTATTTACAATGTTAGTACAGCCATCATGGTAAGTGAGAGCGTTCGATTGACACTGGATGCCTCAGGGACTATCAGATTAAACCAAATATCGTAGTAGCTATCAGAATAAGATTACAATTAAATCTATGACCATTATTGAGAATATGACATTATTAACCTATTACGTTTCTTTTTAACATCTGCTTATATTACTGAAATTGTAATTATTTTACACTTTCGGTTATCTCCCTTCAACCGACCAACGCTTTTTACTTCAACTATCCAGTCACTTATCTACTGGGCCATGTGTCCTTGGGGATCCAGTAGGCCAGTTTAAAAAAAAAAAAAAAAAAAAAAAAAAAAGTTGTCTGAACCGACTTGACCCAAACAGTTGCGAGTTCAATACCTGGTCACAGCAGAGGTGAACAAAAAACTTGGAGAGTTGAATTACAAATTGAGAAATAACTGAAACCGAGATATCTAGAAGAGGCATGGCACGTGGAACGAGAACAGTGGGAGGATAGTAAATAAAGGGATTCGATTCGAAATTTCAATGTATATCACCTGAAGAAGGCCGGAGCGTAAAGCGGCCGAAACGTTGTGAATGCGACAATAAAGAGGAGGAAAACAGTCCCAACACCGTAAATAAGTTTCCTTTATATTTTAAGAACGAAAACAATTACGAATCGTGTACTAAATAGAACTTTATAGCACTCAGTTCTAGACAGAAACCACAGTAAACATTTTTTTAAGAGAATGAAGATGACAAGGAAAAATCCATTTATTTTACAACTAAAAAAAAATGTTAATTGACAGTAGTTGTCGCTTGATCTCTTCACTAGTTAAGAAAACTTGTCAGATTTTATTTCTTTGTGGTAGGGCTGAGATTTTATTCACATTAAGAAACCTCATCCGATCAAGCAGAATGCCACGAAATAAAGGCAGTTGTGAGAGGATACTAAATCAAATAGATCTATTCTCCTACTGTAGTGTAAAACTAAACATATTTTGATTTTAAGTACTAAACACTCACCGACTTCCTATTAAAAAAAAACAAAAAACAAAAACCCTTGAAATGATGCATTTTAAAAATACTTTAAATATCTTAAGATAAATTTATTTTAAATACGCATTTAGTTTTGCATTTCGCTTGTACTTATTTTCTAGAATGAAAACATTTGGTTACATAAAATGTTCTAGAAGATAAGGTTTGTGTGGGGAGGGGGGAACAGAAGTCGTGAACATTAATCGTATTTTTTTTTTTTTTTTTTTTTTAGGGAAAAGGCTTAGTAGCACTGTCTTAGAAAATTAAGTCCTTAATTCTCAGTTCCAACAAAAATTACGACCAATGGATAAGGTCGGAAAAATATTAATGACATAAAAAGGTTTAAGAAGGTTGTTAAAAAATAAAAATAAAGTTAAACCTGTATAACAAAGTTAGGGCTCAAATTCAAAAAGTTGAACTGTACAAAACTAAAAGTAACAAAACACACCGACAAAGTTACTGTGAATGGAATGCAAAACCGATATATTAGGTTGGTGCAAAAATAATGTCGTTTTCTCACATCGTAACATATGTGAGAAAACGACATTATTTTTGCACCAACCTAATAGAAGCTATGGAAAGCGTTAAAACATGTTTAAATTATAAGTATATTCTATGTAATTCATTAGGTTTCAAAAAAAAAAAAAAAAAAGAAGAAAAGTGAACGTATGAAATAAATAAAGCGGGAGTGAAGGGTTGGGGGGGTTACAGAGTATGTGTTTGGTAGCGCTATGATTTTAAGTTTATTTTAAAATGTGGCACAAGGCCTAAGTAGAAGTGGGGAAAAGGCTAGCTAATATCTGATTTGCAACACATTCATTCTTCTTACAAGTGACCCACTCACCAAAAGAATCCATCCATCTTCATCCAATCCAACATTTACCAAAATACCAAATTCGGGAACCTACTAAAACCACATGATATAAAAATGTAAATATGTACAATTTTATTTTTCCAAATTTTTTTTTTTTTTTTGTTTTTCATAAAAATATATAAAGCTAGTTTATGAAATGATGGCAAGTGTGTGTGTGTGTGGGGGGGGGTGGAGTAATAAAATAAAACAAACTAAAACAAAATTATGTTTAGTTAGTTTAGGACCAGTCTACTCCACAGAAAAATAAGAGCGGCTGCAGTATTCTGGCTGTAAGCAGAATCAAGAAGCTTGCTTGCTAAAGCCGGGAGAGGGACAAAATAAATTGCAGAGTGGGCGGGGTGGGTACAGAAAATAAATTGCGGAGTGGGGGTTGTGGGGACACAAAATAAACTGCGAAGTCGGGGGTACAAAACTCGAAGGCTGGTTACGTCAAGATAAAAAAAAAAAAAAAAAAAAAAAAAAAGGTTAAAAACAAACTAGGGAGATTGGGAACCTAAGGACCATAAGAAAAGAGAACACTGTGGACAGTAATCACATTGATTATTAACTGGATGAACAGAAGAACGTTACAGTTTTAAAAAAAAAAGAAAAGCAGTTGCCTTTTTTTTTTTTTTTTTTTAAATCCTGATGCAAGGTAGCTTCTTTGGAATGTTACTTACCACGTGGTTGGGAGTTAAAAATAAAAATGAAATATTTGTAATATCTTACCGTGTTTAGGCTCCGTAACGATTGGGATTTTAAAATCATACATCCGTGAATGGTTAGAAATAATTAAAAAGTAGTAAATACAGCGTCAGATTTTTTTTTTTTTTTCAAAGTGGTGCTGGTATGTGACTTGTTTTGATTACTTGATGACCGGTTGTACCTTTGAAACCAGTTGTTACACCACCCTGACTCTGAAGTTGCAGAGCGTACTTTTTAGCGCTTTCAAAACAAGATACCGGACTGTCCTGTGAATTAAATTGGATAACGATCAGGTCTTCCGTTTTATAGAGAGCAAAACGACGGTTTTTCGAAAGTCCAGTAACGCCATGTTTTCCATATGTATAGCAGACGTAATCTTCATTGTTTAGATTTATTGTAAACGAAAAGTTTTCCTTCATAGGAGACGCTGCCTTCAGGCTGGCCAATATACTTTTAATGGTGTTTGTGGAAATCTCTATTTCAGTAGATGAATGTAATTGTTTCAAATTAATGTCAAATACGGCCACACCCATTGCAGCGGTCATCTTTATTCTCTTTTTTTTTAAAAATAATTCCTGTCCTTTGTGGGGAAACCAACCGGCTAACACAGAATTTATACGCCTCTGGAAGAAGAAAGAGAGTAAACTAAAAAAAACAAAAACAAAGCCGACATGCGTCGACGACCGTCACAATAAATCTTTGTGTATTCTATTGGTTGATATGCTTCAATCGGACTGTCGGTGTACAATGACGACTGCTGCGTTTAGAGATGTTACCATGGAACTATATATGACCAGCAACATATTCCGCTGCACAATACATCATTGTGAGGCTGTTATTGATATTCAGCATTTTCCCCTTCTATCTTCGCAGTACAAGACCAAGCGCAAAAAGAGCATGTAGCACCGATCTTCAATTGGGAATGGTTTTGTTTTACAGTTTTACTTTACCTTACTAGTTTGACGCGAATACCGTTTACCAGGCATGCTTGGTAAACAGCAGCGATTTTTAATTCGAACAGTTGAATTAAATTTTCTTAAAAAAAAAAAAAAAAAAAAAAAAAAAAAATAAATTTGAAAATCAATATCATAACCCCACCGAAAACCCTATCTCTAATTCCGGTATTAAAAAAAAACAAAATTCTTTCGTTAAAAAAAAAAAAAAATAAATAAATAAATAAAAAAGATTAAACTCAGTAAAGTAAACAGTCGATAAATTGCCCAGTAAACGTTTTTAAGTCGAGCTGCTAGCTAGTTTTATTTAAGATCAAACATCAATTTCGTTGTCAGTGTTCGAAGCCAGGAGGATTCGAATGCTGATTTTAAAAATGTAAGCAGGTAGGTTTTTATTTTGGATTATCGGCGCAACATAATCTTCCTAGTTTCAGTTTTGTTCTATGCTAGCTAAACTAAGCTTAGTAAATCAACTGTGTACTAGTGATTCTCAACAGCCCTGCCGAGATACACTACTAGTGTGACGCGCAATCCTCTTATGCCGCGAAATATTGTCACGGCATATGTGTGTATGTGTGGAAGTAGTAATGGTAAAAAAAAAGCATTAGTATTTGAATAGATGAACAAGTATTACACTTTTTCAAATAATTCTTTTCACTATTTTTCGATTATGTTATTTTAAATACTTTGTTTCATTTTTTTTTTTTAATATTTTTATTTTTTTAATTCAACTTTTAAAATTTTCCTTAAATTTATACGATAGCCTTTAAAAATTTATTTAAGTTTTTATTGAAGCCGTGATATCTTCATTTGTCCCTGGATGTGCCCTTGCTTAGAAAAGGTTGACAAACACTGGTGTAGACATTTTCGGTGCATGTTGAAATAAATGGTTAAAAAAACTCTAAGCTCGGATTGTAAAACCAATTCGTTAGTGTCGTAGTTGCTCTAATTTTTCGGTCTTGTGCCAGACTAAAAACTAAGTTTAATAAACAAACGGATGAAGTTGGCATGGGGGAGGGGAGAATTACGAAATAGCTAGAGATCTATTTCCGAGGCATTAGTTTTTGTTGAGTATATCTCGTAAACAAATATCCGTCGCTCGCCCACTCTTTTGTTTTGCACTAAGTGATGTAGAATCAATTACATCATGAATCTGATAGATACGTATTTATTTCCTATCAGTGCTAGAGGTCGGTATTCGAGTGCAGATTTTTAAGGCAGACAATTCCAATTGGCGTAACATAATCTTCCTACTCGTTATTTAGTCCTGTACCGTACTAAGCTAACTGCTAAATTAAGTAAATATTCATAACGTTATTGATTTTATAAGTACAATCGTCCAGTGTTCGAATTTCTCTAAAGGCAAACTTTGTATTAAAGAAAAAAAGCTATCACCAACAAACACCACTTTTTGATGGCGTTGTACGGTCGTTTTTCATTCGTACAATAATAAAAACCATAATACACTTACCATTTGTCCAGGCTTAGAATATTGCTGCCACATATGTTCAGGTGCCCCTGCTATTTACTTTGAGCTCTTTGATAAAATCTAGGGGCTCGGCTTCAGTTACTTTCCCACCGCCGTAAGGTTGCCCCTCCGTGTCTTTTCTATGAATACATTCACAGTAATTGTTCGGATGATCCCTTCGCAGTGGTCAGATGTAGATCGTCCGTTTCTCCCATTCCACATGTTGGCCTTGTGCCACATTTATGTACATAGCAGAATAAATATCGCCCTTCGCAGTGGTACCTAGACTTTTTGAATTTAAGCGTAATACTAGACTGACGTCTAGATCTCATCAATTTAAAGTTGAGCTGGCTAGATGTAGCCATAACTTCTATGCTAACGGTTTCTTTTCTCGCACTTCTCGCTTGTGGAACTCCCTTCCGGCTCTATACTTTCCAGCCAACTTTAATCTGCAAAACATTAAATGCAATGTCAATTGCTATCTAAAGTCCTCTTGATTAATTTTTTTCTCTTCCTGCTCATTATTAATATTTCTGTTCATAATTCTTCCACACCCTACAACCCCTTGTGTCTTGGTGGCTTTACTGCCTTGCATGGGGGTGATACCGATTTAAAAGAAAAGCAGTATAAAATGACTTTTGTTTAAAAATTTACGTTTATGTGCATAATATTTTTAAACGTACTTCTTTTTGATCTGTCGTGTTCTTTCAGATCGTGGGCTATCATGGGAAATGTATGAATCCACCTCTTTTCCTCCTCCAGCTATGGGTATATAATGGGACAGACTGGGTCCTATAGCCTTGGGTGCCAACCGGTCTAGGAGAAGGGCAACTCTGAATTCAAAACCTGTTGAGGGTCATTTAGGGACCTTGTGGCATACTGTGTAACAGTTTTCTGTATTTGGCTCTTGCCAAAAAATATGGTTGGTTCTGCAAAAGCTTTCACCACCGTAATCAAATGATATTTGTGGATAGTCTGGCTATTGGTTCTAAGAACTGCTTGTCCCATATACGTCAAAAACGACGGCAGAGTCCAGTGTGTGGGTGTGTGTGTGTACATGCTATATATATATATATATATATATATATATAGATGTGTGTGTGTGTATTTAGGCGACAAATTCTCTTTTAGGCATGTCTGATTAAATAAATTACAAATATTATGTCTGTTTATTTTTGACATAATCCTTTCATATTCACGAATATTTTCCCCTGTATTACAATCAAATGAGGCAAAAAAAAAATGCAATGTAACAGTGAAAATCACTTTTATTTCCCAAGTACTTTCAATCTCTTTTTGAGGTCATCATCAGGGGTCCAACTGAATTAAAATTACCAGAAATAATGTCAGTAATTTATTCAATCAGACATGCCTAAAAGAGAATTTGGTGCTTAAATACACCATATATATATATATATATATATATATATATATATATATATATATATATTGTACATACTTGAATACAAATATAGAAAAATAAATAAATCCTTAAGAAATTTCTTTCCCTTTTTCTATAACCAAACATGTATAAATGAAAAATTGCTACCCAAATATATTTCTATCTATCTAATTCTGTTCATTATCCATCTATTCAAGTCTGTCCCTTATCTATCTATCTATGTTCATATCTATCTATCTATCTATCTATCTATCTATCTATCTATCTATCTATCTATCTATCTATCTATCTATGTTCATATTTATCTATCTATCTATCTATCTATCTATCTATCTATCTATCTATCTATCTATCTATGTTCATATTTATCTATCTATCTATCTATCTATCTATCTATCTATCTATGTTCATATTTATCTATCTATCTATCTATCTATCTATCTATGTTCATATTTATCTATCTATCTATCTATCTATCTATCTATCTATCTATGTTCATATTTATCTATCTATCTATCTATCTATCTATCTATCTATGTTCATATTTATCTATCTATCTATCTATTTATCTATCTATGTTCATATTTATCTATCTATCTATCTATTTATCTATCTATGTTCATATTTATCTATCTATCTATCTATCTATCTATCTATCTATCTATCTATCTATGTTCATATTTATCTATCTATCTATCTATCTATCTATGTTCATATTTATCTATCTATCTATCTATCTATCTATGTTCATATTTATCTATCTATCTATCTATCTATCTATCTATCTATCTATGTTCATATTTATCTATCTATCTATCTATCTATGTTCATATTTATCTATCTATCTATCTATCTATCTATGTTCATATTTATCTATCTATCTATCTATCTATCTATCTATCTATGTTCATATTTATCTATCTATCTATCTATCTATCTATCTATCTATGTTCATATTTATCTATCTATCTATCTATGTTCATATTTATCTATCTATCTATCTATCTATCTATCTATCTATCTATCTATCTATCTATGTTCATATTTATCTATCTATCTATCTATCTATGTTCATATTTATCTATCTATCTATCTATCTATCTATCTATCTATCTATCTATCTATCTATGTTCATATTTATCTATCTATCTATCTATCTATCTATCTATCTATCTATCTATCTATCTCCTTTCCTTTTTACCATGTGATTCAATCTTATTTCATGTGATAACATGAAATAACCGCTGAAAAGTGAGTTAATAAAACCTTTGTGCTAAGAAAATGATTATCTTTTGTAAGTAGGAACGCATACATTTTACGGAGGACATCACGTTTTTCTTCTTAGACCTCTCAACCCAAAGCACACATAATTAAAAAAATATTTTACATCATACTTCCGTAATGTGAATTACAGAACGACCTACTTCAAAAGTAAATCTAATATTTTATATTGTATTAATTGAAACGATTTGCAAGAATAATTTGAAAACTTCCTTGCAATCTCTTAATAATAAGTATTATTCTAAGGAAGTGTTTCTTGTATTTATTTTCACCATCGTCAGACAACACACACATTTACGTACATGTGAATCTAATTTAATTTCTAATATCATCTCACGTAAGGATGAATTAAAACGTTGAAAGATTTTAATAAGATATATAAAATATATTTTAATAAAAACGATAATGTATTAAAACCGTATGAGAAAAATTATTTTGGAGTTGTGTAAATGAAAATTAATATAGAAACTCGTGGGGAAAATGCAATAAAATCAATAAGTAAAATCATAATGAATAATAAAAATTTTCCTATAACGCAAGTAATAAAAGAACCGGGAATTTTATGACCCCGCCCCACTCCACTTGGCTTTGTTAAACGCTCATAAGGCGAGACTGTTTAAATCTATAAAAAGATAAACTTTTTCTTCCACTCACTAATTCCCCACTCTTACTCCACGATGTAGTACCATGTGGAGATTGCGTCCCCGCTGGGAAGTCTCTTTTCCCCGCGTCACTGACGACAGAACTCTCCCGAAGGAAAACTTTTCCATCCCAAAACAACATACGTAACTATAAAAATGTTTAAAAATTAAAAGAAAACGGTTAAATTTACAATCGCATGTTATTTAAAATATATAACACTTAAACAGCTTACCTAGTTTTTTCGGCCAACCAAATTAATATTTTTGAGCTTTCTTAAATTAAAAAAATATTTGAAAGACCAATAACATTTTGCTCATGTATAAAAACATTTGTTACAAAATAAAATCCTTGTATTTTCCTTGATAAATCCCCCAAAATATATATTTGGGTTTATAGATAGGTATTTTGTAAGTATAATTGTTCATTTGTGCATACAGAGATATGCAAAAATAAAATATCACTCCTTTTTTTTTTTTTTTTTTTCAAATAAGAGCCTTTTATTTCAACGATTTTAAAATTAAGAATACTCTTGATTAAAATTTGGTTGACTTTAAATTAGCAAATATAGCTTGGTTGTGTACAGCCGCAGTAAATGTCACAGGCAGGATGATTTCGGTAGGGATATAAGGTTCAATTCTGTCGTAGCTTCTGATTCCTCAGTAGGCGTCAATTACACTATATAAAAAGAACAGGGACGTTTACTTGCACACGTCTGGTCACTAAATATAACGCTCATATATAAATATAACGTTGTGTCAATGGCTATCACTAAATTTCTATATCAAGCTCTACGTAAGAAAGGCGAAGCTCAGTCTGTAGCTGTAGATATCTCGAAGGCGTTTAACAGGGTTTGGCATGCTGGACTTCTACGCAAGCTCCAGAGCTACGGTGTCACAGGACGAATGATTTAATCCAATTGTTTCTACCAAATCGTGAAATGATGGTCGTTTTGAATGGGCTCGCTTCCAGATCCTTTCACACGAACGCGGGTGTCCTCGCAAGGCTATATCCGGGGTCCTACGCTTTTTCCGATCTTCATCTATGATCTCCCCGATGTACTCTGTTCCCAACTATTTATGCAGATGACTTTACCATTTACTCCTGCCAATAATAAATCCGTCAGATCTGACAAAGTAAACCTGGCAGTTGTTCTTGAAAAGGACCTCCAATCAGTGATTGGCTAGAGCAGGAAATGTTTTCATTTAATCATAGAGATCCTTTTCTTTCTACTATCAGCCTTACTGACGCTAGACCCCAGGAAAGCAACGCTCTGCACCTTCTTTGCCTCACGTTTCCCACTGACTTGAAGTGGGTCGATTACATCAAATCGGAAGTTGGGTCACTTTGTCGTGCCAGAAAATTTTCTCGTTTAGATCCATCTTGCATATTTACAAATCTACCATTCGTCCCTGCATTTAATACTGTTGTCATATCTGGTCAGATGCTCCTGGTGTACATATCGAGATTCTTCATAAAATCTAAGGAAGGATCTGTAATGTAATCGATCCTGACCTGCCATCTCGACTTCAGTTACTTTCTTACCGACGTGACGTGGCTTCCCTCTCTTTTCTACAAATATTTTCACGGCAACTGTTCTGACGAGCTTTTTCCGTAGTGCAACGACTAAACGAATTTAAACGTGCTACTAGACTGGCATTTAGGTTTCACCCTTTTACTGTTGAAATAGCTAAATGCAACTGCCACTTCTACTCCTACAGGTGGAACTCTCTTCCGTTTACTTGCTTCCCTGGTAACGACAATCTTCAAAAATTTAAATGCAGCGTATATCGCCATCTTCTATCTTCTTGAATCCCATTCATCTTTTGTCTTTTCCTCAATCCACTCTATTATCAGTCTTCTCTTTCACTTTCTTTCCCCTGTAAACTACTGCGCACTAGTGGCATTCCCGCCTTGCTTGGAATGAAAAGGTTAATAATAAAAAAAATTTTTCGACCTTATAGACATAAGGTAATTGAAGTTTGCTAGCTTTAGGGCATATCAACACCTTATTGGTCATTTAATACCGAAATTTAATTTTCTTGGGAGCATTAGTAATTTCTTTTACAAAATGTATTGCTGGTAATATTTTTTTTTTTACAAATACCTATTGCTGGTAAATTTTTTACTATGTATTGCTGACACCTTCACTATAAAAATGTATTTCTACATTTTCATAGTGTTTTGCCTCCAGTTTAGGGGTTAATTATTTGCCTAGAGTCGGGGCCCTAAGAGGCGCTACCACCCCGGGAACAACAGCAATTAAAAGATGGTCTCACGCTCTTCAAAACCTCTCGAACAGAGGCCTTGAGCAGTGCAGTACAAAAAAAAAAAAAAAAAATGAAATCGACGAAATATCCCTAGATATGGAGAGTGGAACGAGAGGAGTTTATCCTCATAGATTAAATAAAGGGAAAAATCGGAATTCTTTTTAGGTTACTCAGATTGGAGGGGGTATAATGACCAAAACATTGTGATAACAACACCAAGTGTGTGTGTGTGTGTGAAAAGTGTGTGTGTGTGTATGTGTGTGAAAAGTGTGTGTGTGCGTGCTGAAAAGTTCTTATTCAAACAAAGCAACCTTTGCCCACAAATTTCTGTTTGGGGATTTCATCAGCTTTTTGCATGTGGGTCAGGCTAATAACTACTTTTCAATTTTTCTTTATATATTCATGACTTTCCTGAGGGGATCAGTGTCAACTTAAAATCATAAACTGTCCCAGCTAGAGCTTTAAGTCAGTTTGATGACTCCATTCCAGGGCCATTAGCTGAAGATAAGAAACGCTAACTGAAAGAAAATTAATTATTAGGTTGGTGCAGAAATAACGACGTAATAATGTCGTTTTTTGACCTATTTTTTAACGTCAAAAACCGACATTATTACGTCATTATTTCTGCACCAACCTAATATATTCTTTGTACCTGTTGGTGATGTGAAGGTGGTGAATTGGGTAGCGACTCAGAAATTGGAGAGCAGAGTTCGATTTCCAATCGGGTTCATTACATTCACTTATTGCATTTGGGAAAGGTGTGGACCCATATCCTTTTTCAGCTATGGGTTAAATAGTAAGACTTGTATCTAGAAAAATCATTATGACTCTTAAAAAAATGTTAATGCAATATACACTCAGAAAAAAGTAAAGACTTATTCTTAAACTCCAAAATATATTTCAGCATTAAATAACCCACAAACGGTTGATAAACCGTAAAATATAAATAAAATCAAATTGTATCTGTGGCCTTGAATCAGACTTGTATTAATCCAGGAGATGTGTCTAAATAAATATTATATATGTTCATTTTTCTTATACTTTTTTTATACATTGGTTAGAGACGGGAAATGAATAAGATCAGCTTAGTATGGATAGCCAGGAGTGTTTCTTCCTTTGCACTCACCATTGTTAAAAATAAAACGGAAAGAACATCTTAGCGTTATGAATGGACATATTATGTCTGATTGGGTGGTGAAGAAATTTGAATATATAATGTAGTTAGATGAGGAAGATGATGCTTCTATTCTCTCCTTCTCAACCACTTAGTTTTATTTCCAAAGAAATAACGGTTTATTTTGTACTTTTATTGGTCATTAACTGGAAAAGGAATAACTTATTATGAGTCTAATGTGTAGGAACAGGAGTGTCTATCACTTGCCATTCGCCAGAGTTAAATAAGTACTTCTTGGTTGTGAATAGGTAGATGATATAAAGAGGCAATTTTTATATTAACCTTCCACCATATATATATATATATATATATATATATATATATATATATATATATATATATATATATATGTAAAGTATGTGGTGCAGTTCAATTTACATTACATGAATCATTCATACAAAATTTAAATCATTAACTTCTTATCTGTTTTTTGTATGAATGATTCATGTAATATATATTAGGTTGGTGCAAAAATAATGACGTAATAATGTCGTTTTTTGACGTTAAAAAATACGTCAAAAAACGACACTATTACGTCATTATTTTTGCACCAACCTTATATATATATATATATATATATATATATATATATATATATATATATATATATAAAAAAAAAATAAATATACACACATATTCTATTTATACGTTATTTTTACAGACAGAAATTTTTAAGTAAATGGTCTGTTTATAATAAACAGTATTAACTATATTTACCGGCCCGAATGTCCGAGAAATTTCATAGAAAATATGTCCCCCAAAAGGAATCGAACCTGAATCCTACACGGAACCGTCATATAGCCTGATGTTCTATACCATTTAGCTACAGTGCAAGCGTCTGGTTATTAAAGTCAACTTACTGTTTTTAAACAACAAATTTTCCATGATTTCTCTTGAACGCCCATATCTGCTCGTATTTTAACGTAAACAAATGGCATCATAGGTTCGATTCCTGTCAGAGGTCACATATTTTCTATGAAATTTCTGGGGCATTCAGACCGATAAATGTAGTTAATACTGTTTATTATAAACAGCGCATTTACTTAAATATTTGTAACTATAAAAATAACTTATAAATAGAAAATATATTAAAATAATTGTCTGACTTACTCCATTTCATAATATATGATACCATTTGAAGATTGCTTTAACTGCATGAAACTCCGAGCAGTGTTATCGACGTTGGATATTATGTACATTCACTAATACATACATATACATACATACATACATACATACATATATATATATATATATATATATATATATATATATATATATATATATATATTATGTATGTATGTGTATGTGTTTGTTAAAGACGATTCACAAAGTACTGCGATTAATCTTTTCATTCAGTTTTTCTTGTGTTCCTACAAGTGTTTTCTTTTCTGGACACAAAGTGTGCAAAAATCGTTAAAAGTTCTGCATGCCTGAGCGCTTTCGGCTATACTTTTAGTCATTATCAAGGATGATTTTTATTTTTTATTTTAACTGAATGTATGGGTTTGTCGTGTATGTATCTAGAGTTATAGGAATGTTTTATTTTTCAAACACGGTCAGCACATTGTGGTCGTGTTCATAGTTAATGTTAGTGTTGGCTTTTTGTTTTTATTATGAGGGCTTTCCTTATTTTTAATCTTTTTTTACATGTGGATGAGGTTATTATGCTTGTATTTTCTACTGGTATCTTTCGGATGGTGTCTGGTAGGTTTTTGTCTGTGTTTGAATGAGTCCTAATGAAGCTATATTCGGGTAGGTGTAACGTAAGTCATTTGGATACGCATGTAGTAATGTGGCCGATGTAATTATTTATAAATTTGGATTGATCAGGAACAAAATTTCTTAAGGGGCACTTTTGAACTCGTAAATAATGTTGATTCTTTGTAGTTTTGATTTTGCAGGTGTGTTGTTATTTTTGATGATAAGGTTAGCTGTTTTAAATTTTTGTATTAGTTCTGTTAATTTAATTTTCTTGTTCGGGTCGACTGAGGCCGTGTATTTCTTTATGTTATTTCTAAGTGAAGGTTCAGCTTGTTTATAGTTGACGTTCATTTGCCTTTTGTAGATGTTAATATTATTGTTTTTGTCTGTGTGTTCAATATCGTTATTAGTTACTTTGGAAAGAGATTAATCTAATCTGGTGGTCGATGAAGCAGTTAGGAAAACCATTGTTAACTAGTGTATATTTAGCATTTTCGTGTTCTTTAAGGAAAAGTAAACAAGAGGATGAATTCTCGTGTGCTCTCTAGGATTTTTTTATAACTGCTATTTTATATCTAAGTGGGTATTCACTCTTAAAATTAAGGTGGCAACAGTTTCTGCAAGTGTTTTTTTTTATATAATGAGACAGTGGAAGTGTGATTGTATTCTACGAGAACGTCTTAGAATGGGAGTTTTTTTTTTAAATTCAATTTATAGGTAAAGTTAAGGACAGAGTTTTTTCAAATGTGGTTTTTAGAATATCTATTTCTTGTTTGTTTATAAAATAAAAATATCGTCGACGGAGCAGACATATATTTTGGGTTTAGTAACTAGTTTAAATAGCATGTTTTCTTCGTGTGGCATATAGTAATTGGAGAAGCATGAGCCGAGCGTCTTTCCTAAACTAACAGCATTAGTTTTGGTGTAGATATTGCCATTATGGTCGTAAAACGGGACAATAATTGTTTGAGGATTTTTGGGTTGATAGATGGAGGAGGAATGGAATTATTTGTGTACATAGGGTTAGGATTATGTCAATTGTTTGATCAAGCCCTAATAAGAATAAAAAAGAAAAAGCCAACACCCAATAACATTAACTATGAACACTGTCACAATGTGGTGACCGTGTTTGAAAAATAAAACATTCCTATAATTATAACATACATAACACACTCATACATTCAGTTAAAAGAAAAATAAAATAATTTTTGTTAATGGCTAAAAGTATAGCCAAAAGTGTTTAGACATGCAGAACTTTGGACAGTTGTTATACACTTTGTGTCCAGAAAAGAAAACACTTGGTTGAACAGAAAATAAATTGAATAAAAAAGCTTAATCACTGTACCTTTAAGTAGTCTTTAACAAAACATGTATAAAAGAGAGATTGCTGTCCAATATATATATATATATATATATATATATATATATTTAGTTTATGCAAAACTAGGTAATCCGTATGGGTAGACCCAAGGAGGATGATATCCAGAGAGCTCAATGTATCATTCATCATTCATCATTTTTCATTTCAACTTTTGGAAGTAAAGTCTGATGATCCAGAGCCCTTTAAAAGGGTTGTGGTGAAATAACTTATTAAATGGAACCTTAAAGTGATCTGTTTTTATTTAAATAAATATATATATATATATATATATATATATAGCGTGGTGTAAAATCTATTTGGCAACAGCACCATGATGTCATAGGTTAATGATGTTTTGAGAATGCCATTAGAATATATTACACTTCAGTAGCTGTCTGGTCATTGACTGATGAGGTGCTTAGTAATCGACATATCTTCAGAATACGGTCATTGAGCAGCTGTTGTGCAGAGCCACAAAGCCAAGGAAATCATTGAATGGTTTAAGTATCCTAAAACCATGGTCTATGAGCTTGCTTTGGAATCTCCTGCAACTCTTCTGGATTGTCTCCTTGTTTAAGTTAGTGAATTCTGCTATAATCTTTACCATCATTTCATCTTTGGTGTTACAAGGAGTTTTGTCGGTCTCTTGCTCAACTGCATTCCACACATAATAATCATGGTAGTTGCAGTCTGGGGAGTTAGGTGGCCAGATGTAATGGGTGATGTGGTTGCAGAAATTGTCTGACAGCCATGATTGGGTTCTTCTGTTTGTGTGGCATGGTGCAGAATCCTGTTGTTAAACATAGGATCTTCCAGCAGTCACCCTCTTGACCCAGAGCAGCATGATGTAGGCTTCCGTGTTGAGTCTGAGGCCCTCACCAACAAATTTAAGAGTTCTTTTCTTATCAGAACAATCAGAGTGAGTTTCCTGAGCTGCTGATATGTTCATAATCATCATTAAATTCATCCAAATTCTCTGAACTTTTCTCAGATTGACACCCAAACACTCTGAAATGTTAGTATTGGAAATTCTGGTGTGAATGCCAAGCAGTACAGCATGGTGTTTCCAAATTTCTGGCGGAGTGAATTGTGTCATGATGCTGTTTTTCTCAAAGACAGTGCTCACCTCGACCTACTATATTGTGTAGTTGACAAGAATCAAAAACAAACAATGCACAATGCCTTTGTTAGATTGTTAAGAAACCTTAACTAAGTTAAAACCTGTTGTCAATAAAAAGGGTATATATATATATATATATATATATATATATATATATATATATATATATATATATATATATCAAAGTGTAAAACCTCTTTATTAACAACTCACTTTAACTTTGTTAGGTAATTAAGTAGATTACGCCACTTGTTTTTGGATCCCCTCTTAAATATATATATATATATATATATATATATATATATATATATATATATATATGCAGGTCTATAAAGGAAGCTAAGAATTGTATGACAGTCATGACTGGGTTCTCCTGCCTCTGTTGCATGGTGCAGAGTCCTGTTGCCAGACATAGGGTATTCTAGAAATCATCCTCTTGACCCAGTGCTGCACTTCCTCCTCAAGGCACTTGATAGAGTTCTTCGTGTTGAGTCTGAGGCCCCGTGAAAAGATGAATGGAGGCATAATGTTACTCCAAACACCTTTATAATCACCTTTAGACTCATCCAAATCTTTCCAGATCCTCTGCACTGTCATCGGATGAGTCATGGTGCGATTTTTCTCACAGACAGTGCCCACCTGTCCCTACTATATTGTGCAGTTGACAAAATCGAAAACAAATAACATGTATGTGCAAAATTAAAAATATAAAATGGTGACAATTTACCCATCGCACCCTGTATTAAATTTTCCAAGCTTCCTGTCTTCATTATGTATCTCAAAAATTTCTTCTGTCTCTTTATGATTGCTAACAACAATTTCTCTGTAATTCCTCTTCTTGTTTCTTATGCAATCTTTCCAGAATTTTTATGTTTTTCTGTAGGATTCTTGCTTCTCTTATCATGGAAGTTCTCTCTTATATAGTCACTACACTTTGGTATCACTTTTTCTAAAACAATAAAATGATTAAACGTAAAGGAAGGTGTCATTGTGACAAAATTATCTATTGCTGAAGGGATATATTTGCAGAGAGAGAGAGAGAGAGAGAGAGAGAGAGAGAGAGAGAGAGAGAGAGAGAGATAGTATAGTAATATTACAGGAGTGGTCAAACTTGCTTAATGTGAGAGCCACATATGATAAAGTCCAGATGTTTGAGAGCCACAAGACATGAACAAAATTTAGACGGACGTTTTTGTTACATAGACATTTTGTTACGAAATTTTTATATAAATATTAAGAAATGCATGTTTGCAATAATATTTATTCATGTATTCACTTTTTAAACTGTTAATTTGTATTGCTTTCAGTGACCACAAAGTACACACACACACACACACACACACACACACACATATATATATATATATATATATATATATATATATACCAAATGTTTTCAAAAGCTTGATTGATGATTGTTTTAACTATATTGAGTGTATTTAATATGGTATTGAACAACAGGAACTTCTAGAAAAAATGTGTGAATTTGAATTTTAGTAACAGAAAATTAGACTGCCAAAAATAATGCTAAAAAGGAAAAAAAATATATTTTTAATGATATTTATTTCACTTATTAAATATCTGGTTTTAAATTCTTAAATATTTTTTACTAACCATGAACATTAAACTTGTTTTAATCCAATGGGGTCTCAATTCATACACAGTAAATAATTATAAAGCTTGAAATTTTTTTTATTTACCTTATTTCATATTAAATGTGATGAAAAAAAGGAGCTCAGCCAACAAATCTCAATGAGCTGCATATTAAAGGTCAAAGAGCCGCATCACGCTTGTGAGCAGTGCTTTGGGCCACCCCTGTTGAAATGTAATATTAGTTGATAGGGGATACATTAAAGTGCCTTTAAACAAGGAAGTATAAGAATAAGTATATAGACCAGTGTTTTCCAATTTTATAAAGCAATGGCACACCTAGGAGCAAATGAAAATATCATGGCATGCTTAGCAAAGTTTTTTAAAGGTATACATTCAAACATAAAAGTTGAATTAAAAAATAAAAATATTTAAAAAAAAAATGTTAAAACAAAGTATTTAAAATAACATAATTGAAGAATAGTTAAAAGAATTATTTGAAAAAAATGCTTAATACTTATTCAAATACTATTGCTACTTTTACACACACACACACACACACACATATATGTGCTTTGACAATATTTTGGGGCACACTATTGTGCCATGGTAGGGCAGCTGAGGATCACTGATGTAGACAATTACATACATTTAACATATTTTATTGCCTAAGCAAATTGGATAGAAAGAATTCAAAAGGGGTGATTGAAGGTGTGTGCATAAATAGATGTTCTTTTTCTTAGATATGTGTTTGTGTGTGTGTGTGCGCATGTGAATTTAAAAGGGGTGTTGAAGGTGTGTACATATATAGATGTCCTTTTTCTTAGATATGTGTGTGTGTGTGTGTGTGTGTGCATGTGAATTCAAAAGGGGTAATTGAAGGTGTGTACATATATAGATGTCCTTTTTCTTAGATATGTGTGTGTGTGTGCATGTGAATTTAAAAGGGGTGATTGAAGGTGTGTGCATATATAGATGTCCTTTTTATTAGATATGTGTGTGTGTGCATGTGAATTCCTATTAAACATGTTACAGTTGAAAATAGTTCTTTTTTAACTGTTTGCTTGATAGAGTAATCATCCTAAGACATTTGCATGATGTGTTATCATCAATTGGTGGCCCAAAGAAACCCTCCCCTGCTATTTCTGCAGAGAAACCAGACTTGTCCATATGGCATCCTGTGGATAAAGAGAGAAAAAAGTAGACCACAACATTTTTTTTTCTTATACACTACTTTTGGCAACATAATCTAGCAGTTGTTAGTAGAAGTTCTTTAGCAGACAAGTGGGGTAATCTCATATCCTTATTTAAGAAAACAGCAGAAAAACAACTAGGTGATTTCTTGATTTTTTAACCAACCTTAGCTTAGCATGTAGCAAGGTGGAAGCTGTGTTCCAAATTGTATTGCAGTAATTACAGTGAAATTGTTGTTGGACTGTTTGCTTTTAAAGTTGGCATTCAAATCCTGGCTTTGGACCAGGCTCAAACACTGGTGGATATTATGCCATAAGAAAAGTCTTCACCATAAGCCTCTTTCTTTAAAGAAAGGTGATAACACAGAATTATTTAAATCATCATTTTCTACATTTCTGATGAAAAAACATGAAACAAAAAATTCTCTTTATAGCAACTTTATTCATTTTATCACAAATTTTGCAAAACCGAGCAAGAAATAAAAGGAACATATATAATCAAGAATTTGCTCTTTTTTGGTGGTGAGTGAGAGAAAACATTTTTGAAAGATTTAAACATTGAAGCTGAAATAACAAGAGATTTTTACACTGGTATGTACCAGGTTAGTTTTCTTTTAACTGCAGGTTCATTTTTCCTTTGTTTTTTTTTGTTTTTTTATTTAACCGAGATTCTTAATATTTGGTGGCAGTCGTTAATACCTTGTCAGCATTATAAATCATTTTTGACCAAAAACATCCCTGTGCTCTGTAGTTTTATTTGTATTTACCAATCCCAATTCTTTTTTTAAATTTACAAGGTGAAAAGTGGGAAATATAAGCAGGAAGATTGTGTTGCACCAATCATCCAACACAATCTTCCTTATAGAAAGTGACTGTTCCTCTGCTTTGAAACTCAGTATTCAAAATTTTGTTTTTTGTCTAAGCTTGAACCCTGAACCCTGTCATAAGGGTATAACTATTTCTTCAATTTGGCAGGCAACAATGGATTTTTATTCATCTTAATTTTGGTAAATACTCATTTGCAATTAATAAAAACGTTTATTTACCTTTAATTTAGTAACAATTATTTTATTTAAAATAATTTAACCATGGTAAGTTAACATAACTTACCATATATAAGTTATGAAGGTCTCCGAAAGTAATACCAACTATTTTATAATATTGGCCCATCAGAGCCAGATGTTGTTGGTAAGGCAGTAGAGGTTAAACCTTCCCTCCAATAACCCATATTTCTTTTTATTTACCTTGTTACAGATATCAGCTAGGCAGCAGTCTGGTAAAATTGAATTTGATTTGAAAGTGTGTCATTGAATTCAACCATGCAGAAAAAATTACACTCATTGATACTCATCAGTGCTCATTTACAAAAACCAAATAGTGGATGTGAGCACAGCTAGGTTGTGGATAATGCATTTCAGCAGTGTGGACAGTGACTTATGTGAGAAAAATGGTTTACATGTGCTTCATGCAACCTCTGGTTGTTTACTGGCAAAAATGCATAGCTAATAGTGGTGACAATGTGGAAAAAATAGTTTTGTAACGGAAAACTTGTTCTAACAGAATCATCCTGTTCCTTGTATCTGTTGTGTAATGTCTGCAGAAATAAAGAGAATGCATTACTTTCAGAATTTTATTGATTATCATCATTGCTTTACTTAAACAACCACAAACTTCAGTATTATCAAGAGACAAGCATTAACCAAACTATACAGAAACCTGTTTGTACAAGTTTTTGCACTATGGGGTGGGTTATACTGAAAAGTTCTCAGCCTGACAAAGAAGCTCTCTCTCAAAAAAAAAAAGAAAAATTTTAATGTTTGGTCATCATTTGGTCAGATTTTAAGTAGTGGGATGGGTTGAGAACTTTTCAGCACCTCTTCTTACTTACATAGCAGAGTTAAAGCAAGCTATAAACCGTTTGTTAATGTAGTGATTTTAACCTTCACTGAGTGCTCCACACTTTTACCCCTGTGCCAGACTAAGATAATATCTGCTAAATGAACATAATATGTTAGAGATTGCGTGCAGCTTACTGGCACGTGTTCATTTGCATGCAAGTTCAATATGTTTGGGGTATTATTATAATCATATGTAATCTGATGGGATATTTATGATTAGTATATCTGTAATTGTGTGGCTTTTATTGAGAAATCTGTGTTTACATCATCTGTGGAATTGTATGCAGCCAACCTCACTATTTGAGTTGATGACATCTATGTATTGTAAGGTCTCCATAGATAGTGTAAAGAAAACTTCTAAAATATATATATATATATATATATATATTTTAGAAGTTTTCTTTATTGTCGGACTTTGTCCATTTCATAATGTGTGACATAATTTGTTTACATTTGATACGCCATGAGCAGTTATGAATGTACGTGAGAGATTCATGGAAGATTGAAGTTTAAATACAGTAAATTCGACCTTGCTAACCGAATGATCCTTTGTGGCCCAATCGGTTAAGGCACGTCAGGCTATATGACGGTTCTGTATAGGATACAGGTTCGAATCCTGTCGGAAGACGAATATTTTCTGTGAAAATTTCTCAGACATTCAGGTCGGTAAATGTTGTTTAATACTGTTTATTATAAACAGAGCATTTACTTAAATATTTGTATCTATAAAAAGAATGTTAAACATAAAAATGTCTTAAAATATATATATATATATATATATATATATATATATATATATAGGATGTAATGGAATAACCTGTGACCCCCATGAGTGACTACTCTATAGGTAGTAACTAGCTATAAGTATCTGTAAGTCAACAGACTACAGAGACTAGCTGAAATCTTTTTCAGCTGTGCTGGTTGAACTCTCTGTCTCCGAGCAGAGAGGATCCCCAGATGAGGCTATGCTGAAGGGCAGATTCTCGTCTTGGGAAACAGCTACCTGACCCCATTTTATATGGGGTCTACAGGAATTTTTGGCTGAGCCTATGGGCTCGGATGCTCCACATTAAACCCAACCTTGTGCCACATCTGATTGTGTGGGGAGGTTAGTAAATAAACTAGCTGGGATCTGTTGAGTATGACTCAGACTTACACAAGAACTACCGACCTTCCAATAGTAGCACTCACTACTTGATTGACTTTGCGACAACTATGTGCATGACTACTATCTTTATTCTTATTGTACTGGGTTTTTTACAATAAATATTTACTTATTTTATCCACCGTACTTTTCAAGTATATATTCTTATTAGCACAGAATATAACAATATATATATATATATATATATATATATATATATATTAGGTTGTTGCATACATTCATTCATTTTTTTCTGATGTTCTGTAAATGATCTCAAAGAATATCTTTTGTAGCATATTTTGCTTATTAGTAATTCTGGTCATCCTGTGAAACTGTTTTCTAATGTTATTGAAATTTTATTTCAGAATAGACGCTACTTTGAGATGGAATGCCAAGTAGACATGAATGAGCATCTTCTTTTCTTTGTTTTTAATCAAGGTCACAAAGCTGCCAAAGCTGCTCGAAACATTTGTGCTCTGTACGGAGATGAGTACATTACTGACAGAATGGCACAGAAATGATTTACTCATTTCAAAATGGGGAAGTTCAAACTCACAGACTCTCTGCATTCTCAGTGACCTGTTCAGTTTCATGAGAACCAATTTCATATGCTGATTAAAGAACTGCACCAGAGCCCCTAGGGAATTGGCTAAGAAGATGGCAAGCTCTCATGTTACTATTGCTCAATGGTTAAGGTTTAGAAACATGATGTTTGAATGACACATGTAATTGACCGAGGGAAACAAACTCCAGCATTCCTCCATTGGCATCATAGATAAAAAGAAAGAGCTTGACTGGGAAGTTCTGCCACACAAAACATTCTCCTGATTTTGCTCCTTTAGACTACCATCTTTTTTGGTTACAATATAAGAGGTGTATCATTTAACAATGCATTGGGGCTTAAAACATGGCTTGATGAATTTTTCAAGTCAAAACCTAATGATTTCTGTCATCAAGGCATTGAACGGTTAGAGGACAGTTGGCAGGAGGGGATAAACAATGAAGAAAAATACATAA
Organism: Acanthosepion lycidas; assembly: GCA_963932145.1. Classification (NCBI taxonomy): domain Eukaryota; kingdom Metazoa; phylum Mollusca; class Cephalopoda; order Sepiida; family Sepiidae; genus Acanthosepion; species Acanthosepion lycidas. Next base: position 78,566,621 of record OZ010580.1, on the reverse strand, counting down.
TGGAATGATTTATCAGAGATATTAATAAATAATAAGTATGAAAATAAATTATAATAAATGAACCAAATTATATAACAACCTAATAAATAAGTAAATATATATATATATATATATATATATATATATATATATATGTGTGTGTGTGTGTGTGTGTAAATATATAGAAAATAGGAAAGAACTCGTTAGGTAAATAATCCAAAGTTCTTTAGTATTTTTGTTATTATTTTTAAAAAATAGTGCTCGATACAGAAGTAGAGCATATATATATATATATGTAATGTTCAAATAGTTATCTAAAAATTTAGCTGACTATGATGTGTGGTATATCAGTGAAACTTCAAAGTCGGTCATAGATAAGTATATGAACATTCTTTGATTTTATTATTATATGTACATATACCTATTTACCACCTCCTCCTCCTATAGTCCTGTTAATGCCATTGAGTATGGAGCCACAGTTCTTAGCAACATTATAAGGCATTGCTGTTGTGGTTTCCATGCCAATTATGTTTGGAATGAAGTTGCTAACCCCATGCCCAATATAACATAGGCAACTCTCTCTCTCTCATATATATATATATATATATATATATATATACACACCTATAAAGGTAAATACAATAGGAAAACTGTATCATTAGCTGACTTGTTTCGTCCAATGTGGATTTTTCTATGCAAAAACAAAATGAATGAAATGAAAATGTCCACATTGGACGAAATGCATCAGCTAATAATACAGTTTTCCTATTGTCTTTTACCTTTATAAATATTTTCTTTTTCTACAGGTTAACTCTGAGAAACTTTTCATATATATATATATATATATATATATATATATATAAACCAACTATATATATATATATATATATATATATATATATATATATATATATATATATATATAGTTGGTTTATATATATATATATAGTTGGTTTATATATATATATATATATATATATATATATATATATATAGTTGGTTTATATATATATATATATATATATATATAGTTTGTTTATATATATATATATATATAGTTGGTATATATATATATATATATATATATATATATATAGTTGGTATATATATATATATATATATATATATAGTTGGTATATATATATATATATATATATATATAGTTGGTATATATATATATATATATATATATATAGTTGGTTTATATATATATATATATATATATAGTTGGTATATATATATATATATATATATATATATATATATATATAGTTGGTTTATATATATATATATATATATAGTTGGTATATATATATATATATATATATATATATATATAGTTGGTTTATATATATATATATATATATATAGTTGGTTTATATATATATATACATATATATATATAACCCAACTATCATAAACATGTGCACTCTCAACTAGACAAGTGAATTCCTTAACTTTTACAGAATTGCGATTATACAAAATTTATTAAACTGTGAAAAAGTTTACTCTTCAATGAAAAAGAAATTCTACACTTAAAAAAAAACATTAAACAAATTCTCATTAATAATGACTTTCCTAATTATATTGTTGATGAACAAATTAGATAAACTATTAGATATCTTAAGATAAATCAAAAAGAACATAATACTTCCTCAAATAACCCTAAACATATCAAACCTACTATACCACAATTAAATTCATTCTAGCTACAAATGAGTTGAAAAAATCCTAATAAAACTAAGTACCAATATATACCCTACTGATCACAGCAAAAAAAAAAACAATAAAACTATATACTTTACTAAATTTAAACAACCAACTTAATAATCTGCAATTTCTTCTCTGCCAACTTGTTTTTGCAAAAGACCAACAGTGTATATCAATTTAAATGACCTTTGGGAGATTGTATTTCTGACTAAGAGTAAATATACACTGCAACAACTTTATCGAGAAGAATTACACTTCATATATCGCATTCTAGTTCAATTCCACATTTAAAGGAACATTCCTGTCCACATTCATAATTTAGAGAAATATTAATCAATAATACACCACCACGAAAATAAAAACAAAACTTCAAATTCTAGAAGACCTTTATATAAAAAATTATGGCCAACACTAAATAAAATTAATTATTAATATAGCAACAAAGTTTTAAAATGTTTATAACAGCATGGATTTAAAATATCTAAAATGTAATTGTTGAAAAAACTACAGTTATAACAGAATGTTTTAAAACACTTAATTACAATTTTTAATAAGTTACCTCCCTTACATTGTAGTAAAATTTTGAATTAACTGAGTGTATTCACGTGCACACACACAAAAATTTAATAACTGTCAGTTGCATTAATTTTTTGTCTAAGCAATTCACCCCTGAAGATGATCTTGGATGAGATTGAAAGTACTTGGAAAAATAAAATATATAAGAAGACCTATGGTGTCTTTCTCAATCAGTTCAATTCCAGCATTAAAAAAAAAAAATGTTTGTGAATATAAGATTAAAATAAAAATAAATAGGCATACTATGTCTAAATTATTCAACCATATCTCTCTCTCTCTCTCTCGCTCTCTCTCTCTCTCTCTCTATCTATCTATCTATCTGTCAAAATATATACATATATGCAGTCATTATTATTACTTCAAATCCATGAATTCTTTAGAAATACCGCAGGGACAGGCAAATTTTGAACATAGGTAACACAGACAACATTTATGTTTTCAAAGTGTTTAAGGGAGGTTGTAAAAGTGAAGATAGCCTTGAGAATCACTTTTGATCCCATAGAAGATTCTGGAAAAAAAATCTACCAGATGAAGAGATGGTCTTCTTCTGCAAAGCATTACATATGTGTAAATGAATAACAGAATGGGGAAAAAACCCAACTCTTTAATCATTCATTTTCTTCCAAGAAGGAACTTCATTAGACTTATAATGAAAACAAGGAAATATCTTTCTATGGAGTGAGCCAGTGAATAACAAAATAGATAACCATTTTGTTATTTGCTATATAAGATAGAGATATATAAGTCTGATATGTAGATTTGTACATCATATATCATACCTTCTATCTATCTATCTATCTATCTATCTATCTATCTATCTATCTATCTATCTATCTATCTATCATGTTCTCTGTTCAGATCTATCTATCTATCTATCTATCTATCTATCTATCTATCTATCTATCTATCTATCTATCATGTTCTCTGTTCAGATCTATCTATCTATCTATCTATCTATCTATCTATCTATCTATCTATCATGTTCTCTGTTCAGATCTATCTATCTATCTATCTATCTATCTATCTATCTATCATGTTCTCTGTTCAGATCTATCTATCTATCTATCTATCTATCTATCTATCTATCTATCACGTTCTCTGTTCAGATCTATCTATCTATCTATCTATCTATCTATCTATCTATCTATCTATCTATCTATCTATCTATCACGTTCTCTGTTCAGATCTATCTATCTATCTATCTATCTATCTATCTATCTATCTATCACGTTCTCTGTTCAGATCTATCTATCTATCTATCTATCTATCTATCTATCTATCTATCTATCTATCATGTTCTCTGTTCAGATCTATCTATCTATCTATCTATCTATCTCTGTTCATATATATCTATCCATCTGTTTATGTGTGTATGCCTGTTCATGTCTATTCCTGTCTCTTCATATCTATCTATCTATCTATCTATCTATCTATCTATCTATCTATCTATCTATCTATCTATCTATCTATCTATCTGTGTGTGTGTATACACACATACATGAATATATGCTTAAAGTTTGCAATAAAAACCAATAACCATTGTTTTGTCCAAATGAGACCCATATTATTAATGTAAGTGGTTATAGTTTTCAATACTAAATGAATGTAGTTTGTTTAAGTGACTTGTGTCTAGGGACTTACAAGACATGTCATCACAGGTTGAAGTTCCATTTTCAGCTCCCCTTATTGACTTGTATTTATTTAATAATTTATCCAACATATTTCCCAGACAAAATATCATATTAAGAGTAGAATTGTAATATGAACTAGGATTTACTTGGCCATTGCTATGGAAACTTCCAAATATATGCATTTTGTTAATCCTGTTTGTGGGAGTCTTCCATAGAAAAGTGCATTAATTTCTGTTAAATGCCCCAATGTTTCTAATGAGTGCAGTCAACCAAGACAAGTATAAGCAGAACATAGAAGCCTGTTAAATATGACACTGAAATAAATATTTACTTGTACACTTTAAAATATCAAGTTATTTACATTTTTTCCTTTCAATTTTTAAGTGTGTAGGGATAACACTATTGTATATCTCCACTGAGTGAACAAGTATTGTGTATAACATAGATCTATAATTTAGCAAGAAATATTTAGAAAAATATTATACTAATGACTCATCTATACAGATATTTGTGATTTTTATATTTCAGCATTATTTTATTTTGTCATCTTAATTTAATCATTTATAATCATATATAAGGGGATGTTCTAATAACTTGGACCGATTTTAAAAATGAATTAAATTTAAGTGTCTAACGATTTTTTTCTTTTTCTTTCAGATTTGGTGGACATTTGGGTGATATTATGTTTCACACATAATTGCCATAACTTAAATAACATGATCCAATAGAGAAATAAATAAATTTTCAACAATAACACTGATTTATTTCTGCTGACTTTGATCCATCTTAATGAAACACCCTCACATATAATCCGTATATACCCTTTATTTAATTTGGAGCTTATCAGAGATTTAGTGTCTAACTGGGATGTCTAGATGCTAGCCTAATTCATTTTTGATATTTTAACAACATTATTACAGTTTGTTTCCTAATTTAATCATTTATAATTATGTGTATATATATATATATATATATATATATATATATGGTTAATTCTGGGATCACCAGGGGAATAAAAATTGGGGTGTTTACGTGTTGCTCTAGTTCTAGTTACCCAACTACCTGGGTATAAGTTTCAATTTTTTGACAATTGGTTTTGGTAAAAAAGTGCCACATATATGGTAACAGATGAAGTATAGAGTGATTATTTAAAAGAATTGCACTACATTGTCAATCCTATCTATCTATCTATCTATTTGACATTTTTTTCTAAATTTAAGTTATTGTGATATAATTACACAAATGTGGAGCATTCAGTAAGGATCGAGATGAGCCTTGTTAATGACTTTTTCATGGTGACGAATTTTTGCTATTTTTTAAGCTTTGAAATTTCACAAGTATGGAATATTTAGTGGGTATAAACTCATTACAACAATAAAGTTCAGATTAAAGTGGGTCCAGTTCAGAATAGTAAATTTAATTTTGCCCAAAACTGGCTTCCACTGAAAATGTTATATCGAATCTTCACTTCCTTGAATAGTTCACTTCTCCGAAAAAAAAAAAAAAGTAAACAGTTAAAGGGAGTTAACTTTTATATTTGAATTCTGCTTTATTTTTTTATTTTTTTTTTATAAAAAAATAAAACAAATAAATATAACGACTAAAATATAAATATTAAAAAATAAATAATATGAATTAATACAGAAAGCAATTAATCTTAGCAATTAATTTATTCATGCTTGGATAGGAAAATATTTATTTAAATGAGTTTATTTTTTTATCATTTTCTTTTTTTACTTGAAATTTAAATATTCATAGAATAAAAACTCAAATATTAAGCAACATTATTAAATGAATGAAAATTTCAGTGATGGATTTTTTTTGTTCATCATTTCACTCCAAGCAAGGCGACAATGCCACTAGAATGCAGAGTGTTACAGTGACTGAAAGTGAATGAGAATGAGAAGATTGAAAATGGAGGAGGAGGATTGTGGGAAGGGCAGATAACTTCAAAGATGGCCGTTGTTAACATGTCACGGTAGACCTAGCAAAATGGAAGCAATATTGTTTGTCCGAAAGAAGGTTGTGAGTAGTAAGATGCTTAACCAGTTCAGCACTGATTAGGGCCTCAAATATTTTGCTGAAAAGAGGTGAGAGACTAATAGTGCAATAATTTGAGGGGTCAAAGTTTTCCCTAATTTTCTTAAAAACAGGAACTATAGAGAAGGACTTCCAACAACTGGAAAACAGGAAGTAGCGAGGCATTTACTGTAAAGTCTGGAGATAACAGGAGCCAGCCCAGGAGCACATTTCTTTAGGATGATGGCAGGGATCCTGTCACATCCACTTACTTTGTGAGGGTCTAATTTAGAGATGGTGCCAGAAACCAGTGACGGGTTAGGCATATGCATATCTTTGTTGTTGTTATCACTGGCCAGAGGGGCACAATGTCTGAAACTGTTGTGATAACATTAACAACAAAGGTGAGGACAATAGTCCAAATATAAATAGTGTAAATAAAAGTAATCTCTCTTTAATTTTCTACATTTTGATCTTGTGGTGAAGTGAACCATTTAACAAAGTGAAGATTTGCTTTTGGTGAAGCCATTTTGGGGGCAAAGGAAATTTGCTGTTATGACTGGCTCCTGATTAGACCAACTTACTAATCAATAATAGATAGTCATGGCACAAATCTTTCTACAGAGGAGGCCTAGAAATGAAGCCCAAAATTTGTTTGGTGTGCCTTTTTTCAACAAATTCCTAAAGATTATTGATTTCTTTATAATTTTTTTTGCAACAAAATGATGAACTGCTTATTTCTTTATTTTCTGTTATTTGCCATGACTTCTTGAGAAAGTGGATTATTTTCCCCATTGCTTTCAGAGTTATTTTTCCAGACTGGTTACCATTCAAGGCTTGAGAGCCCAGTCAACTCTGTTATTTAAGCAGATTGTAAATTCTATATACTGATGTTGACAACAAGCTACAGTAGGACCGAAATAGTAATATTTCTCAAGGTAACTGTTTGTTAAAGATTTTAACTAAACTAAAATCAAATGAAGAATTCACGAGAAAACATGTGAGATAAATTTGAATTGCATAATACAAATCTTATTGTTATTTTGCAGTATGAAGAATTACTTGCTATGAAGTAATTGTTAGTAAGCTGTAGTTTTATGTTATATATATGTGTTTTATATTTTTGTTATATATTATATATATGTGTTTTATGTTATATGTTAAATTGTGTTATATGTTATAATTTATATAATATGTTATGTGTTATATGTGATGTTTTATATATGTTTTTTGTATGTTATGTGTTATATATGTCATGTTATATGTTATACTATATGTTATGTTTTATGTTATATGTAAAACTAGCAGCATGACACGGCGTTGCCCGTGCTTGATTCAAAAATCGTACGATTCATACAGCAATCGCTATCATTTGACTTAAAATATTTTTGCCCTTCCTTGCCTTTAAAGGAGTGCCCTTTGCCATGCTGATGTTGCTACATGCCTTACTTCTTGCCTATCTCACACTGCAAATTTTTTCTAAGTTCTATACTAAACATTAAATCTGTTACGAAAAAAGAACTAAACAAAATGAACACAAAACGATCAGCTTTAAAAAAGGACTTGTAACTGGAAGAACCGAATGAAAAAAGAATGTTAACAACAAATACTTTTTCACACCCAACCCAGTTCTGTGGAATCAGAATCAACATTGAGTTTAAGCAAGTGAATGAGCTAATTGGAGTAAAGTGCCATGCAGATTTAAATTTTTCCCACTTATGACGAATGCAGCTATTGATTTTTTTTTTGCATGCTAGAATGCTAGTTAACATTCATGTCAGTCAGCTGTTGCCTCTCACACTGGCCAATAGAATCTTCCTGCCTATTCATGGCAGCCAGCTATAGGCTCTCACTCTGGCCAGTAGAAAATGGCCGCAAACTACATGAAAACTGCCGTAGAAGCATGAAAAAATCGATTATGTCCACTATCAATGGGAGTTGGGAAATGCAAGGTTGGTCTTGGCCTTCCTGCTAACTTGGAGCATGTGCATGTAAATTTTGGTGCAAATCCGTTGAAAATTGCGGCTGTGCATTCATTACACACACAAACACACACATCCTGCCTTTTATAGATAGAGATTATATAGTAAACTATGGTTATATATTATATGTTATGTTTTTGTAATGTGTTATATATGCTTTATGTTATACTTAATATGTTATGTGTTATGTATTATATGTTTTATGTGTTATATAGTTAGTAAGCTATAGTTATATGATTCAATTACAATTTAACTTTTATTCATAGTAGAGGAAGGCATTTGCCAAGCATTTGACTACATTATTAATACTTGATATAGTTTATTTGACTAAGAAAATAAAAACTGTAAAACCCAAGTCCAACTTCTGATACCACTTGCATGTTAATGCTGTTTCAAAAGGCATAAATCTAATCCTCCCTGTACCAGGTATCTTGATCATAGTCTTGTCAATGGCTTACTGTAGGATACAAAGGAGAAAACAAAAGTGATACAGTGCAACACAGAAACCTTAATTCTGAAACGATGAAAAAATATTTGGCGCCCAATCACTTGATGCTGAGTTCAATAACCAGCAATATTAGTTTAGTTGGCTTTTTCAAACATTAAAAAAAACAGAAAAAGAAAACTTCATCCCAAACAGACCATAAATTCAATAACTGTACATAAATATTTGATTGATGTAGACTCTAACAACAACAACAACAATAAAAACAATAAACTTTGACCAACGTCCACTGTTATTGTCACATGACCAAAGAAATTAGACTGAGAAGAGAGTAAATTAAACAAATATTTGCATAAAATATGGTCAGTACATTTAAAAGATGTTGCCTTGGAAAAGACAAGACAAGAAAAAATCTGACTGCAAAAATCAAAGTTTTGGGGGCCAACAAGATTTTATTTTAAAGGGAGAAATTTGCCCCCTCTTTCATAGACTAAAGTTGATGAACTTGTAGTTACAATTTCGTTGTATTATAGGTTTCTCATTTAACTGCTAATATCCGTATATTTTTACGATATTATTTTTACCGATCTACTTTCTTATATAAGATATGTGTCACACTCCAAAAGGAGAACATATGAATGCTTCATTTGCTTTCAATGATCAAAGAGTGAAAGGATTAATACAACTCAAGACAGTAATATGGTCTCTGTCTTTCTTCTCAAGCCTTTCCTCCTTTCCTTTCCTCTGTCTTTCTTCTCTACCCCTTCCTTTTTTCCTTTTCTCTGTCTTTCTTCTCTACCCCTTCCTCCTTTCCAATTCTCTTTCTTTCTTTCTTCTCTACCCCTTCCTCCTTTCTCATTTCTCTGTCTTTCTTCTCTACCCCTTCCTCCTTTCCCATTTCTCTGTCTTTCTTCTCAACCCCTTCCTCCTTTCCAATTCTCTGTCTTTCTTCTCAAGCCTTTCCCCCTTTCCTTTCCTCTGTCTTTCTTCTCTACCCCTTCCTTTTTTCCTTTTCTCTGTCTTTCTTCTCAACCCCTTCCTTCTTTCCAATTCTCTGTCTTTCTTCTCTACCCCTTCCTCCTTTCCCATTTCTCTGTCTTTCTTTCTTCTCTACCCTTTCCTCCTTTCCCATTTCTCTGTCTTTCTTCTCTACCCCTTTCTCCTTTCCCATTTCTCTGTCTTTCTTCTCAATCTCTTCCTCCTTTCCAATTCTCTGTCTTTCTTCTCAAGCCTTTCCTCCTTTCCTTTCCTCTGTCTTTCTTCTCCAACCTTTCCTTCTTTCCTTTCCTCTGTCTTTCTTCTCATTTTTCTCTAGCTGTTTTTATTTACTTTCTACCTTTTTTCTATTTGGTCTCTTTCTCTGGTACATTTTCCATTCACTGGCTTTTCTTTTCCTTTCCTCCACCTTTATTACTTACTCTCAACCTCTCCTATCTTTCATTTCCATCCCCCTTTTTCCTTTCACTTGCTTTTCTTCTCCTTTTACTCTAGTTTTTGTTAATTTAAACTCTTTCCTATTTCACATTTTCTTTTCCCTTTTTTCTTCTCTCTTTTTTTCTCAATTCTGTTGTTGTGTGGAAATGAATAGATAAGCATTTGGTGTATGTGTGTGTGTGTGTGTGTGTGTGTAATACTTTTTTGATACAACACTGATCCTAGAGAGAAGTACTGCTCCAGATGTAAAGTTAATTTTTGTACTTTGTAATAGTAATTTTTGTACTTTGAAAATATTGCTATTGGATATTCTACTTACACAATTTATTACTATAAATTGTGTAAGTAGCAAATTAGGTTGATTTCATGACAAAGATGCATATATATATATATATATATATAAGAAAATGGGTAAATGATTTTCTTTATAAATGAGTAAAAACATCTTCCAGTTAACAAAAAACATATATAAATCAGACAGGGATAGATAGAGAGAGAGCTAGATAGCTTGATCTGAACAGAGATAGATAAATCAATCTGAACAGAGACAGATAGATAAATAGATAAATCAATCTGAATAGAGACAGTGATAGATAGATATGAATGCAGGGATAGATAGATAGATAAATTGACCTGAATAGAGACAGGAATGAATAGATAGATCGATCTGAATAGTGACAGGGATAAATAGATAGACAGATATGTACAGAGACAGACAGACAGACAGATGGATAGATAGATATAATCAGATTAAGATAGGTAAGTTGAGAGATATAAACAGATCAAGATAGATAAATAAGAATAGACTGAGATAGATAGAGAGATAGATTCTTCCCCAAAGTCTATATGCACTTTAATCAACTGTAACTGTAATTATTGTGTTAATGCATAAAATTAACTCACTCATAAAAAGATTTAAGTTACAATAAACATCAATTAATATCAATCTCATCATTGTATACCAATTCACTTCAGTTGAAATTTGCATATTAACTGATGTTTGCAACTCAGTCTCTTGATAATGCATTGTTATAGAAAGAACAGAATTATGAATTAACATTTTCAATGTTTTTTTCTTTTCTTTTTATTATGAAAATGTTTAATTTTCAGGTAATATTTAAAAAAATGTATATAGATTTTAGAGACAAACCCTATTACACACACAGACACATGCACACACACATTATTAAGATCTAAAATTTGGGGAATGTGCACATGAACCATATGTAATTTGCAGATTTGTATGGATTTTTGAGAAAATCAATGGGATTAGTGAATATATGCCCAAGATACTAATTCAAAGGTAACAGTAGAAAGTAGAAGTCATTCATTTTTGACAAATTCCCTGAAATGTTAAATAGCAACCCTCTCTCTCTCTCATACACACACACACACATGCACATATTAGGCATTAAAATATTTTTATAACTATGAAAATATTAATTATTTATTCTAGGTTTGAGTTTTAGGTTTGAATCCCAATTAGTTTTTTCAATAACTTTTTTTTCTGAGACAATGAAAATAAAATTAAGAGAATAAATCTGGTAATAAAAGAAAAGTATGTGCCATCAGATGGCCTGTAATATATTATAATTTGCCTTCCCATGAGAGCAAATACAACAGAAAGTTAGGTTTAACCAGGGCTTCCACATGTGCATTTGTGGGCAGAGACAAAAATTTCTCTGTCTCCATGGCTTGACTCAGATACAACAGTTTCATGCCTTTTTGTTGTCGAGACATGAAAACAAGGCTGATCATAGCTGGGAAGTGCCAGAAATACTGTTAAAGTACAAAAGTTAATGGTGATTTTCTAAATGTAATTTGCATGTGGCACAAGACTGAAAATATGGGGCACCCATTGAGGATCGATCCCACTACTCAGTCATAATTTTTCTAGTGAGACAAGCTTGCTAACCATTACACCACGTCGAGGTGCCCAAATTACAAAAGTTAATGATTAAATTACACTTCACAAGACAATATGGCGCATGCCTACATATTTTGCGTTTAGTCTCAGGATTATCTCCCTTGTTACGTTATTTACACTTTTTTCATATTTGAAGATATAAATCAGAAATCTGTAATAAACTAGAAAGACATTTAATTTTTATTCTTTCTAGATATCTAAGAAATTACACTTATTTCTATATTACAATGCTAATGTTGAAAATATACGTCTTTAAAATGAAATTTTGTGAGCAGTTTGTGATTTGAGAAACAGTTTAGTGATGAACTGAATTTTGAAAGTGAATATTTACAAAACATATTCAAGGAAGTGAAATACTAGGTTTTGTGGCAATTAGTGATACAGGTTTAGATGAATACATGTAAAGGGAATATGGAGTTTGTTAGGCTTTTTAAAAGGGTTCATGAAAGCTTTTGGTCAAGAAACTAAATTGGGGTAGCTTCTTTTTTTAATTTTGTTTATTGCATTTATGATTTTGCATCCCTGTAATTCAAGTGTGTTAGTTTAGACATGTAATTTTAAAATGCTTCTTGGATCTTTTCTGTTAATTCACCCCAAATAATGTAAAGTTACTTATCGCAAATATTAATTCAACAAGAAACTATAAATTTGAAATCAAAGTTTGTTTATTTTTTATTAAATTGTTGGGTTAGGGCTATAATAAACTGCCTAACCAATGGGTATTTGGGGGCACATGTCATGAAAGAAAAGAATGCTTCATGCACTGTGTGCCAGATAAAACAGCCTTCATATTATTGGACACAATCCAAAGCTGTATTTTACCTGGGATTATGATTATGTTAGATTATTGGAAAGGATATACGTCTTTGAAGGATGATCCTAATTATATTAATTTGATTTTAAATCACAGTATGAATTTTGTTGATCCAGAAACATCAGCACATATGCAAACAATCAAAAGTACCTGGTGGAACACCACAATGAAGAATAAGTCCCTGTTCGGGATTTCATCAAAGCAAGATAGACTCTTATTTGTGTGAGTTCCTTTAGAGATGTAGGACAAAAAATAAAAATGAATGCATTTTTTAACAAATTTTAAAGGACATTTCTCAATTTTGGTGTGAATTTTAGTAAATATAAATTCTTTATATTTTGGGATGAATTAACAGAAAAGGTCCTGCTTTTTTGCAATAATAATAATAATAATAATAATAATAATAATAATAATAATATTTTGAACTTTAAGAGACAGCAAACCATGTCCTATTCAGTCTAGGAAATCTAAGCTGGTTGTGATGGAAAAAAAAAGAAGAAACATTTGTCAGTGAATGTGGCTGTTCCAGCAGACCACACAGGGAAATGGAAAGAGAAGGAATAATGAATAAATATCAAGACCTTGCTTGAGTACTGAATAAATAGAGGAATATGAAAGTGAGAATTTTTCCCATAATCACTAACCCACTGCCCTGAAACCAGAAGGACCCTTGTGGAATTGTAATAGTAAAAATAGCCATTTCTATATATTTGGCATTCATTGACTAAACAGCATTACTGTTGGTTGAAATTAATAAAATTCTTTTTCTTAAAACAGTTTTTTTAAGGAAATTAAACCTCTCAAGCCTGTTAACTGTTATAGTTCTTTATAATACTGATAGGAGTTTCCTTTCTAACCTTTTGTCTAAGGTAAGGTGGAAAGTTAACAGCTTGATTATATCATTATTTTCTCTTCTAATTACATGTGTTAAAATTTTTGTTGTTAGATAAATAGATAGACCAATGTCAACAGTAATAATAAGAATAGAGGAGTAAATTTTGGATGGGAATCCAACAGAATAGTAAATATATAAGATAATTTAAAAAAAAAATCTATTTTGGCATGTTACACTGATGAATTGGCATCATCAGAAAATAATATTTTTTTTTTGCAAAACCTACATTAACTGAATACTGAAGATATAGTTAAGCAAACATCATTTTTGCTTTAACCATATCTTTATAAAAAAAATAGTTATTTTTTAAACAAATTTATAGAAATTTAAATCTAATTGCAATTAATTTACTATTAATATATGATTGAGTTATTTCAGGTTATTATCCAGGGCATAATGGTAAACTACATCCTACAACAAGGCCTCTGATTGGGAGGTTTTGAGGAGCTTGGAAACACCTCTTAATTGCTGTTGTTCCCAGGCCGACCCTGACCCAGGTTGGTAGCACCAGTTAGGGTCCCAACTATAGGCAAATAGTTAACTCCCAAACTGGGGCAAAACACTATGAAAGTATGAAAATACATTTTTATAGTAAAAGAATTGCAAGCAATACATTTAAAAAAAAAAAAAAAAAATAATATTACCAGCAATGTATTTTTGAAAATAAAAAAATTACCAGCAATACATTTTTGTAAAATTACTAATGCTTCAAAGAAAATTAAATTTTGGCATTAAATGACCCATAAGGAGTTGATATGCCGCTAAAGAAACAAACAAATTATTTCAATTTGTTGACTACTCAGTTATTACCAAAATAATGTAGGATATGAAAGCTTATCAACTTTTGTGGATTATTTAAAACCCAAACATATTTCAGATTGAAGAAGATTGATCCAGTGTTCCTAAGTGGTGCAGAATACATAAACCTTAAGACAAATAAATATATAAGTAAACAAATAAGAATAAAAAGTGAGTTAAAATCTAATTTCTAAAAATGTGAAAATAAAATTCAAGCATTCATATGTTTAACATGAATCACATCCTCATCTCATTTTAAGAATGGCTTGAAAGTAGGAAATTCATGTAGCATTTTCTGAAATGAATCCAAAGCAAATCTTCATCTAATCCTTCAGAATTAGTTAAAAATGAGAAGAGGATTTGCCTTTAATTAAATACAAAAAAGTTGAGAAAATTATATATTAACAACTTTTCTCATGAGCTAAGAATTATAAAGAAAAGATACAGAATAAATGTTGATAATGTTTTTAAAAGTCACTCATTTTCTTTTTTCTTTAATGGTGAGAAACACCAGCTTAGGTAAAAAGTACTATGATTCATTATTTAAGCAGACACAAAAAATACACATATACGTATTTCTTTCTTTCGTTTTTGAATCTGTTGAAGCCTAGAAAGGTGAAACGTGCAATCAAATCTAGTTTCAATGAAATCTTTTGCATTTGCCAAATTTCTTATAAAACTTTGTTGGGATTATATATCCTATTTTAAACACACACACACACACACACACACATGCATATATATATATATATATATATATATATATATATATATATATATATATTATGAAATGGTCAAAGTCTGGCAATTATTTTAAGACATTTTTATGTTTATATGTTCTTTTTATAGATATAAATATTTAAGTAAATGCTCTGTTTATAATAAACAATATTAATGACATTTACCGACCTGAATATCCGAGAAATTTTCATAGAAAATATGCATACTTGCTAACTGAAACGCTCCTCTGTGGCTAAATTGGTAAAGCACGTCAGGCTATATGATGGTTCCGTGTAGGATACAGGTTCAATTCCTGTCAGAGGATGCATATTTTCTATGAAAATTTCTCGGACATTCAGGCCAGTAAATGCTGTTAATACTGTTTATTATAAACAGAGCATTTACTTAAATATTTGTATCTATAAAAAGAACGTATAAACAAAAAATATTTATATATATATATAATAGCTGGTCACTCGTATTCAAGGACACCTGTCTACTAGGGTGGCTAACCAATCCCTAATTCAGATGCTCGCTTAGGCACATTTGCATTTGTTCAACACCCACAGAGCCCACTTGTCGTTTATACTGCAACTATTCTGAGAACACCTTAGTTACAGTTTCTGGGAGAGAGCGTATTATCTAGCATGATCAACAATTGAAACAAGGCCAGCAAACTCTAATCCTCGGTTACACTTTCTTGTGACTTTGTGCTAGCATGGCTATTGATAGTTTCCCAAATGTTCCGTCTATCCAATTTCAATCACAAGGCTTGGGTCAATATATATATATATATATATATATATATATATATATATATATATAATAAAAGTGCCGAAAAAATTTTTGTTATTGAAAAAAGAACATATGACATGTGAAAAACGGATGTCATCATTTGTTGAACAGGCACCCCTGCCCTACCTTAACTTAACCTCATTTTGAAAGTAAATCATATTTTGATAAAAATAGTTGTCAGTGAAATTGAATACCCTACCACCCCTTGTCAAAATGATTGAATTTCCCTGTATCCTTAGAAACTAATATCATGAATGTATGTGCTTATAAAACTCAGTAAATTTCAAAATAAGTAATTCCAAAATTCACTTGAAGCAGTACTAGGAATTTTAATTTAATTCTATAAATAAATTTGAAGATTTTAGTTTCTGTTTTTGAAACATGGTAATTCCTGTGTAGCAATGAAACCATACTTTTGAATTAGTATATTTATAATATGTATGCTGTGCAGAATTGTATTCAGCACATTTTTAAAAATAAAAATAATAAGAACACTGGATTAAAAATCTTACTGTTCTTTCTCTTTATTTTAATATATATATATATATATATATATATATATATACAACCTTAATAGGACTGACTAATGTAAATCTTTGAAATACTTTTGACTCTTCTCTTATAGCTTAACCCCAAAAAGACAATATTGAAAGTGTTCTTAATAATAAACGTCATAGTAATGATAATAAATTGTACATGTTGTAACTAACATAGCTGACAACTGATAAATCATAGGAACTTTATCGGACTATGGATTCTATTTATTATGGAATAAAAAAATGCAATCCTCCTAAAACAAAAGAGCCTTGCTTTCTTAGTGTCATTTTAGAGTTCTGCTGTATGTAAACATTTTTGATTCTAAGATCTAGAACCATTAGTAATAAAAAAGAAGAAAACTACCACTTGAATTATATATCTGTCAAAGGATAAAGAAAACACTAATCAAAACACAGTGACAAAAACACTGTGGCTGAGAATACTTGTAAAATAACAATAATCCATCTCAGAATTTCTGAGAATATTTAAAAGTTGACAATATTAGAGTGATAATTTTAATTTGTTGCTAATACTAATAGTAAAAATAAAGTTAAACAGACTGCAAAAACAATAGAACTGACAACTCAAATTCTATGAAGTATTCCCAGGAGAGGCATGAACCAAACTTCTGAACACCCTATTTGACTACAAGTCATCTAAATATAATCTAGTCACCAGTATGGCACTGTGAGATAAAAAAAAAAGTGGGAATCTGATCCAGTCAAGAACTTCTGATTATCCATTCCATGAGCAAAGAACATTTGGTTGAAATCAAAGATCAGACTGTTGCATGCATTGGCCTTAGTCTTTCTGTATGCATGTGAATCCTGGATGTTAACTGCAGAACTACAGCAAAGAATTCAAGCATAAGAAATGAGATGAAGAACCATCCTATGTATCTCATAGGTAGACTGCATCACAAACGACACAATACCAGGCAGCATCAGATAAGAAAGAGGTCTATTGGAAGACCTCTCATAACCACTATCAAGAAGAGGAAGTTGAAATGGTATTGATACTTCACACATATTCAATGGCCTTAAGGTCATTATATATGACTGAAATAATTTTGACAGTTTTTCTCATAACTTAGTTCAAGAAAGAAAATATTGAAATTGTTCTTAATAATAACAAAAATTATAGTAATGGTAGTAAATTGTACATGTTGTAGCTAATGTAGCTGACCACTGATTAATCATGGGAACTTTATCAGGACCTGGATTCGGCTTATTATGGAATAACAAAAAAAAAATAAAAAGCAAATCTCCCAAAACAGAGATTTGTTTTTCGAGTGATTTTAAAATACTGTTGTCTGAAAGTATCTTTGATTCCATTAAAGATGAAGAGACAGACAGAGGGGGAAAAAAATGGCCTAAAATTTCACTGAGTGGACAGGAAGGTCATTGACAGAAACTCAGACATTGGCACGCAACTGAGACATATGGAGGGAGCTGATCAGCTATGACCACGCCCAATCATGTGACTTATTATTATTGTTATTATTATTATTATGATGATGATGATGAACAAACAGTTCTCTATTTACTTTGTTAGAAGAGATTTAAATAGATGATTATAATAGTTGTGGTGTTTTTGATATAGTTATTTTTGTTGTTACTACCATCATCATTACAAAGCTTCTTGTTGAGCACAGGGTGTCAAATACAAATGCTGAACGCAAGGATTTACTATAGTACTTGTATACTGATGACATCTGAAATCTTTTCCTGTTGGTGTCAAAGTTGTTTATGTACAAATGATTTTTTGCCCCAAATGTTAAATGCAGGATGAAACTTATCTATCAATGAAAACAGTCACACACACATGCTCATATACACATTCTGCTGTTCTTGTAAAGCATTCAGAATGATGTTTTTTTTTTATCAATGATTTGCCACTGACTATGGTTATAATGATTAGTGATACATGAAATTTGCTGAGAATGCTGTTTTTTCATTAGCCGCAGTGATGTGTGGGCAAAAAACATGTCAATCCCAGGGAGCATTAATGTATGTAATGATGAGTTTGTTTTTCTTTTTCTTTTTTTAAAAAAAAAAGGAAGGTGAAGAAATGATTTTGGATGAAATTGGGGCAAAAAAAAAAAAAAAGATGAGTAATTTATGTTTTAATGTCCAGTTCCATTGACAAAGGAACTCTGTCCAACCAATTGAAGGTTCTGGACATGAGTGTACATTTTTAGTGCAGGACCTAGCTTGAGAGAGAGTCCAGTCAGAACATCACTTCTTTTCATCAGCAATAAAGATTTGCCATCAATCTCCTGAAAAATAAAAATATAGAATGAACTGATTATAAAAAAACTGATTATATTTTATTTATTACATTCATATACTCGCAATAATTGCAGCCTTGTCTACACTCCATTACACACTTGTACACACATATTCAAACACATACACGCACATATATACATGTACACACCCAATGACTTCATAGAGAAACTGACCTGTTCTCGAAATGCCTCAGCTTGAGAAACAAAACCTGCTGACTTGAAAAAATTGACGACATCATCAATTGTCCAGTTGGCAGCATCAGGATAAGGACCTTGAAAATCTCGCAGCATTGGCAGACTGATTGACTCATCCTCTCTTCCACTGAAAAGAAAATAAGAGCCAGTTGAAACAAAATTATACCACGTGAAGATAAGGTTAGCCATTACAAAACTTTTAAGAGTTATCTCCCTTCGTTCATCATGGCACACTTGCATGTATTGAATAAGCAATCATAAATAAACGAGAAAGTCCAGTATTTGTTAATGACAAACAAAAGAATGTTTCACTGCCATTGTACGAGATGAATTGTTTAAGATAATTTTTTTTTTAATTCAATTCTTAGGGGAAAATATAAAATATTATCTATTATAAGGTTCCCCCCAGCAATTGACCTCATTTTTAAAATGTGATTATCTGAGTAACTTCATGTCCCAGGCAAATGAAATTAAATAGGCTTCGTGTTGGATAAGAAAAGATCTATTTATGAAAATTTGAACAAGATATTCAAAGGGATGTAGATTTTATAAGTGATTTCACAAAACTTCACAAATTTTCAATATGCGAACCACATGGCACATATCAAGTCAGTAGTTCAGCTTCTTCTTTTTTTTTTTTTTTTTTTTAAGCAATTCACCCCAAGCAAGGCAGGAAGACACTAGCATGCAAGGGGTTACAGAGGATTTGGAGTGAGATCAGATAGGAATGATAGAGGAGAGGATGAGGAGAAGGATTGTGGATAGATCAAGGCAACTGGAGATGTCGATTGACATTACATTTGAATAGTTGGAGATTATAGCTATCAGGGAAACAGGAAAAGGGAAGGGAGTTTTACAGACAAGAGGTGCGAGATATGAAGCTATTGGAGTAGAAGAGACGGCTACATTTAATAGTTTCAACAGTGAAAGGGTGAGAGCGGGATGCCAGCCTCGTAGGGCACTTGAATTCATGAAGTCTGGGAACCAGCGAAAGCAGCTCATTGGAGCAATTCTCCTGCCAAACACGCTGTAGCATATCTTGCATAACATTCTCCAGAACCTCAGTGTTTCTTTGCTTGAATTCCTTTAATCTTGTAGGAATAGGGTGATATAGACCTGTCTTTTCACAAAGCCCCTAGAAAAAAAAAATTACATGATGTCACGGTATGGTGGACATTTCAACAGTACTTGTCATTAGTACTGGCATGCCCAATACATTAATATTCACCATTGAATCAAGTGCATTAACAAAGAAGGAGATTATGTTGAAAATCAGCACATTGTCCTTGGCTGATCCATCTTTCT
The DNA here is from genome assembly GCA_963932145.1 of Acanthosepion lycidas. NCBI lineage: Eukaryota > Metazoa > Mollusca > Cephalopoda > Sepiida > Sepiidae > Acanthosepion > Acanthosepion lycidas. The sequence continues at coordinate 78,546,569 of OZ010580.1, read as the reverse complement.
GGTGGATTCTCATTTAGTTTTTACACATTTTGTTAAAATTTGGAATAATTTGAATGAGAACTAGTTATGTTATTAGACTACAAGATTATATTATTTTTTTTGTGGGGGGGTCACTCTGTAGATTAAGTTAACTTACTGCGAGTAGATAAAAGGGTGGATCAATAAGTCTATAGCCTGTTACATAAATTTTAGCTGAATTTTGATCTGAAATTTTCAGTGTATAATGTTTGATCTGAGTAATTAATATTCACCACTGAATCAAGTGCATTGATAAGGAAGGAGATTATGTTGAAAAATATTAAGTAAAATAACTGCTCTCATTATTAACTGCTGTACTTAATCCTCTCTGTATGACTTAAATTTGGCTATCCAATGGAATGGTAAATGTGCTAGACGAGTGGTTTGCTAATTGGGCGATGGAAAGATCCAGGAGTAAGGGAAGGGTGAGAGAAAGAGTGGGCAGGCAGAGGGTAACAGTGGCATATTTGAACCATAACATAAACAAATATATTTTGCCTTCACTTCCATTTGTATAACACTTATTATGGTGTGGGAAAATGAAATAAAATAGCAATAATGAATAAAAAAGAAAAAGAAATACATTTTTCCACATTAATAAAGGAATTAAAAATTTTATTACCCCAGCTGGTTTCACCAAACGCCCATTAGGTGACACTGTTTAAATCAATTAAAAGACAAACATTTCTTTCCTCTCTCTTGCTCCTAGGTAGAGAAGGACATGAAATAAATGATATCCCTGCTGGAAAACATTACCTTTCCCCAGTTGACTGACCAATGAAGTAAGTATAACTTGTAGTATGGTCATTCCAACTCAATGCAAGGCTGATTTGAGCTCGACCAGTACAACTATCATAACTTACTTCTGGACCCCCACCCCCCCAAAAAAAACAGTTCCAAAAAGGACAAGAAAAAGAAAGTCTTTTCCACTTTCCAATGCATAGTTTTTGCATGTGTTTTGCTGAAACTCCTCAAATGAAATAAGACTGGTTTTACTTTGGTCATTCCAGCTCAGTGCAAGTCTGACTTAAGCTCAACCATCATAATAACTAACGATGAAGTAAGTTCCTTTGGTTAATCCAGCTCCATGCAAGGCTCGACCATTATAACGATGCTTATGCTTACTTACCCTAACTTCTGAACCAAGAAAGGAAAACGGATATACCCAAGAAAAATTGAGAACTGTGTTTCACTACAGTTTATATAAAAGAGGCAAATCAAATAAATGATCCGTAGTAGAATCCCCCAAGTTTTTGTATGCTTTTCTTTAATTGTTTACATGTGAACATATACACACTTAAACGACATGAATGCACAGCCTATAAATTCCATAGAGAAAAATACTAAGATACACTTTGACATGCATTACTAGCACCAAGAAAATCTAATCAAAGGTTGACTATATATTAGTTAGGGTTGTGTTTTGGTATGTAAGGGGGTGGTGACCCCCAAAAGTTTAGGCGCTACTTTTAGACAATTTGGAAGGCTTTTATTTTGATATGTCTTTTTGATCAAAAAGCATTATTAGCAAAAAATAAATAAAAACAATCAAGTTAAGACATGATTTAAAAAAAAATACAATTAAAGTAAAAAATCAATTATTACCGCAAATCATGCTTGGTTTTGCCAGTGTAGATTTGGCTGAAATAAAATCTGTTTTTTTTTCTGATGATTCTATTTGTTTGATTGGAAAAGCATATAAAATAAAATAGCATTTTTTTAAATTTTTTCTTAACCCATTGTATCTTAGTGACTTTATTGCTTTGCTTGCAGTGAAATAATTAAAGAAAGAATAACGTCTGTCACTCATCTTTATTTTTAAAGTCCAGCTTTCAGCACCAAAGAGTAGCATGCTTCCCTCTGTGGTTTGAAAGAAATCTATTTTCAGATGGTTTTGGATAGTTGACTTCTATACCCTTTCCCGACAGATTGAAGGAAAGCGGGAGAGAGGAAAACAGTGGGTAACATACTTGATGAGCTTGACTAAATGGATAGTAGAACAGGGTTTGGGAGAAATAACAAAAAGACTAAACTTATTAAAAGCTACAAGGGACAAGAAGATGTGGAGGGCCATGAACCCCTATGTCCTAAAAGGACATGGCACATAAAAGAAGATATTCTTTCCATTTTATTCAAAGTGCCTGAGGCTTGCTCAATTCTGATTTGCATTTTTTTTCACTAGACTGACTGCAAGCAACAAGGGGCCTGAAGGTCTTTATGTGCCTCAGTTTATTTTTTTCTAACCTGTTAATTTCAACTTCTGGTTGATTGTATAACACATATACAGTTTTCTTGAAACTTACTATCACTTCTGCTGCAACCTTCAGTCATAGAATAGATAATCATTTAGAATTAAACTTTTTAGACCTAAAGAGCGTTTTGTGTTAATCAAAGCCATTTTTTTTAGCAAAGTCACTAATATGCAGGGAGTTACTGAGTGTGAAGGAAAAACATTATTTTTGAGAGACGACAATAAAAGAACAGAAATTAAGAAAACAGAAGATAATGATTGATGTTGCATTTAAATTTTATTTGTTTGTTATGAAAACACTTCAACAAGTGTACAGGATCCCCTCGCCAGTGATGTTATGACTCGGGGTCATGATAAGTTTTGGTCTTCCAACATCATACTTGTTCACCCAAGAGACCCTACCAAAACAGTACTTATTCCGACACGCGATCTTGAAACAAAAATCCACCAAGCACACAACAAATGGACACATTAAGTAACTGCCACTGCTGATCTTGAAATCACAAGTGACCAATCAGTAACGACCTACAACACTCCCATCTCAGCCAAGACGATACAAAAAGAGAATAGTCAGCATGTTCATCTTTTTGCCATCTTAGATCCAACATGCGGAAAGACCCACATTCTCAACGAACAGTTTGACATAACAGGTAAGTAATGGCCAGAAATGTTTCCTTTCCTATGAAACGATGCTTCAAAAAAGACAATATTCGAGCACATTCGTTGGTCATGAGAATTATGATCAGAAACATTTCTTGCTTTCTTTTCCTAACACCATCCATTTTTTTCTTTTCATTTCTTTCCTTTTCCCTTTACATTCCTCCTCTCTTCCCTCTCAAACAAAACAAAAATGACTAGGAACACCAAGATGACATTGAAAAGGTCAAAAAAAAAAAAAAGGACCCTCCTCTCAAACAGTGACTTTGGTCATCTCTCTACATTTCCCTTTCAAAGTTGACTGGAAAGCAAGAAGCCAGAAGAGAGAGTTCCACAATTGAGACGTGCAAGGGAACTTATGGTTACATGTAACTATTTCAGCTGTAAAATTATGAGGCCTTGTCATTAACCTTGCACTGCATTTAAATTTGTAAAGCTGAAGGATCAAAGAGGAAAGTTCATCAGAACAATTAAATATTTATAGAAACAACAGATGGATACTACATTACAGTAGTTAGAAAGTGACTGAAGCCAAAATGCCATGTCAAGACTAATAATATTGCTGATTCTTTGTTTTTATCCAGAATCTCTAAATGCATTACTGTAAGTATAAGTTTTTTTTTTTTTTTTTTAAGCGTTTCACCCCAAGCAAGGCAGGAAGCCACTAGGACACAAGGGGTTACAGAAGACTTGGAGCAAGATCAGATAGGAGTGATAGAGGAAAGGATGAGGAGAAGGATAGTGGATAGATCAAGGCAACTGGAGATACTAAACATTCATTGCTATTCAACCAAAAAATTAAAGTATATGAAAATAATTGTTGCTTTTTGAATAGTAAGTAAATTTGAGATTGATTTTCAACATTATAATAGAATTATAGAGGAAACTTACATTTCTTTTTCCTCTGGGTCAGGTTGAACTGGAGAATCACAGGGTGTTGGGAGACATGATGGACCTGAAGCCTCCATTGGCTCAAGACAAATACCTGAAAAAGAGGAAATAAAAAAATTGTAGTATTACTAATAAATATAAAAAAGCATTTAGAATCTGAATGATATGTAATTTGCTGTCTCTCTGAATTTCTGGGATGAAGAGTTATCATTATTTCTACTATTTTTATTTGGACTATTATCCTCATTGGCTTCTATATTGTATTCATTTCGATGCTGAGCAGATCCTGATAACCTAACATATGCGCTGTTTTTTTTCAGATGTGCACCTCTCCAGTCTTCTTGTCTAGTATTTTCACTTCATTCCATAGCTGCCGATTTCTACTACTTTCCCTCCATACATGATCAGCTATGCTCGATTTTATTGTCTCACCCCTCACTATAGCTTTTTGATGTCCTTCCAGCCTTACTTTCAACGGGTGACTTGTTTCACCTTTATATTCTCTGTCGCAACTGCAGGGAATCAAGTATGCACAATTCTTGGTAATGTTCTTCACTGTGTTACTTTTTATTTGGCAGTAAAAGTGGAAGTGCTTCTGAATATTGTCTTCTCAATTATTTTCCAATAAATCCCTTTGATGTAAGGTTGACAGACCATGGAAATTTTCTGATCTTCCTCCTCCTTGTCCTTTCTGTTCTCACCTGTAGATGCTGATGTTATGTTTACTATAACTGAGAAGTACTATAAATAAGAACTAGATGGTACCCCTAGACATAGGAAGTGGAATGAGAACAGTCTATTTCACAGATTAAATAAAGGGTCCAGTTCAGAATTCCATGTAGATTATCCAAATCAGTATACACATGAGTAATACCAGAAGGTACAATAGTTGAAACTTTGTGATAATAACAACAGAGATTAGGACAATAGTCTGATTATGAATAGTGTATAAATAATTTGATCTGTTGAGAAATTTAAATGAAATGGGAATTGAAGCTTTGTATTATCCATTTTTTTTTTTACCAAAAAATACATTGATCATATCTTGAATTTTTTTTGTTAATCAATTCACCCCAAGAAAGGCAATAAAGCCATTAACATTCAAAGGGCTACTGGGAGTGAAAGAGAAGTCTTTAGAAGGAACTAAAAACCCAATCCTAAACATGGAAGTGATAAATCTCTCATCATCATCCCTTGACTGTTTCAATTGTTGGTGGGACCTATTGTCAGAGGAGACAGACAACCTCCTCCAGGATGATCTGTAGGTGGTGACTCTGGGGTTCTGGCATTGTCATATCCATTTGATGTTCTCTGACTAGCTCTTGTGTTGCTGTCTCTGCTGGTATCCACCTTCAACATTGCCTTGAATGATTATCTTGCAGAGGCTGTTATGCTGTGTGCCATACCAAAACCATGCCATCTTCTGATGCTTAATAGTGGTGAAAAAGAATTCCTGTCAGCCCACAAGACTTTTGACCTTGCCCCATGCATAGTCATTGGTTTTGTGCTCCCAGTAGGAGATTTCTCAAGAATTTGTTCTTGAATAAGAACCCAATTTAAAATCAAGCTGATGCATTCAAGGAGATTCCTGGCCATAGTAATTCTGATCTGGGGGTGGGGACAGGGTATAGACAGCATCAGTAAATATAGCCAAAAGTATATTAAAGTTAGTAATGCATACTTTGATTTAGTTATACTTTACAATTGCTATTTATAATATTTACATGCTGACAATTGCCCCCATCTTTCTAACTGTTATCACGACATTTTCATTGTACCCTTTGACTTTCATCAAACCCATGTCAATCTGCAGTGAATTTTGAACTGAACCATTTATATAATCTACATTGGCTGTTCTCATTTCACTGCCCATGTCTGGGGATATTTCACTTTGTTCTAATATTTCATCTAGTTCTAGTTGTTGCATGCCTCTGAGAATGTACCCACCCAGCCCAGGGATTTAAGAAAGATTCATGAATCAATGCTTTAATCCACTAGGCTATTTTCCAGTGGGACAATTCTCTGTGAAGAACTTGGAGCCTTAAACCTAACCTGCCTGTAGATGAGTGCTGCTGCTTATCATGCTTGACTACATTCATTGAACTTTTCTCTTTTTACTACTGCTGCTGTTGAAGACCTGCTGTTATCTGTCTTCCTTTATTAGTGGTCCAATATCATATTTATTCCTGTGCTAGGCCTACTAAGGAGGTATAGCCTCGTATATGTGTTGGTTCTTCCAGACACCTATCTCTAGAGTTCTTCCTTGTCCAGTATTTTCATTTCATTCCACAAGGACTAATGATCACCTTTTCCACTCTATACATGATAAGCTATCCTGATTTCATTGTCTCACACCCACATTATGGCTTTTCGATGTTGCTCCAGCTTTACTTTTCATTCTAGAAATCCAGACAGAAATTTGCAATTGTTATATTTTTTCTATTGTTTAGAGTTCCAAAACAATGTATATTTTTCTGAATAAGCTAATAATAAAGATAATTGGGGATGATGATGATAATGATCCTTATCATCATCATTAAAATGAATGCAAGATGAAAGAAAATGTTGATAAACTTCAAGGAGATATAAATTATTGGGTAGACATGGACGTTTGTGCCCACAAAAAATGGAGTGTCAAAAGGCGAGTTTTCCCATCACACTGCTTTTATTTGAGATACCTTCCATTCTTGGCAATATGTTTTGGTTTAAAAAGTGATGATTAGAATTGTAATAAAACTTAAATATATGAAAGTAAATTTATACATTTTCTTTGATCATGAGAACTGTCAATGAAAGTAATAAACACTTTTTATTACATTGTTTATTTACACTATTTATTTATTAGGAATAGGTGGCAAAAAAAACCAAAAAAACAGCTAATTGCCGACTGATTCAAACTTTATAAAATGGTAAATAATAAGAATTTCCTTATAGTTGGTTCACATATTCTAATAATTTAGTAAATGTATATGAATAAAAAATATTTTATAAATTGGTAAATGATGTTCCATTGCATTATTTTTAATTGTATTAGTTTTTAGAATGTTGCAAATGTAAAATTATTGTTGTAAATAATCTAATAAATAAATAATCTTTAATATTTATGTTGTAAATTCTCAAGAATAAAAAAAATGTCTCAACATTCTTTTATCATATGTTTAGGTTTTATTACAATTTATTGGCCCTAAAATTAATAATAATAATAAATATATATTTTTTACAAAAACAGCGAGTAAAAAATATATATTTATTGTTAATATTAATTTTAGGTCTGTCATTTTACATCTAGCACTGCTTTATTACCATCAGTACTTACTGTGCAGTATTATTTATATACATACATACATACATACATACATATATATATATATATAATTATTTATTTAAAAATATGATTCCAACACGCTACATAAGAGGTCTCATGTTTAACTTGAGTTAAAGTAGGCTCTGTTCCATCTTGAAGATGGAACAGAGCTTACTTTAACTCAAGTTAATTCAAATATTATTTTGAAGTTTTCGGCTCTTGTTTTGAAACATGAGACCTCTTATGTAGTGAGTTGGAATCATATTTTTAAATAAATAATTATATTTATGCTCTACTTTCGTATCGAGCACTATTTTTTAAAAATAATTACAAAAATACTAAGGAACTTTGGATTATTTACCAAACCAGTTTCTTTCCTATTTTCTACAATATTTTCACACACATATATATATATATATGATTGTATATTTTAAAGAACATATATGCATACAGAAATAAAGTTTTGCTTATCTGCTGGTGGCAACATGTTTTATCAGAGAATTGTTCAGTATATTTGCCTCTTTTGGCTGTTGAAAAAGAAAGAGAGTGAAAGTATGTTTGGTTCTGGGCAATCCTTCACTACTATTATCAAATCATGTAGGCTAGTAGTTTAGTATATATATATATATATATATATATATATATATAGATATATATATATATATTATTTATTTTAGGATATTAGGACAAAAATATGTTAAAAATTGCTACATGATTACAACTGCTACTACATGTACTATGTATAGAGATTTTTAAATTGTTTTTGTTTTAATATCCTAAAATAAATAATATTTAGCTCTACTCCCTATCGAGCCCTCTTTTAAATTAAATGTTACGTACAATGGAATTATACTCCATTTATTCTCATTTTACCTGGATGTATATATATATATATATATATATATATATATATATATATATATATATTATTCTAGACTTGATGAATTTACTTAATTATTAGTATTTCAAATCCTCCTAATAATTTCTATCACTTGTATATCCTTGCTTGAACCAGCTTCTAATGCTCTGGATGGAGTGGCTTGGGGATAGAAAACGTGGCATGTGGGGGCACAGTCTATTGGGTTAGGGAAACTCAGATGAGTTACACCATGGAATTTGTGAAGACCAGAATTATATCGAGTCTAATTAGTAACATCTTTGTCACTGAGGCCTATTCGTATAGTTGGTATGATGTTTGCATTTTATCATAATAGTCTGGGTTCAATTCTTGGTAGTGGGTGTGCACTGCTGATGAGTCCCAAATACAGGACGAAACAGCAGTCTAGTGCTTTCTATCACTTATATATATATATATATATATATATATATATATATGACTGGATGTCTAGCCAGGCTGATGAGCTGTGATACAGTGAAACAGTCTGTCTGTGGATGACTATATATATATATATATATATATATATATGAATGGCCACTCATATTTGAGGATACCTGTCTACTAAGCTAATCCTCATTGCAGATGCTTGCTCAAGCACATTTGTATTTGTTCAACATGTGCAGAGCCCACCTGTGGTTTATACTGCAACTATGCTAAGTAGATCTTAGTTATGGTTTCTGGGAGAGAGTGTGTTATCATGATGAACAAGGCCAGTATACTCAAGCCCTCAGTCACGATGACTTGTGACTTTATGCTAGCACAACCATTGACAGCTCCCAAAGGTTTCCATTTACCCAATTTCACTCACAAGACTGGGGTCAACCTGTGGTGTAATTTTCTGGCACTGAGTCACCTTCCGGATAAAGTGACTATGGTGAAATTCGAACCTGCATCTCACAATCAGAAAGCAAACATTCTAACCACTTGGCCATGTGCGTATATATATATATATATATATTAGAGAAAAAGATAGATTCATTTCCATCCAAGACATTCACTCCTGTGAACATCTAAAATTTATATTAATGCAAACTAAATACATTCAATCCATGCTTTTCATTAATAGCAAGAAAATAAATAAAAATGATGGTAAGTCATTTGTTTCTGCATATGACATTAATCTTCTTTAGGATTTTGAACTTTTCTTTCCAAAAGAAATGTACTTTTAAACAAAGAGATTCTACAATTACTTAAATAAATAAATTACTTGATAAATATTATAGTGTATCAAAATTATTTTAATTTCCTTAATTAATGGAATCTCTTAAGAGATTGTGTATCATTTTGGAGCTTATATAATCATCTACACATGGCATCATTGAATGTTCCTAATTTTGAAACTTGTGGGGATTATCCCTGCCTTATTTACTAAAATGCCTGCTTGATGACATTGTTCAGGACTATAAAAGAACAGGTTTAATAAACCCTCTTTCTCTTTTACTCTGAAATGTGGTAGCATCAACACAAGCCCTGTTCCTCAGTGGGGGTTGATTTCTTTCTCTCGGGAAGCCTCCTAATAGCTTTTAACCCACATGCATATATGCATCATGCACACACACACACACACACACACACACACACACACAAAGAGGGACACAGTTTTATTTGGGGTGTCTATTTCAAATACAAGTATCCACTGTAATAACATTTGGAGTAATAAAAATGATGGATTAAAAATAAATCCATTAATTCTTTATTTCTCACTCTTTCTCTTTCTTTCTCTCTTCCCCTGCATATATATATATATATATATATATATATATATATATAATGGACTCTCCTGTTATCTCATGACATATGAGGATCTGACAGCTGATTGATTCAGTTATGAAAGTTTATGTGATAATCTTAAGTGCCATTTAAGACCCGCTAGTGTTTTACAAAGGAGGCCACATATGGAGCAAGTGTGAGGATTGTGAAATGAGATCACTGTTAGATTGGGTGACCTTTTAGATCTTGCTCTTGCTTCTTGAAGATGATTCAGACCACTAAAACATGTTGATCGCCATTCTACCTGCTCCAAAGCTAAGCACTCAAGGGTGTTATGTGGTATATTGACTGCTGACAAGTTGCTTTTCAGCTTGTCTTTGTATCTTAGCCATGGGCTTATATATATATATATATATATATATATATATATATATATATATATATATATATGTGTATATGTATATATAAATAAAAAGAAAGAACAGTAAGATATATAATCCGGTGTTCTTATAGATATTTTTATTTTTACAAAATAGTGCTCAATGTAAATTTACAGAGCAATATATATAAAATGTACATTTTTCAAATTTGGTGGTTGAAAAAACCTGGATAGCACAATTTTTAAACAAATTGGCATCCAAGGTAAAATGGAAAAAAAAAAGAAAGCACCAGAAACCTTTGAATGGGGGCAAAAAAATTGTCCAGTACCTTAAATTTCTGGTACAAAGAAAAAAAAACACCCAGTGAGTAATAAGTTAAAACAAAGAGTGCTCAATAATTTTAGGTTTTAGCCGCAATTTTATCAATAAATTTTGTTTCTCGTTAATTCCTCTTTAGCCAGTTCACCTTGACGATCTCATGTGGTGAAACCTAGGTAGGTAGTACCTGGCTCAATAGGATTTATTTATTATATACCTACCTACCTACATACATACATAAATATATATATATATATATATATATATATATATAAAGAAATATAGTCTTAAGGTGTGCTATATTTATGGAATAAAGTGCTCAATATCAGAGATAGAGCGTGTAAATATAAAAGTAAACATAGAAGTCAACACTTAGAGGCGACAGTCTGTTTCATGCTATATGCAATCGTCAGTGACCTTTTAGATAAATTTACATTGAGCACTATTTTGTAAAAATAAAAATATCTATAAGAACACCGGATTATATATCTTACTGTTCTGTTTCATGCTATATGCAATCGTGGCCTGACGATTGCATATAGCATGAAACAGACTGTCGCCTCTAAGTGTTGACTTCTATGTTCACTTTTATATATATATATATATATATATATATATATATATATATATATATTAATTAACCTCCAAAACAAAATTTCACTCCATTAATCATCTGAGAGACCCCTCTCTGACTTCTATCAGCATGGCTGATGCTTACCTCCAAGAAAGTAACTTGTTGCACATTCTTGTGCTAATGTTGAAAGACTATATTAAATCCATTGCTAGGTCAGTTGCTAAGAAATTTGGTTCACTGTGTCGTGAGACAATTTTTCTCTTCAGAATCTATTTTACATATCTATAAGAATATCATTCGTCCATGCTTAGAATGTTGCTGTCACATATGCTCCTGCTATTTACCTTGAGCTACTTGATAAAATCCAAAAAAGAATCAGCAATATTATTGGTCCTAACCTGGTTGCTCAGCTTCAGTGAACTTCCCACCACCATAAGGTGGCTCTGTGTCTTTTCTATAAATACTTTCATGGTAATTGTTCAGATGATCTCTTCGCTATGCTACCTAGACTTTATGAATTTAAGTGCAGTACTACACTGGCATCTAGATCTCATCAATTTACAGTTGAACACACCAGATGTAACATCAATTCTATGCTAACAGTTTCTTTTCTCACACTTCTCACTTGTGGAACCCCTTTCCAGCTCTGTACTTTCCATCTCTATACTTTCCAGCCAATTTTAATCTGCAAAAATTTAAATTCAATATCCATTGCAATCTACTGTCCTCCTGATTACTCTTTTCTCTTCCTGTTCATTATTAATATTTATGTTCCTAATTCTTCCACACCCTGTAACCCCTTGTGTCTTAGTGGCTTTACTGCCTTGCATGGGGTGACACTGATTAAAATAAATAAATAAATATATATATATATATATATATATATGAAGAAAAATATACAGAAAAAACAGACAAAAATCTTAATGTGCAATTATGCTGTATTAATGTTAATAATTGCATATTAAGATTTTTGCTTGTTTTTTCTGTATATTTTTCTTCATACTGTCGGATCTATATCCATATATTTGCTTATATATATATATATATATATATATATATATATATATATATATATATATATATATATATATATATATATATATATATATATATATATATAAACAATGATATTAATATAGTAGGGTCATAGTCACTAGTAGTCTAGTATTGGCTTGTGAATTTGATGGCATTGTAATTGTGAGTTCAATCCCTGGTCAGAATAGTACAGACTCAGTTCAAGCAGGTTAAGAAAGAAGACAAGATATTTCTAAACATGGATAGAACAAGAACTATCTACCTCTGTAGGTAAAAATAAAAGATTCAGTGTGAAATTCCATGAGGGTTACCTGTACTGACAGATGCCTTAAGAAAGCCAAAGTGCACAATGGCTGAAACATTGTGATATAATAACAACTAAGATGAGGACATTAGTGCAAATGGAAATAATAACTACACATAGAGATTTGAACAGAAAGTTACTCATTGTATATGTAAGAAGCTTTGGATTTAAGCTTTATGACCAATGAAAATACATTTGATTCATCTTAATATTATTTGAAATATATCATTGTCATTGTTTCATGAATTATTTTAATTTGTAACCTTATTCCTGTTGTTCTTACTATAAGCTTTCCGCAGATGTGATCTTTTAGCTGAGCTCGGGTGTGCAGTGACAACAATAAATAAATTACTAAAAAGCCACAACCGTTATTAGTAGATTACGTAGTAGTCTGGAACCAAGATAATTAATAATTTTTCATTCCAAGCAAGGCAGTAAAGCCACAGAGATACGATATCAGATCTAATGATGGTTTTGAATCCTGCCAGAGGATGCATATTTTTCTAACAAAATTTCTTGAATATTCAGGCCAGTAGATGTAAATAAATAAATATGCTATTTAATAAATGAATAAAAACAGAGCATCTACTCAAATATGAGTATCCATCTAAAAAAATAACATTTAAACAAATAAATTAAAAAAAAAATTTATAATGTTATGCAAATTCATTATGCTAGTAGGTTTTTTTACCACACAGTAATCAATATTGTGCCCTCTGACCTTCTTCTGGTGTTTGTTAATCCAGATGACCATTAGAGAATTTTGAACTGAATGCTTTTTTTTTAATCTACAGTGGAGAACATGTTCTCATTTTACTGACCATAAAACTTTTCCACAACAGAAACTATGATCTGGAAATGGACTGAAAGTAGTGATGGAACTTAACATGAATTCATTATAAAAATTCGGTATATGGCTTTATTAAACGCTTCAAATAGCTCGGCATATGAATCAGTTATACCAAATTTAATATAGAAGAAAAGGAAACTGAACATGGAATAGGCTGTAGTAGGGGTAGTTTCATCCAACACTGCTAATTGCTACAAAACCAAAGCATTAACAGGAAAACTTGAGTCATGTTCTTAAATAGCCTCGTCAGTTCAGGATATCATCCATGGTGCTAAACTCATCCAGAAATATCTAAACTGTCAGCTCCATACAGTCACTTTCTAAAATCAAGGGTTAAAAATGACTTTGGAGTTTGTAGATCTTGGCAAAGATCACCCTTCTTTAAACCTTGTGGAGTGGCACTATAGAATAACAAACAAAGAAGTTGACCAAATAACAAAAACCACATCACTTGAAGACTTCCAACAGCAGCAACAGTAAAAATTGGTAGCACATGTAACTTAAAGAGAAAATAATGACATAATTGAGATGTTGACATTCCACACCACTTCAAATAAAAGGTTAGGAAGGAAACCCTCATCAACACTGGAAAGAGCAATAAAAGCTACTGAACATGAGAAACTTATTTTCCTGAAAAATTATTTTAAGAGAAAGATTTTATAAATTTCAACTGAAAGTACTACTGGTTGCTCAGTCAATGAATGCCAAATGTTTCCTTATAAAGAAATGGCTAATTTGCCACTTCCATTACCATATCTTGGAATATCTAATCTTATTCTTGTTTTTATTGCTCAGTTATTGCTTATCCTGTTTTTGCAGAGCCTAAGTCTGTATTACACAGCACAGGGATTAGACTTCCATTTATTATGTCACTAAATTCATGAGCCAATACTTTAATCCACAAGGCTGTGGGACAATCCTGAATCTAGAACTTGGAGCCTTAAACCTAATCTTGCCTGCTGCTGACACTGCTGTTGCAGCTGCCATGCTTGAATGGATTTGCTACAGCTTCCCTTTTGCTGCTTCAAAACAATGATATTTATTATGAGATAAAATATCAGTTATTCCCAAGGATTTAATTAAACATTATCTACAAACATGTTTCTGTTACAGAGCTACCATCAACCACCTTAGCACATAGAATCTGCTCTGGTCAAAAATCAGTTCTGATCTGTTATTTGTGAGACAAAAATGTTCCCCAATTTTATGTCCAAACCTTGTTGCTTATTAATAAAATGTTACTAAAAATATCTTTTTTAAACTTTATCCTTTGTTTATTTATAAGCATTATCATTTCTTTTTGTAAATTAATCTCAGCTAAGGCACCCAGAATCTAAGATATGAGAATTTAGAGAAGAAAAATGCCAAATATCCCATCTTACCTGTCGTTGAAGGGCTTGAAGCACGGGATTCTTCTGAGTTGGATATTTCAAACTCCATTGGTTGTTCTAAAGAATTCCCACTTTCAGATACACATTGGACACACACCCACTTTCCTAGAATAGAATATTTATATAAATGTATATTATGATAAAACTGTTCAAATATTATTATTATTATTATTATTAATAATAATATTAATAATAATAATAATAAAATATTCAAATAAAACTGCTTTTTAATAATAATAATAATAATAACAACAACAACAAACAGCTTTAAAAATAATAATAAAATAAATAAAATACTATAATTATATAAAACTGCTTAAAAATATAAAACTGAGCTAAATTAAAACTACTTTAATGCTACTACTATTACTACTACTAATAATAAACTGATTTAATAATAATAAAATAGAATAATAAGATAAAATTACTGAAAATATAAAATTTAACTAAACTAAAACTGTTTTAATAATAATAATCAAATAAATAAAATAAAATATTAAAATATTAAAACCTGCCAAAAAAATAAAACTTAGGTAATTTAAAACTGCATTAATAATGATAAAATAAACTGCTTCAATAAAATATTCAAGAAAATAAAAAGATTGTAAGGTTTTTTTTTGTAAGTGAAAATTTCAAGTCGAAAAATTTAATCATCAAATTTTATTTGATCTTAAATTAGCTTTACAGATAGAATTTTATAAAAATAAGAGGATATTTCAGAGACTTGACTTATCTTTACTCTATGAAGTCAGGTGGAAAAAAATGATTGGCTTTCCACTTTTTACTTTTATATTAGGTTGAGGTAAAGTTCTAAGCATTATTTTTTGCACAATGTAAGTGAAATCTTAGAAGTGTCATTGAAGTTTATTCAGCTCTTCATTGTTTGTAAAATCAATCAACTATAGCATACCATTTACAAGCCTTAGGAAAAATTCAGATGTTTGAAAAATGAATTTCATAGGTCCTTACAGAAACAAACTTTGGTCGCCAATCCATTTTTTTTTACTTGACGCAGGAAAAAAGTTATTTTTGGATAAGATTGTTAATATGATAAATAAAGAATATTTTATGAAAAGCCAAAACGAAACTCATGGCTTGATCAATATGCTGACCTAAAGAGAATCTATGAGGAAAAAATGTTCTCTGATGGGATTCAAAGTGAATTCTTTAATTTGAATTTCTAGAACTGGAAGAAAATGTTATTAATGTGAGCAACTAGCTCATTTGAATGCTGTATTGGAAATGACCTTTTTCTAAAATATGGAAATTAATGAATTTGTTATTTTTTATTTAATTTTTTTTATCATTTTATCCCAAACAAGGCAATAAAGCCACTAAGACACACAGGGTTACTGAGTATGAAAGAATATGAAAAAAAGAAAAACATTATTAAGGACAGAGAAGAAGAAAACTGAAGATAATGATTGACATTGTGTTTAAATTTTGGAAGTAAAATCTGTTCTACTCCACCTGTCATTTGAAAGAGGGTGAAAATTGTCTAATGAAAAACAGGTTCAAGAATTCAGCAAAAACTTTTCACATTAGAATCTGCGGAATCATATGCAAAAGGTATTGAAGAAATGGAGATATGTCTTTGCATATAATGGTGTTTATATAATATTTTTTTAATTGTTTCTTCCCAAGCAAGATGATAATGCAACTGAGATGCAAGGGGTTACTGAGAGTGAAAGAAGATGTGAAAACACTAGTGAACTGTATTTCATTTTTTTGAAGACTAACAAAACAGAAATTATTTAGGATTCAACTTAATACAATAAAAGGAGAGCCTGATAATCGACATTTGGAATCCTGACATTTATTTGGGTTCAAATCCTGGCAACAGTAGCTAGTAGAAAGAACACATCAAATCTCAAAGATGTGCTTCTACAGAAAGATGCTGAACACTCAGCATCATATTTGTTAATGCAAACTAATAGCATTAGTAGTAATAATATTTTCATTTATAACCTGCATGTTAAACTGATGGCCATATGATTACAGTATGGTTAGTTTTGATGAAAAGCAACTGTAGTATGTAATTCACACCAGGAGATACCAGAGGTTTGAATCAAATTTAATGCCACTAAGGAGCCTTTGTTCTAAGGGGAATTGATCTGTGACCCTCATATGTACTGAGTTCACCTTAAAGGATACTAAAGTAAGAATTGCATTTGGTGTCACACAAAAACATAAAAACAGTCAGGTGCAACAGAGAGTTGACCTAGAAGGTGACCTCATAGCCATCAAGTGCAGAACCAGGCTGCAAAGGATATTGGTGGCTGCATTGACAAATAAACAGTAAATGAATGCAGCTGAACTTAGGATATACACATATGGTATGGCAGGAAGTTGCATAAACATCCTGGTTGTGAGGAGAAAGTTAAAGTTCCTAATATTCTAACAAGAAGAAGATTTGGGCAATCTTTAAACTTTGTGCCTTCAAAAAGACAGCATGTTAAAAGGGGGGGGGGTTCTTTTGACACCACTATTATTTAAACTACCTTCACTCCTCAGCAATGTTTATTGTTTTCAAAAGTGATGATTAGAATTAAAATAAAACCTAAACATATGATGAAAGTGAATTTATACATTTTTGGTTTTTGAGAATTTACAACAAAAATATTAAACACTATTTATTAGATTGTTTATTTACAAGAATAATTTTATATTTACAACATTCATATTTTTAATACAGTCAGCTTTTAAGTTAACTGTATTAAAACTAAAGTAAAGCATATTTATCATACACCAATTTATAAAGAAATAAATATGAAAATAATTGCTTATTAACAATTTTATAAACATTTATTAAATTATTAAAATATGGGAACCATCTATAAGGAAATCATTATTATTTGCTATTTTATAAAGTTCGAATTGATTGGCAATTAATTGCTGTTTTGCCAACCATTTCAATAATCAATATAATAAATAAATAATATTTTTATTTTTGTTGTAAATTCTCAAGAACAAAGAAAATGTATAAATTCCCTTTCATATGTTTAGGTTTTATTAGAATTCTAGTCATTGCTTTTTAAAACAATGAACATTGCCAAGGAGGGAAGGTAGTTTAAATGATAATAGTGCCATTTTGTCACGCATTTTTTTTTTTCAGATATGAAGATTAAAGATTGTCAAGAATTGAATCATTGTTCCTGAAATACCACACACCTTCAAAACAAAAAAATGAATATGATGGAGTCCAGTAGTGAGTAAATAATAATTTTATGTTTAAATGATTTAATTTCATATTCTTTTTGAGATGTTACTAAGATATGTTCATACTTATACAGGGTATTTGGAAAGAAACTCCATATTGAAAATTACCTATAACTTTTGTTAATATCACTACATTTGCATAAAACAAAATATATTGTGATCCCTCAAATGGTAAAATTTAATTGCTAATTTCTGTTTTAATTTCAGACAAGTATAGCCCAGAATGGTACAATTTATTCTACATGAACATGCTCAACTAGCATTACGAAGTGTGGTAGTCTGTGATAATAGTGCAGAGATGGCGGTGTAGTGTTCATGGGTCTTGTTCTTCAGTAGATGCCAAAACCATTAGTAATTGTCATTTCAAGCTGATGGGTATGGGATCTGTATTAAATACCCACAGAAGTGGTTGTCCTTCAAAATCCAGATTGGTAGAAAATGTGCAAAACGTAGAATTTTAACACTCTACTGTACTTCTACCATTATACTGTTCAAAATAAAACATAATGAAAAACAACCAATAATTAATAAAGTTATTAACAATTTTAAATAGGGAGTTTCTTTCCACCTTAACTGGTGCACCCAGGTGCAATAATCTACCCTGGAAGGTAGCTAGGTGTGCCTTATGTGAACAGAAGTATAATTTATGAATTATTTTTATATTTAAAAAAAAAATTTATTTTTAAAAAGCTAGAGAAACCAGGCACATGGATTCCATGTCTAAGTCAAGTCTTTGTCATTTGATATTTTAAACTGGTTGCTAAATTTCTTAATCTTTAAGGAATGGATAATCCTTTCTCTTTTGACTTCCTCAAGTTTTAGATCAGTCATTACCGGACTCACTAAAAGAAATAGCAGATTCTTCATAAATCCTTTTAAATGAAAACTGTACTGCTAACTTTCATTGGGAAGGCTAACCAAAATTCACGTTTTCAAATTTCATGACTAATTTTTCCCTTATTAAAATTTAAAGTGCACCCCAGGATTTTAGTTATTTTATATGTGTGCCCCGAATTAAAAATGTTGAGAAACACTACTATAATATAATAATTATTTATATAACATTTACATTGCAATGGTGAATGATTTATGCTAGTAAATATCAATCAGTATTATAGTTAAATTTTAATGATTTTTTTAAATTTATCTTACCAGGAATTACAGGTAAACATATCAGTGCAGAAACCGAAAATTGTTGATTTCAAATTCTGTGCTAGTCTATTGCATTTATTTTCATATAAATGCCCTTCAGAAAGGGATGAATTCATACCTTCTCCCTCCAACTAAGGGTTAAATAGCATGGTAGACTGGGTTCTTTAGCCTTGGATGGCAACCAGCCTAAGTGAAGGAAAGCTGAATTCTAACAGTGAAGAAGAAACCACAACACTACTTTTCCCACCTAGACATTCTTGAGGGATTATTTTAATTTGGGCTTGATAGATTGTAAATAAGCTAATAAGTTAAAAAAATACTACATTTTGGGACTTAAAGTTACGAAACTTAATCCAGGAATTCTTTGTTAACTCATACTTCAATGTTCCCTTTTCCTTTACATTTATTGCCAATGGTAATGGTAATATTAACCATTTCCCTATAAGGAAACATTTAAAACTCACTGATCAAGCATTCAGTTCTGCTGTTGGTTGAAATTTATAAAATCTTTCTCTTAAAACAATTTTTCAGGAAACCGGTT